>JAJGRX010001056.1:0-674100 GCA_025461125.1 Carex kokanica | reverse complement strand
TTAATGTTTTAAAAAAAATATGAAACAATTCTTTAAAATTCAAATGTTTTAATTGAAATTTAAATGTAAATATTTTAATTAAAATAAAATTTTACCTTATAGGAAGGTATGTTAATGTATTGCCTCGTGACTACCGTGACTGGTGTGTCTTCCGTGTCTACCGTTTCGTGCCATTCCGTGTTCCGTGCCGTGCCATGCCGTGCCGTGCCGTGTCTTCTTTACCAACAATTGGTCACGGCACGTGACCGACACGCGTGCCGCGTGTCATTTTTCCCACTCTACAGTGGCTGCCACATGGACTCTCTACACTGTCTCCACGCAAAATTTTTGTTAGAGACTCACAGTCTCACTCCTCTCTCTCACTTTGCGCAACACAAGTTTATACAAGTAGTTGGGACTTGTTTAAATAACTCATGTGGAACTAACAGTTCGGACTGATTCGAACATTTTTTTTTTTATAAATTACAACAATTCTTTTACAACATATTTGTCTAATTATTTTGTTTGTGTACATTTTTTTTCTTATTCAAATTGAAATACATTTTTTTTAAGTCATTTAAGATTTCTCACAACTAATCTCACGATATAATAGAATACTTATTTCAGTATATTTCCATAATTAATCTCGTGCATACCCATACTAATGAGTTTCTACTTTTTTTCAAAAATGAATTTCTATACATGTCAAATCTCATCTCATATAATTCCATAACAAATGAACAGACTTTTAATTAATAAGTTAATGAAAAAAATTCTTATACAAACCTTATCAAATATGATATAGGATGATAAACGAACAAACGATTTTCATTGAGATCTCTATTACGAGGTTGTTCGACAAACATTCGAAATAGTGAAATATAAGAAAAAAAAAAGAATATATTTATATTTTGCACTATTTTATTTATTTGCCAAGTTTAAAAATAGTAAAAGAGTAACATTTTAAAGAACAAAAGAGAAGTTTGAAATAGTAAAAGAGTAAAATTTTAAAGAACAAAAGAAAAGGATTTGAATATCTAATTTTATCTAATTTTACTCTAATTATTATTTTATAACAATTTCATAATCTTTTATGATTCTACCACACATGAAAAAAGCCCTTAGGCGAAATGTTATGATGAGAAATTTCAAATTTCTCATATTAGGTGGATATCATTATTAATTTTATAATGATTACTTTCAAATAGTTATGATTAGTTAGCACTTTATTTTATTTTAACTAGTCAATATTATTATTAATAATTACTTTTTCTAACTTCTATAACCTCCTCCAAACATTCGTTGTGGTCTGACGAACTTTTGATGGTGGTCTGAACTCGTTCGTGATTCGACTTAACTTTCAGCAGTGGTTAGACCAACTAGGAGGTGCTCTAGCAAACTTTAGTGTTAAGTCTGTATACTTTTATTGCTCAATTTAAATATTTTTTGTTCATTGACAAATATTTAAATATGTCATATGATGAATCTAAAATTCCACAACCTCCCTGATCTTTTTTTAGAGTAATCAAATTACATTTTACTAATTAAGTGATATCTTTTGGAATCCTCTTGATCCACGCTGCCCACAAGAATTTTCTCTAATCTAATCAATTTTTCTTTAGTCACCATACATACATCTTAAAAAAAAAATGCAATACAAAGGTAAAGATAATAAATCTATATTCAACAAAATCATATTGTACCTGTGTAAAGCTACAAATCCAAATTGTTTAAATTGATTTACTTCATACAAAATTTTAAAAGTTTAGAATTCATTTAGTATGAGATCAAGCGGTCAAAAATGATGAAAAATTAATGCATTAAAATAACTTATAATCATTTTTCATCATTTTTTTTAACTGCTTGACTTTGTATTAAATAAGTTCGCAAATTTCAAAATTTTGCATCTACAATTCTACATGCATCACTCGTGAAGTATGTCAGTTTCAACAGTTTGAATTCATCGTTTGAAGTCGATCCAATAAATTTTGGAGTTATGCTCACCAAACCCTTTGATGAGCATAACACACGGTAGCTTTGCTCTTGTACCCTTCACTTCAAGATAAAAGTATATATTTTTGAGCGGTATGCTATGCTCACCAATAGAGTTGGTGAGCGTAGCTTCAAAATCTATCAGATTTGTTTCAATGACGAATTCAAATCGTCGAAACGATCTACTTTACAAGTGGTGTGTGTACATGCAAAATTTTATAAGTTTGAAATTTATTTAGTATAAAGTCAAGCGGTAAAAAAAATGAAATTTTATAAGTTATTTGAGTAGAACTAGAGTGTACTTGCCCCAAAATCTATCATATGGATTTTAAAAAACGAATCTAAACCATTAAAATCAATTTACATCACAAATAATGAGTTTACATACAAAATTTTAATTTTTCAAATTTACTAGTCAAGCGGTTAAAAAAGCTATTTCTTCTTACAATTTCTTCTGTAACTTCTCTAAAAGTAAAAGACCAATCGTATTTTGAATGACTTCTGTAATCAAATTCCTAAATATTTTCATGGCAAAAAGGTAATTTTGTAATTAATTATTTCAGAGTTTGACCTAAAACCCAGTGACATACCAACGAGAATAAAACACTGATATTTTAGAGAACCCAAATGAAGGGACATTTAAGTAGAGAATAACCTCACTATATAAAGATATGAACTACTCACAGAATGTAAGATAGTTGTAGTTCTTATCCTGATAGGAAGTTCTAAACATGAACTAAAATTAAAACGAGAGAAAATTAATACTATTTTTTTGTCGAGGGTAAATTATAAAAAAAATACAAATTCATTGAGAATAGAAATCTAGTATCGCTCTCATATCAAGCATCAAATTAGAATCACAAGTAGTAGAAGCAGAGTACTCCGACGATACCAGCCAAAGCATGTGTTCAAACAGAATCGCGTCCAAATCAAGATAAATCACATCTTTGCAATCAGACCCACAATTTTCTTTCTTATTACCATTCGTCTTGGCAAGCTCCATCAAGCACCTGAATGGACCCGTGTCTAAAACATACCGGTCTACGTGAAATACTCTGTTCTCTTTTCCTACCATTATTGTTAGAGTACCTGAATCTGACACCTCATTGGTGAGGCGCCTGTACCGGCGGTACGAAAGGTGACGGAGAAGAGGGAAGCAACCTGAAGTTGTGACTTCTTTGTTTGAGTTGTGCATTGGATCTCTCTCTCTCTCTCTCTCTCTGCGTGTGTGAAATGTAAATATAAAGATAGATCGATAAAATGGGGGTTAATACTTAAATGAGAGTGATAGGTTGTCTAATACTCTCCGTTACGCTTCAGATACGTGAAAGAGAAGGAAACATGTGTCGCATTCGATTCAAGAGAGAATTCGTCTTCTCTCCAATATTTTATTATCTTTCTTAAAGAAAATGCAAGATATGATAATAATGAATGAATGTCTATTGATCTTTGTCGTTTCAAGGTTCTAAATAGCGCGCTATAGCGTTTTTGGACCATAAAAGCTATGACGCTATTGCGGCGCTATATAAACATAGAGCTGTTTTTTCAACTGTTCCACTATGACGCGATAAACACTATTTAAACCTTTGTTTTTTTTATTATCATTTTCAAATGATAAAATGGATAAAATCAAGGGGAGACGGACGCATGTACTTTCTGAAACCCATCATTCACAACTCAACAAGATCCAAACGGAAGGAGAAAAAACAAAAGAGAAAAATAAAATCAAGTCTTTCTCGGAACGCCTCTTGTTTTCTCCCCCTATATATGCAATTGTCTACTTTAGATCAGTACAATGCAAATTGAAGATCTGATGCATCATGGCAAGAATTGGATATAATATATTGATGATAAGACGCACTGATGAATGATGAATTAATCGTGTTAAGCCGGGTGCATTACGCCAATTGTTCCTCCAGATTTAGCAAAATTATACATGAAGATTTACAATTCTTGATCAACACCTTGAATTGTGCATTAATGGCTAGAGAAACCCATCTCAATTCTCAAACTTCATTATCCATTATTTATTTTATTTATTCATTAGAATTGTTGGCTTCTAAGTTATTTTATTGTGTAAATATTTGAATTAGGGTGTTATGAAGCTTATCAAACTTCTTGATGTGTTTAATTAACTTCAGAATATATCAAATTGATTTCAAATGATGAATCCAAATTTATTGAATTGATCTACTTAATTTATGAGTGATCATATCACTAATTGTTATTTCAAAATTTATTGAATTGGCTCTTTGCAGGATAAGGCCAAAGCCATGTAGATGTTATTTGCAGGTGCAAACGATAATAAAGGCCTTGTAATCGGGACCAAGGACCAAGGTGTTGGATCATTAATCTAATGTTGGTCTAATATGTAAAATTATTATGTATTGTATACTGTTAATTTTATGCTTAATTAAAAGTAATCATATTTGCAGTTTATAATTTATTAAGCAATAATATGTCATATAGGTTGTGAACCTTTAATGTGTAGAACTTAAAAGGGTAATATTTATTTTAATGATGAGCTGAATTGAATAATTATCAAAATTAGATATCCAAGAGATTCCTTAGTCTGTATATAAAGATTTGGTCCTCCAGTATATAAGACATCCTGAATTCACTTCTTCTTGTCCCATTAGAGGAGAGTGTGAGAGAAATTTTGAAGAAGATAGAACTAAAGAAGACTCTCTAAAGGGCCTTGCTATTCCGAAAGAACCAAATCAGTGACATTCTCATGCTGTTGGTTCAGGTACGCTTCTGCTATTCAGTTTTATATTCAACACAGATAGTCCTGCGGTGGTCGACGATGATTTTCGTCGGTTCAACACAAGACTCTAACGGTTGAGATTGCACGCTACATTATTGTTATTTCTTTGTGCAAGCAAAAAGGATAACAAAAGAAAACAAGGGCAAAGAAATGCTAATGACTTGCATAAACGTTCGCCATGATGCACAATACTATTTTAGAATCTACTAATCCTACAACTTATAGTGTACATAGGATATAGATGCTTACTTTATGCTTATATTTTTCTAACTGTATTTTTTTTTTTAATTTTACATTCCTCTTCTTCAAAATTTATCAACATTTATTTCTTTTGTGTCCATAATTTTGTGATGTACGGTGGACCTTATTTTGGATAACAGATTTTGGTCCATTTCGATGAGTAGATGCCAGTATTTTCCATTTTCTTATTCTTTGAAATTTGAATTATCATTATTATTTTATTGTACAATAACTAGAGTAAAGCTAAGGTGCTCTTAAGTGTACCGTACTCCTAAATGTAGGCCGTTGGATTTCTTTAAAAGTCGTGTAGATTCTTTAAAAGGCGTGGTAGCACGACTTTTAAAGAAATCCAACGGCCTACATTTAGGAGTACGGTACACTTAAGAGCACCTTAGCTTTACTCCAATAACTATGTTTGAAATATTTGAGTACAAATTTATGACAAATAATAGCTTTTGTCCCATGGTTGTTAATTACTCGCCAAATAGTCATTTCAGCGTGGAAAACTTAACGACGATCATTTGAAGGCCATTATCTATATTTGTACAAAATTATTTACAAGTCAGCCTAATAAATACCAAATTGGTCAGACAAAAGATAAAATAATTCAGTAACATAAATATACGTACAAATATGTGTGTAGTGAATTATCATACTATATACAAATTAGCTAAACAATTATAAATATATATAGATTTCACCGTTATTCTTTCTCAAAAAAATTATAAATATATATAGATAAATACAAAGTTGAAAAATCTATTAAATATTTATATAAATATGAACTTGCAAAATTCACCCGTGCCATCAATCTTCGATCTTAGTTTTTTTTTTTTTTTTTGTGAGCTTTCAGTTTATAAAATTTTATATCTACTTTGGTGATAAAATTTTGCTAGCATTATGTGCTTGCATATGTATTTCTTATAACTTTTTTTAATTATGGAACTTGAAGACTTTGCCTTCTGTAAAATATTATATGCAATAATTACACCGTAAGAGATTTAGATTAGATTCATCTTGATTCTCATTATCTTTCATCTTTAGTTTCTTTATCTTTTTTTTCTCTGTTTTGTTTCTCACTATACGAGAATGAGATTTCTTGTCCGTATCCCTATTGTAAGTCTCAATCTATCTTTCTTCTCTCAATTAGACTCCCATGTTAATTGAAACACCACTTATAAGTAACAAATTTGACTCATAATACAATTGTCGATTATGATGATCCTAATATTTTTCATATTTCTTGCAATAGCTAAGTTTTGGTGTTCCAATGATCCAATCAGGAGTATAATGCTTTAGAAAAACTAATGTGTATGTCACCTCCTGATATTAAGGGCTTATTAGGAGATTTGCTTACTATTCCTATGGAGGCTGGACCAGATATAATCTCTATGCTTGAGATAGAACATATTCAGGATGATGAATCTTGAAGATGGAGGGACAAAGAGCTTCAAGGATGCAGTTTTTGTGATTTTTATTAAGTGCAGGGTCTTTTTGCTTATTGTTGGAATATTTCTTTGTGCAGGGGCTTTTTGATTAAAATAGTTTAGTTGTCAGGTTTATATTTTGCTTATCAGTTGTTGTTGCTGGTTTCCGCTTGATGCCTATCAGTGTTGTCTGTTCGTATACTTTTGTTATCTATTGTTGTTGGTACCAGTATTGGTACCGGGTTCACAAACAATATAATATGGTTTTCGTTTAGTAATGGAAATCAGTGGGTATATACCCGCTTCTTTAAAAAAAACAATAACTAAATAGTCATTATATATGATTTAGTTTTCTCAAATATCTCACTTTTTAACGTCGTAACTGTTGGACTATGCAATAATCCACTTGGTCTATTTAACTAGATTTGCAAAACATATATTCGTTGAATTTTACAGTTTCTTGTCTTGAGATATTATGCAGGTTCATGAAGATATAAAGTTTCAATAAATATCAATGATGCATCTACAAATGCTATACATATCAAGGATGTGCTGCAATGAACCAAGGAGTGGTCTAAGAAGACTAGCTCAAGATTAGCTCAAAATTGGTAAAATATGCTTGAGATTGAGGTAATTTACATAAACCGTTACAACGGTTAAGGAAGCGTTACAACAGAATAAATCATATGCCAAAATCCACACTGTAATTGATTTATTTCATTACAACGATTAATTAAACGTTGCAACAGAATACATCATTTTAGGATCCCAAAACTTCCAGAGAGTTCCGTTGTAGCAACCGTTGTAATGCTTAGCAAGTGTTAGGGTTTCCAGCTCAACCAAAGCTATTAACTAGAGCTAACCGTTACAACACTTTACTAACCGTTATAACGGTTGACGTCAGTTATCAAGTTTTGTTTCTCTCTCTATAAATAGAAGTAAAATTTAGGTTTTAGATAACAATCTAGCCGCCCCAAATTGCAATATTTTGTATTTTTTTCAGATCTAGAATTCTCCATTGTTGCTTGTGCATCAAACTTCAATATACTTATAACAATCTCAAACATACTCCACCAAACTCAATCTTGTGTAAGAATTAGAGTGATTTGTGTGAGATCTCTTATTTGTTTCAAACACTAAAGCCTTTAGTGCTAAAGAGCCAATTCCGTGCTCGGACCGTGTGGCTTCCCAAGATTTGTGAGAGCTCACCGGTTCCACCTTGTATTCATTTCTCATTGGGTAAAGAAAGGTGTGCCATCAAGAAGGCCGCGAAGCCCCGGAGACATAGGCGTTAGTGCCGAACTCCGTAAACATCTCTCGTGTCAAGTGTCTGTTAACTCTTCTATTTACTTTACGTACACCTGCTTTGTTTAAGTTTTCTTATTTTCGCCAAGAACAACTTACGCACACATTAGATGTACTCTTATATGTAATATCAACATTTTAGGGTTAAAATTTTAAAAGGCTCCATATTCACTCCCTCTAGGTGTCGTTAGGGACAAAAAAAAGTGTACAAAACTTTATTTATATAGAATTGACAAGTTGATATTGTTATGTTTATAGTTTGACATGATATTAAGAACACATATTTGATGATGAGGGTCATATAAAACTTGTGCAAGTTTCTTGCATGTTCTTAAAGATTTTTTTTGTATGTTCTTTATCATTTGATTCGGCAATCTATTCATGTTTTTCAAGTTGAGATTCACAAAAAAGTTACAAAATACTTCTAGCTATCATGATGTAATATTTTTTTTAAAAGTTAGTTGATAACTGGCAACCGGCAAGTTTAATTAAATTACATTAAATTATTATATGAAAGTAAAGTCCAGTAAAAAAAATGAAAAAGGATGTCATACTCGGAAATAGCGTTAAAATGATTTTAACTTCCATCATGCGAAAATGTTACAAGTACACTCCAATCACTTGCTGCTAGTTCTGAACTATTATAATCTTTATTTGGGTCTAATGCTTCATTGTTCTAGCTAGATGGTTCAATAAGTTATTCGAGAAAATAATTTGACAATTTATAAATTTTACATGTAAATGCATCACTCGTAAAATAGATAAATTTTAATTTGTCGTATGAAATTAGCTAATTCGATAAATTTTAGAGTTAAGTTAATTAACAAGTTTGGTAAAATTAACAACACTCTAATTCTACTCTTGTGTAAATTAAATTAGTGTATTAAACAAGAAAGGAAAACCACATATAAAGAAAAAACAAACAAAACTACTATAGTAAACCTGAAAACATACTAATTAGAAACCAAGATTAAAAAAAACAAAAGAAAAATTGCCGTCGTATGTTTGATCACCAAATTTAAAAAACCAGCAAAAAGTTACCAAATTCTCTAGATAAATAAAGACAACTAATGATTCTTATATTTCTCTCAAGTTTACAACACTGAAAAAAAGAAACACTAAACCTAACTCTTGGATTAAGAGAAAATGATAACGGGTCGTAAGCCCAGTAACAGTCTTTATTTCATGCGCCCACTAAACTTAAATCTTTGATCAAGAGAGCACGGGTGATAAGCCCAGGAACCCAACCCGTCTTTATTTAGTGGTTTCTAGCCCACTTAATAACAGTGTTGTAAATAACGGTATGCGGTCGTCGGACGGATGAGGTACCGCCAAGCGATTAATCGGTATGCGGCCGATTAATCGGAATTATGCGGACAATTTAACTTTTTTATTAAATTTATGTATACATATCATAATTTATTAAAAATAATTTATTTAACTCATTAAACTTATCAAATAAACTTAATTTAACTTAGTTTTATTATTATAACATGACACTACGCTTATTTCTTCTTAACATATAAGCATTTTACATGTGTAAGTAACACATTTATTTAATAAAAAATAAATTTGAGAATTAAGCCTTTTCAAATACTAATAACATATTATTTGAAAGAAATAAAACATTTCAACATAAAATCACTAAATTTAGTTTATGATAACAACTTAATTTTATAAATGAACATGTCGTACTAATTGAAAAAATTACATCAGTAAGTAAGAAAATTATATGGTATATAAATAATAGAAGAATTAATCAATTTCAAAGTAAGTAAGAAGAAAAAATATTAGATGTATATCCAAGCACAAATAAAACTACAATACAGAATTTATAAATCTTATTATCACATGCTATCGCAGAAAAAAAAATTTAAAAATAAATATTCACTGAAATAAACGGGAGATTAAACGGTGAAACGGCCGATTAATCGGAAAAAACGACCGATTAATCGTTTTCATCCGCAAACATACATCCGTAAAGTGTATTCATAACGGTTTGGCCGCTGTTAACGATTAAACGGCCGATTAATCGGCCGTTAACACCGTTTTTTACAACAATGCTTAATAATACAGCTTGGCATCTATAAGCACAAAATTTAAATTTTACTGGGCCAGACTCAAATTGTACCTCTAATAATACAGCTCATATTATATTGGGCTAGATTCCTCCAACTCACCGGCAAAACCTTAAATTAATGTTTCTTACTTGCGCAATCAAACTTTAAAACCGACGCAAGTCAAACCGCTATTGGAACAGCGCTGACGCCTGTCTCCGATTACCATTGCCACATGTCACGCCCCCATGTCCACGTGTACCCATTGCGCTGACGACTGGGTCGGGTCCCGATCCCCTAAAGTAACACATTTTTAGGTTTTGGATCGGGACCGTCGGAATCGAATCCGTCGCTCGAGATCACTTCGGAATTCGAACCTCTCTCGAGTTGCGTGCACTCTACTTATTCGTCGGAGGGTCCCGATCCAAAGCCCAAAAATTGAGTTACTCCACTGAAATCTGAATTCGACCCAGTTTCCCTTAAATTCGCCGTACTAGGTTCGCCTCTCTCTCTGAGAACTAACAATGGCGAAAATAATTCCTCTATTCCTGTTGTTTCTCATCGCCTCTTCTCTGGTAATTCAATCCAAGGCTTTGTCAGAGGCTTCAGCTGGTGAACCCGTCGAGCGGGCCATTGGTTTCACTGGTCTGACGAGCTGGTGGGATATGATCCGGACCTGGGCTAGGCTGGCTCCTTTTAAACATAGCCCTGAATCTAGGTTAGTTTAATTTCGATCTCTTTATGCATTTTTAGTTTAAAAAAAATTTCTAATGCATTTTGTAAATTTTACAAATGGAATTGTGTAGCACTGATTAATCAGTACCGATAATTATGTTTTGTGGGAGGTGGTTTCTTTTTAGTTGAGGGGTTCAATTGAATGGGTATAATTTTTGACGGGGGCATGTGTGGTTAGCTAGTGTTTGCACTTTGTTACATGTAAGCAATGCTGGCTTAGTGAACTGCTTGCTTGGGACAAATTCAAATTTTGGTCTGAAATTCTAATTATCAAAATATTCACCTATTGGCACATAACTTCCTAAAAATACTGTAGAATTGGGTTCTTTGGCAATCCTGCTATTGCCGCAAGTAAACTCTAGAATTTAAAGCCGGCATTTTTGATACATGTATACCAAAAACTATCATGACGCAATGTTTTATTGTTTATTGAACAAGAAATTTGTCGTTGTCAGATCTTTGTGTTAATCATTGTAATGATAACAATCACAAAGTTTGCATTTTGCAACAATTTACAATTTGGTAAATGTTTCCAATTTCTTCAATCTTGATATTTAGATCTCGACTGAAATTATAACTGAACACAGATGATGTAATTAAATAATGAGAGGAGAGTATGAAAGGGGGCACTCTACTGATTGACTCTTGTTCATTCTTTTTTTTTGTGCAACAACTTCTTGTCTACTATTAAAAAATTTGGTTTAAAAAAAATAGCAAATGTCGGTATTGCCTTATTGTCTGATCATGGTACCCTCGGAACTGTTCAATATTAGTTTGCTTTTCGAAAGGGAGACAGAATGCTCAAATTCATTTTGTTTAACAATGACAAGGAGAGATACAAATGGCCAAATGGGAAACCACTTATTGGTTATTCCAATGTCAGTGCCTCAAATCAACATATTGAAATATTTGCATCAACCCCTTTTATCAGTAGCTTATTTATTTTGTTCTCTTTTTGGAGAGGAGGTATGGGAGTGGCGGTGCAAGTACACTTACCGGGAAGGTAACAAAGGCGGCAACAGAGAGCTTGAAGATGGCAGAGGAGACTGTGGAGCAAGCGGCAGAATCTGCGGCTGAGGTTGCTAACAAAGCGGCTCACACAGCAAAGAAGAAACTTGAGCGAACCATGTCCATTCATCCCCGCCGTAAGAGAGACTCTTCTAGTGCCGAACTCTAAAGTGTTACATCCTCTCTTTTTGTATATAAGTAACTTTGGTGGTCTCAACATTTGCTCAGGGATTTTTTTTTATTTTCTTCTTGACCTTTTTTTTTCTCTTGTTTTATTTTTCATTTTTGGGAGTTTTTTTTTTGTTTTTGCCCACATGACCTAGTCAGAGCAAGGAGTTTGCTGAGCTACAGAGTCAACAGTGATTGTATCTTGTTATACATGGTTTCTTTTCTCTTGTTGTAAAAGAAAGAAAATCTTTGTTGTGAATTCTATCTATGTTGGTTTCTATATTTTTAGTTTGCTTAAATTTGTATACTTTTTTACTGCCGTTGATTTTATCGATTCTGTGCTGCCTGGCTATGAGATCCCTTTCTGCTAAAATTTTGGTGTTGTGTATTTTTAACGAATGTAGGTTTGAATTTTTGTTAATCCTATTCAAATTATTTTTGAAGCACATCCATAAACCCTTTTTATTATATTGGAGCGGTTTATATGGCCAGTACAGCAAATTAATGTTATGGATCAATAACTTTCTTCGTATGTTTTAAACAATTAAATCCTGTGTCGAAGACGAATTTAAAACTATTGGGGTACATGGTAGACAGCGGCGGACCCACATTTCCCCAATTTCTCTAATTTCAGAGTTTTAGTGGAATCTATAAGGAATTTTTTTAAAAACCATAATTTAAAAAAAAAAAAAGAAATTAGCAAACCAACATAATTAGTTTGGTTTTTACAAAAACTATAAGAACCGAGATGCCAATTCGGTTTTCATTTTTTTTTCCCCCTGGAACCAAATTGGCATTTCGGTCTCTCCCCTTTCAAAAATTTTCCGTTTCTGAAATGGTGTAGCCTTTGGTGTAATTTCTCGGTCCAGGGTTTTTTATGTGGAGAACTGAATTGGGATTTTGGTCCCCCTTTATTTATTTTTTTTATTTTTTTAGAGACAAATAGCTAGAATGATGAAATATAATACAGTAAAATCGAATTTTTTTTCCTTTGTCAAATTACTTTTTTGATAGCATATTTATACTAAAATACGCTAAATTACTTCAAATTATGTTAATTTATGTTGATTTACACTAAATTACTTGAAATTACAATAATTATGTAGAATTATGCTAAAATATGGTAAATTACGCTATATTATTTATGAATAGGGCCTATTTTGTGTCATCTTTCATAAATCATAAAAAATAGTAAAAAAATTTCAAAAATAATAAAAATTGGTATTCTACAAGTTCATTATATAACTAATTTACTGAGCTACGTAGATTGAACAATAGAAATGAAAATTTTAATTGGAAACTTCAATTGAAGTTTTGAGACTCTTCCCTTTATTTTTTGGCGATTCTGAATTTCGAAATCTGACATTGTCATTTCTAATGCATGCGTATTTTCACGAGCTTTCCGAAAAGTAGTCATTTCTGAAATCGGACACTCGAGCGCCGTTTTATGACCGTTTGAATTTTCGTCGTCGGTTTTCGTCATCTCACTGAAGATATCATCCCTATTCATACGTAATTTAGCGTAATTTACAGTATTTTAGCATAATTCTACATAATTATTGTAAATTCAAGTAATTTAGTGTAAATCAACATAAATTAACATAATTTGAAGTAAATTAGTGTATTTTAGTATAAATATGCTATCAAAAAAGTAATTTGACAAAGGGAAAAAAACTCAATTTTACCGTATTATATTTCATCATTCTAGTTATTTGTCTCTCTAAAAATAAAAAAAAGGGGGGGACTGAAATTCCAATTCGGCTCCCCACAGAAAAAAACCTGGACCGAGATATTACACCAAAAGCTACACCGTTTCAGAAACATAAAAATTGTGAAAAGAGGGGGAACCGAAATGCCAATTCGGTTCTAAGGAGAAAAAAAAATGAAAACCGAATTGGCATCTCGGTTCTTATGATTTTTATAAAAACCAAACTAATCATGTTTGTTTGCTAATTTTTTTTTTTAATTATGGTTTTAAAAAAAATTTCAATCTATTGGTTTCGATCGATTTTGTTTCTCTTTGAAATTTTTTTTGCTCAGGATGTTTGATTTGTAATTCGGATGAGAGTATTGAAAAGTATAAGTTGAAGTATTATTTTTTTATTGAGCATCTTCTTAACTAATTAATAGTTTAAATCAGATTAGTTATTTAAATGCGGTTTAATATTTTTTTGTCTTCCTGACGACGTCCTGGATCCGCCTCTAATGGTAGATCGATCAACATCAATCGCGACAACTATAGCGAAAAGTAAAAAAAGTTGGAAGTTGAATCAATGCTAATTTCACTGTTCAAGTGCCCAAAACTTGAGAACCCTGGTAACAATGATAGCCCAGCAATCGGGATGCCTTCTGAGACACCGTAAATGCTTTTATTTTGGATTTGTAGAACTGTTGGGTGTTGCATGAATATATGAAGCAGGTGGTATACTGGTCTGGTATGAAGAAGTATGGAGAAGGCTTTGTAGGCCCAATATGCCCAATATTGGAACTTTTATTTTGGATTTCTTTTTTTGGAAAAAAAAAATACATATGCAAGTATGGAGAAGGCTTTGTAGGCCCAATATTGGAACTTTGCAGATTACATCAGAGGGTTTTGTCGATTAAAAGTGAATTTTGCGAAGACAGAACCTATTCCCATCGATATTCCACAAATTAAAATTTACTAATATAGTGTACTGTAAACATATAGGGGTTTGGTTACATTGGAAATGAATGTTCTAATTCTCTGTGCTTAGTGTTATGTTTAATTAGATGTAATTGTGAACTTTTGCAGGGTCTTTAGTGCTTATGTGCTTTTGGTTGTCAGTATTTTGTGCTAATAATGTTTTCTGGTAAGAATGATGTAATAGATTAGGTAGCTTTTGTTTAAGGTATTTCTTATGCCTTTGGTTGTAAGTTTTGCTTAGCAGTCAGTGGTACCAGAGTGGTGGTACCAGGTACTACAAAAACTTTGTATGGTTTTCAGTTGAATGGAAATCGGTGGGTTTCCCACTTCTTTCAAAAAAAAAAAAAAAAAAAAGTTTAATTCTGTCCATGCCTCTTTACAATATATAAAATGCCTAGGTTGGTGCTTAAAAGGAAATAGATAAGATTAGAAGGCATGCAAATTCTGTGTTAGGGTGGAACAAGGGTAACATCAAATTTCCTTTTGACTAGGGGTGTTAATTAATTAATAGATTATTGAGGGATGAAAATTCATCTGAATATATGGTTTATATATGCTCTAACCATTATTTGTGACTTTGTGTAGTATGTTGGTTTGCTAGAACTGCAGGAATAAGAAAATATTTTATAACATTGCTGACCCTACTTTTAGTTATTTGTTTATTAACATTCTATATTTTTAAATTGGAGGGTGCAGGGCACAATAAGATGTCTAAATTAAATTTGTTTCCGTGGATTAGAAGTGACAATGGAACTGAATATTTTTTTGGCATCTGTATTATGGGAATGGAGTATTATGGGGTCTTTTATGCGCTTTTAAAAATAGACATTGCACTCAGTTGGATGACTTGTATATTTAAAAATAGAGCTAATTGCTTACATACCCTCATAATTTTAGAAACTTTTAAGTTTCTCAATCAAAATATCAGAATATATATGTTATTTTTCCAATAAAATTTACATTATTTCTTTTATTCACTTCACTTCATGTAATCTTAATTATACAAGTTTTTAAATTGACTAATTTATTGTTTCGATCTAAATTAACAATAAGAATATAAAAAGGTGATAGAAAATTAATCGTGCCTACTCCATATATATATAAATAAATCTTGCCTACTTGTGCGCGCATACAA
The DNA here is from genome assembly GCA_025461125.1 of Carex kokanica. Classification (NCBI taxonomy): domain Eukaryota; kingdom Viridiplantae; phylum Streptophyta; class Magnoliopsida; order Poales; family Cyperaceae; genus Carex; species Carex kokanica. The sequence continues at coordinate 658,622 of JAJGRX010001056.1, read as the reverse complement.
AATTAGTGGTCCAGCCCTTCGTAGGAAACCAATTACATCTTAATTTTGAGATGTAATTTTTTTTTAGGGTAAGGTGACAACTAGCTATTTTACGATTTTTCATTATAAAAAAGTATTAATAGGGTTACAAATGAACCCATACACCACATAGAAAGGAAAAATATTTACATGCCAATTTACTCTCGCCTCTGGCTGTACAATTCCTCTTGTGCTATATGTATCTGTCAGCAGCATAGTAACATGATTCGCGTTTTAATCGCGAATAAAACGCGAATAAAACGGTTGACTGAATTTTTACCGATTTATTCGCGAATAAAACGCGAATAAAACGTTTTTTTACGAATTATTCGCGTTTTATTCGAAAAATTCGCTGCTGCATTGGGAGGTGAAATTCATTGAGACCAAACCACGTGGGCTGAGACAAAGTTTTTGAATTTTGAAAGGCATAAGCACGTGGTGAATTTGAGACAAAAAATTTTGTGAGCATGCTAATGTAGCATTCTATATCTTCTATATGTAAATCAAATTTTGAATTTTTTTTTTTTTGCTTTCTTGTTGTACCGAATCATTTCCGAATTATATCCGAATTATTCCCGAATCACGAATTTTTGACCTCGCCGAACCGAACCCGAATAATTCATTTGTCACTATGGTCAGCAGTACTGTAGTCAGTGTTGCACCTTCTTTTCTCTCGCCAAAATAAGAACTGTCTTCGTTTTTTAGGTGAGATGCAATTAAAATTAGAAATTTCGCCTACTTTTTTTTTTTTTTTTGACAAGTAAAATTTCGTTTACTTTTCTTTTAGCAAGTAAAACCAATTGCCAATATAGATGTTTATTTTTCTCTCTAATTAAAATTTATGTGCCAATTATAGCTCCTCCCTAATAATAACTCATCCCTAATACAATTAGAAATTAGAGCTTTATTTTAAATAGAGAGTTCCATTACTCACCGAACTCATCCCACTCTTTATAGACCCAACAACTTCTCTTACTCTTCGTGTCAAACAATCATAAATTAAATTAAAGACAGAAAAATAAGCAATGGATCCTTCTTTCTCGATGGGCAATCCTTTCAGTTATCCTGGGCAGATCAATGGCAGACCAACTGTTCGGCCCCCCTTTTCAGTTCAACAATGAATCAATCATCAACATCAGCTACTTGCAGTTGCCCGGCCTTGCCATGGACGAACCGGCCTCCAAGGCATCAATTCAATCGCTAAAAGTTATTAAAAGTAGAGAAGATGAGAAGTCGGAAGAAGAGTGCAGTATTTGTTTGGAGAAACTATTTGATAAAGAAAACAAAGATGCGGTGGTGAAGGAGACGCCATGCGGGCACAAATATCATGGCAAGTGCATTGATAAATGGTTAGATATACATGGATCGTGCCCATTGTGTAGGTACAACATGACACAGGAGAACGGAGAGGAGGAAGTTTCGGATGTTGAGATGGATTCTTGGGATGAAGACGACGACGGCGAGGAATTAGAAATTGGCTTGTTTTGATTCCTCGTGAGAGGATGAATGGAGATGCGCTTAGGGTTTTTGTTTTAGGGTTTTTTTTCTTCTTTTGAATTAGGTTTTGTGGTGATAGTGCATGGGTAAATAATTTTTTCATTCTTTTTCAAATTGCACCAGATTGTGTGCTGTTTGAAAGTTTTTCATATTTTAAAGTACCACCAAGCTTTGTACTTGAGATTTTCAAAAGACAATTGTGCCCCTAAGTTGAGCTTCGAGTTGTTAGCTTGTTATAAAGTCGTTGGATGTGGTAAGATGATAAGATGCCATGTAATTAAGTAATTTTCTAATTAAATTACTGTGACTATATTGTCCGAAATTTATTGAAAAAACCTGAAAGAATTTCGTGGTATACTGGTATTGGACATATATTAGAAACCCTAGATGTAAATTGCTCAACAAAAAAACCTTCATGGGGTGTACCCATGCTCTGGATGTAAAAGGTTTGGGTATCCAAGCACTTTTGTGGCACAATTCAATTTTAGGTGATTTTTTATGTTTTTTAAAGGGTTAGGGATAATTGTGTTTTTTTTCCAGGTCGATGATGTTATAGAGTGCTGAAATCTTGATACTGCTCCTGATGGGTCAGTCAGCAGGATTCAATATCTGATTAGGGATGCCGGAGGTGTGTTACAGTGAGTCTGTGACCAATTTATGGCATGCGGGTTTTTTTTTTCTATAAGGGTAGTTGTCTGTTTCTTTTTCCAGTTTATTTTTGTATTGAGACTCTTTTATGCAATGGAAGGGCTTTATGTCTATTTTTCAAATAAAATAAAATAAAAAACCTTATTATTCAATTAGGGGCTAAAAATAGAGAACTCAAGAGCTGTTTGAACCAAAACAATTTAAGGGACTCATTTGAACCAAAGAAAATTAATTCAAGTTCTGAAAACAGACTTTCCTCTAATCCAGATGTAGCACACTACAAACAGATCAATAACATTCTAATATTAGCTAAGACAAAATACCCCATAAAATAGCCCATGCATGTCCTAACTAATGATAGATCGATGTCAGAGGCCACAAAAGGGGAAAAATTACCAAAACTTGCTCTCAAAAAAGAATAATTTTAATTAATTATTCTCATGAGGTTGGTTCACCTGAGGCGAGCTTAGTTCTTCATTTCTTTCAATCTCAATATTTCAAACATTCTCTGTATTGATGCTATTCTGAAGTTCTATTTCTATATTAGGTTCATTTTCGAAAAAATTGTTCTGAACCTCAAGTTCTGCCATATTCAGACTCACGTTCAGTTTTAGGTTATTTGGTTCTTGAGCAGTTTGAGAGTAAGAGAGATTCATTTCTATTCGAATTTTGTGCTAGTTCAAACTCACATTCAATTTGGTGAGTAAGAAAACTCAGGTCACACCTACTTAATTAATTGAGGTTGGTTCGCACATACTCTCCCCTGAACATGAACTTGGGTTTGTTTAAAGAAAGTCTCATGTTCTAAAAATGTGATCATCCATAGTTGTAAAAGAGAACAAAAATTAAAAAAGCCCTAAAACAAAAATCCTACTGGACTCAAGACCTAATTCCCTCAATCCTCATGATAAGCATCTATGAGGAACCAAAATCAACCAATTTCAACTTCGTCTTCGTCTTCATCCGAAAAACTCATCTCAACTTCGAGAACTTCCTCCTCTCCATTATCCGGTGTCATCTTGTACCTACACAATGGGCATGATACGTGTATTTCTAACCACTTATCTATGCATTTGCCATGGTATCTGTGCCCGCATGGTGTCTCCTTCACCACTGCTTCTTTGTTTTCATTATCAAATATTTTTTCAAGACAAATTGAGCACTCTTCTTCGGTCTTCTCTTCTTCTCTTCTTTCAACAATTTTTAGCGACTGAATTGATGCATTGGAGGTCGGAGCAGGTTCATCCAAAATATAAGTATAGGCGAAATAGTACTGATAAATGTCAGCGTACTGTTCATCCGCCATTGGAGATGAGAATCGAGATCAAATTAAGAGCGATCTTTTTGTTGGTCTTAATTAATTTTGTCGTGCATTTCTGGAGGAAGAGGTTTGTTGGCTTTATAAAGACGTACGGGGTGGTGAGTCGGTGAAAAGCAAATTACCGACTTTCTCTAATTAACTTTTGTTACAAAATTATTGAGTCTATAATTAACTTTCTCTAAATAAGGAAATTTTTTATTGAGTCTTAATTAAGTTGATTTTTGAATGCAAATTTGGTAATAAAAGACCGGCTAGCATTTTTAAATTGAAAATGGATTGTTCTAAACATGAGAATCAAGTGGCCCGTTGATGTACACAGTTAAAAGAAAACAAAATTATCAGTACTCTAGATACCAGGTTACACCAAAACAAAAACAAATGCGAAACTTTTTAAATTTTAAATTATACAGCAGCACAAAAGTAAGACAAACATTTATATATATTGGCATGCAATTGGTTTCGTACGCAGGAGTGGACAACTAATTTTGTATGCACAACTGCACAAGTAGGCAAGATTATTTCTATATATGGAATAGGCATGACCGCACGATTAATTTTCTAGCTATTACGTACTTTTTTATTTTCTTATTTCTAAAATTATGATGAGTATGTAAGCAATTAGCCCTATTTTTACATGAAACTTAAGTGAAGTGGATGAAAGAAAGAATGCAAATTTTAATGGAAAAATAGCATATATATTCGCATATTTAGATTGAGAAATTATAATTAAGTTTCTAAAATTATGATGGGTATATATGTAAGCAATTAGCTCTATTTTTAAATATACAAGTCATCTAACTGAGTGTGTTTGTGTGTGTTTTTTTAATCATGAAATCGATTGACACTGTATTAAATTTTTTTTTATGCTAATTAAAAATTCGTTTGGCACAGTTCAAAGTGACTGTTCTTAGTAAATTAGCAAATTGAAGTTAAAACTTAGATAAAAATTTAATCGAAATATATGTATTGAATAATAAAATGTTCAAAAAGTTCAGCCAGTCCATTTCCTTAGAATTGTAATGATAGGTCCCACCGTCAGACATTTCTTGTTCTCTTCTTCTCCTTCGTTTTATTTACGAAATAGAACATCGCAGTCATAAAAAAACGAAATACGAAAAACCGACCAAAGCACGGAAGAAATCGGTATGTGGCATATTAATGCAAGAACTCATCATTTGTTAGGTCTGCAAAGTTATTTAGGCTAACAGTATATGTACGCCCGGGCTTGTTTTTCACGGATTCAATGTATTCAAAGTTGGTTTTGAACACTTGAAAGCGTTTCTGTTTTTCAAAAGCACTCTGATAGACCTGACCATTGTCAGTCATCCATTTCTCAAACGCGAGCAACAGTTGATCATCAGCTGCAGCTATAGAAGCTGGAGCTTCCCTGAAGAGGCCAAGGAAGAACAGTAAAAGAACAGTAGCTAAGCCAGAATAGGAAAATGCCATCAGATCATTTGCTATATCAACTTCTTTGAAGAAAGGTTTAGAGGTTTTATTTGGTGATGAAATGAAATGATCGTTGGTTAACGGTTTTTACAAGGATGTTCAGCCTCTGAGCATTTCATTGACAGATCTTTACAGCAAATATAGTCATATTATATAATATAAATCTTTTAGAATCTATTATTTATTTATCAATTTTAAAATCAAATTTATTCAATTCAATTAGAAAGAGAAATTGCGTTGGAGTGTACAGCATGGATATATGTTCTCACAAGCAAAACAAAAAGAAAACACTGAAAAAACCAGCGACTCATTCCTGGTGAAATGCGTACTGTAGATAGTGATATAGAAGTCAAGCCAAAAAATACAAAATATTCAATTTTTCAATGAACAACAATTACTTCCCCGGAATAGCAAAATATTTAATTTTGTCAAACATCCTTTTTCTTGTTTTCTTCTGGCAAATAGATAGCCTGGTAATGTAAAAGTAAACAAAAACAAAATCTTGAACAGCACAGATTTCAAGGATAAGTTGACATTTTAGAAATAATCCACCAGAATAGCAATCTTACAATGTAATCTGCCAAGTTTTTTTATAATTATATGTGGCTATAATTTATTCGAATATTAGTAATATACATTAACCGGAATACACAGTCACAAACAAATCAAAACAAAACAGCAAACCCCAGGTGCAAAGATTGCATCAAACATGGTGAAAGTTTCTTTAAGCAAAAGATTGCATCAAACAACATAATTATAGAGAGTACTTTTCTAAATGAAAATAAGTTACAATTTGAACAGATTAGCAATTTCCTACAGTAAAGGTTATAAAGAAAACCACCCCAGGTCAATAACAAGAAAAACAATATCAATGGGTTATCTTAACTACCAGTAAATATAGAAGCTAAAGAGGGACTAAAAAGTTCCATAAAAAAATTAAAAAATTAAAAAAATAATTAAAAGGCATAACTAGTTTGACAAGTTGGCAGATTCTTTCAAACATGATCTCATGATACCAGCAAGTTTTAAGCAAGCGTCCATGCAAAGCTCCATAGCCTGCTTAACAGAGGTCAGATGATAAACTACTCAACAAGATGTCAGACAATAAATGGAAAGGTAAAAATCACGGGTTACAAGTCTGACAATAACACCTATACATATCTATGCTCCACGCGTTTCTTTTTCACAGTAACCTATAATATGAATGTGTGACATTTGTTTGTTTTTAGTTGGCACATGCTTGGTTTTGAAGAGCACTCCTTCGGAAAGCATGTATCAATTTACATTTTGACAACGAAGGTAGGTGATGCAGCGAGTAAATTTTGGAGTACATGCCAGATGTTGTCATACAATTACTTGGTTCATTCAAACACCCATGGGTTTTTTGGATTAACCATGACATTAGACCTTTACTGATAATATATGTGATTCAACAAGATTGATTTAATCCAGGGAATGAATCCATTCCTCAAAATACAAAAGCCTTTTAGAAATGGAAGTATGGTACTGAATCTTGTATGTGAAGCTTGCAAGTTGGCAATAATACAAATACATTATGAGAACTGGCCATTCCTCATTTCACAATTGTAATCAAAATAGTTTTCGAATAATTAATCAAAGTCACTAGTGTAACAAAAAATAGAGTAGAACTAGTGTGTTCTTAAGCTCACCAAGCCTCTTGATGAGCTTAACTCTATAACCTATTGGATTGACTTCAAATGACAAATCCAAACCGTTGAAACCAATCTACTTCTCCAGTGATGCGTTTACATGTCAAATTTATAAATTTTTGAATTAACCGTGTATAAAGTCAAGCATTAAAAAAAGAACGTTTTAATGTGTTCATATCTCATCATTTTTTTACCACTAGAATTTATACTAAATTAATTCGAAAATTTAAACTTTTGCATGTAAATGCATTACTCTAGTAGATCGGTTTCACTGGTTTGGATTCATCATTTGAAGCCAATCCCATAGGTGTTGGAGTTAGGCTCACAAAAGATTTGGTGTAAGAACACCCTAGTTCTACTCCAAAAAATATTATATACCGTATAAGCATTTGACAAAAATAATATATGACTTATAATATTGTTTTGTTGTTTTTGTAAAAGCTCAAATTGAACAAAAGCTAAGCCAAATGGGACTAAGGAGTTTGCATGCATTGTTAATTGAACAAATACTGCAGTGCCTTGACAAAATTTACTGGCATTTGATTTGTTAAACCCCTATTAAAGACAATCTAACACATTTCACTTAGACAGTGCAGTACAAAAGCGAGTAAAAAGACATACTTCATTGATTTTTGGCAGCGACCACTCTCCAGTTAGAGTGAGTTGTGTGACCTCATTTCTGGCTGGCATGCATGCAAGCACCAAGCTTCCATCCTGGCAAACCTCCTCTTCATTTGTTGGATCAATCAATATGTTCTTCCCTATGCACGACTAATTAAACAAAAAAGATATAATCACTGGTAAATCTGAACTAGGTATCATGGAAAATAAATCTGCTGTGATTCTCGGGAATCGCAGGACCCTGCGATCCTGAATCTCAGCTGTTAGTTTTTTTCGTGATGCGTGCATGAAAATTTACTTTTCCAAAGTGTTTTCGAGATCCGCGCACAGAAAAATTTGAACCGTTGATTCGGAATTTTAGGATCCTGCGATCCTATCCAGGATCGCAGCAGATTCGGACTCAGGTATCATGAAGGGATCAAAATAGTTCACGAGAAAAAAATATACCACTGAAACCGAAGAAACAAGGTCATACATCATAATTCCAGCATCAGCCAAGGCCAGGCTTGCACAAGATATAATCACTGGCAAATCACCTGCAGTAAAAAAAAAAAAAAACTTTATTATTTTGAATAACAAGTAATTATTTATGGACCATGTAGAACTCATCGGGTTAAATTGAGGTTTTGTTTCAAAATTCATGGTCTACTGAGGTTTTGTACTTTTCTATAAAGTGTTACTTTCAAGATTGGAAGGTATAACATGGTGTTTCGTATCTTTTATTATAAAATATTTTTATAAAAAAAATGAAGAAACTTGACATACTTCCACCAGATTCAAGCACTAATGCGAAGACATCGACAGTGGTTTTGGGAAAAGTTTCGAGAATTACTGCCCCCTCCAATGCTTTGTGCAACATGGCTGAGTACTCTTTATTGTCAGACCCCTGAAAATCCCAATTTTAATCAGGTATGGGCACTAATTACAATGTGATTAATGGGGATGTCTCGAATAGTCGAATCACAATTCAAATTTTTATCATACTCTGAAAATGTTGCCCTCCCGGTAATGAAATCTATTATCCCTTGATGTTAATTTATGTTTTCCATTAACCAACTATTTGTAAATTTGGTAAAATGTTGAAATTACCTGTCCACGAAGAGAGGTAGCAAAGGTTGTGAAGGTCACATTACAATTTAGCCTACCGTTGTCACTATACATCATAGCTTTCTTACTTTCTCTTGGCCCAAACCTGATTGTTAAATTAAAAGAAGGGAAATAATCAAGTAGTACTTCAGTGAGGAACTTTTTCTGAATATTTTACACAAATGTACTCATTTAAAATGAGTTATTTGTTTCATTCATATTACTGTAGAATTAGCAAAAAGTGAGCCTTGCTTAAACCAAATTAATCACAAAATGAATTTTAAGAAAGTGTCTCATTTACCCTCATTGGTGCAACTCTAGACAAGGAAAAACAAATACAGAAATAAGTGGATCCAAAATGAGGTAAAACCATACAGTAATACAGTAACAGTACCCTGCCGGTTGATAAAAGATCAACTTTATTTAAGGGGCAACCACAGTTAATAGAACATTTGACACACAATAACAAGAATTATTAGTACATATGTAAGTCTAATTAACTTACACTGACACAATAACCTTAGTGGTCCCAAACTCAGCATAAGCAGATCCTGATGCAGCATTGGCAGCACCTGTTCGAAGAACTGCAACAAATAGAAAACATTAATAATTTGATGCCGTTTAAGTTTTATTTAATTTCTAACTACCATTAATGACTAGAAGAATTCTAGTAATGTACCAGCAATGTCCCACAACAAACAAGCTGCTTTGGACAAAATTTCAACCCATTTTTATCAATTTCATGTTTTCACCAATTGTTTTGATAAATATTAGGCAAATTAGTGAAGTTAAATTTCAGCCTCAACTAGATTTAATTCTGTCAATTTGCATTCTTAAGTTAGTTGAGCTTCAATTTAGCAAACAAAGAAGAACAAAAAAAAAAGATAAAGCAATTACATGTAAGAGGAGCCAGTAACACTCAGAATGATACTCCGACAAGGTGATAAAAAAAACCCAATTTATGTTTGTAATATGCTTTAAAACCTAAGAAATGTTATAAAGTCGCTAAACTATACAAAGCCTTGAACAGTTCATCAATGGGAGACGACCCAAATTGAATATAAATGAAAGGGAAAGCATATTTCAAACAGCTTCAACGCATACAGTTCCAAGACAAAAAAAAAAAGGAGGAAGAGAGAGATAGGGTAAAGAACGAACAGGCGGGGCGGCACTGGATGAAAGAACGGCCGTCGGATCGGTCCCAGTCGGACTGTATGGAGAGGCGGCGCATCTGGTGCTGGCGCTGCCTCCTCTCGGCGCCTTGAGACGGCGAATAGGTGCTTGCTGCCATTTCTCTGCTGCCGCCTTCAACCTACCTTGAGACGGCAAATATTGCTGCCGAAATAGGGGTTTTAGGGAGAGACGGGAACTTTTGCACTTGAATGCTCTGTTATTTTGTGATGATGATGAGCGCGAATCTAATTAAAAAGCGAACGGTTGATAACGTCGGTTGCTCTATTAGAGAAGGAGATAGGAGTAGGTCCGATGGGCATTGGACCTACATTTAGGTTCAATTAGCTCTAGGACCGTACGATTAGCATCAAGATCTATGCGCACGGAAATTGATACATTATTGCACGTATTTTGATACATATCACACGAATCTTGATGCAGATCGAATGGTCAACACACCCATCGAACCAAGGTAGGTCCGATGGGCATCGGACCTACTCTGATTCCTTAGAGAAGAGGATACCAAGGGCAAGGAATTCACATCCAGTCCAATACCTGAGGTGCAATAATAATAAATAGATCCGGGCCGTTCCGGATTTTAGGACTCTGAAATCTAGGCTGGAATTTCAGCCGATTTGGACTCAATTAATTGTTATTTTATATTATTAGTCACAAGATACATAAAAATTATAACATCTTAATAAAATATGATTAGATATAGTTTATAATTATATTTCAAATTAATTGAGTTTACAATAAAATTTTATAATATATTTTAAACTCTAAAATCTATGATATATGGACCTCTGAGTAGAACTAGGGTGTTCCTAAGCTCACCAAGCCCTCCGTGAGCTCGACTCTAAAACCTATCGAATTGACTTCAAACGACATTTTCAAACCGTTAGATGTTCAATCTATATTAAAATGTGCTTGGAGACCAAATTTTACATTTTTTGGAATTTTTTTACTATTTATTAAGAAGGTTTGAAAATCGCTGTTTTCCAATGGTGCAGAATTTTAATAAAAACAGCGATTTTCAAACCATCTTAATAAATAGTAAAAAAATTCCAAAAAAATGTAAAATTTGGTATCCAAGCACATTTTAATATAGATTGAACATCTAACGGTTTGAAAATGTCATTTGAAGTCAATTCGATAGGTTTTAGAGTCGAGCTCACGGAAGGGCTTGGTGAGCTTAGGAACACCCTAGTTCTGCTCTGGACCTCTAATAGATAATTGAAATCGTATCTGTTTTCAAATTAAAATTTTGGTTTGCAATAAAAAGTTACAGATTCAGACATATCCATTTTCTTATTTAAAATTATATTTATATCTGTAGCCGTCAAAACATCAAATTTTATATTAATTCAAATTCAAATACATAATATAGATGTTTACTGAAATAACTTATATTCAACAAATTATTTTCTTCAAATAAAAATTATTTAATAAACATAATTACAATTGTCAGTATCTCAAATAATAATCACATTATTATCTCCGTATGCTATTGTTTAAATTTTATTTACTAGAATCATGTTTATATTAATTCATGAACATAATTATAATAATCAATCGAAAAAAACGGTGCTAAAATTTCTTACAGTTAAAGGCTTCAAGCACTGGAAGTATTTCATATTTGACCTTTTGAAATTGTAGGTCCAAGTGTTAGCCTAGAGTATATTTGGAATTTCAATATACTTGATGTAAGGAGGATAGAAAATAAATCTGCTGTGATTCTCGGGAATCACAGGACCCTGCGATTCTAATCAAAACTGTTGATTTTTTCGAGATGCGTGCATAAAAATTTACTTTTTCAAAAAGTTTTCGAGATCCGTGCACAGAAAAATTTAAACCATTAATTTAGAATTTTAGAATCCTGCGATCTCTCCCAGGATTCGCAGCAGATTCGGACTCAAGGAGGATATAATGAATACAAGTTGACAACAGCTGTTTGCATTTAATTATTGTGGTGAGAGAAGGTAACAAAAGAAATAAAATAAACAAATTGGCAGTGGGTTGCGGAGCATAGGACCGAATCCTCTACCCCTATGGCAGAAAATCCTGCCCATTAGTGAATTTAGCCAATTTTTATTTGACACGTGACTGCTATTTTTCATTCTATTAATGAAAATTAAATAAATAACTTTTCAAAACTAATTAAAAAAAAATAACTTTATTGTTTCTTCCTCTATGTACCCCTCAACTGTGAGAAAAAAAATTACATGGAGACAGTCTCTTTTCATGAAGATTTCTTGAGTTAAATAAAATATAAAAATATTTTATTTGTAAGTCATTTTTATATTTTCTTGTTGCATACAAGTCAAATTTCAAAGACTTCTTTACCATAAAGATTTCAACCTCTCAACGGTGAGAGTACCAGTACTTAGGCGTTTTTGCCATGCATAAAATCAGATTAGGTTATTAAGTTGAGTGAAATCAATATATCAATTTGTCCTTTGTTATCCACCTCAAAATTAGTTAATTATGTGTAGTTAGAAATTTTTGTTGGTATTTTACCAGTAAGGTTATTGATACTTAGTTGCAACTGTTGCAACTTTCACAACTAACCAAAGCTTCTTGAGATCTAACTTATTATTAATTTGAGAGACAAGTTTAATGTGCAAATTATTTAAATCATTTAGACGGCATCAGGAAAGTTTTTGGTCTTGAATTTATGCATTGATGTCGATTCTCCGCATAGTATTCAACAAATTGGAACTTCAAGCAAAAGCCCATCAAATATACTCAACAAATTGCCAAAATACAGATTGGAAGATGTAAATCAGTTGAGGTAAATTTTATTGATTTGCTTATATTTAATGAAAGTAAATCATGTAATATCGAAAGTAAGATTTACAACGGACATGGATTTGTTTAATAATAATTTACAATGGACATTGATTTTTGTTTATAATAAGATCTATTAAGACTATTGTTAGATATATCATAGTTCATGGGATAACAGTATGTTATGTAGAAATTCAAGTGTGAACTTTGTATGATTTTTTTTTGTCAAATGTATACTATGTAAATTTGAATTTATACAAAATTGATACTTATAAAATACTAAACAACATAGTGAATTGGGTTCCTAGTGATCAAAATCAATATCCTGAACTTAGAAACACTGGAGTTTTTTTCAATCCAATTTATTTCGCATAATATAAATGAACTGAAGAGATTCATAATAATGAACTCTGAGAGTTGATCATGACATTTTTTCAATTCAATTTATTTCATCTTGCTCATTTTTTTTATCTTCACAGCCCCACAGACGATGCTCATCATAAATGTTCTAATTCATTCAAAGAAACTACCTTGTTGGAGCATGAAACACCAAAGCTTTGCATGGAGTTTGATGATGTCGAAGCTGCATACGAGTTCTATAACAGATACAGTGCAAAGAAGGGTTTCAGTATAAGAAATGACAATATAAAAACAGTTCAGGGTGTGGTGAAATTTCGCAGCTTTTGTTGTTCAAAAGAAGGCTTTCGTGGTGTGGATAAGCGGGAGACTAATCTTGTAAATCATCGTCCAGAAACAAGAACAGGTTGTCGGGCAACAATGCATATCATTGTCTGGACTGGTACAGCCGACACTGGTACGAAGGAGAGAAGACTCATAGACTAATATCCCAAACGTCTCAAATTTTCAAATACATATGGTCAATATTAATTTGCGTTGGTGTGTTGAGAGTATCAGATTCTTGACGATTCTCACCGAAAAAGTAATTACAAAGAGTATCAGGTATTGGTTTGCTCCATGTAATTTTTTTTTCTCACCTTTGAGAGGTACAGAGAGGAAGAAACAGTAAAGGTATTTTTTTTAATTAGTTTTAAAATAGAAGGTGAAAAGGCAAAGGAAAGAGAACAGATTCTCGTTAATTAATTAGTTTGGAAAGTTATTTATTTAATCCTCATTAATGGGATGAAATATAGCAGTCACGTGTCCAACATAAATTTAGCAGCAGGATTCGGTTCTCAGAGCATAAGGTTTAACAGATATCCTTAATTTAAAAAATAACAGATCCAGATAATTGTTATTCGGATAATTATCTGTATCCGCTTTCAAAATCGAAACCATATCTGTATTCGTATCCGCATAATTTATATATGTATCCATATCTGTATCTGTAAATTATCTATATCCGAATATCTTAATACGCAAAATTTCGGATACGAATCCAAATCCGGACGGATAATATATGATCCGTTTGCACCTCTAGTTTACACTCTTATTTCACATGTAGATAGCGTAGGGGTGAAATGAATTCGGATTCGTATATGGATATTTTATATCCGAATATCTGTACGGTGGTACGAGTATGGTTTTAAATTTAATTATAATTTAATATATATTATGAAAAAATAATTATTAGTCATCATTATAATTAAATAAATATTATGAACTTTCATATTTTTTAATAATATTTATATGTTATTAATAAAAACTGGATATCCACTCCATACCTGCATTCGAAAAAAAAAACAAATACGGATATCGTTTTACCACTATATGATCCGTATCTGATTCGTTTTCAATACATGTCCATAATTCGCTAATCATATCCAAATCTCAAGGTGTATCAATATTTGCTGAGATTGTTGGATCTGCATTGAGTTTCTCAAATGAGTCGTTACTCTATCGAATTTGGATTTTAATAAACGGGCTCCCCGTATTAAAATCACTGTACGGACTAGAATGCAACGCTAGTGGTCAAATAGCTCTAGAAGCTCCACCATGAAACAAATGAACTTTGGGCACATACCCTCCTCCAGCTACACAGAATCTCTCACCACTCGAGACTTGAGGCTACAAGGGTCCAACTTTCTTAAATCACCGACAGAGTTCAGTACTTTTTTTTTACTAAGCTGGAGATGGATCAGCACACAAAACTCCGGGTACGTTTGGATGAACTCTAAAATAGCTAGAATAGCTACTGTTTAAAAACAGTGCTAACTCAAGCTATTCGGAATAGTGAAAAAGTTGTTTGGATTGCATATTTGGAATAGAGTTTGGAGGGAATGAATAAAGTAATAATTTATGTGTTAGATTAAATTTAATAAAATATAATATTAATTTAAATATTAAATGTAATATAATATTATTTTAAATATTAGATTAGTATTTAATAAAATATTATATTAAATATAATATAAAATTAGTTTAAATATTAAATATAATATAATATTAGGTTAAATGTTAAATGTAATATAATATTAATTTAAATATTAGATTAGTATTAAATAAAATATTAGATTAAATGTAATATAATATTAGTTTAAATATAATACAATATAATATTAATTTAATTATTAAATGTAATATAATATTATTTTAAATATTAGATTAGTATTAAATAAAATATTAGATTAAATATAATATAATATAATATTATTTTAAATATTAAATGTAATATAATATTAGTTTAAATATTAAATGTAATATAATATTATTTTAAAAATTAGATTAGTATTAAATAAAATATTAGATTAACTGTAATATAATATTAGTTTAAATATTAAATGTAATATAATATCAGTTTAAATATTAAATGTAATATAATATTATTTTAAAAATTTGATTAGTATTGAATAAAATATTAGATTAAATGTAATATAATATTAGTTTAAATATTAAATGTAATATAATATTATATTAAATATTATATTAGTATTAAATAAAATATTATATTAAATGTAATATAATATTAGTTTAAATATAATACAATACAATATTAATTTAATTATTAAATGTAATATAATATTATTTTAAATATTAGATTAGTATTATATAAAATATTAGATTAAATATAATATAATATTAGATTAAATATAATATAATATTAGATTAAATATAATATAATATTAGATTAAATATAATATAATATAATATTAATTTAAATATTAAATGTAATATAATATTAATTTAAATATTAAATGCAATATAATATTATTTTAAATATTAGATTAGTATTAAATAAATATTAGATTAAATATAATATAATATTAGATTAAATATAATACAATATAATATTAATTTAAATATTAAATGTAATATAATATTAGTTTAAATATTAGATTAGTATTAATATTGAAAGCAACAAATGCTATTCCATGTTTTTATAAAAATAGCGAATAGTCCTATTCTCCCTATTCCGAATAGCTTTATTTCTCGTTTGAATTGTCTTTGTTCCGAATAGCAATGCTATTCTAAGAATAGTGATATTCTTAGTCCATCCAAACATAGCCCTAAGCTGGAGATGGATCAGCACACAAACCGACATAGTTCAGTACTTTTTTGTTTACTGCTCAGTGGTCAAGGCAATCAAGTGCCCTTGGAAGCTCAAGATACCGGTCAAGATAATGGTCAAGGTAAAGGCATTTTGCTGGTTACTAATAAATGACAAATTACTGACGAGGAAAATCCTGATGCGGAGGGGGTGCAACGTCAGTGGGGAATGTGTACTATGTTCCAGGGATGAATTGGAATCGAGAAATCATTTGTTTTGGAAGTGCAGTTTTACTTCTCTTTTGGAGAGGGTTTTTGCCATCAGTAAACATCATGAGTCCAACCCGTGATGCAATCATTGAGGAAAGTCAGGTGGACACAAAGAACCTCCCAAGCTGGATTGCTGAGGAAGCGATGCCATGGGGCATGGGCGGTTGGGATCTGGATGCTGTGGAAAGAGAAAAATCGGAGGATATTCTCGCAAGAACATGACTCGAAAAATTAATAAAATTTTAAAAAAGTTAATATTCAGTTATTAAAAATAGTGTAAATATTATGCAAATTGCATTCTTTACAGTATTTTTACAAATGTTAATAATATTATTTTTGAATTTTGTACTATTCACATCCAAACACGCGCAACTGAATATTGTTTTTTACTATTCACAATTATAACTTTAATTGGGAAAGACCAGTGTTCTAAATAGCTAGCCATAGTTTTTTCGGACCATAAAAGCTAAGCTATGAGATAAAAGTATGCTAATTCAGCTATAACCGCTATAACTATAAAAGCTGACCGCTATTACTGTTACACGCTACGCGCTATTGCTACCGCTATGCTACATGAGTTTTTTTTGCGATTTACATAGGCTTTTGTTCTTATTTCTGATGCTACATAGTCTGCTATGATAAGTATGCTAAATCGAACTATGTGTTTTTGTTCCTATTTGTGATTTAGTCTCTTATTCTATATCGAAAAATATTCAAATATTAATTCTTCATTTTGCTTGCTCTTCTCCTAGTATTATTGCCGTTCATTTCAATTGAAAGCTGATTTTGATTATAATTGAATATTTGTAAAATGTTCACTTGTAAAATTAATTGCTCTTCGTCTATTATAATATGTAATACTATGAAGTATGAACTATTAAATAATGTTATCTTGTAGATTCTTTTTTTTTTTCTTATTTGCATGATTGAAAAAAATATAGATTTAGAATAGTTATCATTTGATTGTTACTTCAATTCTTCAATATTGATCATGTTGATAATTAGTAGAAATATAGAATATAAATTTTGAAAAGAAAAAAAACAGTGTGTACCAATTTAGAATCTTAGTAAAGACAAACAATGTTAGCTTCCTAATATAGTCAAGACCTTGCGCTTGCAGGTTGGAATAAAATCTTTCCAACTAGGCAACCATCTTAGTCGGGCGAAGGAAAAGCATTATTATGAAAATAAAAATAATGGCCCATGCAGGTCTCGAACCTGCGACCTTCGCGTTATTAGCACGACGCTCTAACCAGCTGAGCTAATAGGCCAATTTTGTCTAACTAGAGGAAGTTTAAATAATAACAATATCTTAAATAGCGCTAAGAGCGTTGTTTCAGAAAAAGGAAATTCTTAGCGGTGACCCAAACAATTTTCTCCGATATATTGTGACCTCGTAAAACCAAATTATTTCTTCAACCAAACCCTAAAAGTCGCTTTCCGACCGCCGCGATGTCGTCTTCTTCCTCTTCGACGGCGACGCAGCAGCAGTTCAGGTACACTCAGACGCCTTCAAAGGTGCTCCATCTGCGGAACCTCCCCTGGGAGTGCGCGCCCGAGGAGCTTGCCGAGCTCTGCAAGCCCTTCGGCCCCATCGTCGACACTAAGTGCAATGTCGGCGCCAATCGCAACCAGGCCTTCGTCGAATTCGTAATTATTATCTCATATTCTCTTATTTATCTCTTCTGTGACTTGTTTGTTGTTTGAATGCTCCAGTCTATTGTGAGTTGAGGGTATATTGGGTTCGATTGGAGCTTCATCGTAGTTTATTACTCGGATTCGGTTTATTTATGGAAATATATAGTTATTTCTTGGCTCAATATAGACCCGATAGGCACATAATTTGGCTTATCTGAGTGCATTAAATTTGTAATATTTCCAGGCTGAGCTCAACCAGGCTATATCGATGGTTTCATACTATGCCACCTCATCAGAGCCAGCGCAAATTAGAGGAAAAACAGTCTATATCCAATACTCAAATAGACAAGAAATCGTGCATAGCAAGACTGTAGGAGAGTCTGTTGGTAATGTCCTTCTCGTTACTATAGAAGGTGTCGAGGCTGGTGATGTCAGCATTGATGTATTGCATCTGGTAAGTGATAATTTACCTTCTTGCTCTGACCAAATTACAGAAATGCCCTGTTAACCTTCCTGAACCTTGAAAGTATGAAATATGCATGAAATGACTCAAAATATCCTTATATATTAGCTTGCTTTATTATTATTTTTCTCTTTCTTTCCATTTATTCATTAGCTGTGATCTATAGAACTGGAAAATTAAAAACATATCTATTCTGTGTAGAAGAAATAACTTTTGAGAGATTTTATGCATATTTTCGGGTGTCATGGGAAGGATAATGAGGGCATATTGTAATTTAGTCAAATTTTTTTTCTTTTGTTTGTAAAATGCCAGTCTGTTGGTTCTAAGAAATTTTGTTTCTGAGAATTGTCGTCCCGTTTAAATTGTTATTTTGTGTGTGTTTAGTATATAAGCTTAAGGTCTATCAAGGAACATTCACCTTGTGTAATCAATTAGATCAATACCTCACTTGTTTCCTTGCAAATCTAATGTATTTCATGCACTTTCCTTGAAAAGTTGAAAGATCATTTGTTGTGTCCCTCATATAGGTATATATAACTATATATAGAGTTTACACAATTATTCTCCTATTTTCTTTGTTTACAAGAGAAACATTTGTGTAACTTCAAATTTGTTGGGGGATAACGTTTGGTTTTATACTTTTCATGGGTAAGATGAAATTTCTCGAATCTGCAAGGATATATGTGAAACATTAGCTGATTAACTAATTGCTGCCTCGTAGTAATGTAATTTGCGTCGCTGGGCAGGCGTAATGTTATCTCGGAGTCTTACCAGCATCTTCGATTGGAGAGATACCATGTTTGTTTTGCAACCTCATACCTAATTTTATATGAATTTCTTGCGATTTATTATCTCAAGAATTATCATTTACTATCTTTAATTCTTTATTTATCGCTATCCGCAATTTAAATGTAGGGCACCTTCACATTTATCAAAGCTCTCCCTTTTTGAGGTCAAACTCCCAAACTTTGAAATGTCTGCTTCTGCATTTTTGCGTATTTTGTTTTGTACTCATTCTGCATAATAGAACATTGCATCTTCGTGATCTTATACTATTGGTGCCTTTTTGCATTTGTACAATTTATTCTCTAGTTATTTGTCAGTTTTGATGCTTCTCTTGTGCATCATCACTTCCAAGTTAAATTTAGTTAACAATTGTAAGTTTTTGAAACATTTTCAGGTTTTCTCTGCCTTTGGATTTGTCCAGAAACTTGCTACGTTTGAAAAGACTATGGGTTTTCAGGTTAATTTCCTGACAATGTTTTGACTGTTACCAGCTCCTCTTTTCGTCTTAACAAAATGCACTCAGAAAGAAATAGCATTGATATATCTATTTGCATTTTTTCCCTGTAGGCACTGGTTCAGTACCCAGATACAGATACTGCTACAGCGGCAAGAGATGCTTTGGATGGAAGAAGTATACCGAGGTGTTTTACTTCTCTTTCAAATCTTCATCTATGTAACATCTAGACAAATCTGTATGAGTGATGGCATGGACTTAATGTCTAAATAACTGCACCTTATTGTTAAATGGCCTTCTTTTTTTTCTCATTGGACAGGTATTTGCTTCCAGAGCATGTCAACACATGTTATCTGCGTATATCATATTCTGCACATACTGATCTAAACATTAAGTTCCAGTCGCACAGAAGCAGGTAAAGTTAAATAGTCCTTAAATGCACACTGCAATTGTTCAATCTTGAAGAATCTTAACCGAGTTGTTTTTTCAATTTGGTGTAGAGATTATACTAATCCATACCTGCCAGTAAATCCTACTGCAATCGATGGCACTGCACAGGTTTGTTCCCTGCAAGCTGCTAAATACACGGGTTATTACCTTGTCCAACAAAAATGTATTTTTATGTTGGCTTTTGGATTTTGATATCAAGTTTTGTTAATCTTCTACAGCAAGTTACTGGCCCAGATGGGAAGAAGATAGAGTTAGAGAGCAATGTCCTTCATGCTAATTTTGAAAATGCACATTATCCTATCACAGTTGATGTCCTACATACGGTCCGTATCTGTCTCTCTGAGCCACTATTTTTCAAATTTATTTTATCCTCATTTTCCGTTTACACCTATTTACTTGAGTGAATTCAAATTTTAGGTTTTCTCTGCATTTGGAGTGCTGCAGAAAATAGCCATTTTTGAGAAGAATGGAGGAACCCAAGCTTTGATCCAGTATCCAGGTACTGGTTTCTCGTGCTAGAAACTTTTATATATTAGGTTTAACAGGTTCGGTCTATGTGGTAGTGGTTTCCCAATTTGCAGATAAGTAACAAAAGAGTTTTACCAGAATTAAATCTCAATTGTGAAGATAAGTAGAATCCAATTGGTTTCAGTTTTTAAACTGATGGTGCAACCAAAAACCACATAAAATAAAAACATAATTGAAAATAGAAAGGCTGGACGAATAATTTGTAAACAGGTGACCGGTGCTTGCCTATGACATGTGGGTACCCACTTTTTATTAAATATTTACATACATGTCATAGATAACCCCATTATGTCTGAATGCAGATATAGCGACAGCTAAAGTTGCGAAAGGAGCATTGGAGGGGCATAGCATCTACGATGGGGGCTACTGTAAGATTCATCTCACATACTCGCGTCATACTGATCTTGTTGTTAAGGTACTAATATGATTGTATGTTCAAAATAATTTTGACCTTAACATAATCCACTAAAACAAATGGAATTACATAAGCCCCTGCAACTGTGATAGAAAGTTGTATGATACCATAGGGCTATTTTGTCTTATTTTGAGGTTATAGTGTCTAGATAAAATTGCACTAACGAGATGGCTAATTCTTTGGGTTTCTATGTTTCTTAAATTGGAAAATTACTTTCCTTGATGAACTTCCTTTAGAAATCAATGGAATTGTGGCATATTTGATGCATTTCTTAGCAATTGAATGCAGTTTATCTAAAAATGTTGTCGCCTTCAGTTGATAATATATTTGGAAATTTAGAAGTTGAGAGTAAACTATTAAAGAGGGTGTCTTATTGTCTTCAGGCATACAGTGACAAGAGCAGGGATTACACCGTACCAATCGGTGGAATAGGCGCAATGCCGCGACCGCCTGTTCCCATGCCGGCTGCTCATAATTCCTGGCAAAATACTGGCCCAGTACCTCCCATGTACAATGGGCAAATGCCTCCTTACCCTGCAGGTGCTATGTCTTTTTCAGGTCAAGCATTCCCTCAACGTGGCCCACCATTCCAAGCTTCTCAACCTGGCCCACCATTCCCAGCTTCGGCCAATTCTCAACCGGGCCCACCATCCCCAGCTTCAGGCAATCACCTTCAAGGTTCTCAGCCTATGCCGTTCAATGGAGTGCAAGCCAGACCACCTCACTACTATCAGTGAGAGGTGGTCTTTGCAGAACACATTCTCTCTCTCTCTCTCTCATTTTTGCGGTAATGCACAGAGGATGATGCATTGTCTCCAATTATGAATTATTAACTATGTTTTTGACATTAGTGAACAGGGCCATGTTTCTTCGTCAGTATTCCTATGTCATCTTTTCAGTGAAAGATTGGTAATTGTTTGCTGTTGCATGGGGGTACCTTTTCTTAGTCTATGCAAAATATTGGTGAATTTAATAATTTTGCTGCTGGTGATAGTTGGGGAAGTTTTTCCTTAATGAGAAGAGAGAATTTGGTCTTTCTAGTCATAGTTACCATTATGAAGAGCAAATTATATGGTATAACAAGCTAGAGTTGTAGCAAATTATTATGTTTGCGTACATCATAAGATCTTAAATATACTGGGGTTGCTTTATGGGAAAGAAATTTCAAATTTTCTGGCCCATTTCTCTTGAGGAGGTTATTCTAGAGTTGTTCACATGTGGGCCGTATTACACAGACCATACTAATTGGAATAATTGAAGGTCAAATATTCCGAAATTTTTATCTATAACATAATTTTTTTTCGAATTTCACCCATACCATCAATTTTGTCAGAATTGCCCTATAAAAGCTCAAGAGTTCAAGCGCCGCTCATGACTTCAGTCTCTGTCAAGATTTTTAAAAAATAAAATACTAATATTAATGCTATAAAACACACAGAACACACTAGATTTTTAAGTAGGATTGAGGGGTAGAGAAATAATAATAATAATAATAATAATAACAACAACAATAACAACAACAACAATAATAATTATTATTTTTGATGAAAGGAGAAATCATTTTTATTAGTGAAAGAGAACATAATTTGAAGCAGAAAGAACGGCAACCTTTTTTATTCTTGGAGTCATACTTACAGCCACCTTTTAATCTTGCTACACAGAGAAATCATGGCCCATAAGAATTTAGTAATCTGTACATGCCAACTTAAGCTATTTGCTTTTTTTTTATGTTGAAAAATAATGTATGCGTACTTGTACGGAAATGTTTAATCCGAAAACTCAGAAAGTGAACTTCAATATTAATTTCCGCTGTGATGAGGACCACCTTTTCGTGTGGGCCGCTTAATGCTTAGATTTACACAGATTTGGGCGTTTAATTTGCTTTGAAATTGATACCGGAATCCCTGATTAAGGATGAAAAGTCCATGCAGAGGTGGTTTCACACGGAAATATACAAGCATATATTTCACTACGATATTTCAAGGAAAACATTCGTCATAATTAACTATTTTGCAAGTTTCGTGATACCTTCTACAAAATTGTTGATAAAATTATACATATACAATTAAATCATACATTTGGTCTTTGTCATTTGAGTTATAATTTGGTTCTTTCGTTGAGTTACTACCATTAGCTTTTGCAAATGAAAATTTGTTGAGGATTAATTGGTCTCCCTTTTCTTTTTAAAGAACAACTTTTTGTGTGAAGAAAAGTTGGTTTCTTTTATTGTGAAATCAATTCTTCTTGACGAAATAAATTACAAAGAAAGCTGTCATTTCAAGTGAACGAAACAAACAAATTACAATAATACATCATCCAAAGCAACATAACCAACATAACCAACAAATTTCTCACCGAATGCGAGGCGCTGGATGAAGAAGCGGACAACGTGTCAACATCTCAACGAGGTACAAAATTCCAAAATAAACGGTACAATAGGAAAGGAATTCGAGGGAAGGAGAGACCCCTTAATTTTTTAGAAAGCTAAAATTATGTATGTTTAGAACAACATGCACAAATTAAACAGTGTGGTCACACAACTAACTAATTAAGGAGGTGGGAACTAAACAGAATCTTGTGACACTCGACCACTTGCAACCGGCGCTCGGGCGCTGTGACATTGACACATTATCTCCCAATTAAATGCGTACGCTTTTAAAGTAGATCTACATGTGTGTCTCGCAATGTACGTACGTATATAATTCATTATATCTCATTTTAGGTATGTTTGGTTGGATTGAAAATATGTTATTTTTAGAGTTAGATTATTCGGAATAGTCTATTCGGTGTTTGGTTAGTTTAGAATAGTTAGAATAGTAAATCCAATTTTTTTGTCTTATTAGAATAGACTATTCCTAAGAGTTTTTAGATTTAACTATTTTAATAAGACAAACAATAGTTATTCTTGATTTGGCTATTCTAGCTAGTGCTTCAAGTTGAGATTTCATCACCAGCATTCAAATTGCAATTCAAGTTGGTTGGCCACTTCAACCCAAACAACTCAATAATATCTCATTTTCGTTCACTAAATAATTTATCTATGTTATATGGATACGGGTACTGGTATCATATCAGATATGATACAGGATACGACAATACCGCATTTTTCAACACGATACGGATATCGGATGATACAATACGGATATTGATATGGCAATATAATACGCATCGGATACGGATACGGAACCATATATGAAGTATCAAGGTAACATAATAATTTATATTTCTTTTGAATAGTTCTTGAATGTCAATTTCATTCACTAAATAATTAATTTTACTTCTAAACCTTTGCATCGTGACTACCATACATCCCTCTTTTTTCTTTAGCCTAGGCTAAGATAAGGGTATATTTTTCTTTCTTGTTTTTTTAGTTTGTTAGTAGAATTAATGTAGGTTTACAGGTTATAGTTATGGGATATTCTGATTGTATTTATAAACATGTTGTTTCATATAATGATTAATGAAACACGCGTTATTTTGTACCAAATTTGTCGTCTTTTTTTTTTTTTAGGCAGAAGTTATACCCATCTTGTAACCTAGTGAAGAAAATGTTAACAAAGATCTTAAGCAATCGGCCTAATGAATCCGTTTCAAGATCGTATCAGTAACTGTCATTTTGTTTTTTACCAGAACAAAACACAAGTGCTGAAAAAACTGTATTTATTTGTTCAAAAAGTGCAGGTGTCAATTTTTAGGAAATAAATGTGCTGTTGTTTCAATGGATTAACAAGAACCTGTTATTCCAATCCCAACTATTCATCTTTGTTGAGATTTGTGCATAAAAAAATATCTTCGTTGAGATTCACACATGAAAAAATTTGAACGGTTGAAATCAAAATAACAAGTTCATGTTATTCCTTTAGAATATCAACAAATTTATTTCCCAATTTTTATACATGAGTATTGATTTGATTGTTATAAAGAAACAATTGCTTTCAGGGACGCAACTTGTACGAAATTAATTTTGAATAATTAATGCCATTTAATTGCAAATATTAACTTCTTATTAGATGTAAAATTAAGTACTCATAGATTTTTAGGACATATAGTGATTTTGTACCTCTCTAAACAATTAGTAAAATAAATTATAAAAATTATAAAATTTGTTATCCAAGTACATTTTAATATGAAGATCATTTTGAATGGTTCGGATCGATTATTTAGACTTTAAAAATAAAGATAATGATGTTGGAGTATGATGAGTCACAAAACCAATAAAGCATTTTAACCCTATCTTTATACATATATTATCACAAAATAAGAGTATAGGCCGTCGTTCAATTTAGCATGTAATAAGGTAATAAGGTTCACATTAGCTATATTCTCTCAATGAATATAATACGGCACAAACGGCTAACACGTTGTTTTCATTATTTATTTATCCAGATTTTTTTATTTTTTATTTGTTCAGGAGAGGCGTTGGCAATTTATAGCAATTTAATTTAAGTAATAGGAATATACTGAAAATTTATTTGATATTTGCTGCTAAATTAAAAAAATGACATGCAAGTAAGAAATTTTCATTTATCAATTTAAACCAATTAATTTTTTTTTTTTTGAGGTAGATATTTTATTATATGTTTTCTTTTCTATTTCTTATTTTATATGCAGGTAGGAATGTCAAAAAGTAACACTGTGATCGGACACGTCACAACACGATACGTCATAGCATGCTTACTGGTCACGTGACATAACTTGCGTATTGTGTGCAATGACATTTATCAGAAAAAATATGGCACAAGCGAACTGGTCTGATAATAGTACGTCATAAATTTATATCATTATTTATTTACATAAAAATTTCAAATTTCAAACAATAAATTTATCATTTATACATTTTTTTTTACAACATTATTGCTTTATTTTATAATTATTCTTTTTTTAAAACATTATTTTCTGATTTTTTTCTTACATAAACCAACTTAAAATTTGGAAAAAAAAATAGCAACATGTGACTACCGTGATCAAACGTAATCTGACCAACCACATCACATTTAGTCACAACATGATCAAGTTACGGTGTAAGTAGCGTACCTTATTTATTAGGATGCTATGATCATTTCTCATAATTCTGATTACGGCACATCATGATAAATGAAAATTTAATTTAATCACATCACTGTTGTGACTCAAATTACAACGTGACTAATCGCACCAGGATACGACATAAATTTACACATCTAGCAACAAGTAAGGACTGAACAAATGTCTGCTTAAAATTTAAGGTACCGTTGAATAAGAAATAGGATCCACAGAAGAAAAATGAAAAATCGATTCGATCGGACGGCTTGAATCGAAATCCTTCGAATTATCCAATCAGACGACTGAAATTACTCCAGTCCTCCAATTAAAGGACCAGTCACAGACTCACAGTGTCGCTCTCTAGGCTCTAGCTTGTTCGACATCTTCACATGGGTCGTTTGCGACTTTCCACTTTTTTCTTCTGCGATCGTTTCTCACACTAGTCTCCGTATATCAGTTCTCTTTAACCCTTTCCAGGTGTTTTCTTCACTCGTTGCAAGTAAGGCTTCACAGGCTATATCTTACAATTTTTCTCACGAACTAAGGGAAATGTGAACCGTCGCTTAAAATCTGGCATAGCACGCTTCTTGACGCAAGGGAAAGATCAACCAGTCATCTCCATTTCTTGTGTTATCTAATCACACTAGCTTGGTTTGATAATTGATACATGCATGTTATTTATCAGGAACTGGAGGTCAACGCAGGGAATTATTTTTCTTTCTAATGGCAAGCTTGTAGACAAGTCGTAAGGTAGCATCGGTCAACACAAATTGAAAATTGTGCACTTGCATTGGCCAATATTCTTAATTTGAGGTTGAAAATTCGAGCAAGCTCAAAATTCTCTATTTTAGAAAGTCAAACTCAAACCTGTATGTCAAATCCTACGTACCCTATTTATACTTTAACTACTGCCTAAACCGACCTGAATTTTCGCAACCCAACTAATCTTAATCGCAATTAAACCAGCCATTAATTGTACCTAATTTATCTCTCAATTTCAATATATTTTGTGCCAAATATAGCCTAAAAAATGATCCAATCTAAAATAATCCCTATGACTTAAAACCTAGATGACTAATTAAACTTAATATGACCTAAATCAAAACATAACTAATCAACCGAAATTCAAATATGATTTTACTGAATTGACCTAAAGCTCAAACTATGCTCCCCTGTTTCTCATAAAGTGTAAATGGAAGCCTTTTTGTTGGAGTTGAACTTGAACTAGTGAGTGGTGCAAGACAAAGTAATTAGAATCTGGTGCTTATCTTCATGCTTTCCACTTTTAAAGCAACTGCCAACTTTAATTTTTTGGAGGATGTTGATGCAAAAAATCTTCTTAAAAAGAATTTTTCGAATCTTTTCTGCTGAATTCTAATTTCTTTATCTTTAAGTTGGTACTGTAAAGACTAAAGACAAAATTCTCATTCGATTTCTCCATTTTTAAAACCCAAATAAAATTTACGTGAGATTTTATATTCAATGAACTATTAAAGAAGTGCCTCGAATAGTGGCATTAGAAATTTGACGGTGCAACTGGATGCTATTGTACTTTACTATTTCTACTGTTGTAAATCTGATAGCCTCTATCAGAATATAAAATTAAAAAAAAAAAAATTTGACGGTGCACATTTTTTCTCCTTCTATGCTATAAATGCATTTGCGCTGTAGAACAATAAATCCAGCATATTAAATTAAGATATCTTCTTGCTTGCTAGTTGCTTCGGTGCCTTGGCTTGGTCGTTACACCTACAACAAACAGCTCATGTCTTATTCACCTTTTTTCCGGGAAGACATGGCAAGAAATTAATTGGGATAGATTTGCTGTAGATGGAAAACAAATCTTCTTTGGCAAAATGTAGGTCATCACTCCTGCTTGGTAACTGAGAAGAATGATAAGTATCTCCGGTTTCAATATACAAACTACATACAGCCTTGCAAAACCAATTAACAATCACTTGGGTATTTAATATACAATGCAGAAAAATATTAATTAAAAGGAAAACGGTAAAATTTTGTTCTAGTAAACTTAAAAAATTGGATTATTTGCTTTTAATTTGGAGGACTGGTGGCAAATTTTGAGCATTAGTTGTTTTCAGAGTTCCCTCTGGCCTCTGTATTCCTTGTCTTGTGACTTTCAACAATTAATCGTTGATGGAGGTCTTAACTTCATAAAAGCTAACTTGAGGAGTTGAGGTGTGAAAATGAAGGATAGTAGCAGCCCCAAGTTGCAAGTGAAAATGTGAGAAACAATAAGAAAAAGGTTCAAGGGGCATATGTACAGTTATCAAAGCAACAATGCACATGCACCGCACTACATTCTTGTTGAACCTTTCATGTTCATATTACCTACCTTCCCATTGACTAAATGCACCAAAAGAAAGTTGTATGATATCTCTAGACTAGCTAGGATAGCTAGATTAATATTCTAACCCAATCATATCATATCTCACACGTATAAAACAAAGACAAGAAATTTACAATCATTCATTTTGGCGAAGATATGTAAGATTCATTGTTCACGTGCAACAACGTCCCAAGTTTTGCCCATTTCTACACTAATTACTACGATTAATTACACTTAAATTTTACAGCATTAAAAAGGTACTATGTAAATAAATAGTGCGCTAGGTCCCATGTTTCTTCTAAGAAAGTAGAAAGAGAAGCAAAAATAGTGCACTAGATCCTTGTGGGCACAGAGAAAATGGCAACTTGAAAAGAACACGCATGTGCTCTCTTTGTATCTTTGCCCAAGTTTAAGCAAATTTGCCCCCACAATATACAGTGTACTTATTTGTTTTCTGGTACCACACGCTTTCATCAAAATGACATCATTATTAATTAAGTGCTCTTCTTGTTGCTGCAACATCTCTCATTTTCTACAATTAGTCACTCGTGCCTGTCTACACTCAGTAAATTTTTGTATTGTTCTTGTTCTGAGAGTGTGAAAGATTTGGTCAAATTGCAAAAAAGCCCTACATTAATTTAAATTTAAAGAACTTTACCCTAGCTATTCAATTACAAACTTTGTTCTTTTTAAATGATTAAATTACAGAGAACTTATTTTTTTGCAAAATTTTAATGTTTTGGAAAAACTTTTTGAAGAAGTCTATAGTATTATCATATTTATATAGGGATGTATTAGCAAAATAAAATCCTAACACTCCCCCCTCCTCTATATATATACCAGAAAGATCTCTCTCTGCCCTCAACGCTAGGATTTATACCCAACACTCCCCCCCTCCTCCTCTCGCTCTCTCCAATTCAAGTAAAGTGCATTTTTTTTATGGTCTCATCTATGGTTTATTTATGTTGTACTTATTCATGGAGAGTTGTATGAAACTTATAAATTTGCTCTAAACTCTGTTTTGACATATATAGAGATGAAGAAAGAGGTGGCAATTGGCGGTTTTCTCTTTGCTTGGGCACTAGCATTCTTGTCTCCTGTGCAATCCTATGGTAGAGGAGGCGCTGGATGGTCAAATGCACATGCTACTTTTTATGGTGGCAGTGATGCTTCCGGCACTATGGGTATATATGACTTGCATAATTATATATATGTGAAACCAAGATTTTGTTGTCATGTGTAGTTAATTATTATCAACTTTGATTTCAAGTTCTTTAATTGATACCTATGGAGTAATGCATTCATCATTCATTAGATTATAAGAAATGGAGCTCCAATAAACAAATCACACGCAATTAAATTCCCAATAAATAATCAAGTTATTGTTTTGACAAAAAAATATATATATATTGCCTTTTGGTACAGTTGCATTTTCAACACAAAATAAAATGGCCCAGGCCCATTTGTACTGAAAAAGTAAAATGAAAATAAAAAGAGAAACATAACGGTCCTACAACTATACAGTTGAGAACTTGAGACCTAGAACCATGTTCACACTACCACTCTACATGATCAACCAAAATCACCTCACCACCTTTTTCTTTTGCTGTTAGGTGGAGCATGTGGCTATGGCAACCTATACAGTCAGGGTTATGGTACCAACACAGCTGCACTGAGCACTGCACTTTTCAACAATGGGCTCAGTTGTGGGGCCTGCTATCAGATAAAGTGCGTCAATGACGGACGGTGGTGCTTGCCGGGCGCGATTGTGGTCACTGCCACTAACTACTGCCCCCCAAACTATGCATTGCCGAATAACAATGGGGGTTGGTGTAACCCGCCACTTCAGCATTTTGACTTGTCTGAGCCTGTGTTTTTGCGTATTGCTCAGTACCGGGCCGGTATTGTCCCTGTTGCATACAGAAGGTCTGTGGTTGATTCTTTTGTTAGTGATTACATGTATAACAGGTTGAATTTACATCTAGACCACCTTGTCCATGTCTGGTTATATAGATTTCTACTGTTTTAAATTTTGTTAAATGCTCTGCTTTTTCCCTCGATTAATTTTTTGGGCCCAATTATCTTGGCCCAGCCCACTTCACCCCTTCAGAGAAGTTATATTTAGTTAGGAATTTTCAGAAGCAATCTCCTGATTGTCAATAAAATTGTAAAATGTTCTTTATATGTTGTAGATTTTGTCTTTTATTTTTTAGAGCCAACATGCTCAACCAAAATGTTAGATGCTTTGCACAAAAAATACTTTCAACAGAGCATAAATATTCATTTAATCAATTATTTTCCTTGCTGTCAGGGTGCCATGTAGGAGGCGAGGTGGCATTAGGTTCACCTTAAATGGACACTCTTACTTCAACCTAGTGCTCATAACCAATGTAGGCGGTGCCGGTGACATTCACTCGGTATATATCAAAGGATCGAGGCTTAATTGGCAAGCTATGTCGCGCAATTGGGGCCAGAATTGGCAAAGCAACAGCTACCTCAATGGGCAAGGTCTCTCATTCAAGGTCACCACTAGTGACGGTCACGCTGTCGTCTCTTATAATGTCGCAACTCCTAGTTGGTCATTCGGTCAAACCTTCACCGGTGGCCAGTTTCGCTAGATTAACAGCATGGAATTGCATTTGTGTCAACCAAACTTGCTATATATATATTTCACATATATTTAGGTAAGTAGTGTGATAGTTAGAGGCACAAGAAGGGGCTGATTTTGTGTGGCTCTTTCATCCTCTAGCACTTAAATTAATTAATTAGTGGTTTTAGCTGCTTGAGAGAAGATGAGACCTTTCTTTCTGTGGCACTGATTGGATGTGGTCGGTTTGTGGACCCGCCAATCAGTAAATATAAAGTACAATTTTTTTTTTTGTCTTTTCTTATTAAAACTTTTGAAGGAAATGCCTCAAAGGGGCTTTCTCTTTCATTGTATTCAGCAGAATAAAAGAGTCTGTGAAACCTTGTATTATGTTGTAATTGTAATTTTTATTTTCCAGTTTTTCCTTGAGAAGCTATCCACACAGAATTTTTTTCCTGTCTATCTTGAATTACAAACAATAACAGTAATATTCTTATTCACAAATGACCAATAATGTTGTGCCGAAAGTCACATTTCATATATGCTGTTTCATGACGAGAAGCGATACGAAATGACATTTTCAATTCCTGAATCAAATTCGTGATGTCTGAATGAAATTGTCATTTCCACATGTACTGATAAATAATCCAGTATCCAGACCCTCCAGGATTTACGCAAAATAGCGAACAAACTCCAGCACGTGGAATTCTTAAATGAAAACTCAACCTTTACCAACTTTTTTTTTTTTTGGACATAGCTCAACTGCTCAATTATTATATATTGAGTTCTGTTATATTTATCGTTATTATTCTCACTCAGCCGGAGCGATTAAAATTTATACGAACTTTTTAGAATATTTGACAATTCATGACATAGTTATTCTGATATTTAGAAAATTGTTAAAAAAAACTGAAATACTTTTTTTTTCTAGATAACGAATCAAACTGAACATATGCTTTCAGATTAAAATGTGAACCCATGTTGCCTGAATATTCATTATAGGGTACATTTGGATGGGAGCTAGAATAGTTAGAATAGTGAGATTTGAGATTAGCAAATGAGAATAGAGAAAAAATAGTGATTTTCATATTAGTGTGAAAATGATGTTATTCGGATTAGTAAAAATGTTGTTTGGATTGTACATGTGGAATAGTGAATAGTTGTAACTAATAAAAAATAGTGTTAACAATGTGCTAATTAAGAGGAAAGATAGGCAAGTGAGATCTCAAACGAATTGTCACGACATGGAAATAGCGGAAGTGATGTCAAATTTGTCATTTCGGAACTGTGTTGGCGGAAATCCGAAAAGAAAACATTTTTTTTCTCTATTCATACTTCCGAATAGTAGTTATTCCAATATTTATAAGGAATAGAGAATAATAACTATTCTACCTATTCCGGATAGCAAAAATGTTGTTTGGATACACATTGCTATTCCGAATAGCTACTATTCTAGAATAGCCTCTATTCTTGTGTCATCCAAACATAGCCTATGATTTGTAAAGACACGCGTTAAAAAATAAGCATAATTTTTTCAAATATTTAATAATTAATAAAAAAATATTGATACCAATTTGGAGTGTATCTACGATTCGGCATGAGCCATGACTTAAGTTTTAAAACAATTATAATTCCTTAATCTCTTTTTCTATTTCATCTGAATAATTTAAATATAAAATTAAAAAAAGAACTTAATTAAACTTTTAATGTACGTTAACAAAGCAAGAGGCAAATATTCCAAATATAAAATTAATTATATTAATTCTTTTAAGTCCGAACTTATGTTAGTATCTACATATATTCCGGTTGCCATTTATTTGAAATACTAGGAATCTAGGATGGTTAAAATGAAATTTTTTTAGTGCTTAAGCAATTACATTTATGTAGGGCCGTCACCGATATTTTTATTAATAACCTCAAACAAAAGAAAAATATCAAATATAACCCCAACTCCAAAAAAATTTCAAATCTAACCCAACCGCCCAGAAATGAGGCGGTCCAGGTTACCTACCAAACCGCCCAGAAATGGGGCGGTCAGCTTTTTTTTTTTTTTTTTTTTTTTTAAGATTTGAGAGACAATATGAATGAAATTTAATAATAAAAATTCGAATTTTGTTTTTAATATTTGTTAGATTAATTCTTTTGATGTATAAACCGACATTTTTAAAAATACCCAAAGCTAATTACTGGAAATTATGTTAATTTATGCTGATTTACACTAGAATTATGCTAAAATACGGTAAACTACGCTAAATTACATATGAATATGGCCTATTTTGTGCCATCCTTCATAAATCATAAAAAATAGTAAAAAAATTTCAAAAATAATAAAAATTGGTATTCTACAAGTTCATTATATAACTAATTTACTGAGCTACGTACATTAAATAATAAAAGTGAAAATCTCAATCGGAAACTTCAACTGAAGTTTTGAGGCTCTTCCCTTTGTTTTTTGACGATTCTGAATTTGGAAAACTAGCAAAGCCAGTCCAGACGCATGCGCATTTTCGCAAGCTTTCCGAAAAGTGGTCATTTGCTGAAATCGGACACTCGAGCGCCGTTTTATGGCTGTTTGAAGTTTCGTCGTCGTTTTTCGCCTTCTCAGTGAAGATATCATCCCTATTCGTATGTAATTTAGCGTAGTTTACCGTATTTTAGCATAATTCTACATAATTATTGTAATTTACTGTAATTCAGCATAAATTAACATAATTAACATAATTTCAAGTAATTTAGCGTGTTTTAGTATAAATATGCTAATTATATATCAAAAATGTAATCTAGCAAATATTTAAAAAAACAATTCGATTTTTTAGTGTTATATTTTAGTATTTTAGCTATTTGTCTCTTAACAAAAATTAAAAAAATTAACATAATTTCAAGTAATTCTCAAGTAATTTAGTGTATTTTAGTATAAATATGCTATCAAAAAAGTAATTTGACAAATATTTAAAAAAATCAATTTTTTAGTGTTATATCTCAGCATTTTAGTTATTTAGTCAAGGGACCGGCCGGTTTGGGCATTTTTATTAATCTTTAATTAACTTTGGGTATTTTTAAAAATGTCGGTTTATACATCAAAAGAATTAATCTAACAAATATTAAAAACAAAATTCGAATTTTTATTATTAAATTTCATTCATATTGTCTCTCAAATCTAAAATAAAAAATAAAAAAAAAAGCTGACCGCCCCATTTCTGGGCGGTTCAGTGTCCAAATCTGACCGCCCATTTCTGGGCGGTTTGGTAGGTAACCTGGACCACTCCATTTCTGGGCGGTTGGATTAGATTTGAAATTTTTTTGGAGTTGGGGTTATATTTGAAATTTTTATTTTGTTTGAGGTTATTAATAAAAATATCGGGGGCCGTGCACGCTTCAACTTTCATGTGGCAGGTTCTGTATGTGAATCTATAACAAACCCTTTTTAACCCAATAACTCACTGTTATATACCCCTGCAGCACGTATGGTAATAATGTCTCGTGTCATAGAAAATCCGAAAGGAAAGGTGAAAGAGAAATTAAAAACAACTGTCAATCACTAAGAAAAATTAAGTTAATTTTAATTTCTAAGCCAGCATTTAACTCTATATTCTTGTGCAATTAACTTTTGATTTATTTTAGTACTACGTCAGCATTTATTACTATAAAAAACAGAATAAGAATCAATAGAAACAATTAGAAAATAGTTTCTTTTAAAGAAAATTTTTTAAATTAGAAATTTACTTTCCATCTCAGAAATTAAATAAGAAATATAACGTGTGCTTTTTCAAATAAAGAAAAAAATTTAATGCAGATGTTCTGAGATGGCAAAAATATTCAAATAAGAGAAATATTTTTCTGACTTTGTAGTTTAAAGCTTGTTGGGCCTTCTTAGGCCCGTCAGGAATCTTTTTTTAGTGGGCTTTATACAGAAATATTTCAAAAACATTAAATTGGGCTAGAACTCTACTATTGTGCGCACGCTAGTTTAGTCTCTAATTTTCCCCTCGAGTAAAACTCTACCCAATAAATTTGCAGTACCATAAATATTAGCAAAACAAAAAATAGTGAAAGTAATCTCCTTGTCATTGTGAATTAATCTCTTCATATACAAGCTAATAATATTGAACAACAAGTATGTTAAAATATTTCCAACAACAGCTTATCTGGCCTAGTAAAAGGAAAACCACATGTGCTGATAGTAATCTTATGAAACAAATGAATATTTTTTCATAAAAGGCTAGTCTCTAAAAGTTTACAAAAATCAGTCGAATTAATCTTCCCCCCTCCGCCGCTGTCATATTGCTCGATCATATGCTGACATGTATTCAAATTGGTATCTCCTTGCAATCCAAGCTTAATTAGTACTATTTGCAAATCTCTGGCATCAAAGAAACCATCTCTATCTTGGTCAAAAATGGAGAAGGCCTCGCATACCTCATCTAAACTGGGTTCCGACTTCTCGAACAAGGCACACAACTCTTGATAGCCCATCACTTGTTCACCTATTTCATCATTACTACTAAATTGACATAATATCTGCATTACATATGTCAGATCATCTATGGTTAGTTTCATGCCTTTTATGTCAATCTCATCTTCTTGTCTTAAGCAGTTGTTGATACTATTTTCCAGGAGAGTGTCTACTGGGCACAAAGTGATGGTTGGATGAGGTGCCAAGAAACCAAAGAAGGCTAGGTTCTTGAAATAATAGTAACAAACAGATGGTTCTAATAGGAAAGATGCTGATATAACAAAACATGTTGATATACCGAAAAAAACCTTCCCTCGGTTTCTAGTGACTAGAGAGAAGTCAATCTTTAGAATACTCTTTGGAAGTATGTATTTACACATGGAGATGTAGATGTAAGAGAGGATGAGAGTAATATATTTTGGACATAACTTGTCAAGCAAATATGACAAAAGAAATTGCAAAAGCAAGGCTCGAAGGAACAAGAACCGGTTCTCTATTACGTTCTCGATCCAACGCATGATAATGAAAAAGATGAAACAAGCAACCAGATCCAGAATAGTGAGTGAAACTATATCATGGAGTAATCGTTGACAATGCGCCTCTATCATCTTCTCCATTTGTTGTGACTTGCTTTCCATCGAATATCTCGTCTAGCTACTAGCTTGAAGTTGTTTTTTGTCACTTGATCTTGTTTCACAAATTGATGATCTGAGATTATATATATAAGAGAGGATCTAGAAATCAAGAGGCCATTTTCTTCAGTCCGGCCACCCTATCTCTCCAATTGATAAAAGTGTAGAAATTATATTATCCTCCTTGAAATGGAGGGAGAGAGTATAATAGTATATACGAATAGTAATTAATAGAGCATAAGAGCACAGATGAAGTTGAAAGTTGAAACAAGCAAGTAAAGCGAACTTTCCTATTTCTTATATAGGTTTGTTTCAGGTAATGAGGGACGAAGTTTCAGAGAAGGAGCAATGATAATACAAGGGAGTGCAATTAACTTTTTTTATATTAGGGGAGTGCAGTTTTTTCTCTCCAGCGAACTATCCCATGAATTTCTCCAATTCCATGAGTTGTGGTTTGACACTTCACGCGGGAGTCGGGCAGCACTGTGTATTGTTCGCGCTGTTTGCGACGTCATCCATTTAATCAGAATATTGTATTTGTATGTTTCCATCAAGATTGGAGCAGAAATCCTGATTTAAACGGCCTAGATCGATTTGCCTTTATTGCAAGCTATGTTTTCAGGAACCAAATCCTCTGCGCTCCTGTGGGCAGGATTTTCCTGCTCTCCATTTAATGTAGCCAATCTTTAGTTGACACGTGGCATACATTTTTAATTAAATTTTTTTTAGTAGGAAGCACCTACACATCTCTAAATGGTTTAAAAGAATTTTCTGATGCCAAACAATTTTTTTAGTAGAATTTCGTTTTAATCAATACAAAAATTCAAGTCCAAAAAATTTTCTGATGCCATCTCTAAATGGTTTAAAAGAATTTGCACATTAGACTTGTCTCTCAATATACACAATAATTTTCATAGGGGTATACACAACAATTTTTCGGTGTACTGGTAAGGTACCCGTAGTAGTTTTCAATTGCTATGATTTAAGTTAACTTAAAGTAAGGAAGTGTTAGTTGATGCTCCCTGTTTTTGTTTTGTATTTTTTAGAGCTTTTCAATTACTTGATTAATACACCTGAATGTAAGTTTTTTCAATTAATAAAACGCTATGAGACCAGTACGTCCAAATGATATAGACTAGAAGAAATATCTAAACCTACATTCAAACTGGTATGCTTGATTAACACCCATGAGACTAAAAAAACCTACACTCAGTGGTACAGCTCTCTAAAAAAATCAAAGATTATAAAATCCTTCTTTTTGCAAGGTGAATACTGATATAGATTTTACTCAATAACCTAATCTTATTTACTGTACCGACCAATCTAGTGAAGTATCAAAATCTAGAAGTTACAACAGAAAAATATATAAAAAATAACTTACAAGTAAAATATTTTGCTACTTGATTCAACTCAAAATGTTCTCATCACAAAGATTGCTTAATCTTTGAATTTTTTTTCCCTCACCGCTGGTTCTGGTACAGAGAAAATAAGAGGAAAATTCTGAATTTGGAATGTGAAGAGTCAGGGGCAAAAGAAAATGTGCAGGTGCTTTCTACTAAAAAAAAATTAATTAAAAATGTATGCCAAGTGTCAACTAGAGATCGGCTATATTAAAAGGAGAGCAGGAAAATCCTGCCCACAGGTGGGCAGAGGATTTGGTTCCATGTTTTCACTTTTCACTTTTAAGTATATAATTTGTTCACTATTCATTTTTTTTATTAATACATTTCAAGTTATTTTAATACGCCAATCAAAGACGCATCGCGTCACCGTAGAGTAATGGTCCAAACGTTGTATAATAATTTTTGGCGAAAAAATTACTCTTTGTAGATAGGGGTGTCAATGGGTACGATACAGGTAGGGTGGCACCATTTTTATACCCATACCCACTAAGAATTGATCTACCCATACCCTACCCATACCTGTTAAGAATTTTTCTTACCCTACCCAACCCATACCCATTATGAATAACGGGTAACGAAACGGTAGTGGGCGAATAACGAAAATACTAATATAATGATTTTACTATTTTTACAAATAAATTATCTAAATACATCACGTCATACATACGCCATCACAATTACTAATATAAAAATAAAAATACAAATATGCAATCAATTCTAGCTAATAGTTTTTTATAAAGCAAAAATAAAATAAAAATCACAAATATCTCTTCTAACAAATTCAATTCGTTAACTAAATAACAAAACATTCAAATAAAAAAGTAATATGTTTAGCATAATATTCTTCTTATAACAAAATGCATACATTTTCTCCGGCATTGATACAGCAATATGAAAAACAAGGAAATAAATAAATTGAATATAATATTGATATATCTATATATAATTTATTTCATATAATTACTCGTTATCCAACGGGTACAAAATAATCTTTACCCGTACCCATACCCGTTTATCTAATGAAATTTTTTTTTACCCATACCCATACCCAATAAGCTAACGAAAAAAAAACCTTACCCATACCCGTCTTATCGAATACGATACGGGTAGGATAAACGGGTAAACAGGTGTCATTGACACCCCTATTTGTAGAATTATCAATTATCACAGCCCCATCCAACCAAATTTGCTCTTTTCAACATTCAAAAATGAAATTTGCCCTTTTCGCTTCAGCGACAAAGAGGCATCCCCAAACCCTAGCCGTTCCACTCCCTCCCTCCACCCAATTCATTATGTCCTTCTCATTCCTTCTCGATCCCACCTCTCGACACAACGATATACTACTCTCTTGTCTCATCTTCTCGAGTGGAGATAAGAATGAGAGAGAGGGAAGAGGGCAGAGCTGATCAAAACCGAGAGTACGGTATCGTCATAATTCGAAAAGTAGAGTTTACTCCAAACTCAATCAAAATATAGCGGTGAGCAGATTTGATCGTTAGAAAGCG
This sequence comes from Carex kokanica, assembly GCA_025461125.1. Lineage (NCBI taxonomy): Eukaryota > Viridiplantae > Streptophyta > Magnoliopsida > Poales > Cyperaceae > Carex > Carex kokanica. Next base: position 619,952 of record JAJGRX010001056.1, on the reverse strand, counting down.
GTGCTATCGGACTAAAACAGATCCGGTTGTGGAGAGAAATAAAAAATGAGATAATAAAATAATTAAGACTATAAATAAGTAGGATTAGATAATTATAATAGTTTAGATAAATTAATTAAAATAAAAGAGTTTAGATTTAGAAATGAGAATCATTTGACTTATTGTAAATACGTTTTTTTATCAATTAAATTGATAATAACATTAAAGCCATTAACTTAAAAAAAAAAAGATTATCAATGGATATCTATAATTCGATAATTCAAGCTGAACTCGTAAATAAATCTCAAAAATATATTCGATAGTTTGTTGAATCTACGTGTGAATCTTGAAAAGTGATCCACCTCATCGGATTTGTATATGGATCTTGCACGATACAATTCAAAGTTAGTTAAGAATTCGATAAGTAATGTTATTTTAATATACTAAATATATACTATTTGAGTTGTTTCAAAACTATATTTATCACATACATTTAAAAATAAATAATAATAGTCGTATAAATTAGTTTAATTATAATTATTATTTTTAATCTGTACATTTATAATATATAATAATTAGTTTAATTTATATTTTAGACTTTAATTAATACATCTAGCATAATCTGAATTCAATCTGAAATCTACTATGGTAATGAACATGGACCGCATTTGAATCTGAAATTATTTTTTAATATGAATCTGCATATGAATTTTGTAATAAATTGGCATCTGGATTAAACTACAATTCGATCAAATCCGATCTATTAACAACCCTAATTTCACGTGTTATTGAACAACATAAACAATTTATGGTTATTGTTTGATAGACAACATAAAGATAATTCTTTTATAAGAATTTAGATAGACAAATATTAACTTTGTGCAATTAAAAAAAAGTGAGGCTATGATCATAGGGCGGATCGATTTGTATTATGAATTAATGTCTTTGATTTTAAAATTTAAATAGTAAATTTAAACTTATAATTCTCATATGAAAATGTACCTACGGACTAAATTTTATATTTTTTTAAATAGATAGAAAATTACTATTTTTAAATGGTCTAGAATTTTTAGATCAAGTGATTTTCTACCTATCTAAAAAAAATTATATGAAATGTAAAATTTTAATTACAAGTACATTTTCATACGAAGATCATGTTGAACTGTTTAGATGAACTATTTGAAATGTGAAGACAGAGATATTAATTTATAATATGAATCAATCCGCGCTATGCATGATACCATAGCCTCACTCATTTAGAAATTGATTTAAGTATTGTTCAGGTATTTATAAAGTAAATCTTATTTTTTTGACAAAAATGCCTAAGCCCGTTTCAAAAATGTCTAAGCCCATTTTTGTCAAAAACTGATCACTAGCATCATATCCAAAACAACAAAAGTGAATCCATACCATAGTAACTGTGCACGCAGGCACCAAAATACCATAAACCAGCAACATAAGAAGACTAACTAAGATAAGTATCTAAGCCACATCTCTGGGCTAAGGATAGTATATAGTTAAGACTTAAGAACAAAAAACACAAAGCGCCTTTTAAAATTATTTTATTGTTTTCAATCACCTAATCAACCAGCAGCTGATCTTCAGGACTAACTACTTGCAGAATATCTATAAAGTAATAAAATTAACTATTAATGTTTTAATTTAGTACACGATTCATCAAAATTGTTGAAAACTTGCATATCAATTCAATTTTTTATATTCATAATTGTTAAAATGTTGTCCAGCAATATGAAACATAAAAAATAAATGAAATTGAATTACGGCAACATTTTCGACATAAACAAAATTAACAGCAAGCAAACTACTTTAACATCTAAAACACCTTTTAACCATGATTAGTACATACCACTTCTTGTCTGAAAAGGATTGTATATTCCTCTTCTTCTTTTTTGGTTTCTTCATGACATCCAACAACTAGCGGCGCAAATAGGAGTAGAACTAGGGTGTTCCTGAGTGCACCAAGTTTCTTTGTGAACTCAACTCTAAAATCTATCGAATTGGCTTCAAACGATTAATTCAAACCGTTGAAATCCTTCTACCTTATGAGTGATGCGTCTACATGCAAAAAAATTAAAAATTAAAATTAATTTTGTATAGAGTCAAGTGATCAAAAGGCGTCCAAAAAATGAATGCATTAAAATTAATTTATAAACCTTCTAATTTTGACCACTTGACTTTATACTAAATTAATTTGAAAGTTTAAAATTTTCACACGTAGATGTATCACTCGTAAAGTAGAAGGATTTCAACGGTTTAGATTCGTCGTTTGAAGTCAATCTGATAGGTTTTAGAGTTGAGTTCACAGAGGAGATTGGTGAAGTTAGGAACACCCTAGTTCTACTCGCGCAAATAGTCATGTCCAATCGGAATTTAATGATGCTCGAATTGTTAAATTGATTGTCGTTGAGTACTAGAAATTATGTTTTCAATATAAAATCTATCCAAAAAATATACCGTAAATAAAATATGTTTATAAATCGATCACTAATTTGCAATGAAAACAACATCAATAAAAATCAACTGGAAACAAACATGAATGATATTCTTTCTAGAGTGAGGCTATGGTGCTATGCATAGCACCAATGGCTAGTGTACTACGGCTCAATATGGTACTTTTTAAAATCCTAACGGTCGATCCGACTGTTCAATGTGATATCCATATGAATATGTACTTGCAAACTAAATTTTATATTTTTTCGAATTTTTTTACTATTTTTTCAGATAGGTACAAAAATCAGTGTTTTTTGAAAATTCTGGACCATCAAAATTCTACCTATCTGAAAAAATAGTAAAAAAATTCAAAAAAATATAAAATTTAGTTTGCAAGTACATATTCATATGATTATCACATTGAACGGTCGGATCGACCGTTAGGATTTTAAAAAGTACCATATTAAGCCGTAGTACACTAGCCATCCGTGCTATGCATAGCACCATAGCCTCACTCTTCTTTCTAATCACCATTTCCCAAAAGGCTCATCTCCAAAAGTCTAGAAAAATCAATTAAGTCGACATTGCCATCTTTATTCCTATCATGTTGCGCAATCATACGCTGGCATGCCTCAAGATTCGTGCCTTCTCTTAATCCAAGATTAATTAGTACTCTTTGCAAATCTTGGGCATCGACTAAACCATCTCTGTTCTGATCAAAAACAGAGAACGCTTCCTTCACTTCATCCAAACTGGGCTCTGATTCTTGAAACAAAGCAGAGAACTCTTCATACCCCATGCAAAAGTTATCTGTCTGCTCTCCTTCTTTGGTTGTTGGTTCACAAATTCTCTCCATTACAAACGCCAGTTCGTCTCTGTTTATTCTAACATCTTTTGTGTCAACCTCGGGTGTCGACTCTGTTTTGTTGAGCGCCTCTTCTATAACAGGAGCTTTGTTATATCGGGTATCTGAGTGAGATATAAGTAAATAGTAGAGGTAATGAAGTTGTTTTAGGTAGAATTTGTCTGTTATCATGACATAGAAATTGAGTATTAGAGAAAGAAGAAAAAAAATGGTTGTTATCGCCTCCATTGTTGAGCTTCAGACGTCTGAGAGAGAGAAAGAGACTGAGGTTCAAAACCATGTAGAAGAGAAGAGAAAATGGGTTTTGTGTGTACAAATTAGAATGGAAAACCTCATTTAAAGGAGTTTAATTTGGCGGTGTTATGAATGAGAGAGAAATTTCATGAATGGTTTCTCGATAGATGGAGGAAGCTGCCTGGAGGGTTCCATTGGAGACAGATTGGTAGAAGACGTGACCGTTCGGCGACAACTAATTAAGGAGGATGAGAGGATTGTCATCAAAGAAAAGGATATAACTTAATAAAATAAATGTCGACGTATTATACAAATGAGAAGAAGGATTTTTTGTGGCGGGCATTACTGAAGCAACTTATGCAAGCCACAAAATGTATATTGCACTTCCGGGAAAGTTCAAAAATTGTATACGGAATTTGATGTGTCGAAAATGGCGGACCTTGTTCATTTGAGTGCATTAAAATTAAAGTTTCAGATGTATTATTTTATGTAACGATATTAAAAAGTACGTTTGATATTTTTAGTGATTTGTCTGTATCAAGATAAGTATGAATTTTATATAAAATTTTAATGCGTTAAAAATGTTGAATCTTATTTAAATTTGTACCTCGTATCACATTTATGATGCATCAAAATTTGTGCTTACGAGATCTCAATATTCGAGATAGCGCTTGAGTGAATATTAAACAATCAATTCTCAGACGATAATTATTAATCCTCTTTATTAAATTCTTATTATTTAACTTCTTTACAGTGATAATTAATGATCTTTCAAAAGACAATATTACTTATAATTGACTAAAATAGTTAATTAGTAAACTGCAATTATTGTTAATTCAAATTTAGAAAAATTCCATTAAAAATCAAGCACTAACAAAATTCAAATGTATACAAGTATATACTTGATAGAAATTTAAAATTTGAATACACATTTATCTTTGTCCGTGAAATAATAGAGTTCACACATCACATTAATTATATCGATATTTGATATGTCCAAAACAAAGTACGTTTGACAAACAAAATTTTAAATTTTATCATATTATATATATCGGAATTCACTCTAGAATAACATAATCTGATTTATAATATGCAATAAAAACACTATTTAAACATATTTTGATAATTTTTTTATTAATTGTTATTCGGTCCCGATAAGTCTTAAATCAAACTATTAGTATGAACTTGGAACATATTTAGTATGAACCTGGAACATATCGTGCTGCAGTATTAAGTCTTAAATCAAACTATTAGTATGAACTTGAAACATACCGTGCAATTGGCCCGAATGTGCCATCCAGCGTATAAGACAATAAATCTCATGTCACATAAAATCTAGCCAAGTTGCTAATAAAACAACATTTGAGTTTGGAAATGCGTGGCCATAATATGAGCAAGAATTTTCATGGAAATTGCGTAAACATTTACAAGCTTCTGTTTATTATCATCTTGGCCAGTTCATTTCAACCAAGTAGTGAGAACTCACAAGATATTTCGGCCATTAAATATAAAAGCAAAGAAAAACTGCATGAAAAATATATATATATATATATTATGCAGGTGGACATATTGAGTTTCTGTACCGTGTTACTGTCAAATCTGAAAACGTACACACAATTTGCCCTGTAATTTCCGCATATATATTTATTATATATTCTATCATCAAAAGAAAGAGAAAAATAAAATAAAAAATAAAGAAGATGAAAATAAAAGTAATACACCGTGGGCTCACTAATACATAAATGAATTTAATCTATCTGTTTGAAGTGGAAAAAAGTTCCATGAATTCTTGTGCTAAAGTAACACTCCATGTAACATTCCATATATATATATATATATATATATATATATATATATGAGGAGGGATCCAATTACACCTTTTTTGGTGACACATCATGACACCGTTTTTTATATAGGTCAATTTTGCGATTTCAAAATCCAAACAGTCAATCCGAACCGTTCAACATGATCACCATATTAAAATGTACTTGGAGATCAAATTTTACATTTTTTTTGAATTTTTTTACTATTTATTAAGATGGTTACAAAATCGCTGTTTTTCAATGGTCTGAAAACAACGATTTTTGTAACCATCTTAATAAATAGCAAAAAAATTCAAAAAAAATGTAAAATTTGATCTCCAAGCACATTTTAATATATCCATCATGTTGAATGGTTTGAATCGACTATTTGGACTTTGAAAATGGTAGGTGTCAAAGTGTGTCACCAAAAAAGGTGTAATCGGATCCCTCCTCTATATATATATATATATATATATATATATATAGATATATGAGTGAGGCTACGGTACTATGCATAGCACGGATTGGTATGTGCTACGGCTTAATATTTGAGTTTTCAAAATCATAACGGTCGATCCGAACCGTTCAATATGATTATAAAATAAATATGTACTTGCAAATCAAATTTTACATTTTTTTGAATTTTTTTACTATTTTTTTAGATAGGTAGAAAATCACTTGATCTGAAAATTCTAGACCATCCAAAAACAGTGATTTTCTAACTATCTAAAAAAATAGTAAAAAAAGTTCGAAAAAATGAAAATTTTGGTTTCCAAGTACATATTTACTTTATAATCATGTTAAATGGTTCGGATCGACTATTAGAATTTTGAAAACTCAAATATTAAGCAGTAGCACGGACCAATCCATACTATATATGCATAGTACCGTAGCCTCACTCTAGATATATATATATGAGTGAGGCTATGGTACTTCGGCTAGTGTACTATGACTAGTGTACTACGGCTCAATATGATACTTTTTAAAATCCTAATGTACACTAGCCGAAGTACCATAGCCTCACTCTATATATATTGTTGAACAACCGATGAGGTTTGAAAGACTTTTATTGTTGCAAAGTAGTCAAAAGAAATGTGTACCCTTCCTAGCACGTACGGTACTAACTTGGTCCCTTTGCAAAGAAACAACCGACGAGGTCCATGACATGTAAACTTCCAGGAACTTTCCCTTTCTATTCTTTACCATCGAATTGATCAATACAACTAAACACATGCATTTCTTTTCTTACTTACGGACTACAAATAAAATGAAGTCCGGTTAATATAACATTAGTGTTGTATGACGTCAACTCTAAAATTTATTGAATAAACTTCAAACGACGAATTCAAACCGTTCAAACTGATTTATTGTATAAGTGATATGTTTATATGCAAAAATTATATTATTTCGAGTTATTTTAGTATCAAGTCAAAATTAATTTAAAAACGCTCACATTTGAAAAATAAATACAACAAAATTAACTTAAAAACGTTCACATTTGAATGCTTGACTTGATACTAAATAAATTCGAAAATTTATAAATTTTGCATGTAAACGAATAATGAAGTAGTTCGGTTTGAATGGTTTAAATTTGTCGTTTGAAATTAATTCGATAGGACTTGATATATTTTGAAGTTGGTGTTATATACACTGAAATCAAATTGATGTGATACTACCCAGACTCAAGAAAATGATATTGCGTAAAAGTTTAGTTGTTAGGATGTTGTCAAGAGAGTCAGATTTAAATTACATCAGTTAACCTTAAAAAAAAAAACACACACACACGCACTTCTTACGCATGACTTCAATTGTTTGTTTAGAAGTACTTTTTTTTAAATTATTCTAAACTATATTCAATGTGACTTAAAAAATATGAAGCGCTAATTGACATTTTCATTGTACTTTATGGGAAATCTAGAAATTGGTTGGTAGAATGGCAGGCCATTATTTCTAGCTTTCTTTTTCTAAATACTGTACTATCCTTTTCTTTTATTTTTTGTGCTAAAATAATACTTTTCTTTTAATATGGTTCTTTTGTGCCCCTAAACCGTATTGTAAGTTATATGCTCTCTGTTATTTATTAATTATCTCAATTTTCGTTATCGTTGTTGTTAGTATTTTTATAGTTATATTGCCTGCCTAACACAACAAGCTTTATTCGTTCAGCAAGTCCAACTCAAATCAAAATTACAATTTAAAGGTCTAATCGTAATATTTTGTTCCATTTGTACTCGATTAAGCATCCTGATCTAACAGAAAAGCAATCTTATTATGTTTATTTATTAATTTTGTACGTACATATATCGTTCACGTGTTAACCATGCAAATTAATTTTAATTTGCATTAGTTAACACTTGTTAGAGAACAATTTTGTTTTGATTGCATCTTAATTAAGAAAGAGATTAAATAATAAACTAGCCAGCTTGAGGTTCATAATTAAATATTTAGATTGGTGTTCTCTCTATTATTCTTTTTCCTTTTTTAGTTATATATATTTATACTAAACTTTAAATAAATAAGAAGTACCTAATCTTCCCAAGTCTTAAAAATAATGGTTTCCGATTAAATTAAAAAAAAAAAAAATTAGTTCATCATTAATTTGTTTTGGGAATTAAGAATATTTACATACAGAAAATGAATTACCTTAAAAAAATAAAATAAAAAGAAACAAGAAATCCATCCTGGCTTCATAGAGAAAACCCCAATTTTGATCCTGCTTTGTTGCTTCGTGTTAACAGCAGACATCAAGTGATAAATCATCTCTGCTTTGAAGCTTTTGATGAAAAATCATTGAAGGAATGAAGGCGGCAGCCGCGAAGGAACACTGTCGTGTCATTGCTTCCCGGGAAAAACCTTATTTCAATGCTGGCAGTAGAAAAGCATGGACTGACATGCTTATAATTTTGCCTCTTTTGATCTCCAAATAGCAATGGTAATGAGCAATTTCCGTGTACTCACGCAGCAAATCAGCGAAATCGACTGTATCAAGATCCTAATTCAACGCAGCAATCAAAATGACTATGAAAAAAGCCTGAACTAGGATTAACCCTGATGATAAATCTCAAAGGAGAGCAGATTCAACGAGTTTGAAGAAATCGCTTTGATCAATTTTTCCTTTCCGGTTGCGATCATATTTGTCAATCATAGATTGGCATGCATCGACATTGGTGCCTTCTCTTAATCCAAGGTTGATCAGCACCGTCTGCAACTCTTTTGCATCGATGAATCCATCTCTATTTTGGTCAAAAATGGAGAAAGCCGCCTCAACTTCATGTAAGCCGGGCTCCATTTGATCGAACAATGTAGAGAATTCCTCATGGCTCATAAAATCCCTTATTTCATCTCCTTCTTGGCTCAAAGATATACCAATATCTGTCATTACGAATCCGACTTCCCCTCTCTTTATTCCAATGTCTTGTTTGTGGGGCGTCTCAATTTTCGTGTCGTTGTTGATCAATTCTTCTTCGACAAGAAAGTGTAGCCATGAAGGTAAGTCATAAGATGTAAAGAAAGATATATAATAGGGGAGGTGCTTTGGGAAGAATTTGTCAAGAGCCATGAAGGTAAAATTGAGAACGATGGAGCTAAATAAAAAGAGTATTGAGTCTTGATAATAGAGAGGTGAAAGGAGATTTAAAAGCTTCTCCATTGTTGTTGGTCTTTGGGTTAGAGAGAGAGGTGAAAGTAGATTTACAACCTTCTCCATTGTTGGTCTTTGAAAAGAGAATATTTGTAATTTGTAGCTTGGATGGTTTAATTTGTGAATAAAAATGAGGCAGTTGGGTTGGTTTATATACTAATACTCAGGAAAAATTCTTAATTAGGAAAGCGCATGGAAGGTTGGGTGATGGGTCTATTATATGCTTGGGTCTTATGAAGTTTGTAGAAGATAAGAGAGAGAGAGAGATAAAGATCAAGGCAATTGGAAGGGAAATTTCTTGGAAAGTACAGAGAAAATCTCAGCACTGACAAATAGCCTTCAGCTAATTTAATTATTGAATTCTGGAAACCGTCGTTTCAAACTACCTATGTGTACAAAGTGTTTCAATTAATTTACTCAATTTACCTATTCCATTAAGTTATTCAGCTTATATAAAAACAATCGCTTAACAGCTTGCGCGCACCATTTTGATCATACCGTTCACAAGCAGTTCTATTTACTTCTGAAAAGAAATGAAAGTGGTGCAGTATAGAAGTCGGCAAAATTACCATTTTTTCTTTGTTTGAAAACTAGACATGCAAAAATTATTAGTTCGGTTCAAATTTGACACGGTCCGGCCAATGAGATTTACAATAACACTAACAAGTTCAACTAAAAATACTCAAAGAGAAATAAGCTCAACTCAAAGAGGCAAAAAAATAAAATAAACTCAACTCAAATTATAAAATTCGTAATAATTCATAAGTTACATTACAAATAGAAATTGACTTCTCTTGTGTCCTTACTTGAAGTTAAAAGGCTCTCCTAAAAAGTAATCCCACATTAAACTACATTTTTCTACTTCTAAAGACATTAATTACCCTCCTAAAAATCACAAAAAGTTTGTCTAAAAAGACACACAAGCAGAAACTTTTTTACCAACTTAAATTATACTAAAAAAATAACATCTAAATTAATTAATGATAAAAATCTCCAAAAAAATCCGCCATTTACTCTTCTTGGGCGGTGTCAAAATTAAATTAAAATTTAGCTACTAAATTTTTATTCAATTTTCATAATTATAAATCGAATGGATCAAATAATTTGATGAACTGAAGTACATACTGAGTTAACAAATAGAATTTTAATTAAATTAGTTTGGTTAAACCAAATTAGTATGAGAATAATTAATAATACAAGTATATATGAACTTCATTATTGATGTATAAGTTGAACAACCAAATATTTTATTTTCAAATAATTTTAATTCGGTTAAAAACTTAAAATCAAATTATTTAGACACCCAGGGGCCAGCCAGGAGACAGGAGCATTCCCGCGTGATCGTGGGTGTACAGAATATTTAAGTCCGTATCTGTGAAGTAGCTGGAAGGTGTACATTTGTCATCGATCCCATGCAGTCAAGCTCCGTAGTCACTAGATTTGTGAATTATTCACGAATAATATATTTTTTTTGTGATGCCGAGTCGAATGCCGAATTATTTAGTTGATCAAACTTTGACCGAATTATTCGTGAATTTTACGAATTATTCACGAATTTTTTCTGATTTTTTTCCAAATTTTTTTTCTTTTTTTTTGTTCTCTTGTAGAGCTGAGATATCTAGTCCGGATAATTCCGAATCATCTCCAAATTATATTCAAATTATTTTTGAATCACGAATTTTTGATCTCACTGAACTGAACCCGAATAATTCATTTGTCACTATGCTTAGATCAGCACTCTAGTCTAATGCTATGTAGAGTATAAAAAAAATGTTTGTTCCATGTAATGACTAATGGGTAATGACCAAACCCTAGTCTAATGTTATAGAGAGTATAAAAAAAAAATGTTCCAGGTAACACGTCCAAGTTTTTCATTTAGGTTATGTTTGACTATGGAGTAAAGTTATCGATGATAAAATGATTTACTCTATTTACTCCATATATTTTATATTTTTCTGATTAGTTTAACTTATGCCTTAAATTAATTTGCTCAGAGGAGTAAGGTGTTAGAAAATAAGTCTTTATCTATGACAGTGGGCCTTACAGATAGAGTAAGTGTGTGGTGAGTTAATTCACCTGTAAAGATGGAGTAACTTACTCCGATTAACTCATCTCTTCCTCCATGTTACTCTTCTTTTACTTCTTCTTTTGCTACTTTAATGTTGAGTAAGAACTTTACTTCACCTCTTACTCCACAATCAAACATGATCTTACCATCGAAATTAACATAATAATCAATTTCACACACACACAAAAAAAAATCTCACACAGTGAAAAAAAAAAAATATACATTCCACGCATCAAAATACATTCATATTAGTAAGAACACATATACCAATTCCAGTCATTTATGTATCTCTAATTATTTGTGTCAACAATATTATATGTTCCAGTCAAAACAAGACTAGCTAGCATTAATACAATTTACCTTTTTAATTGATAATACGACTTTTTATGTGGATGAAGAGTAAGGAAATAGAACACATATACCAATTCAAATTTTCTTATTCAATTTTAAATAATTTTATATTTAACATTTAAAATTAAATAAATTAACCCGGTGTCGTTTTACAAACAACTTAATTTCCTTCCAACACATTAAAGTACTTCAGACATATTCCTTATCATTTATTTGTTAGAGCATATTCATCTAATAAAGAAATTACAAATACTAATGTGTCCATTATAATTTCAGTTGTAAGAAAAGTACTTTATCAGACTTTGTATATTAAGTGCTAATTTTAAAATACAATGTTAGCAGTTGAAAAATTACTAATATCGATTTTTTTTTATCATGTCAGCAAACTTGAAATTGCAGAGGTGGAAATATTCTGAAAGCGATGTGAAAATATAGTAAATTATTAACATGATAAATAAGTTTATTTTTTTTACAAGTACAATAATAAAAATATTCCTGCTGTCTGAATCCCTACCCAAAATCCGAAAAGAAGAAAAAAGAATATATTAATATTCTGCGAGGTAACAACAAATCAACGAGCAACAACCAAACTGCTTTAAGAATTTTCCACTGATGTCTTTTGGAAATTCGGCAAAAATGAAAATAACTTGCAATGTCATTCTCAAGAAATTTGATGGAGGGTAGAAAGCAATTGTTTAACATTTACTCAAAAGTTACCTTTCTAAGTTTTCTGTAGCCTCAATGGAAGTACCGTTCAAGTAACGGGTCATCTTCTTGCTTGGTAGTACAACCTGTTACATGAAATGGTGTAGGAAATGTCCTTATTAGTTTTTCCAAGGATGGATGTTTCCTATTTATGTCTTAATTTGACTAACTTATGACTCTGCTCTGCCGCCTTTTTAAGAAACATGATAAATTACCTACGGATTTTTCCTCAAAAGAAAAAAATGATAAATTTTGTCTTCTTTCGGAATTTGCATCGTACCTTCGTTATTTTTTTTCATTATTAATTTTACACCAAGTGTTTTTTTTTTTTTTCCTAATAAGATTTTAATTTACAAACTGAGTAATGAAATGCTTTATCTAAATTTATTTCAAATAAAAATTGTCTTAATTCTAGCAGTATATTTCTATATTATTAGTTTGCTAAGAATTAGCATGAATAAGCTTGAATTGTGGGATTATGTCATTACGGTTTCTAGTTTACAAGGGTTCATTGTCGCTCTCGAAGAAAATAATCGTTCGTTCTTAAATTTTTCAAACTCCGACATCTCATCGGATCAGACTTAGTTTTAAATTTTAAATTTTGATTTAAAGTCTTTAATTGAATTTTGTTCCATTATGCCGGGCAATCTATAAGGTAAGAAATAAGCTATATATATGTATGCTATAAGACGCAATTGTTAAGGACACCATTTCAACCTCATAGGCTCATATATACCTATGTTACGTAAGTGCAAATTTTCATTTTTCTACCTTTGGTTTCCTTTTTTTGTGAGTTAAAAGATAGTTATACTTAGGACTTTGTAAGGTAATGCAATTTAGTAATACAATGTGCTTTAAGCTTTTTTTTTTCAAAAAAAAAAATAATGAAGTGCAAATTTTCAACTTTTTCGAACCAAACTTACTTCTTGCTATGCCTAATTATTAAACTTTATACAAACAAAAAAGAAATCTACCTAAAACCCAAACAAACAAAGCAACCTAAAAACTAGAAAACACCCAACATAATTCAAAGCTCCTAACTACCCGCCCTTTTCCTTTTTGTGAAGAAGTGAAAGGTTGAGGGGTTGTTTGTAAATAGTACCCTCCTCTTCTGACAAGCTGGTTTCCAATTACCAGTAAGTTCCAAATCGTCCCTGTACCCTCAAATTGAACCTGATTTTGTGCCAGCAAGAATTGAAGGTGTTGTAATGCCCTTCCTAGACTTCCATGGGAAAAGAATTAGGGGTTGTACAAGAAAACATTAATAATTCCTCTAAACCTTGAAATAACATGAAAAGCAAACATAAAACAGCTAAATAAATAAAAAGAAATGATCCAGGAGCTGAGTTTTAATTCCTAATGCTGCCACCAAGTGTCTTGTGCAGCGCATCTGAAACCATTTGCTAGACAGTATGGCTGTACTAGAACCGTTCTTCTGACAAATCTGATAGTGGTCATCTGTTGGATCTTTTGCCATGCAGTCACACATTCCAGTACAGTTTCAATTGCTTTCCATGAGGGTATGTCCACCACACTTTTATTCTTAATTGCCTCCACTAATAGTTTGCAATTAGAGAATATTATAGTTGATTGTGCATTTACAATATCCCTATGGATAACAACCATTCTACAGGCACTATTAGTCTTTGTTACTCTGGTCCATATCTCTTCCCTTAGCATTGCTATTCTAATAAATGAGAAAAAGTGTTACCATGATGTACAACACACATTAAAATAAGGGTAATTATATGTTACCCCTTGATTCCTTTCTCCATTTTTTTTTCCAACTAACTAACTTCCTTTTCTAACTATAATAATCAATTCTAACTAACTAGTGGTCCCCACAAATTAATTAGTAGATTTTCTCCTTCTATTTCTTTCCTCTCTCCCTCCCTCTCCCTCTTCCACCTCCGCCTCCCCCTTCCACCTCCGCCTCCGCCCGCCTCTCCCACCTTCGCCTCTCCCTCTCCGCCTCTGCCTCCCACCTCCGCCTCTCCTTCTCCGCCTCCGCCTCACACGACGAGAATGAATACTTGTTCAATGATAGATGAATACTTGCATGACGAGGGTGAATACTTGTGCAACAGCTAACTCGAAAGTATGTTATCATGGATCTCATTTTAAAGAGAAAATTACGTAGAAGACGTTCGTGGTTTTAGATTTGCAAAATTCCTCACAGATCGTCAGAAATATTAGTTAGATTGAACGGAGAAAAAAAAACCACCTCTAAAAACGTGTAAAAAATAGTTGTGATATGTCCAGTTTTTTTTAAAATACTTGATATATCAGGGTGAATACTTGATGTATTACATGTGGATATTTCATGTATTATAGATGAATACTTGATGTTATTTCTCATTTTTCCCCCAACTAACTAACTTCATTTTCTAACTATAATAATCAATTCTAACTAACTAGTGGTCCCTACAAATTAATTAGTAGATTTTCTCCTTCTATTTCTTTCCTCTCTCCCTTTCTCTTCCACCTCCGCCCGCCTCTCCCACCTTCGCCTCTCCCTCTCCGCCTCCGCCTCCCACCTCCACCTCTCCTTCTCCGCCTCTGCCTCTGCCTCCGCCTCACATGACGAGGATGAATACTTGTGCAACGGATAACTCGAAAGTATGTCATCATGGATCTCATTTTAAAGAGAAAATTATGTAGAAGACGTTCGTGGTTTTAGATTTGCAAAATTTCTCACAGATCGTCAGAAATATTAGTTAGATTGAACGGAGAAAAAAAAAAACCACCTCTAAAAATGTGTAAAAGATGGTTGTGATATGTCCAGTTTTTTTAAAAAATACTTGATATATCAGGGTGAATACTTGATGTTATTGCCACTTGCGGTTGGTTATGCGGTCCCCACGGTAGTTAGTGATGGCGGTTGTGCGGTCCCCCCACTTAATTACGCGTTTTCTTTTGTTTTTAGCGGACGGCAGTTGTGGTACCATACTATCTCCGCGTAATTAATGCTCTTAATATCATAATATTTCCATATATAATTCTTTCTCAAAGATGAGTACTTTTATTTACATGGATGAATACAACTCGTGTTAAGTGTGAATACTTTTTCGCAAATCGTCCCCTACTAATTCCACCACTTATCTCCGCATATTACTGTGGTCCCCTACTTATCTGAAGTCGCGGTTGTG
This sequence comes from Carex kokanica, assembly GCA_025461125.1. Taxonomy (NCBI): domain Eukaryota; kingdom Viridiplantae; phylum Streptophyta; class Magnoliopsida; order Poales; family Cyperaceae; genus Carex; species Carex kokanica. Next base: position 604,708 of record JAJGRX010001056.1, on the reverse strand, counting down.
CGGTCCCACCATACCTTCATGTACTATTTACACTTACACGACGAGGATGAATACTTGTTCAATTAGGGATGAATACTTGCGTACGAGGTGTGAATACTTGCATAACGGACACCTCGAAAGTATGTCATCATGGATCTCATTTGAAAGAGAAAATTGTGTAGAAGACTTTCGTGGTTTTAGATTTGAAAAATTCCGCACAGATCGACAGAAATATTAGTTAGAGTGAACGTAGGAAAAAAAAAACCACTTCTAAAAACGTGTAAAAGATGGGTGGTAATGTTTCCTTATATAATTATTTCTCAAAGATGAGTACTTTTATTTACATGGATGAATACTACCTGGGTCAAGTGTGAATACTTTTGCGCAATATATCCGCCGGTAATGTTGTGAAGGTAATTATGGTCCCCTACTAATTCCAGCAGTTATTAACTGTAATATTGTGGTCCCCTACTTATTTTCAGTTGGGGAAAAAATGGAGGATGAATGATGGGGGAAAGTTAGGCCCTCCCTTAAAATAAATATTCTTTTTTCTTCAAGGATTTAGGTGCAAAAATGAAAACCAGGTTTCTCACAAAAGTAAACAAAAAATATAATAATTTTTTTTAAAGTTTTTTATTACAAAGGTTCCATGGTGAATATGCATTTTGTTTCAGAGTCCAGTTGGCAAATTATTATTGGGAAGTAAGATTCAGAATTGATTACACTTTAAAACTGGAGTGAGGCTATGGTGCTATGCATAGCACGGATGGCTAGTGTACTACGGCTCAATATGGTACTTTTTAAAATTCTAACGGTCAATCTGACCGTTCAATGTGATAACCATATGAATATGTACTTGCAAACTTAATTTTATATTTTTTCGAATTTTTTTACTATTTTTTTAGATAGGTAGAATTTTGATGGTCCATATTTTTCAAAAAACACTGATTTTTCTACCTATCTAAAAAAATAGTAAAAAAATTCAAAAAAATATAAAATTAAGTTTGCAAGTACATATTCATATGGATATCACATTGAACGGTCGGATCGACCGTTAGAATTTTAAAAAGTGCCATATTGAGCCGTAGTACACTAGCCATCCGTGCTATGCATAGCACCATAGCCTCACTCTTAAAACTGTCTTTAAACTTTAAAGTAAATAATTAAAGTAGTTTCTGTTGTGTAATAAGATTTGTGGCTGGCCCCTGGTTTACTGATGCATATTTATAATATTTAATTTGTTGGGATTGAATGGAATAGAGAGAGAGATGGGGATGTGATGCTATACAAACCTAGCTAGATTGCATGGGAATATTTTTTTATTTAATTTGATTATTATTTAGTGTCAGAAAAAAAAAAACAACCTTTTGACCAGTTTGTATAAATGTAATTGTCACATATTATGAATTAAAGAGCTCTATTTTTCATATTTTAATTGTTCATTTTTAGAAATATTAGAAAACATTGAGGAGGATTACACTGATACTTCAAGAATTTTTTTCACGTTATATTTAATCGGTTTTTTTCATTTGTTGTTGTTTCTTTTACTAATTTTTTTTAAGGTTAGCATTTGCTAACAATTATATTAAAAAAATATAAAACTTTTTACAACTCCATACACCCTGGCTCCTATACACTATGTTAAATAGAAAATAAATTTACTGGTATTTATTATTTATCTCTCTATACAATCTTAATGTTTAATCTTATATTATGTCTCCGTTGCAACGCACGGGTACGATACTAGTGTGTGTGTGTGTGTCAGTGTTCTAAATAGCTAGTTATAACTATGTTATAATTTTTTCGGGCCATAAAAGCTATGCTATACGATAAAAGTTTGCTAATTCAGCTACGACCGCTATGCGCTATGCACTATTGCTAACTGCTATGCTACATGGGTTTTTTTTTTTTTTTTTTGCAATTTGCATGGGCTTCCGTGCTTCTGTTCCTATTTGTGATGCTACATGATCCACTATTTTAGGTATGCTAAACCAAATTATGTGCTTCTATTCCTATTTGTGATTTAGTCTCACATTTTATATCAAAAAATATTCAAAAATTAATACTTCATTTTGCTTGTTCTTTGTATAGTATTCACTTGTAAAATTATTGCCCTTCATTTCAATTGAAAGCTGATTTTGATTATTGTAATCTGTAAAATAATCAAATAGGTACAGGCTTCGTTTCACTTGTAAAATAAATTGCTCTTCGTCTATTGTAATATGTAATACGAGTTATGAACTATTAAAGAATGTTACCTTGTACATCTTTTTTTTTTTCTTATTAGCATGATTGAAAAAAGTAGACTTAGACTAGTTGTCATTTGATTGTTACACCAATTCCAAATGTTGATAATGTTAATAATTAGTAGAAATATCTAATATATTTTTTAAAAGAAAAAAAACGTCATGTACGATAGCTTCCGCTATTTGCAATAACTTTCTTTTTAGCCTCTCTGCGACCACGCGATAATCGCTATTTAGAACTTTGATATGTAAACAATTTTCAAAAATTGCCAAACGGCTTATTGAATCCACAATCCTTCTCAAATTTGAGATGTGCATTTAAATATGAGCAGGGTTTTTTGTAGCTACGGTATGCCTTTATTTGTTAACATTAATAACTTTAATTTTTAAACTCAAATATCAAAATAAAATCATTAGATATGATCTATATATTTTCTCTACATGCACATAAAAAATTATCACTTTTCAATTTTGTTTTTATATGAATTAATAAGTTGAAAATCAACATCCATAATTTATCAATATCAATGTATTTTTGCAATCTCTTGATACCAATCGAAATAAAGTCGAAAAGTGATAAAAAAAAAACAAATTATGTGTATGTAGAGAAAATAATATAGATCACATCTAACAGTTTTATTTTTATATTTGAGTTTCAAAATTTAAAGTGATTAATGTTTAAAACATAGAGTCATGATGGAAGCACAAAAAATAGAGGCATTTGAACCCTCTTCTTTAAATATAGCATATTCTATTTTTGAAATTTAATTAATATTATGTCTTTTGTGAGGAGGTTCTAAATTCATATGAGAGATCTTTTGTGGATATTAAATTAGTTGGGTGGTTTGACTTCAACGTTACTAAAAAAAATTAATATTAACTTTAAGTTTTGACCTGTCCAGCCATGTATAATACAAGTTCATTAAATTCTAACTATATTATTTCATATAGTTAATTAAATTAAAGTCATTGAATTTTATTTGCGTTTTATAATATAATTAATTACGTCCATTTGAGTCACTCGTATATTTATTTTGTTATTTCAAATATTAAAACTAAAACATCCAAATGTAAATTATTTCGTGGTTATAGCACTGTGGTTGTAATTTTTTTTGTATTTTAATCTCATATATGAATTCTGTTTTTCATTTCAGAAAGGTGAAAATCCGTACGAGCGATATTAACATTCGATCAGTATTTCAAAATGATTCCCATTTGGGATAGAATTTCATTGTGCATGTGCGAAGATTATACTGGTATATGATTACTCCAAGATATGATCGAGTGTTTGAAATATTTCCATCATATAAATTATAAAGGATAAGACAATGTCTGGTTTATAAGAAGGGTTAAATTCCTCATTTGAAGCTAAAATGGCCTTAGTTATTCTTGTTTGGTTATAATTTGTTGCTTGAATAATGGCTTAAATTATTGGAAAGATATCGGAAACTACATTTTTTTTTTTTAGTTGAAGAAAATAAATGTATATATCTGACAATGAATCTTATAGGCAGAGTAGCTAATTTTTCTTCAAACTTACTCTGTCATAATTTAAATCTTATTCCATTTTACTCTTTATATCTTGACATTTAACTGGAGAGTAAACTTTTTACTTCCATCTCTTACTTCATAATCAAATATGATCTGAAGGGCTCAAATATTTAAACAGTTGACACTTTGCTATATAATTGTCTACTAGTATTGTGCCCGTGCGTTGCAACGGAAACATTATAAGAGAAAAAAAAATCTCATACACCATGACATTTTTTTATAAAAATAATTAGACTAAATATTTTACTGGTTGGGGGCTGTTCCAATTTTTGACAATGCAACCCACAATTCCGCAGCTTGGAACGGTGATACAACCCCTCTGCGAGGTAATTTGCCATAATAATTTTAATGGCGCATATTCTGTGTTTTTCATGCTTTTTGGTGGGTTCTGCCGTGATGGCATGTATCTGTTTTTTTTTTTTTTTTTCAATTTCAGCATTCAAAAAACATTTGCTCATAATATACTTAACATTTGTAACAACTTCTCATTCTTGTGATATAGTTTTACATACAAAAATCTCACTCAAATACTATTATTACACATGCTATATTACCAAGAAAAAACATTCATTTGTTCCTTGTACAAAGACCTTTTTTCATCCCAGTATGGGCCTTAATCTTGCAAACCATGCCATCAGCACCAGCAGTATATATAATGAACCATTAGCTGAGTATGCAATGGCAGTTACACCCCTTCAAAATAAAAAAAATAAAAACACCCGCAAATTATCATTATACCTAATGGGGATTTACACTTTTGACAGATCTATGTAAAAGTACCAGTGCATCCCGGAACAATATTTACAGGTACCAGGTTACAGTAACAATACATGCTACTTTGTGTTATGACTTTTCGACCCAAATCGCCAAGCACCAATTTGCACCAATCAGTGCAAAAATGAATAGTATCTGTAATGTACATCAAATATACATTTTTCATTCTATAAAAAAACTCAATTGATTAAATTTATTAAAAAGAAGCATATTGTTGGAGGATTTTTACTAAAACTTGTCAATTCAAAGAACATACAAAAAGAGAAACCATTTACCATATAATGTAGAATAACTCCATGGCTTCCTTATATTTATTAAATTTCACATAACTGACAATTAATGCACACCAACAAACCACATTTCGATCAAGCATTATATCGAACACCAATTGTGCATCCTTTATACACCCATGATTTGTAACATACTAACCAAGGCTGAACCCAAATAATAATTGAAAAAAAAAAAACATTAACAACGATTCAAGAATTGATTCGTTTCAAAATCTCCTCTAACCCTAGTTTTCCACATGCAATTTCAATTACCAATCTTGATACTGATGAAGGAAAAAAGAGGAGAGAGAGAGAGAGGAGGGGAGGGGAAACCACACACCTAATCTAATAACAATAAAAAACATAGACACAGATAAAATCTTACAAAATCAAAGGAGAAAATATTTTTATCTCTATTAGAAGATGCACCAGCTTCTAGGTTCCTTAAAGCCTCCTTATTGTTTTCTAGACAAACAACCCTTAAATCCATCATTTATTATTAACTAAACCTCACCATAAATCACCACAAAAATTCACAATTCACAATTCATTATTAGGTGTACCAACTTGAGCAACATTTCGAATTAAGGGAACAATTTCACAATTCAAGAGAATCAATATACCTGTTTATGTTGATATACTGAGCCAAATTGTTTGATACTATAAACAGAGAATCAGAAGCATGCCAAAAGTATCTGATCAAACCCAGAATAAGCCAATGCATTTCATTTTACATTAAAAAGAGAAAAATAAGCAATATATTATAAACCCAAATTACACATAACTCCTAGAGAATATATATACACCTGCCAAGTCCGCTGCCGGTTGCGAAGATTTAAGCTTTTTCTTCTGAAAATTTTCTCCATGACTACGCTTGGGTGGGCCACATCAGACTGCTAAGCAAGACTCTCGTCAACACCAAAGTTGTCAGAGCTGCTCGACCTAGAGAAAGCAAGCCCCGGTGAAACATCTTTTGTGCTTTGTTTTCTCTAAGGTGATCCCCTAGTAGATTGTCCACCTCTCTTTGCAAATCAAATTGTATCGAGACCTAAACATGTACAAAAATATACATTAAAACTAACAAGAACTGTCTTCTTCTATCATTAGCAACATTTGCTACTGATATCAAGTAATAACCAACTATTATTTTTCATTCTTTCATATACAAAAAATCAATAAAAAAAAAATTTCAATGTCGACACCTGCTAAGAAACAATATGTTCTACCCAATAACATTCTTACATAATAACACTGTAACCAATTTTTATACCATGTAAATACCAGTGAATTTGATATCGTACCCGTACGTCAGGTAACCACAGAGATGCTCTTATTGGTACTGGTCTAGTAATAACTCAACCGTGGAATTAAGACTTACATCATCAGATGATGAGTCCTTTTCACTGCTGTTGTCACTGCTTGAATCCTTCTTAGAAGTCTTTGTGGGCACAGGTTTTGTAGCCTTCTTGGGAGCAATCTTAACCTATTAATTAATTTAATTGCAATATTAAAAATCAGATAGAATGAAATATACAAAGTACACAAAAGAAGACCTAGTAAAACAGTACCTCTTGTTCTGATTCTGATGAAGAGTAGTCAGAACTGCTACTTTCAGGCTTCTTCTTGGGAGGAGGAGCCTTATTTTGTGTTCTTCAACAAAGGAAATGAATTTCAGACCAAAAGCATCAATCAATTCGAGCAAAAAAAAATCTTTTCAAGGGAAAATAAAATTATCATCTGATAACCCAGGAGTTGTCGTTCCCCTAAATTCCTGTTGTAAAGAAAAAACTACATACACTCACATATTTTTACTTGAATCGCTATTACAGTCGTTGTCCTAAAATTAGTACCTAGATTAATGAATAGTGCAATTTACTTGAACTTAATACCTTATAGACGGAGAATAGCAACAGATTGGTAGAAATTGGAAATAACGACAAGATTAAAAAAATCTAAAGCAAAAAATCCCGCACAAAGAATGGCATATACATTTAAAATGACCAAATCAATCAAAATGATGAGTTAAAAGGAGATCTTCTAAGAAACAAGCAAGAAAACACCTACCTTGAAAGGTGCTAACTAAGGAACTAATCGCAAGAGATTCTGCGTCAGGACGCCGATTCTAGAGGGTTCAGCGTGAGACTACGGCGCAGGGTCCCACGATCTAGGGTAGAGGCCAGACACCAGCGTGGGGGTCTGATTGGAGAACAGCGGAGAGAGGGTGCCGGTGTAGAGAGAGAACAGCGGCGATTAGGGTTTTTTCTTCATTGGGAAGACGGGTCGGGGAGGGGAACAGACAACAGAAAGATTTCGCTGGGAGAGGTGACTGGACGCCTCCAGCGAATGCCCCAGCGAAAAAATTTATGCACCTGAGATTCAAATCTGCACGATTTTGATTCAATCCGACGGTGCAGAACGAAAATACGTGTGGCAATATGTGTGGCAATACGTGGGGCGGGTATATTTTTCACTAAATTTGAACTTCTACACATAAAAAAGATACATTTAATCAAAATATGACAGATTATGTGATTGAAGGACTGATATTAAATCCGAAATTTCATCTTTCAATCGTAACCGTTGGCGGATTAGAACATCAACGTGCTTAATAATAGAATGGAGATATGAAAGATTGAAAATTAACCAATTCTCCTAGATACTAATCCTACTGACATGACATCAGTACCTCACGTCTGCCTCTATCAAGCCTTTGGTTGCCACATACTAAAGCCATAATCCTGCTTCCTCTTTTGCCATATAAAAAGCATCCATGGTAGCACCCTCTTGCTTCTAAAAATGAACCCATTTCGTTGCGCTTCCAGATAGCCCAGATCACCGCTCCAATGATTGTTGCCCTGTTAGTACTATGCTAAATTTAAAAATACTTGACAAAAGTAATTGGAGTTGAGGAGACAGTTATCCCACCTAAACTAAAACCAGCATATAGATCCCTTCTTTGATTCTTTCACATTTAATTGGAGAACTGAAGGTAAAGCCTTTGAAACAAAATTTCTCAATTAAAACTGAGAGGATAAATTTTAACTCCAGCGGCCTGTGGGAGGTAAGTCTAAGTGAACTGGTAGTCATTAAAAGCTTAATAATGCAATTAGTTAGCTGAGGCTTTTAGGCTTAGAATCAGAGAGAATCAGTATGACATGTACCTTAATAACATTGTTGTGGCACATATGCGAGAGAGGCAACTTCCCTGTCATACTGCTTCTCCAGCACGGTAGACATCTCACCATTTTCGTCATCGTCAGACCGCAGACCTCGAATGATTTTCACAGCCACTTTCTCCTCTTTGTAGATCCCACGGAACAACCGGCTATGGGCTCCGCTTGCAAACTTTTCCCCAAAATACAGCCTTAACATGTCCACCGACCCATCAAACTCATTGCGTGTCTCCAGTGCACTCACCCGGCTCACGCCATGGTCAAAGTACTTCTTTGACCATTGGGTCTCCTTCTTCGGCATTAGGGGTGACTTCACTGTGTTGGCTCCTATTTTCTCTCTTATAATATATCTCCTATTTTTGTTGATCCAATTAATTGTTGAGACTTCCCTATTCAAAAGAGCTAAAAGATGATTTTTCAAAATTGTTGCTTGATGCTTAATCTATACAATCTAAATGTTTGAAAATGCATAGAAGTGATGTTTGAACATGTCTAGAGGTCTACACAACTTAATTTCAAACATTTTATTTAGAATTTAATCAAATTTAACTGGTCAACTGACAGTTGACTGTTTTCTTTAATTTTCCAGATCCTAACTATTTTGATTATTCCTATTAATATGTTTGTCCAAAAACTCTATAAAAATTATAAAAAAAATGCATATGACTATGCTTGAAGTACTGTATAAATTTCATTGCCAAATTCCAAACAGATTGGGAGAAAAAGACTTTTCAGTGTTATTGACATCTTTGACCCCATGAAACCAGCAACTGTATCCTTAACAGTGCACTAAACTCTGTTAAGAATTTTTGTGTGCCTCATCAATGTCCCAAGGGAGTTCGTACCGGCAAAAACCATGACAAGCTTCTTCTGATCATCTTCACCAGTGGAAATGTTGTTTACTCCATCAATCTGTACCAAGAACTCATACTCCACTCTTCTAGAGTACTCGTGCTCGCCAAAAGCTCTGAAATAAAATTCATCAGAAAATACTTTTGGATAACTACATAAGAAACATACAACGGAAAGAGAAGAGTATGTCTTCACGATCACAATTTCTTTAGCTAATTGCAAAGCTGCAATTAATATAAGTTTATTAATTCCAAGCATAACTAACTAATTAAAAAGCAAACAGTAAAAATTGGTACCAACCGCTTAGCAGCAGCTGCTAAGTTTTCAAAAAAAACTGGTACCAACAATTCAAGTACAGTACTCACTGGTACATACCATTCTCAGATTCAGTATTTGTGTATCAATCTCAGTACTGATAGCAGTTATTAAGAAATTTAGTACAAATTTTCTCTAACAATGCCCAAGTACTTCATGCACATTGTGGAGTTAGGATTCCTTTAGTACCACCTGCAAGTAAAAAAAAAAAAGAAGGCATTACTAATTAAACCTAGCAAAAAAAAAAAAATGCATTACTCGTACCAAATCAGAATTTCTCATGATTGAATTACAACTAAATTTACTTGTGATTTTCAGAGAGACGTATGAAGACCTAATTACAATTGATTGCTATTCCGTTCGTTTAGCATTCTTTCAATTTCTAAATATCAGTGCAACAGAAATCATATGCTATAGAATCTGACAATGGCCAAATAAAAAATTCCCCACAGTTGCATAGTTGCAAACTTCGTGACCATTTGCAGTATTAATGTACCAGATGAAATATACTGCACAAATTGTGCAAGAGGAAATTAACCGAAATGAGCAACAAACACAAGTTTACCTAAAATAGTGAAAATCTTGCTACGGTAATTCCTTCACAGATATAAAATGGCACACTGCTTGTTTGATAAAATGCCAAACTGTAATTAAAAGAGAAGACAGAGATTTTGCTCTTCTCACCAACGAAGAAGTTCCCTTCCACGTTCAGTGGTGTCCTCTCCCGAGCAGAGCCCGTGCCGGCAGCGACAACAAGACCGAATCGAGGAGCGCTTCGTTCGTTCCTGTCAGAGCAAGTGCCGCCAGCGTTTTGGTCTAATCGGAGAATAGCGGAGAGAGGGTGCCGGTAGAGAGCGAAGGTAAAGTTCTTGTTTGCCCATGTGTAAAGTTCTTTTTTCATGAGAAAAGGCACAGAATTGAGGAAATTACCTTCGCAGCCAATTGAGGAAAGCTTCCCACAGTCCCATGGCGATAAGAGCAGAGAGGCGATGGCGTTTAATATTGAAGTTGATGTTGATAGAGATTGATGAGAAAAACTTGCGACGAAGGATTTGAGCAGTTTGAGAGAGACGGTGAAGGAAGGCGGAGTGGCGCGGGTCTGCAGCGATTAGGGTTTTTTCTTTTTTTGGAAGAAGGGATCGGGGAGGGAGACGGGCAAAAAAAAAAAAATTTGCTGGGGAGAGGCGCAGCGCTCGAGCATTCCAGCGAAATTTTTTTAATCTGCACGATTTTTGATTCAGATCCAACGGTGCAGAACAAAATATTTGTGACAAGATGTGTGGCTATACATGTAGCGGGTTCAATTTGAACTAAATTTAGACTTCTACACATATAAAGGATGCATTTAATCAAAGGAAGGCAGATTATTTGACTGTAGGGTTCAGATTCAATCCGAGTTTAGATCAATAAATCCCAGCCGCACGACTTTCTGTCATCCAATTCAATTTAAGGTGCATAATATAGAGGAGAGATTTGACATACGAGTAAAGCTAATATACACTTAAGTGTACCGTACTCCTAAATTTAGGCCGTTAGATTTCTTTAAAAGTCGTGCTACCACGACTTTTAAAGAATCTACACGACTTTTGAAGAAATCTAACGGCCTAAATTTAGGAGTACGGTACACTTAAGTGCATATTAGCTTTACTCAAACGATGCACATACAAAATATTTCAGATTAATTTAGAGACCACATTTCTGAAAACAAATTCGAGACGACTTGAAATCTGTTTGAATCCAATTGTATATCATGTGCTAGCTAATGACTGACGCTTAAGTTTTGCTTTCGCTGATACTGGTAAGTTGGGTATTGGATAACAATTTCAGTGAGAGAATTCGGTGCATCTTCAGTCATGAATGAATTAAGAATTGAAAACTTAGTTTCAACCTCTCTTACTCATAAATTCCACCTGCTTCATTTGACATATATGTTGCCCTCTAATTTGCCAATATCAGTCATCTCATTTCTTGGTTTATACATGTCCCCAAAAATCACTTATCTCAATTTATTACTGTCATAATCCATAAATGGATCATTCAGAGTTCAATTACAGATCCGATTCAGTCGTTTGCATTCTCTGTTCTTTATTTTTCTCGGGGGAAAATGAATTTATTAACAATATAAAAAAAATCAAAATGGATAATATGCAATCAAACAAAAATCAGATCAAAAGACACATCTTATCCAAAGAAACGCTTAACTTTTTTGATATAAACCTTTCACCGTTACTGTCATTACAATTACACCCCAACCCATCATAAAACCAGAAAAGAATCTAAAGAATTCACAGAACTAAAAAAAGAAAATTGAAAAATCTAACACAAACCAACCTAAATTCACTCAAAACCAAACTAGAATACCCTAATCTGATTCTGACCTTCTCTGATCCCCTGCTCCTTCATCCCTTGTCGCAAATGAAATCCTAACCCAAACACCATTATCGTTACCAGTACCTTCTTCCCTTTCCTCCTCCTTTTTCTTCCCCTCTCCTTCCTCTTCTGGCATATTGTATCTACACATAGGACACGATCCATGCATGTGTAACCACTTCTCTATGCACTCGCCATGGTACCTGTGCCCACATGGCATCTCCTTCACTACTACCTCTTCTTTCTCCTTCTCAAATAGCTTCTCCAGGCAAACCACACACTCTGCTTCTTCGTTTTCTGTTTCTTCTTTCTTAACAATTTTGAGCGCTTCGATAGACGCCTTAGACGCTGGAGGAGGCCCGCCAGTGACAGATTCGGTCGTGGCGCCTCCAAGCACCGCCGAGAGTATACCAGCGCCGCCGTGTAGAACCACCATGCTTTGGGTGAATGGGTTGAGCAACACGAACCGCTCGGATGACTCCTGATCAGAGGTGGGTTCGAGCATCCCTAGGATGATCGGGAAGAGGCTGAACCTTGGGCTTGCGTTCTCTTGCTCAGCCATTGATCGAATACTCTGATTCGAAGAGAAAATTGAGAAGAAGAAAGATAGAGTGTTTGATTACTGGATTTTTTTGTTCCTTTTTATTTTTTTGGGAGTTTGATATGAAAAATGAACAACAGAAAAAGGGGTTTATAAGTGGGGCGAAGGCAACTGAACTCTGTGGAACAATCGAGAAGCTCCATAATTTGTATTATTTGTCTCTATTTACTTTTTTTTTTTTTTTTTTTCATCCCAATCTTACTCGAATTCTCTCGTAAGTCGGCTGTAGTAGGTGTCTGCACCAGTCAAACGCTTGACGGACCGAGTATCATCAGATCTCTCTAGATGCCATTGTAACTCGGCGGAAAGCACGAATCTTGATGAGTTCGTTGGTATCTGATTTACGCTGGAACTTGCTTTGTTGCAGAGGATTTTAGCTTATATGGTGCTTCTGGATCCACCAAACAAAATTCGCTTCCTCTGAGACATCTCAAACTTTGCGTGACTTTTTGGAATATATCAACCATTCAAGTACGTTTTGCACGAATCTCATTGCATAAATAATACTGGCCCCGCGCTATCTCCGAATAGACACCGTTAACGTCAGTCACGCACGTGCTGAGATATCTCAGAGGATACAGCGGTAGCGCAGAATAGTTGGCTGCGCATGGAGCATTGAATTGAGAAACTAAAGAGCTGCTATTCGGCGCAGAACGAATAAGAAAATATTGTATCGAACATATGAGTTCAGAAAAAACAAAATAAACATTTAAGCCATCTTTGTTATATGAATTTTAATATGAATTCAAAGAAAAATGTATCTGAATTAATTAGCATGAGTTCATTGAAAATTTGTAAAGAAAACAAAGCTTCGACAGGTGTAATATAAAATATTAGTCATAAAATGTTCTTAGTCATATAAAAGACTATAAAATGTTGTACTTAGAGATTAAGACAACTATGATATTCTATGTTATAATTTTTAATAGTTAGAACATAATACTCATTACCACCAATTAATTAAGTTTTAGCATAATTTATAAAAATTTAGCATTACATTTTTCTATATTTATCATTTCTATTTATTTCTTTCTTTCTCAATCAGTACACATATAAATTATCTCAAAAATATTTATATTATCATCTAATATTTCAATTCAACTACAATTCAATATTACTGCGTTTTAGGAAATATTGACAACATAATTTATATTCAAAACAATACTTTGAATAGAGGGGGAGGTTCATATAGGAACATAGTCAGACTTTTGAAATGAAAGTCAAACATATAAATTTTCATGTTGAAAATGTAATAGAGGTCAATTTACATTTTACTCTAAAGTATATAGAAAATCACATATAAATACAAAAGAATTTTTTTTGTTAAATAGAGTCAATCGACCCCATTCATTGAATTTAAATCCGCCCATAGGTACATAAGTTATATTATATTGTATAAGTTTGAAAATTTTAGGATAAATCTATTTTATTATGAAATATAAGATTTTCTTAGCACAAGATATATGAGATTTGAAGGAAAAAAATACCAACACATGAGACAGAAATAAAATATAGAGGGACGTAGACATGGCCCTGTCGAATGTAGATATAAATTTTAAGTCAAGCAAATATTAAATAGCTATAATTGATATTTTTATCGAATTTTGTATCTCCTTTGATATATTTTTACGCCACTTCAAATCATTTACAAAACTTAATAAGCACGTCACAATGTATTGAACACCATAACAAGTAGAACAGATGCGGAACTAAAATTCGAGTATAGGAGGACTAAATAAGAATTCACTACCTCTGAGATATCTCAAACTTTAAGTGTTTTTCTAGAATATCTTAACCGTTCAAATACGTTATGCACGAATCTCCTCGAAAGGCGCTATACCACCTGTCACGCAAAAGTTGAGATATCTCAGAGAATTACGCTATCATTAATTAATTTTTGAATATGACCTTTCCAATTTGGAAAAGGTTATTTACTTCTTTTTCACTGCACACACACGATCCATTGCCGAAATAGAAATAAAGCTAGATAGCCATTTTGTGATTTTTGTTTTTAAAATTTACGATGAAGCCCTTTAACTTTGTTATATCATTATTTAGTAATAAAAATTAGTAAGATATAAAAGAAATAAATTAGTAAGATTTTTATATATTTAGTAATAAAAATTTAAAAACTTGAGATGACTTAACACCTAAGCCACAACTTATGATCCGCCCCCGAGTAAATAAGGTGTTACTTGAAATATTAGCATATATATTAACTAACACCCTGATCTAATATATATCGTAAGCATATTTGATATGGTGCTAAACTGCTGATTCATCCTAAACGGTGCAGCTAGTATCCGGGCGTATGAGAGAGATTTCTTGTTCCTCGGATCTCTCTCTCAAAGTTTTTTCCAGAATTGGAAAGATTGGCTTCATTTAATTATTTTTCTAATACCGAGTTAGATATTTGCGGCGAGATAGGAGTAGGTCCGATGGCCATCGGACCTAGAGTTAGGTTCAATTAGCTCCATCACCGTACGATTAGCATCAAGATCTCTGTGCACGGAAATTGATACAGTATTGCACTGATTTTGATGCACAGCACACGCACTTGATGCAGATCGGATGGTCATCACACCCATCGAACCAAGGTAGGTCCGATGGGCATCGGACCTACTCTCATTCCATTTGCGGCTCAGCCCTGATTCTGAAGTGGATCCCAGATAATGGTACACACGACAAAATAAGTGCCACGTCAGATATTCCTAACATTCTACAAATTATTTGTCAGTATAAATGATGTAGCGGATTTTTACATTTGGGGACCACATGAGATAGCCTTACTCTACTTGAAAATTTGTGAGACCCGTTCTACAGAGTTGTACATCACAAAAGATCTCCGCTGATTATTTTTTTCTCTCTGTTGGGAAAGTTCTGGAGTTTACGAGGGCTTTCTATCGGAAGATATTTTGGAGGCGGGAGAGGTGGATTCCGTGTTGGATCATCTAATATGCATTGGGATAACCAAACTGCAATAGAATAGATAATCACCAATATAGGTTTTTTATTCCTTTTTTTTCACTTGAGAGATACTATAAAGTACGGATTTGACGACTGTTTTTATAAATTTATTTCATCAATATTATCACTAAATGTTTAGCTCGCCTCAGAAAATGAATTCGGATCTTCTAAAGTAACTCAAAATTTGAATTTAAATCTGAACGTCATATTAGAATCTGTACAAATATTAAAGGTGTCTCGTAAATTCTACCTCACATCGAATTGACTGAAATTCTAATCGGACAGTCAGAATTCAAACTTAAATTTTGAGTTACTTTAAAAAATCCGGACCCTTAGAGAATACACTCCACAATACCGTAACGAAATACAAATTTGCAAATTTTATTAGTATAAATACATATTTATTATAAATGCAAATTTATCTATTTTAGTTTTAAAAAAACTTATACATATTTATGTTTTATTTCTAGAGATTTTTCTAAGGACAAAATATTTTTCACATCAATTATAAATGTGTTTTTAAAAATATTAGAAAACAAGTAGCATGTGAAGTTAAGATAATTTTAAAATGAGAAGAGATAATTGACATCATTTATTATGACAATATAGAAAATGTTTTAAATAAAGTTTAAATTTGATATTACAAATGAGAATAGTTGATTGGATCAAACATAATAAGCTTTTCTTCAATTCACTGTTTTAAAAAAAATATTTTGAAGGTTTGAGGTCAAGCTACCCAACTATTTAATAATATCCACAAGAGATTTCTCCATCCGAGTTTCGAACTTGTGACCTCCCACAAAGATAGCATTACCTTAGCCACTAGACCAAAAACTGGTTCTCGTTTTAAAAAAATTATTATACTGCATTTTTACAGCATTTTGATTATATACTAGTTATCTTTCACGTTCTATTAGTTGTCTTTCATCTTCTACTGGTTGTCTTTCATCTTCTTCTAGTTGTATTTCATCTTCTTATAGTTGTTTTTCATTTTGTACTGATTGACTTTCATGTTCTACTGGTTGTCTTTCATCTTCTTGTAATTGTCTTTCATCTTCTAGTAGTTGTTTTTCATCTTCTTCTGATTGTTTTTCCTCTTCTAGTAGTTATTTTTTATATTCTCCTAATTGTCTTTCACCTTCTTCTAGTTGTCTTTCATATTCTACTAGTTATTTTTCTAATAGTAATTCATCTTGTACTGGTTCATGTTCTATTGGTTGTTTTTCATCTACAACTGGTTATGTCTCATCTTTTTCTAGTTGTATTTCATCTTCTTCGAATTGTATGATGAGTGAAATCGTGATCAGGCTAATAAAATTTATAACCCGGTTTTCTATCGAGTCAGATTACAAGCGCATAATCCTATCAAGTAGTATAATCGAATGTCGATCCGCAGTGAATAAGGTTTAGAGTCTTTTACGATCAGATCTCAACCTTTCCAAAGGCTAATCTTGAATTTGAGAGTTGTTGTTTTGGTCCTTAGAATTACTGAAAAGACTAAAAGTAAATCATTGTTACTCAATCCATTTTAATAAGGTCTCATTCAATATTTGGTTTTCAGATATTGTTTGAAGGTTTCTAATCTAATTTAGTGACTACCGCTCTCGCGTTGACATAGTCACCCTACCTATCAAGAGATCCGGTCAAGGCTTGTTTTAATGGGTGCAAGGAGTTCTGTGATTGACCCAAAGATTTCAGACTTCACTTAACTAGGTTCTTCATCTGGTTTCATTGGGTGGCCACATGTGAGGTAGGATAATGCGACATTCGTCTACGAATGTCAAGACTCACTGTAGCTACCGTGCTACGAAACCGACGTTCGACTTTTAAGTGTGATTAAATTTTATTTGGAGTCACCACCCGTAATGCAACGGGAAATGCACAATCTAATTTTTTTTATGCCCATGGATAAGCTAGGTTCGTGTCTTGGTTATGAATGTGGAAGGTGTTAGGCACCACATTCACCCGGTAAATTGGTCTCTACTAATTCTAGCTTTCAAAAATTTATTTCAACGATAATATATGTTACAAAATGAGAGAAGCAAGCTTAACAACAACAATAAAAAGAAGGAAGAAAGAAGAAAAAAAAAACAGAAATAAAGTAACTAAAAGAAAATGGAAATTAATCAAATTTCAAGCCACGTTGATCTTCATTCTCGTTATTAGAACGTCATGATGATCTCTTCAATGACTTGGATGGATGGTTTTAGTATTTTGAGAACTTGGTTAATGGAATAGCATAACAAGGTAGACACTCATAATTTTTTTGAAGCTCATTATATTAGGGTTTCATGGGAATGTTTGTGGAAAACACATTTTTTCCTTTGCTGTTTTTTTTTTCTGTGGGCTGAATTATGGACGTTTTTGCTCTCTTTTTGTGCTTTGGATGCTCTAACCAACCATGAAGATGAAGTGAGGATGTAGGGGACTATTTATAGGTGGAGTTTGAAGTCTCTTGAAGCTCAAAATCATGCTTAAACTGCTGCCAAAGGCCATGCCCCACAGCTGAACCTGTTTTGAACAGATTTGACCATATTAGACAAAAAGCTGTGAAGAACACTGAAATATAATGATTATAATGCAGCAACAAAATCCAAACAATGTACACAGGTACTTAGCAGGTTTTTCTTAATTTTAATGACCATTTTACACACTTTAAACATGTTTATGACCAAGAGCAAGTGGAAACACAGCAGCTGGAATCCTGCTGTCCTCCCTGTTCATTTCAGAGATTTGTACTTATTTTGGCTGATTTTCAAGAAGATAAAAAGCTAAAAAATTGCAACAAAGACATGACTAGACTATATATTTTTAATATGCATAAATGGGCTAATTATATTGCTTTAAATCTCATTTTTTTGCTGCTAAATTTGCTGCTGGAAAAACTGTGTTTGCTGGAATTTTTTTCTGCTGGGTTTTTTCTTGCTGCTGGAATATTTTTCATAGTTGAGAAAAATTATAAAAATGTACTAAATATGTGTGCATAGAGGTAAATAATTTAGGGTTTTAATTTTAGAGTCCTAAATGGTGATTTTTTGGTGTTTTGATTCAAAATACAAAGTTTATATCGTCATTTATATTTTGATAGGAAACTTTATTGAGCAGTTTTTTTCCTTTTTGAAATAATGATTTAGACTTGAGAATGATATATTTTATGCTAATATTTGTATGATAAACTAGTTTAATCAGATTTCCAAAGATATGCACGTGTGAAGGGTAAAAATTGCAATCCAAATGGTGCAAAAGCAAGAATCTTGCTGAAATGTTTAAAGAGCAGTTTTTTGTGGCCCTACAATGTCATATTTGACTATTTTTGAGCTGATTACTAGCATGTTTTACATCAGTAAATATATCCCTTTTTAAGGAGAATCAATTTAATTAATATTCAAAGGCAACATCATGTGAAATAGGCAAGAATTGTGCTGAAATTTCTGGTGCATATCTTTTGACTTGAAATAACATAAGAAGCTAGAATATAGCTGAAAAGGGATATACAAGTTGTTCCTTGGCTGGTTTTGCCACTTGCAAATGTGATTTGAATATACATTTTATAATCATGACTTGTCATATTGCTACTAAATTCATTTGGAACTTTTCTGAATTTTTTCTTAGGCTTTTTAATGTGGTGAAATTTATTAGATGTAATGCTTCTGAATTTCTTGTAGCATCAGGGAATATGTACTAATTCTATAACACTTAGATGACTTGTACACAAGACATTATTCTTAACCTAAAAAGGTTTCAATTTGGTGATGGAAATAATATATGCTTGAAAGAGTGAATTCTAAGAGCTCCGCATATTTAAAATTATTCTAATGGTCCACATTTTTCTGAAAATAATATTGATAGGACCTGATTGTATAGATTCCTTTTTTTAGCAAAATGCATTCAGGGTTTACTTACTTTTAGCTATATAGACCGAAAACCATGACGTGAATTTGAATGCAATATGGCCTTAGTTTCATACAGCATGTAATAATTAATGTTTGAGTAATGAGGGTGATATTTAAAGTACGAACATGTTGGCGATATGTCCTTGATTTTCTTTAACAACAAATGATTAATATGCATATATGGTTGCTTCATCTCAAATGTCTTATTAGGTGCAACTCGTTGACACTGTCAGAACCAAATTAATTGGTTGGTCCCTATTCTTATTTTGGACATATTTAGCTTAACTTTTAGAAGAGGATACAAGAAAGAAATATATTTTATAAAATTCTTAATCGTAGTTATGCATTATCACACTTTACCTAAATGCTACTATTTATCCTAGGTTAAAAAGAAATATCATACTGCATGTTTAGATATTTGTAGCTTATCAAAGCGAGGGTTGAATACTTATTTCTGTCATAACAGATAATGTGATACTTGCTTAGAACTGGTATTTTGGTGTCGAACATTTGTTCAGGCTCGAACGATGCAATTCACAATTTAAACCAGAATAACTAGTTCATATCATAATTTTGAGATTTTATCTTAATTTTGTGAGATGATACATACTACGAGAATTTATCTTAAAACCGTGGTTAGAAAACTATCAATAATATAATTATCATTATAGTAGATAGAATTATATTTGAAATATCTTTCATAATATTCTCATGCTGACCATAATGTTCAACTTGTAGTGCATATATTCAACTTGAAACTAGGCAACAAATGATACTAACCGAAAAATTTAATTGCAAAGCATACCTCATTTTGCAGATGCATGGAGATTACCTTCTTCATTCGTCACAGATTTCACAACTTGCGTTTGGTGCAAGCATACACAATTTGGGGTGTTTACACTCACCATGTATACTTTTGTTGGTCCAACTAATGGTATCTCCGACTAAGGTCTCCACCACTAATCTAATATTTTTATTCTCCTTACTCTAACTCGATTAGCCTAATTGTGTCTATCTTTCCCAATGTTGTCAATACCATGGTGGACTAAGTCTAACAAACGAAATCAAGTAAGAATAAACATAAAGCACAAAAGCAATCAACTGAACAAAAGCAATTTCAAATACCAAGTAAAATTACATTAAAATCTCATAAGTAAGAAGGTTTATTGCTTAGCCCTAAGAATCAAGAACTTAACCTTAGAATAACATGATTACGACAAGAAGAGAAGAGAGAGATACAACCATGGCATAAAATATCCTTCTAATACTCTCAAGCACTCTTATCCTAATACTAGCTCTCTTACTTAGAGTAGTTATAAGATAAATCTAAAGGGTGTGATCCCATTAAATGGGGAGATGACTTTTTTCTGTTTGAGAGGCTTATATAGATCCTCACAGGTCTAGGGACACCTCTATACTTACCCCTCAAGTGCTGGATAAGTTCTGAATAGTTTGGAGTTCAAAACGTGTCATAACCGTTCATAGCGTCGGCCCCGAATATGGATCGTACTGACTGGTACGGACCATATTGAGTTCCTAACAGCATTTTGTATTTTCGGCATAAATCAGTCATCCAAATAGAATCTCGTTTTTTTCCCACCCTCTTTCAACTCTCGTTCGTAAAATCCTAACTTAGACTTGCACTTTACACATATAGAATGATATGGACAATATATAAGCAATATAAAATTCATCATCTATATATATACACAATTACACATATAGAATGGTTTGAGATATCGAGAAGCGTAAAATAATTTCCAAACACTCATCTATTCATAGTTTTTGCATTTTTTTTCTCATTCGACTATACACGTGCATTGTGATCGTAACAATATCGTGAGCCTCACACCAATTTCAATTTCATTCAAACATCTGTATCTATGAACGTCTAATTAATTAATCACCGTACTTAGGTCCAATGAGGTTGGGCCGCATTGTTACTTTTGGCCCGTTATACATTCTTTTGAAGCACTTGAAAAGCCCAGTTAGAACTAACAAATGGTTTGTTTGATCAAAGTTCAAGGTAACTATAATCAAACAGAGGGTATTTTAATACTGAGGTTATGTGTGTGTTAACGGTAAGATATAATTTGACAGAGTTGAGATATGGAAGATCTAATCATGTTTGTTAACTCATATAATAAAACATTATTGATGTAGTTTTGAAACAGAAATGTGGGGTACAATTTATCAAATTGAGATCATTAGATTTGAAATCTAAATCAATAAATAAACAAAATCAGATGCACAAGTGAGATAATCAGTACTCCGTATGGGAAATAAATCCCACCAAAAAGGGAAGCTTTTTCCAATAAGATGTACAAAATTATCTTCAGAAAATAGTTAATAATTAATATCACTGATCCATTGAGAAATAATTACTAGAAAACTTATCATTCACGCGCTTCCCGAATATACAAAATTGTTTAAACTGAATACTGAGCCCGACATAGGTGCCAGTACTGATTTCTTTGTTCCCACTCCCATTCTCCGCTCCGGGTCCATAGGAAAATATTACAAATACTCTCGGCATAAGATGTCAAATGACAAGGGGATCTACTCTTTTCTCCTAGATTTTAAGATGTTTAAATGTACATTTAGAAGCTAAAATAATCAAGTTTTTATTTATCTTATTATATAGTTAGAATTCAATTTTTATAAAATAGACAATTTTATTATATAGTTAAATTTCACTTTTTATAAAATAGACAATTTTAATAAGATAAAAAATTTAAATTTTCTATTATAATTTTCAAATCTAATCAAACATCGAACAAACTATTCCGAATAATCCGATTTAAAAAATAGCGTATTCTCACCGGCTATTTCTTGTTTCTTGCCTTCTTGGCACCTCCCACTTAAACTCTCTTCTCTCATTCTTCCCACGTGACCTTGCCATCCGACCTCTTCTTCTCTTTCCCCTCTCCTCTCTCTCTCTCTCTCTCTGGAAGCAACTGAGAGGGAAGAAAAGAGAGCCCTTCCTATTCTCCGATTGAAACCTAGGGTTTCTCTCATCGATTCGCCTAATTCAAATTATCCATTCATGGAGTTTCTTCGACCCGATTACTCCGACATTTTTGACATCTTCTACAATTACTGCGGTCAGATTTACTTCTTCTCTTTTCTTTTCTTTTCTTTTCGTGATTGAAAGCCCCTCTGCAAAAATTTTCATCTTTTGCACCAAGGACCTTGCAATTTTGGTATTTCTGACCAAATTTACCTCAATGGTCTGCGATACCGATGGCACTGCACTGTGAATCCCACACAGTAAGTGACAGAGTTTATAGGAATTTAAGTAAAACAAGAGTTCAATTCATCTCAATAGAATAGAGTTGATAAGAGATGATTTGGAATTGAATTTTGATGATTGGAATGGTTAATTTTAAAAGGAAGAATTGATTTCAAGACATTGAAAAAGGCTTTATGCCATTGAAACCCTAGAACTAGGGTTTGGCCTTGGGAGAGAAAGATGGTCAGAAAAAAATGAAAATGACAATAACCACAAAAGTAATAGTGATGAGAAGTGGAAGCTTGCCTTATCGGAGCTCCACACTCACTAATCGCTCTTGATAGCACCTTGTTGTCTCACGGAATGAACAAAAGAGACGACAAGGGTGCTGGCAACTTCTCACCCGGTGAACCGAAGTTTCACCAAATACCACCCTTTCTTCCGCGATTTCTCAGCGGCATTTGGCTCTCCTAAATGCCGTCGAATTGTCTCTATTTTTGTTTCTCTCTGCGTTCCTATTAGCAGGTTGACCAAAAAAGAGTTATCATTCTCATTTTGTGGAGGTGGTATCCATTCCAATCAGAGGGGTATTGGTATTCCACCTCCACCGTTGAAATCAGATTAAGTATTGGGAAAAAGAGCAATATAAAAGCAATATTGGGGGTTTTATCATCACAAGAATTCATGCATTAAGGAATAAAAAAATAGTCTGGTTTGGTTTATACCCGTGATAAATAAAATCAATTTAACTTTGAATGGTTCTAAATCACACAAGCTAATATTAACTTAAGCCACATGGATTTTGGCGAGTTTTAGTACAAACAATTAAGTGTTGTTTCTATTCAATGTTATACGTTTGCTGGAATGGAAATTGTTCCTCTAATTGCCTAACATAATGATAACTGATTAAGTTAATATCACTTAAGGTGGCTAACAAAACAAAATCATCTAGAATGGCTGTTACATTACTCTGGAACCTTAAGTACCAGTAGGCTTGACACTAATTTTACTTTGCTGCTGCCCTGATTCTATGGAATTATAATTCCATGTACAGTTCAAGTTGTTGTCTATTGTAAAATCATAATTCATGCAATGACTTGAGTTTAGACTTTAGCATCATCATTTTTTCCCTATATGAAATGAATTTAAGCTAGCCAATTTATTTCCTTTCCTTCTTATGGAATTTGATTTAGTACTTGGATCTCATTAATATGCTAGTTATATTTAGGCAGTTAGAGAACTTAACACTTTCTAGCTATAGCAGTTAAGTAATAATCTTTAGACTATTAAGCCTGCATCTTTTGATTGCGATACTAAATATAAACGTGGGAAGTTAAAATGCTTGTTTTGTTTTTAAATTAATGATAAAGGCAATTAGACCTACTGGGGCCGTTCGGCAACAAGGATTAAGGCTTAATCCGCTTCCTTTAGCTTCCTTAGTCGCTTAATCCTGCTGAACACCAGTTCCTTAGCGCGGATTAAAATCACCTCCTTCAGCCTTGTTTTGCCCGGATCTTAATCCTCTGCCCTCTGCCCTCTGCCCGGACACTTAAGGCACCTCTACCACTTCCTTTAGCTTCCTTAGCTTTTATCCATGGATTAAAACAACCAAACATCGGTTCCTTAGCGCTCCTTAAGCTCTTAATCCTTCACTCTTAATCCCTTATTGCTAAACGGCCCCACTGGGTTTGACTCCTTTTTTGTGTTTTTTTTTTCTTAAATAGATATAATTTCGGGACGTAACCCATCTGGTATGAAGGAATCTTTGTCTCTACTTTTGAGATCAATTGATGAAAGAAGAAGAGCCAGGTTTCCTTCCTCTCCTTCTCTCTATATTTTTAGTCGTGTCTTTTTATTATTTTTTGGAGTAGTTCGTTTGGTTCTTCGATGGTCAAAGTCTGCACTATTCCTCCTGCAAATGTACCATTTGAAGAATCAACATTGTTAAAATGCATTTAGCTTTTAATGAATTTGTAGTGGGTAATTGTTTAGTAACTTTGGTTACAGCACTCCCATTTTTACTATATAAAAGAATCAGACATTTTCTTTGTAATACTATTGCAAAATTGCTAGTTAATATATTGAATGGGCATTCATTTTTTCATTTGCAAATTTTCTTACTTATATTCATCCGCTAACATTCTAAATGAAATTATCCAGAGATACAACTGTTAGTGATGTTACAAAGTTGATGTCTTGCCTTAATTTATCGGTTAGTCTTTTACAAAAGCTCAAGTACACTTTTTTTAATTGAATTCTAGAAATTTTATTGAGCTTGACAATATTTTACAGGAAGACTCGCAATTTAGTTGCTTCTATGATTTTGTCTTCTTCTTATGCCGTGAAAATGGGCAGAAGAGCATCAGTAAGATTTTTATTTGATTTTTATACACAAATAATTTGTTTTTGGGTACTGGTGGTACCATTTTTTAGGTTTATTGTAGTTTTTATGCACAAATAAGTTGAAACCCATAAATCCTAATAAAGATGATTTATTTGATTGATATAGCGGTTCATCGAGCCCTGTCGGCTTGGAGAATAGTTCTTTACGGAAGATTTAGATTACTTGACCAGTGGTGCGACTTTGTTCAGGTACTTCTTTTATTAATTTTTTTGGGTTCTAATTGTCAGATTTTAACTAAGGGTGATGTTGTCACGTGTTGCCTTAAATCAGTAAATTATTTCAGTGGACTTTACAATTTTGTTAGCCTACCCCAACTTGTTTGGGACTAAAGGCTTGGTTGTTGTTGTTGTTGTTGTTGTTGTTGTTGGACTTTTACAATTTTGCCAGCATGGGTTTCCAACAAGCTCTACTAGGAAAATTTTGGTCAAGTAGTAATAAAATTGGATGTAGAAGATATTTTTTTTCCATTAATTGGGGTTGGGGGGGAGGGGACCCAGACATGTTGTATTCCAAATGAAATTGATTTTTACATTTGTATATTGTAAAAATATCAGAAGTACCAGAAGCATAACATATCAGAGGACACATGGCAGCAGCTCCTCGCCTTCAGCCGATGTATTACAGACGATCTTAAGGGCTATGATCCTAAGGGTAATTCCAATTTATCTTTCACTAACTTTGTTACATCCCTGTACCGTGAGCAGCACTTGGTAAACATGAGATTTATAAGAAAATTATAGGCCTGTGGTACAAAAGCTCATTAACAACTGGTATCACAATGCAAGCTATTTTGTTGTTAGTTCATATCTATGTATTTTGCTTGGCCAGACACATTTTCACATGGTATATTAAATAGAGCACACCAAATATTTTATGATAGAAAATATTGAACGTTGATGTAATATATGTAGGTGCCTGGCCGGTTCTCATTGACGAGTTTGTGGAGCACATGCACAGGTTTGTTATTTATTATGTTATCAAGGCTCTTGAGGCAAATTCGGACATTAACGCGTATACACAGCACATAGATTGTGTTTATTTGTGTGTTTCATATCATTTACATCCTGGTCACAAATTCATCTACTTATATCAACATTTTCCATTTGATTACGGCAATAACTCAAATTGTTCACTGACAGTAACAAATTGAGAAAATCAAATGGTCCCAGCATCCCCATTTTTCAGAAAAGAGTTGGTAAATTGAGTTATCCATGTAGCTTTTGCCAAAGATAGCCATAGCTTTTGGAGGAAAAATAGTAAGTTAAAAAAAAAAATCAATAAATATCCAAGAGCATGGAGAAAAGTGTTGAGTTAATTACTTACAGGATTAAATTATTCTTTTGACCGTTTAATGCAAGTCATGACCAGGGTAAGCAATATTGTTTTTAGGTTAGATTAAATGACCTTGATGGCCAAGTGATGGTATGATGTTAGGACTTATGACTATTTTACTTGCTTGATAGGGGTTCACGTCATATCTAGGTGTTTTTGTATGGTTACTTGTAATCTTACCAGTTTGCAGGGCTACACTTGAAAGGTGCCTTTAAGGAAAATGTAATAATGCATTATTTTTTTCTTCTAATCGAGGTCACTAACTGGATAATTTATAATTCACAGAACAATTGAGTATGCCCACTGCTTCGAAAACAAACCTAAGAACCAGTGTAGCATCTCTAATACTTTCTACGGTAATTACTTCTGCTCTCCTAAAACCCTGGGGTACAAAATTTTCGCTTAAAAGTATAAAAGAAAGTATAGTTTTTTCGAACTGGGTCAGTGGGTCCTGTCCTGGTCAGAGACAAAATTTTGCAGTCTAAGCTCTGACGTGGACTGGACTCTTTTTTGTTGAAGTATTACTATTCAATGCTTAATGAAATTGTAACTATATTCTTGAGATTTTGGTAATTTTATTTTGCTTAAGAATGGTACTATCGATGTCTTCAATTGACTTGAATTATGGCTATGTCATGAGGTAGGAATATGTGGATTTAAGATATGTAAATTTGGCCTTTTGATACCTTTGTTTGCTAGTATTTTACAAACTTAAACTGTTATAAAGCAAAAACAGTACTATACAGACATAGGAACTTGAAGGACATTTCTTTTCTTTTGTGAACTACACCCGACAATTTTACATTATTGCAAACACCTTGGCTTTTTTGGATGCAAATAAAACCTGTGTGTCCAAATAAGATCAATCCGTGCTAAATGACCATCCCTTGTAAGCCACATCCATTGGGAACTAGTTTGAGCTTGAATTCAATACTAAGCTGGGTAATGCTTAGGAGGAAAAATCATAATTGAGGGATCATCGCACTAATATTACAAATGTAATTTGGAAAGATTGTGTTGAGGAAAAAAAGGGATAGAAGAATTTTAGTTCCCAACACGAGACGTGTTAGTTATATTTCCCAATACAACACAATATAAATTTTAGTGATATTCTAAATGCTCAATGAGCTGACATTAGTTATTTTTTTGGTTACTTTTGTAGGATTAAATACACTTCCTGGGTCAAAGCGCAAAACTCCTGAATATGATTCACAAGAGGGAGAGGAGATGGAGATCTCAGATTCTTCAGAATATCAACAAGACACGGTGCAATTGAAGCGTCAGAAACACAACTTGTATGAAGATTCGAACAGACACAATTTACGAGGCTGTGTACTACACTCCTTTTGTGTGGTAGAGGGTAGCTTGTCTAAAGGTTTCGAGGGTTACCTTTCTATCAGTAGCCCTCTTCAACTCAACCAAAAAAATAGGGTTTCTTATATATAATATAATTTCTCTATTGGCCAATCAATCACTGCCTTCATTTGGGTAATTTTCTTCATTTTGGGGGTGGGGTATTTTTGGTGACATTTTTGTTGTTGTATGTAATATTAAAGCTTCCAAGTATGTGTGTTATGTTTAGAATTTGATATTAGTTACTATTAATTCAATATAAAATTGACATATAACTGTGAACTTCACAATATTCAGAGGAGCTCCAGGTTGCTGAGTTGCTGGCTGGGAGGTTGATTGCGTGCTCATTATCTGCTGTGCGGAGTACGGACAATGTGGATTTTTCAGAGAAGGGTTGGGTGTGAGTCTCAAGCAGTACACAGATTTTAAGATAAACTTGTCCATCGAATTGTGCGTAGCATTTTAGAAATTAGAATTCGTATGTGATGATAGCTTCAGTGTTTGACACACGTGTGCAGGTTTTGCAGGTGAATTGCAGTTCCGACATTGTAGAATTTAGAATTCGGCTTAGGCTTAGAGATGTGTTGATAGCTTCGGTGTTTAGATAACAACGTTATCGTTAGGCACTCTCGCTAGACAAGAAACTTGGTAATCTTCTTTGAGTTTGTTATTTTTTTTAGAAAAAGTAGCGTACTACTACGAACTAGTCACAGATTCAGAACACTAACAAGAAACGGCATATAAACTAACCACAAATAGTTCAATATTAAATCTGGATTTTTCTGTCCACCAAAAAAAAAAAGAGAGAAGTACAACAGAACACCACAGGTTTCTTAATAATTTAGTTGTGATAAAAAAAGTCGACCAGTACTATGTAGAGGCTTGTGTTTTTATCCACCGTCTACTTGGATCACTACGACCTCAGATTTTTGGATTTTATTTTTATTTTTTGTAGTTTTTCGTGAATTTCTAATTAAGAATTATCTAGAAAATTGCCAGAGAGAAAGGGGTGGTTATTTTATTCATCGGTAATAAAATCTTCTTTTGCAATTAGATTTTTGATAGATGTTTAAATACTTCTCAAAACAGAATGATTTAGAACTACAAAAAAAGAAACATATTCCAGACAAACGAAATCAATTAGAAGAGAATCAAGAAATTTCCCTACAAGTATCTTTACATTTAGTTGAATCATTACATTTCGACACAAATTGACAACTACAACCGATGAACAAATATCCGTTAGATGCAGGACTTCACTTAAACCTCTCAATGCCCTCAAGTGGTGTTAAACAAATGCCCCTGCTCTTACAAAAATCAATGAAAAAGTGAAGTTTATTTTCTATTTTCTTGCAACTTCAAAAGCCTAATGGAAAGAAACACAATGGCATGTGCCAATGTAGTTGAAACCAAGAACAAGAAAAGCTGTAGCTTGCATATATAAATTTATGTAGTAGCTGCTGGTTCCCCCACCAAATGCAAGATTGTAAGATGCACAGAAGAAGAGAAATAGAGAAAACCCAAGCTCCGACAAATTTATCCTGCCAACGAAAATATTAAGCACATCACAAAACCATTTCGTTTAATTGAAGAAAAGTTTTCATTTGTACACACTAAAGACTTCAAAGATCACACATGCTCCTGTATAATGTTCTTATTTGTTGTACCTCTACAAAACACGGAGGAAAGAAAACAAACTGAGCACCTTCCGAACAAATGGACAAGATAATTATGATGAGAAAATAACAAAAAAAAACTTATTTTGATATTTTTGTGTGTATAGACTTACTTATCTCTCAACTTGGTCTTGCTCTTCTCAAGCAAGGGAATGTCAAGGGCGTCCTTGAGATTGTTGCCAACCTTCTTGGTGACAATCCATTCGTGAAAAGTTGCAGTTTCAAATAATCCAACCATGGCAGCCCTTATGCGGTACAATGACATCACATTCTCAAATAAAATCCAGAAGGGAATCAGATGCAGAGATCTGAAAAATTGACACTTGGCTTTAATTATTTATAGAAAGATTCCCTAACCATACAGAGAGAGAGAGAGACGAACTTAGGATGTCGAATGGCAGTGATAAAGAGGAGGGTTGTGGGAATATAAGCAACTCCCCATAGTGGTAAGAAGACTTCTGGTACCAACACTGATAGCGGTAGCACAACACAATAAAGAACAAAGGCCACCACCGGTGCCACCACTCGCCGGACTAAGAAAAAGCTGTATAGCATGTAAAACTTCTTCACCAAAGATACTTCCTGATAATATTAAATTAGGGATGGAAAACAAACAACTTCTGTTAGAGTTTGCCTTGAACTCATTTAATTGCTTTGCTTTTTTCCCATCCTTATTTTTCTGGCTTGGATGTGCATATGGTGCGTAGGTACCAAGACCAAGAGCTTTTGAATCATCAAGAGAGTCAAAATATATGGCTACCCGGAGAGGGCAACAATTGCTTAAGAAAAAAAGAAAAGAAAAAATTCTGAATGATGAGAGAAATCACTAACCTTGGCAACTATAATCTCCCATGCCATCTTTCTAAACAAGTTGGCAGCTCCAGAAGACCAGCGGTGCTGCTGCCGGCAGTAAGCCTTGAATGTTGTAGGCAATTCGCTTTTGACCTATTTTTAGAGGAATAATTCTTATGACAACTTACAAATTAGAGAGAATTGCATAATTGTGTTACAATTTCTGATTTTGAAATCCTTCCATTCTGGATCCTTGAGATAAAATTTATGTTTGGTCTTCAGCTTCTTTTATATTGTTTTTGTCTTGCGGTATTTTTTATTGGGAATAATCATACAAAATACCGCATCGGCATTAAACAACTACAGAAGATACCATGTAGCACTGCATAGACTTACATGTACCACATACTTGGGATTCTTTCTCTTTTTTTTTTAAAAGGACTTGAGAGAACTTCTAGCATTCTTGGATGAGAAACTTTTTTGCACCAAATGGATAATGATAACTTAAAAAATAAATATAAGGAGCACCTATCTACTTCGACAGTTAAATTTAGAGATGAAATGAATATACCCTTAGTTCATTGATGTATACAAATTTCCATCCCTTGAGAGTTGCTCGCACAGCCAAATCCATGTCTTCTACGGTTGTTCGGTCTTTCCAACCTCCTGCTTCATTGATAGCTGATACACGCCATACACCAGCAGTCCCTATATAAATACCCACCATGTTATTAACTAATGCCCATACAGTACATTCCTTACTGCTCGATAATTAAATGTGATTATTGTATATTAGCTAAGATATCGGGTGTATATTGTTCAAGTCAAATACATGATGATACCATTGAGATATAGGAAGAACCCTCATCTATGCCAGGTTAATAATATCAAAATATCATGCATAAACCTTCTAAAATGAGAAATATCATACATGCCCTTGAGACCCTCTGATATGTGTTAGATACTACCAGCATCCTTCATCTCTTAAATTATTTGAAAACAAAAAAAATGTCCATCTTTTCTTCCTCACGATTTGTGTAGCAATTTCTGTATATTTCTTTTAAATAAATTGAGGGAGCAGATCCTAGAGGTATTTGACATGTTGCAAGGTCATCCCTAATTAAGTCTTGGAAAAGAAAAGAAAATAACCACAAATAATTACCATTAAAGCTAAAAAAGGCAAATGTAGCGGAGCCAGCTTCCTGCTCTACTTTGAAATGGTAATCCAAGGACATCTTTTGAATCCTTGTCATGAGACTCATCGCATAATTCACTGCAAAATCGGTCCGTAAATCCTGTCAATTCAAAATTAATTCCATATATCAGACTAATTAGATGTTTTTTTTCCATTAAATTTGTCATTATACAAAAGTTTCTAATCGCCAGTTTTCCATTGAAGAAATTGATTTACAGTGATGATAATAAATAAAGGGTGACAATGCAAAGTCGGGTTATTCTAGGAAATGGATATTTCTTTTCATCTAATGAAGTGATTTTAATGTTCATGCAAACTGAATAAAACAGTTCAATATAGGGTTGAAATTCAAACAAGACACAGCACTCCCAATTTGCACAGATAAATCTTTAGTTGTAAGAAAATCATAAGATAAGAAAAAAATAAGTTCTCACCAAAATCCCAGCGAGCTTGAACAAGAGCAATTTTAGGGTTATGGATGAGAAACGGTACGGTCCTGTTCAAGAAATCAGGTTCCGGCTGGAAATCTGCATCAAAGATGGCAACATAATCACATTCTTGAGCGTACTTAAACTCCATTCCTTTTTTCAGAGCTCCTGCTTTGAACCCCTTCCTATCTTCCCTTGTTATATATTTAATATTTACTCCTTTGCTTGCCCATGTGTTGCATTCTGCCTCCATGAGATCCTAGAAAAGTACATTCATTTAAAAGTTATTCAACTAGAAAGAAAATTAAAAACATAAATAGAGACGAGAGGAATTCATGATCGATATAAACTTGATGTTTACATGTTATGTACGGTATTGACTATTACAGTATTGGGATCTAGGATTGCACCAGTTAGTTCTGTGATGTTATCATTTTGAATGATCGATTTGAGCTGTAATCATGCGACCTAAAGAAATATACCATGTGTTACTAAAAGAAGATAAGAAAGACTAATGATTATCACTTTGCCATTTGCATAATCAATGAAATTACTTCAGAAATAGTTTATTCTTGCCTTTTGCCTTTAAATAATTTTACAACCCTTCTGTTTACATCTGACTTAACTGATAAAATATATGCTTAAAGAAAGCATATTTTATAAGACACGAAAAACCGTACTAACACTGAAAGTACTTTTGTCTAGTTCATGTAAACCTTTTTATTTTCTACCAATTTCTCCTGAACAACTCTACCATCGAGTGTTTAATGTACAATACGTAAGTTACTAGTTAGCATTACTGAACAGCGCAAAAGAAATATAATATTTGGTGGAGCTAGGCTACAATGCAATGCATTAACACAAGACTCAGTGCAATATTTTCAGATTTCACTCTCTAATGTCTGAATAGGTGACTTGAGTTTTTCAATTGTGATCAATATATTAAAATCTTGGAACTAAACTCCATATTTTATCAGTATTTGCTATTTATGGATGAACGATAAAATGGTTAAATGGAATAGTCATGACTAAATACTGCTCAAAATTGCTAGACAAACTTTTCAAATAAGCAATGCAGTCACGATTATGAAGAGCTATATTTTTTAAATGATTTGAGTCATTGAGTATCATCTCACTGTAAATCTATAAGAAGTCAATTCAATACTCCTTTATACCGTCATTTTTTCTCTCACCAAGAATATAATTAATTAATCTGAAAAGAATATAAAACTTGGTTCCCTCCATATGTAGATCTGTTGAGAATTGTATCTTTGTTAGGGTTATATTGGGAAATAGAGAACTTATGTGTTAAATGTAAAGGCTATATAAGCCCAACTCATTAATGAATAAACTAGGTTTTGCAAATCATTTCATTTCTATTACATTTCACAGCTTAAGGTGTTCACTTGGATGCCAAAACGAGAGATATGAACAGCCTAGCACCCAGGGTATCGTGCTGAGTGTAGCACCGTACCCTAGTTTATATTAGTATTCAGGTATTCCATAAATAATAATACCAATGCCTCCCGGACTTAGGATTGTCACGCCCCAAACTAGGTCCTACATAGGGTGCAGCACATCCTGCCACGTATTTAAACCAGTTGTAGAGAAACTGGATTTCACATGTATGATACACCATTTTTTTTAACTACTAATTCTCCAATTTAATTACATTACCACAACTGAATGTTTGATTGATTATAAGAGTGGTATATCTTTTTTAGTGACTCTATTAAACCTTTATTGCTAATTAGAATATAAGTGGTGAGGTCAATGTTGTGAAGAAAATGTTATCAGACATCTTCTCCTCTCTTCTTTTGTTCTTATAGGTCAGTGCACTTCCATTTTGTATCAGAGATTCCAAAGGAGAGGTTTTCACATTACAACCAAAGCAAAAGATAATTCATTTCTGATATAGCGGTATCAAATAATTTACATACTCCCAAGTATTAACTAAATTATCTCATTTAAATTTGGGTAGGAAATACTAAACATTTTCAATAATAAAAGAAATATACTAAGTGTAGCCCAGTATAAATTTTCAAAAGATCCTCCAGCTTGAATATATATGTCAACATACGTATAGTTAAAATTGTATAATTCATTTTCTAAATAATACAACTCATATGTCAACTCCAGACTAATTAATAAGTGCCATCCTCGCTTATTGATGCGGTGTTCGCTCTTTATTTACTTGGCTTCCCAATAGAAAAGTTGACTTATGAGATAATGATTAGATGTTCACTTAAAAGAATATAAGATGAAATATTCTCATGATCTCATCTCTCTAGTCAACCACAATATTGCTTTATGGAAATCTGGTTCTCATCTAGTAACATGAGTTGGAAGACTATAATCACATCAAGAATTATTTTGTATGTATATATCCAGGACACAGGAAAAAAAGGAATCTAATTTTCAAATTTAATGAAAATAAAGAGAATAAGAAATTTGAGGAGAATTTACCTTGATAAGAGGGTCCGATGAGTCATCTAAAACTTGAATAATTATTCGATCTGATGGCCATGTGAGTCCACAAGCTGCCCCTATTGACAACTTATACACCTACAACCAAAATTTCATTAATCTATTAGTTAATTACTCCATGATATTTCTTTTATATCTCTGAATTGAAAATATCTCTAGCTATTCCTACAGGCAGTGGCGGAACCAGAAATGATCGGTAGGGGGGGCCCAAGGGCTCAGGAACCAGGAATGATCGGTAGGGGGGGCCAGGAACCAGGAATCAATCGTAATCTCCAGCCAGTTTTTTTTTTTATTAAAAGGGCTTTGTATGTTTTCTGGGGCCAAGGGGGGGCCAGGGCCCAGGCTGGCCCAGGCCTTGGTTCCGCCCCTGCCTACAGGTATAGCACAGAGAGGTATTGGAATTTAGGCCCAACTCACTCTTATAGTGGTGAAATGGATGGCAATGGATCATTACATGGATATCTTCATAGGAAGTGCCACAGAAGAATTCTATACTTTGCAACAATCATGTGGACATTGAACAGAAAGATAAATAGATAATGACAGGTTTCTTAACTAAATAAAGCCTCTATGTATATTTTTTTTCTGTCTTTTTAATCATCTCATGATCTATCATGTGACATCGATTTGAAGATTAGTGATTAGACTGAAGAGGAAAAAAAAAAGATGAAAGAGAATAAAAGGGAAGTGGGTGGTACGCGTCCCTTTTCTCAAAAAGAAAAGATAGCACAATGTCATCCGTAGCCTCCTTAATTTGCTAAGTGCGTCAATTGTTATTTCTAAACCAAAATAGACAAGTGTGTACTTTGTAATAATGGAGTTTTCATTCTACAATTGCCTAGTGTGTAAACTAAATAGCATGAAAATGTTCAACTGGGGCATTTGGAGGCAAATTCAAGGGTAATTATTGGATGTTTGATTTGCAAACAACCAAAATTGACACCAGAGGAATGAACGAATAAACTTTGATCCTTCTATTAAAAAATAATTAAATAAATCAAATCAGAAGTGCTTCGTTTGGAAGCGAGTCAGCATACCTCAATCTCGTTGTACATGGGGATCTGAACAAGCACCAATGGATAAGCAGAGGTCCCCTTCTCTTCATCATCTCTAATGGCCTCCCATTTGTACTTCTTCTCAGGTCTCCAGCCTATAATCTTGACACCTAGACTCACCAACGCCATGTAAGTCGCCTCTACAACCAGCATGATCGACATCACCATGCACATCCATACCACCACTTGAAGTGCCGGTGCGATTGCGCTGGCACGCACACTCAGCCACATTGAATAGACCTGGTCCGGGGTTATCTCGTGCACCATGGCGTTAAATGTGCTCAAGACATTGATGGATTTGGCGAGCTGAGATGTGAAGTTGAAGGCGGATGTGACGTGGGACTGTGTGGTCGTCAGTGCCGCAGCGGCGGCCATAGAAGTGGAAAGCAGTGAAAGAGTGAAAGAGTGAAAAGGGTGTCGACGCAACGTGCCACCGATAAATGGAAATGGAAGAGGGAGAAGGAGACGGGCAAAGCTGATGATGGGCTTTGGCTTTTCTTCTCTCTTTTTTTTTTTTTGGGTAGAAATTAGACAGAGAAAGAGAGAGAGAGAGTAGTGGATCTAGTGCGATTGTTTAAAGGAACACGAACTCTAGAATCATATTCTTGTAGAATACTTTTAAGGTCAGTCGACGTTACTGTTCATTTATGCTTTCGGATGGAATAGACTTGAATCGAAGAGTTTCGTCTTCCCTGGCGTACCTACCTATTCAAGTTCTTCCATGCGAAAATGTAATGTATAATATCTCATCTCTAACTTTACTCTCACACATGTCGTGACTCGCACCTGACTCGTTCACTAACAACTTGCTCGTTACTGGACCGAGCTGTTAACAAGTCAGCTCACCACTAACTCAGTCCAGAATTAACGAGTTCAAGCTGGGGCCTAGCTTGCTCACCAGCAAGCTCAGCTAGCCATCAATTGTGAATTTGTATGAATTTGTGTACATTTTATACTGTTTAGCTCGATCCAAAAAGTTTGTAAAATTTATTTTCTTTTTAAAACAAGATCCAGCTAGACTCAGCTCGTCAGCTCGCGAGCTAGCTCGGGCTGACTTGTCATGATTTCAAGCTGAGGTTTTAGCTCGGATGTCCTAGATCCAGCTCACTCAGTTGTAGCTCGATCTAAAATTAACAAGCTGAGCTAGGATCGAGCTCGTTGCCACCCCTACCCACATAAATCACACTCTCCTGAACTTGCACAAAGTATAATAACTTTTTTCTTTCTCAAATTTGAAGTCACAAGAGATTTATTTCCTCTATTATCCGTGCTCTTTTCAGATTCATATCATATAAAAGAATCGACAGTTGATTCTATCATTCTAATTTATTCATTTTAGATCGGACAAAGCAAACATTAAAAAAAAAAGGGCTCTTTTTTAGAGGGAATCTTTTTTTTTTTCACTCAATCAGTGTTTCCGTTTAGACCGATTAATCGGCCGATTAGTCATTGGCGGTGATCAAACCGTTAAAAAAAATTTCGATTAATCGGCCAATTTTTTCCAATTATGACCGATTATTTTTTATTAATCATTTGGCAGTACACTGTCTGTCTGACCAGCGCATACCGTTATTTACAACACTGCACTCAATAAAGAATCGTTCCAAATTAATTATGACTTATTATCAAGGTTCTAAATAGTGTTTATAGCGTCATAGCGGGAAGGCTACAAAAAAAGCTATAGCGAATAGCGTCGCTATAGCGGAAGCTATTCCAAATAGCGTTTTTTTTTTTTACATTCCGTATATTCAATATTTGTACTAAATATCAACATTATCTAAAGTCTCATAGAACAATAAATAACACCAAAGTAATTAAGAAATTATAATATTCATATTGAACCCGTACAAAGTCCAAATTGCGGTTCAAAATATCCATAGTAATATCATATACTATCGATTTTTCCTATTAAAAATATCTTAAGCATCATGATTCATGACATAATCTATTTTTTTTTATTCAAATTTTAATTTCGGTTTGGACTTTTTTTCTATTCAAATTTTTATTTTTATTTCCAATTTCAAATTGATTTATCTGTAGCAAGTAGCAACATATTCAATTTCGGTTTGAGCTTTTTTAGGTCTTTATTAAAACCCATATAAATTGCTTAAAAAAAAAAATCATATTGTATAGCGCAAATAGCGGACCGCTATAGCGCTATAGCGGCCGTAGCGCAAATAGCGCATTTTGATGTCATAACGTAATGTTTGAGGTCCAAAAACGCTATAATGCGCTATTTAGAACACTACTTATTATCATTGCCCCAAGCGGCTAATCATATGTATTTTATAATTTATCACAAACCAAATACTTAACAAATATCACCTGAGATCGTTACTTCAATATCAAGATACCCATCTTTTTATTAAGAATGAAATCAAATATTTTGTCGAGGGATATTTGATTTCAAATAAAGGCATAAGAAAATGATTAAGATCAGTTGTAAAGAAAGCTGATTAATAGATCATTATCAACACAATTTATCAAACTATGACTAAGAATAATATCAAATTAGAACCTAAAACAATGCAAGTTTTTTAAATTTTGACCAAATATTGAAACTATAGCTGAACTATACATTTCTTTTTGTTTGACACCATCATTCAAAAATTATGCGTGAAACTAGCAAAATAAATCCAATCAGTAAAAAACATTAAAGAAAAATGTTTCATTCGTAAGAAAAAAAAACTCCCTTGATTCATACATCTTGTTAAAAAGCCATCAAAACTTTTTAGTATATGGAAAAATTAAGAAGTCAAACAATTAATTAATTTATCAATTACATTTTAATAACTAAGAAAAAATGGAGACCCCAAACATTTTGTGTTTAATTATAACCTTTTTGCGGTAATAGAGTGTAAGCATTGTTGGTCCAAGAGCGATTTAGAAATATATTACGTACGTAGTTCATTCCCATGGAATTCTACCAAAGGGATTGCAGAGCGACACTGTTGTTTAACAAGTGGGAGCATGTTTCTCGGCCGTCTATTATCTCGTTCGTTATGACGAAATGATACCCTACTTTCTAGCTGCTCACGGCACCGGGTTACCTACCTCCACCGTATGATCGATACAGATTATACATTTAATTTTTTGGAAAGGTCTTTTTTTTATATCATATGAAGTTATACGGATGACGTGCATAATTATATGTCTGTAAGAATAATTTTTACAAGAGCATATCAGAAATAAATATAAATTCTATGAAGCATCAACGCACATGTATAGCGCATTGACAGCATTATATTTATGGGTGGATCGATTAATGTAATAATTTTAATAACAGCTTCTATATCAAGTAAAAGTTATTAAATTTGAAAAAGTATAGACGGATTGTTAACCTTGTAGATTGAATGAGTATCAAATTTCATATATTTTATTATCATTTTTCTTGTGTGTAATATGCATCGTAAGTATAAATCACATTTCAAATGTCAAACTTTCAAATTATAATTTTTTTAGTGAGGTTATGGTACTACGCATAGCGCGAATTAGTCGGTACTATAGATTAATATATTCATTTTCAAAGTTTAAATAGTCGATCTAAACCGTTCAGCGTGATCTTCAAATCAAAACGTACTTGCAGGCTAAATTTTTTATTTAAAAAAATTACTATTTTGTTTTAAATCGATAAAATCACTACTTTTGAATAACCTAGAATTTTTGAATCAATATTTTTAACAACAACAATATCAAACGAAGTTGATCCGCTAAAACCAATAAATTAATTAAAAATCTGTTTTCTGAAATAGCACTTAGGTAAAATTTGTTCCTTTAAATTATAAAAGACACTTTCACACTAATGGTGCTCTGAATGTCTTAAAATAATTGAGTTATACTTATAAGTAGTTAGATATAAGTCCCATTCAATTATCAATTTGGCATTTATTGATTGGGACAGTTCAAGACAAACTTGGAGCTTTTATAAATAAGCACCTAATTTGGGCTAGAACATCTGATATTTTTTTTTATGGTTGAAGGCAAGTTGCCAACATCATATATATTGATTAAAAAAACTAAATGCTACTCAAACTCTTCTAACTATACACGGAAGAAAATGTAAAACACTGCCTCCCTAATGTAGGCTCAATTCCTTCAGCCGTTCCGCCACTAGTTTTCAATCTCTAATGCAGTTTCATTGATAAGGCGGCGAACTACCCTCTGCTTATTGGAGAATAGTCTCCTGTTGCTCTCTCTCCAGAGAGCCCATGTTCTTGCTGCCCAAATTACGCTCCACCTCGCTCTCTCGAAAGATGTCATTTGCCTACCCGTGGATATCCATAATCGGCGGATGCCGTCTCCTCCCTGTCGTGAGATGTTCTAATGGGCCATTAAACCCTGCCAAAACCCTTCCGCGTAGCCACAGCCCCACATGATGTGGTCTCTCATTTCAATAATATCTGACTGACAAAAATGACAGCCTATCTGAATGTTACAACCTCTGTACAGAAGCACATTGTGCGTCAATATTTTCCTATCCAGCATCAGCCAGACAAAAATTCTGACTTTCATTGGGACCTTAATTTTCCACAGTATTTGCTGCGCCTATAAAATTCTCCTGTCATGCATTACCCTGTATGCCGATGAACACGAGAAGTTATCAGAGGCGGTCCATTTCCATTTGGTTACCCCATGAGCTCTGTCCACCGAGCATTCGAAAAACGGTAGCAATGTTGCCAGTTCCTTTACAAAGAACGATGTGTCCGGTCTCGTCAACCTGAGGTATTCCGGATTGACCATTCCTTGTAAGGATCTCGTCGACATCTGATATTATGATTGGTTTAATCTAAAGTCTAAACTTCCCTGCTTGAAATTAGCACACGACCAACAAAGAGATATATGGTGCAAACTGGGGATGAGAAACAAATGTAATTTCTTTGGTTTGTTTGGTTTAGATTAATTAAGTGGTCGGCCTGGAGACCTTTAGCTGGCAATTACCTGCTGAGTGAACCCTCTTCAAAGTCTGCTTGCTTCCAAGTTCCAGCAAGACGCCAAAATAAATAAAAAATGCCTAATCATGCACTAATAAAAAAAAGGTTAAATCTTGTCGTCCAGATCTGGTATCTCTTTCTTGGAGATGATATAATTGGATATATAATATAAGCAATAGGACATCTGGCAAATGCTACTGCTGCCTTCTTCGGGAAAATAAAATGGACCTGGTCCAAGGAGTTAATTGAGAAGAATATCCGTTTATTATCACTCAATATTCCTGGCGGAATTTTATGTAAACCCTTCTAAAAATATAGAATTAAGTGTTTGGAAAGATAAAAAATATGAGTACCATAATTCTATACCATTTTCAATGTAAAAGCTCTAATTGTATCTAAGCAAATATTGAATATATCAAGAGTTTTCTTTGTTCAAAAGAATAATATTAAAGTTATACAATTAGATTCATATATGTCAAATTAACTAGGATTTAAAAATATTAAACTCAAATTAGGCATATATATTAAGTTGTGCTGGATTAATAGATCCCTCTTTGTAAACAATTTCTTTATTCTCACTCTTTGTAAACAATTAGGCATATATAAAAATGTTTACTACGTCGTTATTGAATACACGAGTTATCATGTTTAGATAGATAAATATTATATTTATAATTTTAGAAGAAATATATATTCAATTGTGAAATATAATAAAATTTGAATCAATTTTTATAAGAACCAAATTGTATGAAATTTAATAAACAATTAATTATACGGTTAACAATATATTTATACCTTCTAATTTAGTAAACAATAAGTCTATAAGGCTAATAACATATCTACAGGGCTGGAATTAGGTGGAAGAGAAGGGATTGGGTTTTATTCAAAGGGCTTTGCACAAAGTCTTATTCAAAGTTAAGCTTAAATGTCCAATTTGTATTGAGATTCGTGCAAATATATTTAAAACTTATAAATTTAAATGGTTGCTTGAATCTAAATATTTATACAAATTTTGATGCAGATCGGGCAGTTTAGGTCAGACTTTGAATGCGACTTTGTCCAAAGCCGTTTGGACAAAAAAAACCCCACCCAGAAGAGTTTCCTACAACTTGAAATTTTTCACTTTTGTCCTTTAAATTATTAAATTTTTGCAAAAAAAATACTATTAGTCTCTTCATAAAAATAAATTACAAAACACTTATTTATCTGATCTCTATCTCAATTTTCTGGTTCCGCCTCTTCATATATCTAGTTCTTTTTGTACTTGTAAAATACTTTTTACTTGATTGATAAATATTGTCGAATTTGTTATATTAATTTATTGTGAATGTCTTGTTATCTTACTTGCTTTATTTATTTGCTTACTTTTTGGGGAAGAAGGGAAAGCATTTAAGTTTGTACAATTTGAGATGAGTCA
This sequence comes from Carex kokanica, assembly GCA_025461125.1. NCBI lineage: Eukaryota > Viridiplantae > Streptophyta > Magnoliopsida > Poales > Cyperaceae > Carex > Carex kokanica. Next base: position 563,416 of record JAJGRX010001056.1, on the reverse strand, counting down.
TCATCTCCGGAAATATCAACCTAAATTTGTGCACAATCTAAAGCCTTATCCTAGAAAGCCGGAGTTCAATAGTGCTCCAAATGCTCTCAGAACTGGCGCTATATTTTTTTTTTTTTTTTTAGGGGAAGCCCGTAGGCATTAATTTATTAAAACCGAAATAGTCTTACAGTACATAACTAGATTGCAGAGAGAGAAAAATATTACAAAAAGTCTAATCATTACTTAAATCCTAACGCTGGTTAGTAGAGATCTACATACAGCCCCCGGTTCTGTGCAACCCCTTGATCTTGTTGGTCTTCCTGGCTAGTGAGAACCCTCTAATTGGAACCTGTCTTGATCCAACACCTCTTGTAGGCGAAGCTCCTTCATGAAGTCCCCGCTAGGCCTGCCATTAAACGCACTTTCCCCCCTTCTTGTCCAGTTGGCCAAGTTGTGGGCCGGTACTAGCCTATCTCTTTGGACGTGCTGTATTTGAACACTATTTTGTACCAGGGTGAAAGCCCTGATGCATTGCGCCACTGCCTCTGCTGCCGACCAATGCGGAAGGTCATTCACATTTTCTGTAAGTACTGCTCTGATTAGGATCTTACAATCAGATAACACGATGGTCTGTCCCGGTGCCGCTTGAGTGATATATTGTAAGGCATGGTACATAGCAAGTGCCTCCGCCTCCAGTGGGCTTGATGCTGTTACTGGCAACCCCTTTGCCATAACCAAGATCCCACCCGGATCGAAAAGAATAATTCCAGCTCCACCTTTGCCCGATTGTTCCCATGACCCATCAATTAGAAGAATTGACCTGCCACCCTGTATGATTGTCTTCTCCACCACGGTAGGAGAATCTCCTTCTCTTGGATTCCCTGTTGCCATATTTGCCGCCTGCTGGATTATGGTTGCCGGTACCCCCTTCTTGCCTCCAAAAACTTCCTCATTCCTTGCTTTCCAGAGGCACCACACAAGGTTGCAAAAAGCGACAATTTCCGTTTGGCTAAGGCTGGAAGTAACTTGCAGTATTGCTTCTGGGAAGTCTAACGGCAGTTGGTCCACTCTGAGTGAAAAATGCGATCTGAACCATGTTGCTCGAGATACCTCACAAAAAAATAGCATATGCATAAGGAATTCGTTTTCCATGCCACATCGTGTACATGTTGGGTTAATTTGACTGATTCTTGTATGCAATGCCATTAATGTGGGTAGCCCGTCATGAGTTGCACGCCATAGGAAAACCTGAATTCTCGGGATAACCATCTTCCAAGACCATATACGGCCCCATAACTCCATTCTGGTTGGTGTGTATGTCGCTGCCCCATTGCGCTGCCGAGTAAGGATGTTGTAGCCCTCTTTGGTCGTGTACCTCCCGCTTTTACTGAGGTCCCAGATGAGTCTATCCTTGAGAATCGCATTTTCCTTTGGCGCCCTTGCTGAGCTTGTTATGTATTGTGCCTGTTGGGGACCCATTAACATGCTGATCCGGTCTGTTTGCCATCCTCCCAATTGCCGATCGAAGAGGTCTGCAACCTTTGCGTCCCTTTGGTGATTGTTGGTTATCCGTTGGATGCACCAATTTACATGCCACGGTTCATTGATGGCTCGAATAGCACCTCCGTCCTCCACTTCCCATCTGATCTCATGTTCAAAAAACCCCTTTAAATCCTGTACCGCCCTCCAGAGAGAGCTCGTGCCTGCTCTCACTTTGGCAGCCCAGAAGCCCGTTCTTGGGAAATATTTGGCCCGAATGACCCCCACCCATAGCCTATCACTATCTGCCGCTATGTTCCAGACAATTTTCATTAGCAGGGCCTTATTGAAGGTATCTAAATCCCGGACCCCCAATCCACCCTCCTCTTTGACGCGGCAGATTTTATCCCAAGCTATGAAAGATAAGTATTTTTGGTTATCGATTTTTCCCCAAAAGAAATTCCTGATTAGAGCTTTCATTGCATTGAGTGTTCTTCGTGGGATGCGAGCAATAGACATAAAATACACTGGGACAGATATTAACACCGATTTTATCAGTGCGAGTCTACCCGCCTGGGACAGTACATTCACCTTCCATCCGGCTAGCTTGGCATGTAACCTTTGCAGCAGCAGTTCATGGGACCGGTCCATTCGGTTCTGATTCTGCGCAATGAAAACCCCTAGGTATTTTTCTCTATCGGCTGCCTCCTGAGCTCCCAGTACCGTGAGAACCGCCTCCCTCCCTGCCACGTCACATCGGTTGCTAAACCATGCCTTTGATTTGTCCGGGTTAATGTACAGACCCGAGTACTTAGCGAACTCCTCAAGTAGGGACTTAAAGCATCCTATTTCTCGCCGGTCAGTTTGTCCAAGGATCATGAGGTCGTCGGCGTACATGATATTCGTCAGCTGCGGGGCTGATTTTGCAATTCGAACTCCTTTAATGTCCCCCTGATTGAGGGCCATCTGGATATGTTTGGTCAGAAACTCCATGGCAAGAATGTAGAGGTATGGTGATAACGGGCAGCCCTGCCTTAAACCACGCGTGGGTGTGAGAAACCCGCTACCCTGACCATTGATCTGAACCGTCACCCTACTGGAAGCCATTGCGTTCATAACAATTTGAATCAGCTTGGTTGGGATTTTGGCGGCCTTCATTGCCGCCTCCACAAATTTCCATCGAACAGTGTCGAATGCCTTATTAACATCTGCCTTCAACAGAAAAGCTTTTTGTTTGAATTTTGGAGAATTGAAAGAATGGATAACCTCTCGCATGAGAATCGTATTGTCGGCAATACTCCTGCCCTTCACAAAAGCTGTTTGATTATTGGAGATCAAGCTTTCCATGAAAGGTTGAAGCCTCGCTGAAATTAATTTCATCATCAACCGGTATAGCACGTTACCAATTGTGATCGGTCGAAAGTCACGAGGTGTCATCGGCTCTTCATTTTTTGGTATCAAAACTATTCGGCTTGCCAGCCATTCTCTTGGTGTGATTCCAGTATGAAATACCTGCTGCAATTCCTTCGTGATTAGCATGCCGAACAGTCCCCAATTGGTCTGCAGAAAACGAGCCGTAAGCCCGTCAGGGCCTGGAGCCTTGTCGGGCCCCATGGCGAAGAGGGTGTCTTTAACTTCATCAATTGTGGGTATTCGCTGTAGTCTCTGTTGGGCCTCAAGTGGAATAGTTGGATATTGTAAACGTTGACAAGCCTCTATATAGCTAGTCGGATCCAGGTCCTGTGCTGATTGGGCGGGACAGAACAGCTCTCTGTAGTGGTCAACAAATACCATTCTGATTTCTGCTTCCCCTGTCACCTGATCACCACTCCTGGATTGGATGCGAGTAATGAGGTTCACCCGCCGCCTTGTCGTCGCCATGGCATGGAAGAACGTCGTGTTTCGGTCCCCCAAGAGGTTCCACTGTACACGAGACCGCTGCCTCCAGTATTGCTGCACCTGGTCCGCCACCTCACCATATTCCTGTATCAGATCCTGCTCATACCCATGGTTTTGCAAAGCCGGGTTGAGCAGCTGATGTTGGTAGATGAGTTGTTCAATCTCTTGAAGTCGGTGCTGGGGGTGTTTGGTCGTCGCAGCCCACACCCGTATGCTCCTTTTCATATCCTCAATTGCCTCTGTCCACGGCTTGCCCTCATTGCGTGCCCAGGCTTCACGGCACACCATCCTAAAACCGTCATCCTTTTCCCACCAGTTTTCAAACCTGAATGTTGGGGCCCGAGACTGCCTTTGGTTTGTTCTCAAAAGGATTGGGGCATGGTCACTGAAAAGCCTCGGCAGATGGTTCACATAGGCATGGGAAAACCTCTGTGTCCACTGTACGGTCGCAAGTGCCCGGTCGAGGCGCTCGAAAATGGCATTAGAGCAATTTTGCTTGTTCGTCCAGGTAAATGCCGGACCTTTGAACCCGAGATCTACTAGGCCTGAATCAAAGATAAATTGTCTAAATTCATGGCTGTCCTTGTTTAAAACTGTGTTTCCCCCAAACTTCTCATCTTGTGACACGATTGCATTAAAATCACCTATCATGCAGACTGCGCCATCCCTCCGCGCAATCTCATCGATTTCCTTCCATATCTCCACATTGTACCTATGATGCGGGTCCCCGTATATACATACAAGGCCCCACTGTTGTGCATTCGGTTCGGATACCTTTGCATAGATGAAGAACTTGGACTGTTGAACTATCTGGATACTTGTTTGGTTGTCCCAGAGTAGCCAAAGCCCACCACTGCTACCTCTAGAAGGCACACATGCAAAATTTTCCAATTGAAGCTGTCGCATAAAATTTTTGGTTTTTTTTAGAGAACATTTTGTTTCGCACACAAAAGCAACATTTAGAACTGGCGCTATATCAATCATAGTCTCATAGAGAATCTAATTAACACGTGCCGCCCAAATATGGACGGGACCATATAAATGCGACAAATTAATGAATCCTCATCCAACCAACGTGTCACTAGCACATGAATTGATGATATTAATATATGTTTATTTCTTTAGAAATTTAGGATCAAGATTCAAAGAAAGCAATTAATATTAGGCCGAAATTTTTGTAGTTACCACCATAATAAATCAAAATTAATACATTACACTAAATAAGTAGTAATGTATCACAACTAAGTTTTTACTGATACACTAAATTGGACTGGTACATCAGTCCAACTTGCGCACTAATTTGGTACGTAGATCAGACTAACGCATCATAAAAATTTTTAGGTCAATCTTTTGTCCCCTCCAACTCTTACTAATTTTCTTATTTATCTCTTAAGCCTTCAATATATTGTATTTACCTCTTTAACTCTTTCAATACTTTCTTATTTACCCTTACACTTAACTAATACATTTTAAAATTTATATTTCCGGTTATACCCCAGCCGCATTTCCTTCTTCCTTCATTTGTGTTTCAGACTTGCACACATTATTTTATTATATAATAAAAAAAATCCTTAAATATCACTTTATTTGAATACGACGAAGCATCTGAGCGTGCCAGCAACAAGTAGGGGCGGAGCCAGACTTTCAGACTACGAGAGTCAAGTATATAAAAATTTTCTACTACGAATGGAAGTCAATTTCATACTATCCATAATATTTTAGTTTAAACTATATTAAAAATAGAGTATAAATACAAAAAAATTGAAAATGAATGGGGTCAATTGACCCTCATTCATTGAATATGGATTCGCCCCTGGCAACAAGTATCACCCAAAACAGCAATATATATACAAAAGTAGTCCTCATTTAATTGTTACGAATATGATTACATGAGAGTTGGGTAACCATAAATGAAAAAACAAGAAAGAGCTCAATACATTTGAGCAGTTAACATTAATGATGTAATCTTCTTTAACAAACTGGTCTAACTGTTTGGTTAAGCTTACTGTAACAGAATTAGTTAAAGAGTTGTAACAGTTTTTAGTTAGGTCTAATCGATCATTGATGCAATCTTCTTTAAATACAGCAGTGTACACAATGAAAAGACTGATCAAGAAATACAGTTCATTTGTTTCTATAATAGAGTGAAAATCTCTCTCTATCTCTCTGTTACAATTCTCTAACTCCTTTAGCTATTAATAGCGTGAAAATCTGATTCTTATGTGATTCGCACTCTTTACTGTCCTCCACGCCAAATGCCTGCCTGAGTTTCTTTAATCGTCAGTGATACGAAAATATGCACGAGCATCTTTCTCTCCATAAGATAAATTGAATCATGAGCATGATTGATTTTTTCTTTTGTTGTGTAAATACATCATGGCTGTGGCCGTATTTGTCGCAATCTAGATAATTTTTTTTTTATTATGAGTATGAAAACAAAGATTAAATTAAGAGGATCCACTTATTATATCTGTACCATGTTGTACCAGTCTACTTAAAACCAAGGCTAGATCATTTCAAAATTTGCAATAAGATCCATTATTTCAAAATACGTACCACCTTGTACCAGTCCAACGTTTTATATCTGTGTTACCGGCAATTCTTTACACTTTCCCCATGACTTATAATTTCTGACAATGTGTAGTATTTAAGCACCTCAAAATTTGGGTTTTAGTGATCACAAAGGCACATGGGTTGGGACTTGATAATGAAATCATTTATAAAAGGAAGAGATTGAAATTGAATTATGAGAAAGATGACATGCAAATTGAAATTTGGATTAAAGAGAGAGATGACAAATTAGGCAGGAGAAGGAGCCCGTGAAGAAAGAGAGGAGGAGAACTAATGAATTGGAACTGGAGGCTAAAAAAGAAGTGGGAATTGGGCTAGAAAGAACGTGCTGGAACAGAAGCAAGAGCTAAGTCAGAAAACAATGAGCTTTGCCAAATCCAGCCCAGTTGAAAAGTAAAGGGGAATAAGAGAGCATATTTGTCATTTCGTATTAGATGTAAGATTGAATAATATTTGTTTAAGCGAATAACTGTAATTAAACTTACAGTAATAATCTGATGGGTATATAAGATAGAGTGAGGCTATGGTGCTATGCATAGCACCAATGGCTAGTGTACTACGGCTCAATATGGTACTTTTTAAAATCTTAACGGTCGATCCGACCGTTCAATGTGATATCCATATGAATATGTACTTGCAAACTAAATTTTATATTTTTTCGAATTTTTTTACTATTTTTTTAGATAGGTAGAAAAATCAGTGTTTTTTGAAAATTCTGGACCATCAAAATTCTAACTATCTGAAAAAATAGTAAAAAATTTCAAAAAAATATAAAATTTAGTTTGCAAGTACATATTCAATGGTTATCACATTGAACGGTCAGATCGACCGTTAGGATTTTAAAAAGTACCATATTGAGCCGTAGTACACTAGCCATCCGTGCTATGCATAGCACCATAGCCTCACTCTATAAGATATATTTACAAGTGTTAAATGGCAAATTTTGAAGAGCACAAAGAGAAATAAGAAAAGCACTTGAGAGGTATATAAGAAATTAACTCCTTTTTTTCCTATTTTTGGTTCTGTTCTCCGTACAGGCGCACTGCATGAAAGAGGAGCACAGGAGAGATCCATAGCCAGATCTTCTGTGACTCTTTGTTTTGATTTCAAATGTTTTTCTCTTCTATTGCCACAGCAAAAGAAAATAGTCTAACCAAAAAAGAACAAACAAAAATATGGCAAATGCCATATCAGAGTGGCGTGTACACGCGGCAGCCTCTAAACGGAAGCTGTCATCCAAATTTCATTGAACCGGTCAAATACAGTAAAAAATTATTTTTCAAATTAATTGTCTTGATTCATTTCAAACGGAAGTTCTGCATTAATTGCATGTTTTGCTTTCTTTTATTTAGATGGTCAAACACAATAACAGAATTTAAAAGAAGTACACATTTGATGCGCAAGATGAGTTGGTGCATCAAATTAAGCTGGTGTGCCAACTGACACATTTGATATGCAAGCTGGATTAGCGCATCAAATTAAGCTGGTGCACAAGCCTAGCTGGCGCACCAGTCCAACTTGCGCGGGTGGTAAAAACTCAATTTTAATGCATTCAGTGATAATATATTAATTTTGAATTATTAAGGTGGTAACTAAAAAAAATTTAGAAATATTAGGCCATATGAGTGATGACCGTGAAGATAACTATTTTTTGTTACATTTGGTTTAGGTTGTTGTTCATTTTTTTTAGGTAAAGGTTAGAGGTCAAACTATCCAACTATTTAATATTTACAAAGAATTGTCTCTTTTAAATTTCAAACCTGCGACCTCCCACACAGAGATTGTCTTAATTTGCCACTAAACCAAAGACTAGTTCTCTTATTATTCAGTTAATTTACTTGTGCAAAAGTGTATAAAATATAAATAGATTAAGAAATATAATCAAGATTCACTTAATACAATACCATTCATTTCTACTCTCTCTCTATCTTCTTCTCTGTATTTTAGAGGTACCCATTGGTATTACATCAATAGCAAAATGGCAACATTTGATTAGAGTTTGTAAGTTCTTAGTGTATTGTGTTTCTCAAAACATATGATGTAATAATATAGATAGAAGAAAAACCGGTGCACTGTTGATATTAGTTAAAAGCCTTTTGATAGGTTTTCTTTTATCTAGATAGAGAGGAGTATAGAAGACTGCTTTAAAAATGTTGTTTTGGATACATTTTAGTGGCGAGGCAGTGGTTGTTTAGTGGTTCTAATCAGAGTGTAATTAACAATTTTCAGCGATGACAATGAACTAACAAGCCTTTCTTTCAAAAAAAAAAAATTAATTAATATTAGACATTTTCACTCGTAAAATTGAAAGGTAATAACAAAGCGTGGTAGGTTATTTTCCGATATAAATGGGCCTAAATTTTGGCCCGGCCCAGTATTTGCTTGTATTTGGGTCAAGGGAAAGAGGTTGCATGCACGATAGGTCACAATTAAAATAATTCAATCTGAATTGACATGAATAAACTTGCTTTTTTTATTTTAAAATATATTACGATTTGCATAAAAGGGAAGTTTCAAAAGAAACAAACGTGTACAGCAATTATTTGCCACAGTGGCCTAAACATGCGATAAAAAGAAAAAGAAAATTAAGAGAAAGATTGAATTGAAGCAAATAAAAGAAAACCAAATTTGCATGCATCTTAGAATGAAGGGAACTGGACTTTCTTTTTGCATGAGATTCTGGGAAAAGTCGGGCAGTTGATGAATTTCTGACCGGACTTGTCCACGCAAAGGTAGACCTCAGAAAGCTGTTGGTTACCTGATCCATCCTTGTTACACTCAAGACCAGGTGTAAATCCGACCGCCTCTTTTATCGCAAGCTTTATGCTGTCCACGCTGTAAAAACTATCGTCCGGTTCAATCCCTAAACAAAAATGCACAATATATATAGGTCTTAATTACCAACAAAAATAGTATTATATATGATCAACAATATTGTATAGTTTAGGTTTCCTAAAATATTTACTAGAACATTAATTCTGATATAAAATAAAATACAAATATGGGTGTTAAAAATACCGGCGTCTTGGAGGGCTTTGAGTAGGTTGGCCTTTTTGTAGAGATTGAGAGCAGAAAGGAAGTAAGAGTGCTGATCGAGTGTAGACTCGGTGCAGGTGCCGTGCTTGTCCCACTCATGGCCCCAAAACTTGAGTCCATTGCCGGACGGGCATGCCAATGTGGGCCAGTACTCCTCCATTGTCCTCTGCAAATCCTCTATCTGCACTCATTTAATAGAGAACGATTAATTAATTCTGGTTACTGGTTACCATTTTATATGTTGTAAAAACCTTGGGAGTTGGGATATTAGAGCAAAAGTTGGTCGCCTCTTTATCTTGTATTTGTGGTTGGATTGATTGGATGACAAAAATAAGGCTAAAAATGAATATTCCTCATAGTATGAGAATATACTCAATGTGTTAAATGAGTGAATATACTCATAGTATGAACAAAAGTTTGGTACGTAAACTTTACTCAATGTGTTGTATTGTAATTGCAACGGATTTTGAACCACATATTACTGGTTTGCGTGTTACTTTCATATAGCCAATTTTAATTAATTGGAAGGAAATGCTTTAAGAAAAATATTAAGAAAAGCCAGACCAGAAAGTCAATTTGTTTATGCACAGAAGTAAAAAAAAAAATGCCCCAACTAAACCTCAGATATCAAATTAATTACGTACCCCCACAAAATTTGTAACAGGAAAAAACACCTTGTAAAATGGTGGGAAACTTCACCTATGGTCATCTAGAAACTTTATTTCCAACTACAAAGGTAGTTGAGCATATTTCAAATATCAAATGCAAAAGTACTAAACTCTATAAGCTTGTAAAGCTTGAGAAATTGATTGGTTAAGGTAAAGAGTTAGAGAAAAATTTACAATATCTTACAGATGTGCCTGCAAGATTTATCATTCGTAATTTATACTTGAGAAAAAACATTCCCTCTAGGATTACACTAAAATCGTGCTTTAATACTGAGATGAAAGGAATCGATCGACAAGTTGCCATTGGTACAGATTTTAAAGCATTATTGGTCAATTTCACAAATTATATCATAATATAATTATATCAAGTGATCACCATTTTGTTCTATCATTCTTCTGCCGAAGTACCTTATTTTACATGGTCATAACTTAAATAAGTTCAGAGGTGTACTGCAGCTTCTTTATCAGTTCAGGGTTAAGAAGGAGATTGCGGGATAAACAAAAGTCGAATGAAAAAATAAGAAAGGAAGATATATACCTCTCTGGCATCGAATTCGTTTTGTTGGTCACAGTTTGAAGGGTAGGTACCATCATTGTAGTTTGGCCACAATCCATGGATGGTGAAGATAGGATCAGGCTTTCCTGTCACAGGGTAACAGCAAGCTCTCTTTGTATCGCAATATGCTCCCGGCCACTACACACGCCAAATATTTTGAAAAGCAAAGAAAAAAAGAAGTTTTAACTAGAGATTATGTGCAAATTAAAAGTGCATGAAAAAATATAATATTTTATATTAGTGTTGTATGCTTGTAAATAAGTATATATTTGTGACATAATTTGCTTCTAAGTTTACTATTTCATAAAGCATATAAATTAATTCTTTCTTTAATAGAAAAATGCATTTCATAAATTTCCTAGGAGACAGCAATGAAAAGAAAGGGAATGCAACTAGAGAAAAATCAGGTATTACAAACAACCAAAAAATATAGTTGGGAAGCTGAGGCATACATGTAATTAATTATCATGATAAATTTCCTATTTTCATTTAGTTTCTTTTTCTCATGAACAAAACTCAGAAATTAAAAATAGAAATATGATGTGTTCCTGTTGTTATATTTTCCAAATAAAAAAGGACAAATATGTACTGTTGCTAACCTGTTGAACCAAGTAGAAGAAATCAAAATCATCTTTAGCAGAAGCAACAAATGCCAGAAGAGACAGAGACAAAAGGAAAAGAGTCTTCATGGTTTCTTTCAAACTAAACTTAATTGTACAATGTATGGCCAATGCGTGGGTCACCAGTTCTATTGAACCCTTTATTTATAAACCTAGTTTTGGTGCGGATTTTGGATAGGGATATTCGCTTTTGCAACACGTTATAACAGAGATGTGCATGTGCATATATTACATTAGATATTAGATATATTATAGGTATATATACAAGATTTCAAATACATGTGCTTCCTTGTGAGTTCACGTTGCAACTTGTTCTGTTGACTGTTAAATTAAATTTAAATGCGACTAATAATAATAAGTTGTTGAGCTGTTATAGCGTGTTTGTATAATTAATATATGGACATATATATGATCTTTTTAATTTATTGACAAGCTATGTCGTGACATCCAATTTAATTCTAAAAAAAAAATAACAAACCTAATCACAAATTCTCTGTTTACTTCTATATTTATGCTTTTAATTTAAGTCCGTACGTCGACAGTCCAAATTTGTTTATTAATATTTCAGTCAAAATTGAGCACAAGTTGCAAATAATTTGATGAAATTATTTCAAGAAGTCATTGAATAAGGTTCTTTAATTTGATGAAACATTTCTGTAGTAATTACTTGAGCACAAGTTGCAAATGATAATGTTATCCATATATATAGATTAATAAGAAATTATTTTGGGAAGTTATTAACCAGTGTTTTTTAATTTGATGACATGTCGTCAGCACTTACCCATTTGTCATATTCTACTTGAACCGAAATAAATAAATAAATAACACAAGTTTTATCTAGGCAGCACTTATCTAGGCAAGTTTCAATTAGGTTATTTGGGTGAACGTGCCTAGATAATTCTACCCATTCGTCAGCACTTATTATAATGTTAAAAAAAATTGTACAAGTTTTAATTGGGTGAACGTGCCTAGATAACTGCTCTTAAGAAGTTGCTTTGTTCCAAGAAACCCCTTTTCCAATATGTGATTTCTCTATAAATTATTTTACCGACTCCAATATATTAATTTAAAAAGTACTAAAAAAAATAGGATTCAATGGAAAAACGAAAGTGGTAAGATGGTCTGTTGCGTAAAGAAATTAAGTTGGAGGCAAATTACTTGAGAGAAAAAGATGCGGCATTTAAGTCCTGGTTCTCACTTACACGTCAAGAGATCGGTGCTACCAACTATGAATTCTATCCAACCAATTCGTTAAGCTAGCTACCGCAATTCTATCCAAGCAATTCGTTAAGCTAGCTACCGCACAAATCAGATGAGATATCTATCTTGAATTTATCGGACAGAGATTATGTTTACTGGGAGAAAAATTGTTATTATGAAAAGTTATCTTCATTACAAGTTTTTGTCTCTATTTATAACACAATTGCTAACGGCTCTTTTATTTTACCATTGGTACTCTATAGTGTACCGTTGGAACTCCCCTATTCTATTCATTATATTTAATTGATCAATCATTATTTTTAACACTCCCCCTCAAGTTAGGAATGCAAATGTTGTACAACTCTAACTTGCTTGAAATATTCTCAAATTGTTTCGGATCCAATCCTTTTGTGAAGACATCTGCTAATTGCTCTCCACTTCTTATAAACGGTGTCTCTATTTCCTTAGCTTGAATTTTCTCTCTAATAAAGTGGCAATCCACTTCTATGTGTTTCGTTCTTTTATGAAACACCGGATTTGATGCAATGTGTCTAGTGGAGTTATTATCGCAATACATCTTCATAGGTTGATCAAATTTGATGCTCATGTCTCTAAGTAGTTGTTTGATCCATATTAGTTCACTTGCGGTGGATGTCATGGCTCGGTACTCCGCTTCCGCGCTTGATCGAGCCACGACATTTTGTTTCTTGCTTTTCCATGTGACTAGATTCCCGCTTACAAATGTGCAAAAACCGGTGATGGATTTTCTATCAAAGCTACCGGCCCAATCTGCATCGGAATAGCCACATATTTCATTAGAATTATTATTCATCATTTTTATGCCTTTTCCGGGATTTCTTTTTAAGTATCTCAATATTCTATTTACGGCTTCCAAATGAGGTGTTCTTGGTGAATGCATAAATTTACTAATTTGACTTACCGCAAATGAAGTATCCGGACGTGTTACCGTAAGATAAATTAATTTTCCTACAAGTCTTTGGAATTGGTTTATATCCTCTAATGGTTCACCATCCTCCGTATTTAATTTATATTTGGTATCAATTGGTGTAGAGGCCGGTTTACAACCTAGTTTATCGGTCTCTTTTAGCAAGTCTAAAGTATATTTTCGTTGTGAAATAAAGAGACATTTTTTTGAAAAAGCTACTTCTATTCCTAAAAAATATTTTAAATATCCTAGATTCTTAATGTCAAATTTCTCTTTTAATTGGAATTTGATTTTCCTAATTTTCTCTAAATTGTTTCCGGTGACTATTAAATCATCAACATATACTAATACAATGGTTATATTTTCTGCTTCACTTTTGGTAAACAAAAAATGATCGACACTACTAGTTTTAAAATTACATGAATTTAAATATGAGCTAAGTTTGCCATACCATGTCCGAGGTGATTGCTTTAATCCATAGATTGATTTATTCAACCTACAAACTAGATTAGAATTGTTTTTTATTTTATGGCCGGGTGGTAGGGTCATGTACACCTCTTCTTCAAGTGTTCCTTGAAGAAAAACATTTTTTACATCCATTTGGTATAGGTTCCAATTATTATTTACCGCAATAGAAAATAAATTCTAACGGTATTCATTTTTGCCACCGGTACAAAGGTTTCATTATAATCTATACCATAAGTTTGGGTGTATCCTTTGGCCACTAATCTAGCTTTGTACCGTTCTACGGTACCATCACCATTGAATTTGGTTTTATATACCCATTTACATCCAACGGGTTTTTTTATTTTTTGGTAATGGAACAATTACCCAAGTTTTATTTTTTTCGAGGGCTTTTAGTTCCTCTTCCATGGCTTTACACCATACCGGGTTGGTTATGGCCTCTTGGTAATTATTTGGTTCTACCTCTTTTTGGATAGAAATAAGAAATGCATGATAATCGGGTGAAATATTCTCATATGATACAAAGTGTTGAATAGGATATTGTACCGTATAGGTTATAAAGTCTCTAAGTTTAGTAGATGGTTGGCGCATTCTTATGGACCTTCGTACTATTGTGTTTTCTTCTTCCTCATTATTATTATTATCGTTGCTATTATAATTATTTATTTCTTCTTCTTGATTATTGGATTCAATTTCATAATCCTCATTTGGTATGAAATCTAAATCATTTAAGTATGATGTTATTGACCTAACTTGGTTATTTTCTCGTGGTTTTTTGGTAATCTCACTATTTTTAAAATATGATTCATCTTCACAAAATATTACATCTCTAGATATAAAAACCTTTTTATTAATTGAATCATAACACTTGTAGCCCTTTTTAGAGGATGAATATCCTAGAAAAATAGCTTTTGTTGACATATAATCAAATTTATCTTTTCTTTTAATATGAACAAAACATACACAACCAAAAACTCTTAAATGATCAAGATTCTTTTTTTGTTGATAAAGAATTTCGGTTGGACTTTTATTTTTTAAAGTAACACTAGGTAGCCTATTAATTAGATGTGTAGCACAAAGGACGGCATCCGACCAATATATTTTTGGAACATTATTTTGAAATAATAATGCACGTGTCATTTCTAATAAATGTCTATTTTTTCTATCCGACACTCTATTTTGTTCGGGAGTGTTTATGCATGTTGTTTGGTGTATAATTCAGTTTTCTTTAAAAAGAGTTGCAAAATTTTTATTTACAAATCCGTTCCGTTATCCGATCTAAAAATTTTAAGTTTAGCATTAAATTGAGTTTCTACAAGACATAGAAATTCTTGAAAACAAGTAAATACTTCATCTTTTGATTTAAGTAAATATAACCATATAGCTTTGGAAAAATCATCAATAAATATAACAAAATATTTAAATCCATTATACGAATTAAATGGGGCCGGACCCCATACATCGGAGTGGACTAAATCAAACGAGGCTTCACTTTTACTATTAGAAAGTGGAAAAGGAAGTCTTGTTTGTTTTGCCAACTTACATATATCACAATTAATACAATTAGAATTTGGAAAATCTAATACACTATTTAAAATCTTGTCGGAGGGATGCCCAAGTATTTTGTGCCAAATTTCATAATTTATAGATTTTGTAGTAGCACAAAAAAATGATTTTTGATCTAACAAATAATGCCCATTTTCAAGGAATCCTTCACAAATTTTGTTTCCGGTTTCTTGTTCTTGAAATATAACGTTTTTTGAAGAAAAAATTGCATTACAATTAAAATCTCGTGTTAATTGTTTTACCGATAACAAATTTATAGGGAAGATTTTTAAAAATAATACATTATTAATTTTTTTGTTGCAAATATCAATTTCACCTACATAATTTATTTTCTCCTTCATGTCATTTGCTACTATCACATATTGGTTATTTTGGCACAATTTCAAATTGGTAAGAAATTTTTCATTTCCAAACATGTGATCTGTAGCACCACTATCTATAATTATTTGGTCAAATAAATTAAAATTTTGAGAGTGAGATACAATACCACATGAGTTATGAACTTGAGTTTGATTAGAAAGCACCACAAAAATTTGCTGGAGAAGGTGCCGCAGTTGATCAGTAGACCCATTTGAAGCAGAGGCGGACCCGTTAAAAGGGTATACGGATCCTGCACAACTGTGTGCGGACCTATTGGAAGGAGAGGCGGATCCGTTAAAGGGGTATACGGACCCTGAACAAACGTGTGCGTCCCCCCCCATTTGAAGCAGAGGCGGACCCGGTTCGCTTCGTGACTCGATTTGGTTGAGCCCCTTCACTCGGTCCGACAGAAGCAAATCGCTTCTCTTCATTTGGTCCGCCAAATAGCACCGCTTCAGCGAATCCTTCTCTCCTCTTCTCCCCCTTAGGGTTACGCCCCTGACTACCTTCACCTTTCTCCTTCCACCACTTTGGTCGGAGATTAGGATGAAGAAACCAACAACGGCTATGGGTGTGACCTTCTATTTTGCAATTGGTGCATTTTTCGCCCTCAATTTTAGGTCTAGGGTTTCGGTGCGGATTGAGGCTGAGGTTTGAAGATTTCACGGAGAGTGCCTGTGTTTCGTGTTCCTTGGCACCATCTTGCGACCCACTCACAGTGCCCCTTTGTATCATAATATGAGGAGTGGATTTGAGGTCGGTTTCCTCCTTTCTCCTTTTTTTGCTATTCGATTTGAGTTTCTGATACTCAACTCAATTTCTGCTGGTATTTACTGATAGAATAGGTACCAGTATAGATAGCGGTTATTGTTTATTGGGTTATCGGGTTATGGATATCTGATTGAACATATTTTGTTGAATGTCTTTTTATTACCAGGTTTGCTGGTAGGAATCGAAAGCTTAGAATTTCTTGTTTTTTTGTTTGTTTTTTTGATATATCAGAAGTTTGGAGCTTTCTCGGGTTATTGGGTATTGTTATCAGGTTATCAAAATCAAGCTTAAAGCTCTGATACCATGTTGAATTTATCGGACAGAGATTATGTTTATTGGGAGAAAAATTGTTATTATGAAAAGTTATCTTCATTACAAGTTTTTGTCTCTATTTATAACACAATTGCTAACGGCTCTTTTATTTTACGTTGGTACTCTATAGTGTACCGTTGGTACTGTAGCTAATCTAATTTACCATTGGAACTCCCCTATTCTATTTATCCTATTTAATTGATCAATCATTATTTTTAATAATCTATATCTACAACATTTTTCTTTACTGTTAATGGAAATATATAGAAAGGTTCATGCATGAATTAGAGATGTTTACCATATATATGTGTACGCGGAGCCTGCTAATTATGTACCGGCAGCTCCATCTCCCCTGCCGTTAATGCCTTTTCACATTTGATTTGTGTGTGTGTGTGTGTGTGTGTTTCAAAGTGAATTATAGTTTATCAGCTTTCATTTCATTTCAAAACTCCAAAGTTCTGGATATTGTAGTCTCGATCATTAATTCAATGTTCGACTTAAATGTAAAATTATGTGTTGTATATTACAAATTTTATTAAGATCAATACACTTAAGGCTAAAAGAGTGTGGATCTTTGATGTATAAAACTTAAAAGGATAATATTAATATTGCTGATGGACAAAATGAATAATTACCAACTAAGACAACCAATGAATCCTTTGGATTATTAAAAGATTTTATTCCCATGGTACAAAGCAAACTTCTTTCAATTCTCCCTTTAAATTAAATTAGAGAGTGTGAGAGATGAAGTCCGGTGAAGCTCTCTTATAATATTTTACTATCTCGAAAGATCAAGTTTGGTGATGCTCTCACAACTTGAATTTTTGTATGCTTTCGCATTAAATTTTAGACTGAACAAACGATTCTGACAACAACGATGATTTCCATCAGTTTCCAAAAGTCTAAAGAAGAGAAGCGTGGATGGAGGGACTAGTTGCCTACGATGAATATTAATAAGTGTTTTCTTTGTGTTTGTTTCTTTGGATTGCTTGTGTTAAGTTTTTGTCTTATGAACATGAGTGTGGGAAGTAGCTTTCAGACGATGTGGATTTTTTAATAAAAACCCTAAATTTATTATTATAACAAAGTGGTCTAACACAAATAATAAAATAAGAGGGATGCTTCAGTGGACATAAGGACCTATTTGTAAAATGAACATATTTTCATTTTCAAAGTTCAAACAGTCGATCCGACCATTCAACATTATCTCCATATTAAAATGTACTTGGAGGTCAAATTTTACATTTTTTGGAATTTTTTTACTATTTATTAAGTATTTTACAAATTCAATGGTCTGAATTTGACTAGTTTTTGTAAAATACTTAATAAATAGTAAAAAAATTCAAAAAAATGTAAAATTTGACCTCCAAGTACATTTTAATATGGAGATAATGTTGAACGGTCGGATCAACTGTTTGAACTTTGAAAATGAAAATATGTTCATTTTACAAATAGGTCCTTATGTCCACCAAAGCAAATGCCATAAAATAAATGTGAAATAGGATTACAAATTTTTGGAATGTCAAAGATCCTTTTGAGTAGAACTTAAAATGAGTTTTATGAGTCTTGACTTGATCCTTATTGATACATCCTTAATAGAGGAAACTCTAATTAAAGGAATCGATATATTATGCAAAAAGAACTTTTAAATTTGGGCATTGGATTTCTTATAGGAAGTCCGTTGGGTATTGAGGATTTGATCCGGTTGATAAGTTTAGATTTAAGAGATCGAGTCAGGTTCCAGAGAGATCAACGGACAGCTTCTTTGAATTGTATTTAAGGGAAGATTGACATTAATTTTGCATTTAGAGAGGCATGATACATAATTTCGAATTGTACATGTCACATGGATATGTTTTTGATATAATGCATGGTTTGATTTTGGATTTTAAGTAACTTTAAATTTTGTGATTTTGGTTTATGATATGGGTTTTCCGCTCGAAAGAGCTGAACCAATTAATATTAGAGCTTAATTATGGGAACCGTTAGGTTGTGAATTTGACCCGAAATTTAATTTGATATTGCATTGAATTAAATATGAGAATGGGTATGGGTATATATGCTTCTTCTTTTTTAAAGTAATAAGAATAAGAATTGAATTGATATTAGCGTTTAAGAGAACGGGTCATACTTTGGATGCTGAGTGCTGACCGGACCGAATCTTTAATTTTCACCAACGTGTTAGGGAAATAGTATATGTATACTTACTATACATGAAAAAGACTTTTAGATAAATATAGTTTTTTTTTTTCATTTTCTAGTGAAATTGACTTTGTATTTTACCTTTTTAGAGTCAAGTGCAGTTTTCAAAGTAAAAATGCTACCGTAATTCACTAACTAATATTGTGTCTGTTATTGTAACGAAGATATATTATAAGAAAACAAAAATATCTTATACAGAATGACATATTTTTATGAAAAACTATATAAATAAAAAGAATAATAATTCAACAATAAAAAAAATAGACCAATATATTCTAATACAAAAGTAAAGTTCAATTTTTAATGACAAATATATGAACTTTTTTAATGGTGCATAACCTTTTCTTTCTCTATTTGTTAGTAGTTGTCAACATCTTTTGTTGTTATATTATAGCTCTTGTTATTATTATATATAAGGTTATTCTCCTCCTCATAAGATTTATATGCATTTGTGTATATAAAATAGAGAATAAAATCATGTTTACTTAAATGAGATCATTATATAACAAATGACATTCCTTCTATGATATAAAAAATGAAAAAAAATGAAGACATGACCAATTAATTCAAAATTTTCTTAAATGACATCTAAAAAATGAAATGAAATCAAGACCAAAAGAAGTCAGACTAAATAAACTTGTAGCAAGTACATATCAAAATAAATTTAGACTTCTACATGTAAATAAATATTAAAAAGATACATAGAATTAAAAGAAGACAAACTATTTGATCGAAGAACTGATATTCAATTCAAAATTTTATATTTTAATCACAGTTGTTGACGGATCATGACATCTATGTGCTTAATATAAGAATAGAGATAATACTATTATTGAAACTTTTCTATGTTTTTGATGTGAATAATAAAATATTTAAAACTAAAAACATGACAACGCTATTTCAAACTTGAATGGAGACATTCAAAACGAATAATAAAACACACACACACATTGAATACTAAAACGCGAGGAAGGTTTCAATATCTTTTTTTTTGTATGCTTCTATCATCGCTATTTTTTAAATTTACTAACTTAAAATATATAACTCAAATATCAAAATAAAAACGTTTAAATTTGATTTATATCAATTTTAATGTACATGTAAAAATTATGACATTTTGATTTTGTTTTAACCGGTATCAAGAGTTTACAAAAAATACATTGATATGAATAAATTTTGGACGTTGATATTTTAACTTATTGATTCACACAAAAAATAAAATTGAAAAATAATAAAAAAATTATGTACATATAGAGAAAATAATATAAATCACATATAATGATTTTATTTTGACATAAAAGTTTTAAAAAAATTGTTATTAGAAAATTAAAAAATTATAAAAATGATTGAACACAAGACATTTGAATCCTCCTCCTTAAACGTATATGCTGAATAATAAAAATGCATAACTACATATTTTAAACTGAAGGACATATATTAAATTCTAAAATATTTAAACTGAATAATTAATCAAATATAAATAATTTAGTCTTCAAGAAGTTCATTATTAAAAATATTGACCCGTCAAAAAAATTAATATATGCTAAAATATGATATCAATATTGAAATCAATATAATAGTTCCAGTAATTAAACCACTTCCTCATTATTTTGGTAATTCACAAATTATGCTATTTTTTTTTTGTGTGCAAAAGCCCACAGGCAGGATTAATGCTATGTATTTTCAGACACAAGGGTTCGGGGGCCCAAACACTATTTTTATTAATAATATTTTTTGTTAACCAATTTGTTAATTAAAAATTCGATTCATATTATTACTTGTGAATTATTAATAATATATTTTGTTAAAAATATTATTAATATAAAAAATCGACCTCCGCTAATAAAACCGAACGCAGTTGGGTTGGGACTGGATTTTGTCCTTCAAAATTTAAAACTGGCTGAGTGCACATGACGTGCACTATTTATCAATCAGCAATTTGATTTGTGTTTTTGAGTATTGCCAAATGCTTTTGTCAAGCACTGCCTACCGAGGAAGGCAATAGACATGTTTTGCGGTTGATTATATAAGGAATCTTTCCTGTTTAATTAACAATTGTGGGACTTAAGAGAAGAAAACCTATCCGGTACAATTGCCAACACTTTATCCATCGCGTAATTTATTCAAAATATTATCCTAGTAACAGCTTTTCAAAAATAAAAATAATAAGATGTCAACTATCCACAAATCTGATCCAGTCAAAATAGGAAAACCTAATCCAATTAACTGGAAGCCCAACCAAGTCAAATTAAAAAAGAACGCCCAATTTTGTTGTACCTGCTATTTGAGCGCAATTAGTATTTTTTTTTTTTTTTACCGAGTCAAAATAAAACAGACCTGCTTTAAATGTACAGACTTTTTTTTTTAATTCGTGTGAGATTAAAATGGACGATTTAGATCTCACTTTACAAGATGCGGTACTTTACTGAATCTGAATTCACTCATGTGGCTACTCATAAAAAATATTTACATCTATTTAGTTTGATTCTCTTTTAGCAAAACACAAGGTATAAAGTTGATCCTGCTTTAAGTTACATTTAAGGCAAGTGAACCCTTATTGCGGTAATGTGACGCTTATTGATAATTTAACAGTAATTGCTACTTTTATATTCTTTATAATTAAAACATGTCTTACAAATTGATGTGGAAATCTCGTGGAGTTGCAAAATTTTCATGCGGATGTTGAATATTACGTTATTTTGATGGAGAAATTAGCTATTTTAGAATTTTGTATGGGTACACTGGGAATTTTCTCTAAATTTAAATTAGAGAGTGAGAGATCAAGTCCGGTGAAGCTCTCTTATAATATTTTACTATCTCGAAAGATCAAGTTCGGTGACGCTCTCACGACTTGAATTTGTGTAGGCTTTCGCATTAAATTTTAGACTGAACAAACGATTCTGACAACACTGACCGATGATTTGATGATTTTCATCGGTTCCGAAAGTCTGAAGAAGAGAAGCGTGGATGTAGGGACTAGTTACCTACTATGAATATTAATAAGTGTTTCAGACGATGTGGATTTTTTAATAAAAACCCTAAATTTATTATTATAACAAAGTGGTCTAACACAAATAATCAAATAATGTGAAATAGGATTACAAATTTTTGGAATGTTAAAGATCCTTTTGAGTAGAACTTAAAATGAGTTTTATGAGTCTTGACTTGATCCTAATTGATACATTTTTGTAAGAGGAAACTCTAATTAGAAGAATCGATATATTATGCAAAAGTAGGGTTAAAATGTACCATTGGTTTTGTGCTTCAATTATGCTCCACGTCTTTTTCAACATTTTCAAAGTTCGAACAATTGATCCGAACCGCTCAATATGATCTTTGTATTAAAATGTGCTTGGAGACCGAATTTTATATTTTTTGAAATTTTTTTACTAATTGTTTAGATAGGTACAAAATTACTGTTTTCAGAACATCCTGGACCATCCAAACAGTTATTTTGTACCTATCTAAAAACATAGTAAAAAAATTTAAAAAAAATTATAAAATTTTGTAATATGAAGATAAAAAAAATATAAAATTTTGTCTTCAAGCACATTTTAATATGAAGATCATATTGAGTAGTTCGAATCGATTGTTCGAACTTTGAAAACGGAGAAAAAGACGTGGAGTATGATTTGGGCATTGGATTTCTTATAGGAAATCTGTTGGGTATTGAGGATTTGATCCGGTTGATAAGTTTAGATTTAAGAGATCGAGTCAGGTTCCAGAGAGATCAACGGACAGCTTCTTTGAATTGTATTTAAGGGAAGATTGACATTAATTTTGCATTTAGAGAGGCATGATATATAATTTCGAATTGTACATGTCACATGGATATGTTTTTGATATAATGCATGGTTTGATTTTGGATTTTAATTAACTTTAAATTTTGTGATTTTGGTTTATGACATGGGTTTTCCGCTCGAAAGAGCTGAACCAATTAATATTAGAGCTTAATTATAGGAACCGGTTAGGTTGTGAATTTGACCCGAAATTTAATTTGATATTGCATTGAATTAAATATGAGTATGGGTATCGGTATATATGCTTTTTTTGTTTTAAATTAATAAGAATTGAATTGATATTAGCGTTTAAGAGAACGGGTCATACTTTGGATGCTGAGTGCTGACCGGACCGAATCTTTAATTTTCACCAACGTGTTAGGGAAATAGTATATGTATACTTACTATACATCCACCATGAAAAAGACTTTTAGATAATTATAGTTTTTTTTTGTCATTTTCGAGTGTAATTGACTTTGTATTTTACCTTTTTAGAGTCAAGTGCAGTTTTCAAAGTAAAATGGTACCGTAATTCACTAACTAATATTGTGTCTGTACATTGTAATGGGGATATATTATAAGAAAAGAAAAATATATTATACAGAATAAAATATTTTCATAAAAAAATAGATCAGCAAAAAGAATAATTATTGAACAATAAAAAAATAGACCAATATATTCCAATACAAATATAAAGTTCAATTTTTAATGACAAATATATGAACCTTTTTTTAATGGTGCATAACCTTTTCTTTCTCTATTTATTAGTAGTTGTCAAGTTATGACACCTTTTGTTGTCATAGTATAGCTCTTGTTATTATTATATATAAGATTATTCACCTCTTCATAAGATTTATATGCATTTGTGTATCTAAAATAGAGAATAAAATCAAGCTTACTTAAATGAGATCATTAAATAACAAATGACATTCCTAATATGATATAAAAAATGAAAAGAATGAAGACATGACCAATTAATTCAAAAATTTATTAAATGACATCTAAAAAATGGAATGAAGTCAAGACCAAAAGAAGTCAGACTAAATAAACTTGTGGCGAGTACATATCAAAATAAATTTAGACTTCTACATGTAAATAAATATTAAAAAGATACATAGAATCAAAAGAAGACAAACTATTTGATCGAAGAACTGATATTCAATTCAAAATTTTATACTTTAATCACAGTCGTTGACGGATCATGACATCTATGTGCTTAATATAAGAATAGAGATAATACTATTATTGAAACTTTTCTAAGTTTTTGATGTGAATAATAAAATATTTAAAACTAAAAACATGACAACGCTATTTCAAACTCGAATGGAGACATTCAAAACGAATAATAAAACACACACACACATTGAATACTAAAACGCGAGGAAGGTTTCAATATCTTTTTTTTTTGTATGCTTCTATCATCGCTATTTTTTAAATTTACTAACTTAAAATATATAACTCAAATATCAAAATAAAAACGTTTAAATTTGATTTCTATCAATTTTAATGTACATGTAAAAATTATGACATTTTGATTTTGTTTTAACCGGTATCAAGAGTTTACAAAAAATACATTGATATGAATAAATTTTGGACGTTGATATTTTAACTTATTGATTCACACAAAAAATAAAATTGAAAAATAATAAAAAAATTATGTACATATAGAGAAAATAATATAAATCACATATAATGATTTTATTTTGACATAAAAGTTTTAAAAAAATTGTTATTAGAAAATTAAAAAATTATAAAAATGATTGAACACAAGACATTTGAATCCTCCTCCTTAAACGTATATCCTGAATAATAAAAATGCATAACTACATATTTTAAACTGAAGGACATATATTAAATTCTAAAATATTTAAACTGAATAATTAATCAAATATAAAGAATTTAGTCTTCAAGAAGTTCATTATTAAAAATATTGACCCGTCAAAAAAATTAGTATATGCTAAAATATGATATCTATATTGAAATCAATATAATAGTTCCAGTAATTAAACCACTTCCTCATTATTTTTGTAATTCACTAATTCACAAATTATGCTATTTTTTTTTGTGTGCAAAAGCCCACAGGCAGGATTAATGCTATGTATTTTCAGACACAAGGGTTCGGGGGCCCAAACACTATTTTTATTAATAATATTTTTTGTTAACCAATTTGTTAATTAAAAATTCGATTCATATTATTACTTGTGAATTATTAATAATATATTTTCTTAAAAATATTATTAATATAAAAAATCGACCTCCGCTAATAAAACCGAACGCAGTTGGGTTGGGACTGGATTTATTTTCAAAACGCAGTTGGGTTGGGATTGGATTTATTTTCAAAATTTAAAAATGGCTGAGTGCACATGACGTGCACTATTTATCAATCAGCAATTTGATTTGTGTTTTTGAGTATTGCCAAATGCTTTTGTCAAGCACTGCCTACCGAGGAAGGCAATAGACATGTTTTGCGGTTGATTATATAAGGAATCTTTCCTGTTTAATTAACAATTGTGGGACTTAAGAGAAGAAAACCTATCCGGTACAATTGCCAACACTTTATCCATCGCGTAATTTATTCAAAATATTATCCTAGTAACAGCTTTTCAAAAATAAAAATAATAAGATGTCAACTATCCACAAATCTGATCCAGTCAAAATAGGAAAACCTAATCCAATTAACTGGAAGCCCAACCAAGTCAAATTAAAAAAGAACGCCCAATTTTGTTGTACCTGCTATTTGAGCGCAATTAGTATTTTTTTTTTTTTTACCGAGTCAAATTAAAACAGACCTGCTTTAAATGTACAGACTTTTTTTTTTAATTCGTGTGAGATTAAAATGGACGATTTAGATCTGACTTTACAAGATGCGGTACTTTACTGAATCTGAATTCACTCATGTGGCTACTCGTAAAAAATATTTACATCTATTTAGTTTGATTCTCTTTTAGCAAAACATAAGGTATAAAGTTGATCTTGCTTTAAGTTACATTTAAGGCAAGTGAACCCTTATTGCAGTAATGTGACGCTTATTGATAATTTAACAGTAATTGCTACTTTTATATTCTTTATAATTATAACATGTCTTACAAATTGATGTGAAAATCTCGTAGAGTTGCAAAATGAAAATTATAAATACAAAATATAAATATTACGTAGTTCTCATAAATTGAAATTGCAACAAATATATAGATGAAGAAGATGGTTTACATTTATTATAGTTTAATTGCTAAAATTACTGATATGTCAGAACACTATTTTTAGAGCATCTATATTCCAGCAACTCAAATGAGTTTCTGTTAACTACTTTTTAGAAATTAAAGTCTCTAAAGTTTCTAACTCTTACATCCTTAAAATTAATTTTAGAGTTTCTATTAAGCCACTTCAACAACAAATTAAAAGGGAGAAATAATTTGAGCAAATAATTTGGTCAGCATAGAATTTATAAACAGTTTTTTAATAATAAACTTTACTGCATATTTTCTAAATAAAAAACTCTCCCACATCCTTAAAACTGTATTAGAAACTGCCACATTAGATTAGAAACTCTAATGGTACATGATGCAAATGCTCTTATAAATGTAAGTCATATACAAAAATAAATACATTCTTAGGGCCTGTTCGGACGTTACGGGATTACACGGGATGGGATGTGATGGGAATGGAAACTCACTTTTAAAAAAGTGGAACCCATGGGCACAGGTACGCATGTGATTGATTATGGAAATATGCTGAAATGAGTATTCGGTTGTACCATGGGATTAATTGCGGGAAATCATATTTTTCTTTTTAAAATGTTTGATATTATACAATTTTCTTTATTAATAAAATCAATAATGCAATTAAATAAATGAATTAAATAATAACATAACATTACTTATTAATTATTATTTTATAAATATAAATATTTTTTATTATTAAATGAGAAGTATTTAATAATAAGAATATGCTCTCTCTTTGTTTTTTTTATGAATAAACTGAAGGCATGATATAATTCAGTTACAAAATTAAACTTTCATCTCTTGAGAATGAACTAACCAAAACTATCCAGGAAGAATATTTTAACAAAATGCATGAGGTATAATCTTATTTCTAATTCATCTCTACTTGAACATGACATCATCGATTATTGAAAAATTCTAGATTTCATTGCAATTAGGTGAGGTATGTTCACAAAAAATTAACTAAACTCAAGTTACACAAAAATAAATTATTTTGAACAAATAACAATCAAGTGAGAGATTAAGTAGCAGCTCAAGTGTTTGGGAGAAAAAAAATGGAGTTGAACTAGATAAATTTGTTCCCACCATTTTAGCCTAGATGTTCCCAACAAATGAAAAAAAGATGGGACTATTTTGGGAAAATTTTGACCATCCTAACGATGCTATAAGATTATAATCCAACTTAACCCAAAATCCACTTGTTCCCATAAAAAAACTGACGTCCGAACATGCCCTTAATAAACCAAAGGTTGCATAAAAAAAGAAGATTTGAAATTTGAAATTGTTCAACCGGAGAACTGACTATTTCTTAGTTTAGCTATTTGAATAATTGATCACCAAAATTTCACATATTATATCAAATTTAATATACATCTTATCTGAATTATTGAAAGCACATTCATAATTTTTAGTTTAAAATTTAATAACTTTTTGTATCAGTAATATTTAATTACGCTCTCAAATAAAATTAATTTAGATATATTAAATATTCCTGTCCATTTGCAAATTATTTTAAAAAGGAAAACTATTGAACTTGATTACTTGAACACGTTTCATATATATTTCTGCGTTGACTAGATTCGGTCAAAATGCTATTTTATTCCCATAAGGCCAAAAGTCTTCTTTTCACGCTTGATTTTAGCCTGGAGACGGATCTCCACCTGGCAACACTGGAATGACTATGCTCCAATCAGTAGCCTTTCTATGAAACACCGGACCAATTCTTCTCTAATTGTTATTGATACATGTGGACCCTACCACACAAAGAACAAATACCAAGTCCATTCAAAGTTTAGAATAGCACAGTCAATCTCAACTTTGAAATTTATAAATAAATTTATGATCGTTAATTAGTTGATAAACACATTTTATATTTAACGGAACAGTGTCTCTCGTGGGACCCACTTCCATAGACGAAACTCGACTCAATCTCCACTGCGCCTGGTCACCTGGTGCAACCAATCTCTCTCACCTTCTCTTTTCTCCCCCCGCAAGTGCCAACGGGAAAACTACGGCGACCTCTCCTCGCCGTAGAACTAGGCGGGAGAGGCGGCCGTACGAATAAATCATCCTAGTTCTCCGCCGTCTGATCGAACTCCATTGACCATGATCGACCGGTACAAGATACCTCGCCGCTCTCCTTCCCCAACAAGATTGACCCAGAAGCCGTGCACCACAATCGTTGTCGCTCTACTCGCCTTTGCTTTAATTCTCCTTTTCCTCTCCTTCTCCCCTTACAGGAGAAAGCACGTATGGGGCCCACAGTTCAGTGTCATAATCGATGCGGGTAGCAGCGGGACCCGCATCCACGTTTTCGCTTTCAGTCAACAAGAGGGATCTCTCCCGTTGCTCGATCTAAATCGGACAGCGGTGATGCGTACAAGCCCAGGGCTGTCTTCTTTTGTAGATGAACCTAGTAAGGCGGGAGAATCGCTGGGGAAGCTTATCGGGTTCGCTAAGCAAAATGTTGGGCACAATTGGGTGGGGTCCACTGAAATACGACTCATGGCTACGGCTGGATTGAGGATGATCGATGAAGAGGTTAGAGAGGAGATTTTAAAGAGTTGTAGAAGTGTTCTCGGGGACTCTGGATTTAAATTTCAGGATGATTGGGTCTCTGTTATACCAGGTATCTTAATTGTTATATTTTGTTTTCATTGCTTGCAATTTCATAAAATTTCACTATTAATAAGTATATTTGAATCTATCTTTGGCCAAGATGACAATTTGAAGTCACTGCTTGACAATAATAGCACTGTAAGTAGGTTAAGCATAGAATTATTTACTATATTCCCTACTATTTATCATGGATAGCTCGAGACTAAATTATCATTTATTGTCAGTTACATTGTACTTCACTACTGTTTTTATCTTTTTTTCTTTTTTCTTGGAATTTTGGTGTTTAATTGTATAATTGAGTGCTAATCCAGGCCTAGTTTATTGTTTAATTGCATAATTACACTACTGAATATCGATGCCACATTTTTTTAGTTGAGATTTATTGCTCACTTAGATAAGTTGAGGTAAAACTGGAAGTAATTATTCAACTGGAAATTAATTAAAAAGTTGGATTTAATTGAAGATTGATTGTGGCTCGATGTGCTTAATTGCTCAATTAGAAGCTGGCCAGTGCTATACAAACCACTTACACTGTCAATCATGCCTGAATTAACCAAAAGAATCTTTACTGAACAGTAAAAGTTACTGACTGGTTCAGGTTATGACGAGGGGTTATATGCCTGGACAGCAGCAAATTACGCGCTTGGTACACTTGGAGATGATCCACAGAAAACCACAGGGATGATAGAGCTTGGCGGTGCTTCATCTCAGGTTCTCTGAAAATTCTGTTTAGTTCAATTTTCTATAATATATTTTAATATTTGCTTTGGAAAAAAATAAAAAATAGGGAAGAACAGATTACAAATTACAAGAAAAAGAAATTGAATCAATTTAAATTTATTGGCTTTTGGTATTCTCCTGTCTTTTCTTAAATCTATCATTTATTTATTTATTTCAGTTGACATTTGTGTCAGATGAAGTACTTCCCACTGAATTCATGCATATATTGAAGTTGGGAAAAATCACATATAATCTCTATAGCAACAGCTTTCTCCATTTTGGTCAGGTAAATGTCTTGAACATTGACCAAATGTATCAAAATGATTCAGTTACTTATACAAAATGCAAGTTGACATGTTTATGCTTAATTTTTATTGTTGTATTTCACAGAACTCAGCACAACAATCACTCCATGAATTGTTAAAATCAGGAGGCATCAAATCAAGTACTTTACTTTCACATAACATCAAATAGTTTTTTTTTTTTCCTTTGAGAAAATAAGCAAAGTAACAATATGAGTACTTTTTTACAAATATAGATGGAGATCCATGCATGCCCAGAGGGTACCCCTATGAAAAGGAAATGCTTGAAGTTAAAAGCACTGGTAATTTTACTGAGTGCCGAACCGTCTCATCTGACCTCTTGAAAATTGGAAAAGGTGACTACTCTTATCTCAGTGCTTGATCTTAATTTTTCAATATTCCCTGTTTTATCAGGATAGGTTATTTTGACACTACACTTAGATGACAACTGTGATAACCAACACAATACCTATCAAACTTTGAAAATAAAATTGTAGACATCTCCTCTATCATGTC
This sequence comes from Carex kokanica, assembly GCA_025461125.1. Lineage (NCBI taxonomy): Eukaryota > Viridiplantae > Streptophyta > Magnoliopsida > Poales > Cyperaceae > Carex > Carex kokanica. The sequence continues at coordinate 533,632 of JAJGRX010001056.1, read as the reverse complement.
AATACAATATGTATCACTGCTGCAGTTGTGAAACAGATTGGTCATCTATTGAGGTATTTGAAAGTTCATGGTGTAATTTATCGGCATTTTATCGGTAGCCAAGTGATTCTCATTTGATAGGTCTGTCTAAATGATAAAGCACAATCTATAATTTAAGGCTTTAGGTTTGACAAATTTTGACATCAGTTGCACAGTTGTCAAGTATTCCCACTTTATAACTGTTTTTTCTTTCAGTTTCATTTGAAGGCAGATGATGTCATTTGTTTTTCTAAATGATGGTGTGCAGTCGTGGCCTGAATTCTGATAATAAAACAGATGTTTAATTTCCTTTGAAAAGCTTTTTGGATGATATATATATATGATAGATAAATAGAAATAATTTGTTTTTTTATAATATTAGTTTTATGCCCAAATGAGAAATTTTTGTAGAAGGGCCTAGAAATTATACAACTTAAAAAACCAAAATGTAATTTTACTGTACTTCTTTTATTCAGAGAACTGCACTTATCAAGAATGTCGCATTGGCTCAGCCTTTGTACCAGATCTACAAGGCCATTTTTTGGCAACTGAGAACTTCTTTTTCACGTCCAAGGTTAGGCCTTTGTACACAGAATTTGGTGTTAGACCCCTTCTTTCATAATTCAGTACCTTCGATTAGTAGGAAAAGAAAATAATTTGGGGATTTTAGCTGTGAGAACTGATACTTTATCGTATTGGCATATAGTACTACGTGTCTCATTATTGCAAACTAATAGCCAATATTTACTGACAATATTGCCTGTTAAATCTAATAAGCATTTTCTAAGCCCAAATCAAGCAGTAGGGTGTTGTTTGCAAATTGCCCAAAAACTGTTCGGTACTGATTGCAAGTATGAAAAATATTTAGTGTCTCTCGGAGTTGTTATAATGTTGGGTTTAATTTGCAAAACTACAAGTGAATAAGCACAAATGGAAACAAATTTAATTAAAAAACAAAAAAAACTGCAATAGAAGAAAATATAAAATTGCTGTTCTGATCTAGTACATTGCATTATATCATGTAATATCAGAAGGCACAAGCAAATAGTTGCAAGTGATAATGCCGAAACCCCCTCCACCTACCAAAAAAATAAGCACACCCAATACACACGTACATGAAAAACAAGAAAAAAAAATAAGCGCAAATAATGTTTTGACGACGACTACGATTGGGTTTCATTTCTAGCCTCTACCCCAACTTGTTTGGGACTAAAGGCTTGGTTGTTGTTGTAATGTTTTGATGACCATCCACAATAAGTTTCTATTACACATACTGCGCATGTTGGCATATTTTTTGAAGTTAGATCCATATTTCTTTTTAGTTTTTTAATCTGGATGGAAAATCATCCCTCTTTGACATTTCATCGGCTGGAGAGAAATTTTGCGGTGAAGATTGGGTGACACTTAAAGATCGATACAGTACCACTGATGAAGAAGAATTATCACAGTACTGTTTCTCTTCAGCATATATCGTGGCCTTTTTGCATGACAGCCTTGGTGTACCTATGGATGCTAGAAGGTACAATTTTTTTCATAATTTACTTGTTCTTTGAAGAAATTCGCAAAATTTACTCTTACAAAATCATCTATCTGCACATATCAATCAAGAAAGATCAGAACTACCTTTTTGCATTCATGGAGGGAGGAGCTTAAGGGTAATTCGGTCATTCTTTAGGAATTGAGAAATAATTGGCATACTTCTCATGCTTTCAATTTTTTCATTATGGAATGATTTCTCACATTTACAGATATAACCCTGAGAACAAAGTACCTGTTTAGTCTCCTTCCATTTTAGAAAGAGAAATAAATAAATACATAAATAAAATTAAAAATACATAACTAGTATGAATAAACACCAAAACCTCCTTTAACATGGAATGGGATGAGGAAGTGATTTAGGCACAGAATTGCACACTATAAACAATTATCTATTTTCTTTCTTTGTCTTTCTTTTTTTTGGAACCAGGATTGAGTTTGCTAATGAGGTCGGGGACATACGGGCTGAGTGGGCCCTCGGTGCGTTCATTGTACAAAGAATGATGAATAATTCGGACAATTCTGCCTCTATGTTCAGAAGCACCTTGGCACCTCTAATTTTATTATTGAGTTTGTCGCTATTTATTTCTTTAACAATTGCAAAATTTAGGAAAGCACATACCAAGACAATATATGACTTGGAGAAAGGTCGGTACATTGTCACGCGTGTGGCATGATAATCTCAGTAGGTCAAGTTTTATACAATTTGCATAATTTAATTCAATTATTTTTGTTTTTAATATCTGGGGCATTTATCTGTGTACATATATGTAAAAGTCTGAGCCTGATAGTTTATTTTAGAATTTTTTAGCTGAAATGTTTTAGCATCGATATACCAATTAATATTAGCTATTTGTCTGAATTTTAGAAAATTGCCCTTCCTCTTATTACATGTTCCTTGTATGCTTTTCATTACTGAATTGTACTTTATGTCCATTTTTTCCTATCTTTTACATTTTTTTTAGCCTGAGATTGTACCTATGTTTAATTGTAATAAAAGAAGTATCTCAGTATACTCTGGTACATATCTGTACCAGTCCTATGTACCCATGCGTTGACATCCTTAAGCAAATTTTGTACATGACCTGAATACATTTCAATTTAATCAAACAGCAAGAACTAAAGCTAAAGTTGTTGACTTTCATTAACCACTGCCACTGGCATGCAAAATCACAAGCTTTATGTTCAATAGTGGGGAGCCGAATGAGAGGAAACCTTCACGTCCGATTAGATATCCGGAGGTGTTGAAAGAGCACCTGTGATCAGTGAATAAAGCATCAAAAAACAACGATTAAGTAATATAGCTACGAAATGTAACCGAGCCTAAGCAAGTCTCGATGCTCAATGGTACTTTGACCTCACTATAGGTTTGTCAAGACGACTTCGGTGAAGACATGAAAGCGTATGAAAATTTATTTGCACAAAATCAGCATAGGCCATGGGATAACCTGGAGGCTTCGGCCTGCAAACAAGTAGAATTGTCTTTTCTATTTTAATGAAGTTTGCGCAGAATGTTTAAATAAGTCAAGATGGCCGAGTTGGTCTAAGGCGCCAGTTTCAGGTACTGGTCCGAAAGGGCATGGGTTCGAATCCCATTCTTGACATTTTTTTAGAACATTTTTTTAGTGTTTTAAAAATAATATATATTTGTGTCCAAGATTTACCGAATGCAAGATTTTTTTTTTATGAAACTGTGTTATTTTATAAAAAAAATTCAATAAAAATTTCTTTTATTAAAGTAAAGTCATGAAAAAGCCTTAGCTCTATAATTTTCAGTGAGCAAGTATTGCTAGTAAAGAATATCAAGCCTTAGCTTCAATCTCTCATTATAGAATTTGAAATTTGAGTTGTCGCCAAAACAATATAAAGACTTGCAATAAAAATTAAAAAGAGTTATCTTTATCGATAATTTCTCTTATTTAAAAATTAGAAACTCTATTCTATATTTCATAAAGAGGAATGAGTTTTCTGTTTTCTCAACTATGCCACGTCGTATGCATTTACATCCGTCTGATGTTCTATTTTTCTCATTTATGTTGATCCGACGGTCTCTTTATTTTCTTTTAATTTTCTCGCATGTGGCCAGCTCCATGAAGTAAAGTAAAATGTGTTAACACCTAAGCATTTATACGATCAATGAAGCTTTGACCCAACAGTAGTAACACAAATATTAACATAAAATGAGTTATGTATATTGACAACAACGCCTAAAAAAATAACAACAACGACAATATTATTATTATTACTAATAATAATAATAATAATAATAATAACAATAATAATAACAATAATAATAATTAAATAAATACAGAGAGGGTAGTCTTCAATTTCTCGCATGCGCTCTACAATGTGTGGTTCTATTAAGAAAATACGTATTAAATGTCTCTTCGTTACAATAATTGTGCTAAAGTCGTTATCAATTTTATGCGATTTTATGCAAAAATTTTACGTAAGAAATCTGTACAAATGTTAAGTTTTTTTCTCGAAAAAAATCTTCTTCTTTAGAAAATTTTTCAATAAATAATTCTTTCTCGCAGTGAATTCAGAAAACACAATCCTAGTAATAAATAAATAAAAGTTTAATGCCTCTAAATTTTAAATCTTGAATATTTTTTTTTTCGCAAGCTCAAATAACAAAATATAATTGCTAGAATTTGATCTAAGTTGTTTCAATTTTGTTTTGACAAGAACAAGAACTTAAAAAGCTAATATCCAACAATTGTCTAAATAAGCTAATTCATACAAGTTCGTGACAACAACGAAATTAAGTTAAAAACTTAAAACAATGCAATTTTAGACATATGCATAGACAAAAGTGAAGTATATCATATCTAACAATTGTATTTTGATATTTAAGTTTTTTTTTAAGAAATTAAAAAGAAGAATAAAGATATTTGAGTTGCTACTTGCTACCTCACGAGTAACGCGTGCTTACATAGAAAGTAAATTTGTAATACTTTACGTACGCCTAGAAAAGAAAAAAAAACCAACACCTTTGAGTTCCAAAGTTAAAATATGCTTGTTCATTCGACATAGAAGTAGATAAAATAAAATGCGAAGAAAAAACATATTTTAATTTATTTTTATTTTTCTTTTTCTTTCTTTCGCCGTTCAAAACTTTGTTACGATTACGGATTGGTGCAAAAAAAAAAATCCTAAAAAAAAACGACCTTGAGATGCCTACACGGCTATGACAGCTTCTCTGAAAAGCCAACGAAATACTAAACAAAATGCAAATTCCATTGCCGGGATTTGAACCCGGGTCGTCTGGGTGAAAGCCAGATATCCTAACCGGACTAGACGACAATGGATTACTGCTCTAAGATAATGTTGTTTTTAAAAATTAATAGACTGTACCCAAGTCAACAGAGGCAAAAGCACACCTTTTTAAAATTCATATAAAACGTGCATATATCTATGGTACTATGTATATAATGAATTGGTCTGTAATACGAATCAATATTTTTAAAATGCTAATAGTCTATTCAAACCGTTCAATATGGTTTCTACATAAATATGTACTTGCATATCAAATTTTATATTTAAAGAAAACATTTTACTATTTTTTTAAGATAGATAGAAAATCACATTTTTTTGAATGATCTAGAATTTTCAGATCAAGTGATTTTCTATCTATCTTAAAAAATGGTAAAAGAAAATCTAAAAAAAATAACAAATTTGGTATGCAAGTACATATTCGTATGGGGATCATGTTGAACGGTTCAGATTGACCGTTAGAATTTTGAAAACAAAAATATTGATCTGTATTACAGACCAATCCGTGCTATATAGTACCATAGACTCACTCAAACACAAAAGCAACTTTTGAGTTCTAAAACACATTGTGTATGTAATATAATAAAATATGCAAAATTTTAATTATTGGTTAATTATTTTTAAAATAATATAAATTATTAATTAAATAAAATGATATAAAATACTGTATACAAATAAGGATCCAAATCTGCTGAAATTCCAGATCCATGAACAGTTGAAGGATGTGTGTTTTGAAAGTTATTTTTTTTTTGTGATAATTTATACGTAGTTCATGATTTTATTACGAATATTATTATTCATGCTCCTTGAAATTTATATGTTATATCTTTGGAAATGTTCAGGAAGATGCTCTTGGTCTTGAACCATAGAACTCTTAAGATGAGAAACATTTAATCACTAAATATGTTCACAATCGTGGTAATTAAGGAGGAACATTAATTACCGAGAAAGATTGTCATGTTGATTAAAGTACATTGAAGTTCTATAAATGTTGATAAAGGATTATCATTTAATAACATGAATATATAAAAATGTGTATTTTATACATTGAACATGACCTAAATGAATAGAACATTATATGGATTGTGTTTTGTGTCATAATGTTTTCATTGTGTCTTTAGAATCTAAGATATGAGATGTGTAGGTTTTTCACATGAGAAGTATATAATGTGATTGTTATTTAAATACTATCTTCTGATAGGAATAAAACAGTAGTTCGTTCTGTACAACTTGTGCAGGAAAAATCTATATGTTAATATTATCATTGTCCCTCAATTTGAGTTATGATATTATTGGGCCCCTTAGTAAAGTGGAATTATATCGCATGCAATATAACTGATGTAGTTATAATTATAATTCACTTGAGAGACCAAGAAAACGAATATCATGCAAGAATGACACGATCCTTCCTTGGACAAAATTACTGTAGCAGCCCATTTTCCTTGGGCGAAATTACTGTAGCAGCCCCCTTTGCTCAAGGCCAAAATCCTAGTGGTTCAATCTCTTCTCTAATCTCTTCTTGATAGGTTTAGCCACCAAGAAATCAAATAGGTTATTAATTTGAAGATCAAGAGGTGGTTGGATCTAAGTATTGAGCTTCACATCCATCTATCTAAGAGGTGTGTTAGTTCGTTATTTAGGTTCAAGGTGAACCAAGAGGCGCTTCCAAGAATAACACGAGAACTAGAAGGGAAATCGGCTTCTCTCCATCAAGAGATTTGACAATCTCTTTAGGTAAAGATTTTAATCCTCTTTAGCAATAAATTAGATGATATTAATTTATTTTAATTTAGTACACATTAGTTTGTTGAAAATCTTGTTTACTTATAAATAAGATCTTTTGTGTATTGAGCTAAGGTGATAAAAAAAATTTAAATTCTTACCATATAAGCATACACATGAAATCCCAACAACAGGACCCTGAAATATCTGAAATCCCGAATCCAGTTGTCGAACTATTTCGAGATGCGTGCACAAAAAATCAACTGTTTCTAGATGCGTGCACAGAAAAAGTTGAACGACTGGATTCGGAATTTCAGAGATTTCAGGTGTACTATTCATGGATTTGAAATTTCAGCTGGTTTAAATCCATACAAATAAATCACATAATAATATATTATGTAATTAAATGTACGAATAACAAAAAATATCACATATGATTTTGTATTTATCAATTATTATTTTTATCGAGGAGGGATCATATTACACTCTTTTTTTGACACATTTTGACACCTACCATTTTCAAAGTCCAAACAGTCGATCTGAACCGTTCAACATGATGGATATATTAAACTGTGCTTGGAGATTGAAAAACAACGATTTTGTAAACGTATTAATAAATAGTAAAAAAATTCAAAAAAATGTAAAATTTGATCTCCAAGCACAGTTTAATATATCCATCATGTTGAACGGTTTGGATCGACTGTTTGAATTTTGAAATTACAAAATTTACCTATAAAATATTAGTGTCAAGATGTGTAAAAAAAAATGGTGTAATTGAATCCCTCCTCGTTATTATCTGTAATTTATGCGGTAAATTAATTTTTTTTTTATTGAAAAGGCCGATGCGGTAAAGTAATGATAAATTTTCTTTTATCTATATCCGTATTTAGTAAATACGGACGGATGGGATAAACTGATAAAGGATTTCATTGACATCTACGGCTCCAATTAAGTCCATTGTATTTCTTTCTTCTTTTAATTTTTGCAATTAGTCCATATGATACCCTCTCGCCTCTCCAGCTCTCCTTCGTTTCCCTGGAACAGAGATTCTCTCTACTCTCCATTCACCTCACTGCTCCAATGGATCTGAATCCGAATAAGCGCCTCAAAGAAGAGTAATTCCTCTTCTTCTTCTTTTTCGAATTCTATACCAATCCTTCAATTATACAATTCGTATCTCATTTTTCTCATTACAGATTCGTCAGCAATCTCACGGGCTCTTCTATGCTAGAGATCGCCGCGCTCTCCACCATCGTTCCTGTACTCCTTCCTCTTTTTTCCTTTTCTTTCACTATTTTTATGCATTTTACACCCCAACATTTTACTTTATTGTACATGTGACCTCACATTATTAGTCGAGTTTACATGCTTAACAGAAAAAAAAAAGTTTACATGCTTAACAGAAATATTAGTGGATTGGTGATTTGTTCAAGTTATCTAAATAATTTTGGTTCTATTGTAAAGGTGAGGAATGTTAGAATTGTTGGCAATTAGGTAAAGTTTTTGCCCGTGTTTGGTTAAGGACTAAACCGAGGGATACAGGGTTTAGACCTCACATAGGCCACCAAATGCAGAAAAGTTAGGCCGGCCTAAGATGGAATAAGCCCACTTTATGCTGGAAAATTTGCTTGTGGGGCCTGCTGTCGGTGAAAGAAGGTTGTTAATATTTTTTGCCTCTTGTTTAACTTAGGCTTCCTTACCTTTAAGCCTCCACCAAACAAAAATAGCTTAGGTCGGCCTAACTTGGAATAACCAAAAGAAAACAATAGAGAAGAAATGTTTCCTCTTGCATATTGACCTGGTGACATTGTGGCACTATATGGGCAAAAATCCTTTTTCAGAATTAATTAGTCAGCTTGGAGTGAAATTATTACTCGATTTTTTCAGGGTTTGGTTGTGCTGAGGAAATGGGTCAGCTCATGCTGGCTAAACGGTATATGCAAATTTGTACCCTTTTTTTGTTACATAGATGATTGAGATGCCACGATTTATGAAAACTTTGGGTGGTAAATATAATTATGTACTGTGGAGACATCTACCTTTGTGCCAATTTGAATAATTACAATAATTCCTAGTTTTGTTGCTTTTTTATATTTAAGAGTCCTAAATCTTGTATAAAATTGTTGCCTTTTTTAACTGTTACAGTGTGCCTATGTCAAAGGTATGTTTTTAGGTCAATTGTTTACTAGATTTGCTTGTTTGGTTGCATTGCATTTTTCAGATAATGCACGGGAAAACTTGGTTGAGAAGGGTAAAAATGTGAAACCATCTCTTAAAGGTTTGGGTTCTCATTTAATTGCCCTGGTTTTGGACTATGTCTTTGTTATCTTGCCAATTCTCTTGTTTTTCACGGTAATTTGTTTTCCCTACACACTGAAAGCATTTCTGTTTTTAATATTCTTAAAAATGTTATTTTTCTATGCTTTGAAGTTTTTAAGCCTCAACTGTCATACTTAAGTAATGTAAAACAAAAGGCAAAGAAAAACAACAACACAAACCAACAGCCTAGCACTGTTGAATCAGTTGGTACTGGTATTACTATCTGTAAGGACCAAATTTTTATGAACACTTGAAATAAATGTACTGGATTTAGAATGATAAAAACCGAGGCAAGACTGATTTTGGCCCTTGAACTATTTCACTTGATCAATCAGCCCAACTGCATCAATTAATAAAATTAACTAATGTAACAGTTCAAATGAATCAACAACCAAAATTGAAAGGGCTTGTACAACCGCTCTTGTCAAATTTTGGTATTGAGCATGATCATGGTATGAATTCAACTTGCCTTTGGTTCTTTTTATCTCAAGGTACTCTCTGAATGGTGTTATCAGTTTGCAATTCTTGTTATACTTGTGGTTTTGTTCAGAATGACATTTAAAAGGTTAGTTTTTATTTTTTTATTTTTTTCTAGAACTACACTTTAAGCATTAAAAGCCATCAAGTTCAATTTAGTTAACATGTTTTCTTTCTTTAGATCTGAACTTTATTCAAAAGTGGGAAAGAGCCATTTTTCTCCTGTCAGGAATATTATAACATCGTACCGAGTATCTGTTGTAAGTACTAAGCAGAATTCAATTTTTTGTCTGTACCGTGGTACCAGATTCCACCTATGGAATATATCCCCAATGTCTAACAAGTAGGCTTTACATGTTAGCACCTCAATTTTTTTATTCAACATAGCATCCATAACCCCACGTATTATTTTTTCCACCCTCAATTGGGCCATGTTTGGTAGGGAAGCTGGGGGTGTTCGATGCCCAATCGGAACCGTCTGATTCGCTCCAAGATTTGTGCGCACCGCTTAAAGATTCGTGCGGATCAAGTGTTCACGAAACTTGGAGCGAATCGATGGTTTCGACTGGGCATCGGACCCCGCTTCCTTTTGGTAGAGGGATAAAGTAGAGATGGGAAGATAACTCTTATCCCATGTGAGAGTGATGATGAGAGTTATACCTTAAGCCCTCCGCTTTGCTCCTCTACAAAACCAAACATAATATTATAAAATAAAGCACCAATAATATATCAGTTCAGTAGGATACTGCAATTCGGTATTCTTATCCTTTGTTGCAAGTATAAGGAGCTGTAATTTGAGATATTTTTTTCATCTTTTCACATGATCAAGTACTGATGTTTTTAAGCCACCCATTTTTATTTTTTTTATTTTTTGCTTGCAATATAGGTAGTAGTAACATGCTTGTGCATATTGGCTGTAGATTTTAAGATCTTCCCTCGGCGTTACGCCAAGACTGAAACTTATGGCACCAGTCTGGTTAGTTTCTGTATTCTTCAAAAAATATCTTTAGTTATTTTTCCTGTCACGCTTTCTTCTCTTGCTTTACTTTTAAAGATTGATCTATTAAAATTACTATATTATATAGTATTTTCCTTTACAAGTATCAAGCTTGTGTGGTACGTGAAAATGAATTTTGAAAACTATTGTAAATTCTTACAATAGTTTGATAGAGTTAATCCTAAAAGCTAGGTATAATTTAGTCATTTGTTCACTTGCTTGGTTGTAGAGCTTGGATGGCGATTTAAAATGCCTAAAAGTTGGTAGATCTTAAGAGCAAACTTGTGAAATATTTGTTAATATCTGCAAATACATTAGTTATTGACTGTGATTTGCAACAGTATAACTTGTATCTGATCGCAGATGGATCTTGGAGTTGGATCTTTTGTGGTGGCAAATGCATTGGTGTCTAAACAAGCTCGAGATTTTAAATCTTTGTGAGTCTTCGTTCACCTTTTCTTTCTTTGCCAATGTTCTATTAAACTAAACAATGCAATACTCAGTAAAGTATATTTATGGAGGAAGGAAAGTATAACCAGGATGAATTGGTTGTACCATATCAGTACCAAATAAGTGCCTTACCAATTATAACACACTCATCTCAAGTTTTTCTTGTTTTATTTATCTATTTTATTTATTTTTACTAATTATATTTATGTTTTCTATTGTCATGTAGAAACCTAAAAATTTCTTTACAATCTATAAGCCCCTTGATACTACTAGGCTTTGGTCGCCTTATTTCGACAACAGGAGTAGATTATCAGGTATCTTGTACTTTTTTCTTTTAACGCCTTGACTCTACAGAATTTTACTTTGCTCATACATGTTAGGATACTTTGCAAATTACACCAATATCAACTATATATGGAAATAACATCCAGCACTTCGTGGACTTAATATATCATTTGTCATGCTTGGAGTAACATCCAACCATTTAATGATATTAGCTCATTTTGACTCATGAACAAAAAAAGAGTGTAGCATCTGGTATGAGTTGTTAATATATGAGACCTTGATGTTTTTTTTCAAATAAGTTTGTTCTTATTTGCAAAAGCTCTACCATATAACAAGTTAACAACTCCCGGCTTTTTTAATATGGTTTCTGTGGAGTTCATATAAATCAACAGAAAATTAATTAGATTATAATACTTATTTTCTCATTCTTTTAGCCCACCTTTTTATTTAACAAAAAAAAAAAATCAGAACTGGTTAAGTACATACTGATGTAGGACTAGATTGGTACAGTATGATAATTTGATGTAGGACCAGATTGGTACAGTATGATAATTTAAAAATAACAGTTGATATGTTTCTAACGAGGGGTGTAGGTACATGTGGGGGAGTATGGGGTCCACTGGAACTTCTTTTTCACGCTCGCAGCTGTTTCTATTCTAACCTCCTTCGTGCAAATTCACCCCAGATATTGTGGGTTTTTTGGATTTCTAATCCTTTCAGGTATTGTAAATTTGTATTTTCATTCATCCACAAAACTGTAAAGTATCGGTGGTACCCCTACAAAACCTCAAAACGCTCCATATAATCCTAAGAAAAATAATTACAAAAGAAGTCACATGGAATGAAAATTTATAAGTTGGAAATTACTGTTTTTCTTTTTCTCTTTGATGAAGGTAATATCAAACAGATTTATTTAAGTGGCAATATTTTTTCTTTGTTTGTGTATTTTTTGTTTTCTGTCAGCATATCAGATGGCTCTGACATTTGGGTTAAGTGAGTATTTAACTTCTAGTGAAAGGGCGGCAAATCTAATAAGCCAAAACAAAGAGGGCATTTTCAGCATATTTGGTAAAAGTTTTACAGATAATGCTCCATATGTTATTATATACATTTCTTATATCATCTGCTAGTGGTTCAAGTGCTGTTATGTTCCATGCATACTCTAGGGCTAGTTATTGTGTTTCTTTGACCATATATTTTGAACCTGCATTTAATAAGATTCTGGCAAAATAGGAAATAAGTTTCAATAATGTACTTGTATGCCAGTATAGGAACAAAATTGTTTTACACTTTTGTACATTTTACTGAGGCAAACACACTAGGCTTGCATGGCTATTTTGCTTTCATTCTGGCAAGAGTTCTTATGTATCTCTCATTTTGCCAGGATACTGGGGCATGTATCTGATTGGTGTATATTTTGGCCATAAGTTGCTATTTAGAGTAAATTCCTCAGGCAAAGATGTTGGTTCCCAGTTTCCAAAAATAAAAATATGGGCCCTCTGTGCAATTTTCTGGTTAGTAGTCTTTCTTATTTTAAATTTCAATTTTTCTCTTGTTTTAAATGTTTTTACTGTTCCTTTTCTTTTCAGTTGCTCTGCTGAGGTCAAATAGGACCACAAATTATCTGTTTAAATTGAGGCTTTTATGTATGTTAATATCAATGGATAGTTGCACAATGATCACGATTGCTGGAGTATAAGTGTGGATAAAGTCTTGATGTTTAATACTTAACTAGTTAACAAGTCAATTATTCAACTTAACATTTAAGGGAACTTTGTTTTTTTGTACACGTTTCAGTTTTTTATTCAAACATTATCACATGTTATTGTCCATATTTTCCACTCAAACAACCAAACATGAATAAGATTTTCACCAAGAAAACATGATTTTTAGGATTTAGGGTCAATTGAGGCAAGTTGAGGTTTTCTTTTCTGGAACAAAAATTCCAGTGTGGGTCCTTGAACTTTTCTGAAAAAAAAAACAATGAAGTCCTTAAAATTTTTATTTGCTCCTAGTTGAATTATTAAACTTTTCAATAGAAACCAAGTTTGTCTTTTTTGAGAATAACTAATAGAAGGGCCAACTTGGTTATTTTGAAAGCTGTAGGAGTAACCAATTATTTTAAAAAAAAAATTCAAGGACCGATTCTTGTGTAACTGAATTTTAAGGGACAAACTTGATTTCTTCATTAAGAAAGTTCAAAGGACTATTTGATAACAAATGAAAGTTCAAGGATCAATTTGGTGTTTCAGAAAAGTTTTAAGGACTTAAACCTGAATATTCCCTTTCTGGAATGGTAATTTCAGGTTTTGTTCGTTGAACTTCCCCAAAAGAAAAGAAACAACTTACTGCTTGAAATTTCATTTGCATCAAATTGGCCCTTGAACTTTAAAAAATGAACTTAAAAAAAACAAATTGGCTCCTAAACTTGTAAATATCAGTCCTTGGAACTTCAAAAAGGAACTAAGTTAATCTTAAACTTATCTTAAGATAACTAAATTAATCTTTGAGAAGGACATGCTTATTTTCAGAGAAGTTCAGACTAAAACGTAATTTATATTTCTCGAAAGTCGAGGATCAATGTTCTGCAAATAGAAGTCCATGGAACAATTTGGTATTATTGGGAAAGTTTGAGTACCAATATGGTGTAAATAAAAGTTCAGGGACCTATTTGTTTTTTAGTTCGAGAATTTAAACCTGAATATCTAGTTCTAGAACTAGTATCGTGCCGGTTAAAATTCTGTGCTGGCCATTAATTCATTATTTACTTTCTTATGTAAATCTTGTTTCTATAGATAATCTAATAATGCATTGTTTTTTATTGAAATTGCTTACCAGGATTTTAACTATTGTTCTTGACAACTACGTGCAAAAAGTGTCTCGAAGAATGGTACATTCTATATCTGATATACTTTTCTAATTGGTGGGCTTTTTTGTCTTTTCATCGTCACATAGTTTGCTAGCTCCTTTTTTCATGCAGTGCAACATGGCGTATGTCACAATTGTACTTGCTCAGAATTTTCAGGTACTTCGTTTATGTTACAGTAACCACACCACCCACCAGCTACCAGTTATTATAAAATAAAGAATGAGGCTATGGTAATATGCATATTACAGATCGACCCGTGCTATGGGTCCATATCTCTATTTTCGAAGTTCAAACAGTCGATCCGAACCATAAAACATGATCTCCATATGAGAATGTACTTGAAGAGTTTATATTTTTTTAGATAGGTAGATAATCACTGCTTTTGGATGGTCTAGAATTTTCAAATCAAGTGATTTTTTATCTATCTAAAAAATAATAAAAAAATTCCAGAAAATGTAAATTTTGGTCTACAAGTACATTTTCATATGAAGATTATGTTAAATGGTTCAGATCGATTGTTTGGACTTTAATTACAAAGATATGAGTCCATAGCACTGGCTGTTGTGCAATATCCTTATTCATAAATAAATGTCCACAAATATTGACAGGCCATAAAAAACAAGATATGTATTTTGTTAACATATTCCATCCAAATACTAAAGATATCAGTTGTTTTCATGCTGCTTTTATTGAACTGAATTTTGTAAGAAAAATAGGAAAATCAATGTCAGAAAAAAATATAAATTTAAGTGGGTATAATTGGGGAATTGAGTCAGATTTAGGCATAAATTGGGTCAGGTTGAGGCCTACTTGTGGCTTAATTAAACATCTGGGTGAAAATTATCATACTCTCTGAAATCACAATCCTTCATAGTACAAATTGACCTTTAATTAATTGCAATTTATTTGTCTATTATTTTGTTTCCTGAATTTGTATCAATTCTTTGTAGGTGCTTTCTGTTCTAACCTTAGCTGATTCTGAGAGGAATTTAGTTTTTGAAGATGCATTTAACCAAAACCTACTTGGTTCTTTTCTTCTGGTAAACCAGCCCATGCCAACTTTGCAAATATCCATTAATGAAAATTTATTTGCGTTCATTTAAATAAGTATGGTGCATGTATTACCTATCATTATGTAACAAATGTTTTTTCTTTTAATTTCAGGCTAATGTTCTTACTGGAATGGTAAATCTATTGATGGATACTCTCTCAGCCTCTGCTCTCACAGCCTTGATTATTTTGTTAGCATATTCTTTTGTTTTATGTTTTTGTACAAGTATTGCATCATTTTTTGGAATCCGATTTAAATTTTGGTAATTCTAACCATAAATGTTAGTTAAAGGATTTAGATACTTTTGTGTGTTGATTTGTTTTTAAATTTTGTGTTTTTATTTTGTGTAAATGCAAACACCAAACCGAGCTCTCTTATTCTTTAAATGTTACTTTTTGGTGAAGTCAGCATCAATTTATTAGGCGTGCAAAAGGTTGGCATAGAGCGCTATCATCATTTGTGAGTTTGATGGTTAAATTTGTTTAGAAATTGAGGTGTCCCAAATTCGTCATCTAACGTTGATTTGTTTTTATTCACTTCATTGCAACTTCCGGCGGTTCCAATCAAATCATTCAAATTTTTATTTCCATCTGAAAACTAATAATTCTTTTTTTTTTATTTCTCTTGTTCATCTGTATTGTTTCTATAATTTAAAAATCATATCTATATCTGTATTGCTTAAAACATATTCATATTATCATCCATATCAGCAAGTATATAAAAAAAAAATCACCGACTATCTGTATTTGCAAAAAAACCTGATACAAATTCAATATAGAGACCAAAATTTCTTTTGTTCTCCTTAAAATACAAAGTTAGAGAATTCAGTTTATAAATGCATAGATCTCTTTCAGTACATTATTAGCCACTAAAAATATTTTTGGGAGTTACAGCTTCTCCATTCCTCTTAAGATGTGCACATATCCAATAATTTTCTTTTGTATTTTATATTTTTTTTGTTAAATAAATAAAAAAAATTGTGCGAACAAACAAATAGCTTCATGTTCGTGGAACCATCGCTTTAATATTATGCTGCGACATAAATCCTACCCAACTGCGGTCATGCTATCAGGTTCTAAGAGAAGTGCTTGACTTGGCCTCTCTTCACTCAATTATTCATTTTGAGAAGAGTGAGGCTAGGGCTGCACAAAAAATTCGTAGTTCGGAATTTGATTCGAGTTTGATTCGAAAAAGTTCGTAAAAAATTCGATTCGAAATTGAGATCGTTCAAAAATTAATTCAAACCAAACTCAAACTGGACCTAGTTCGTTTGAAATAGGTTCGCAAACCAAACTTAGTTCGAAACTAACTCAAACGTGAACCGTTGATTTCCACTGATAATTTATGTTCGCTGATAAAAATATAAAATCGTCCAGTCCATAATTGCTCTCAGTTCTAACTTAAAATGTACTTTGAATACTTTGGTGATGTTGCTCCTGTTGGCTATTTGGAAAACTTTGGATACTGTGATTGTACTAAACTTTGGTGTTTGATATAAATTTTGGTATTTGTAATAAACTTTGATATAAACTTTGGTGTATTGTGTAATTAGAATTCAGAATGCCTGAGTTTTTATTGAAGTGTTGTAATTTCGAATTGTGGCCCAGCCATAAGTCATAACTTGTAAGTCATAACAAAGTTCGTAAAAGTTCAAAATTGAGTTCGTAAAAAATTCAATTCGAAATTGAGTTCGTTTGAAATTAATTCAAACCAAACTTAGTTCGAAATTAATTCAAATCAAACTCAAATTGGGAGTAAGTTCGATTCGGTTCGGTTCGTTTGCAGCCCTAAGTGAGGCTATGGTAACATGCATATTACGGATTTATTTTAAAGTTCAAACAATTGATGCAAAGTTGCAAACCATTTAACATATTCACAATATGAAAATGTACTTCGAAATAAAATTTTATATTTTTTGAAATTTGTTTACTATTTTTTAAAATAGATAGAAAATCAATTCTTTCGGATGGTCCAAATTTTTAGATCAAGTGATTTTCTATCTATCTAGAAAAATTTTAAAAGATGTAAAAATTGATCTCTGAATACATTATCATACGAAGATTATGTTTATTTGAAAATAAAAATATGAATCCACAGCACGAGTTGATCCATAATATGCATATTACCATGGTCTCACTCTTTTGAGATCTTTGGTCGGCCGAATATTATCCCTCTATACTCGTTTATCATTATAAACATGTGCAAACTAAGAACCAACATTTTTAATTGTAAATTATATACAAATTTAAATATGTACATAATTATGGACAAAAATTAATGACAACTTAACGCTCTATAATTGGCAAGAGAGTCAGAAACTAAATACTCGTATCGATATTAGCAAACTCATATAATTCGGTTTTGCTTCAAAACATTGTAAAAATTATAAAATTTTGCACTTGCACAAAATAAAATTGAATAACAATAATTTAAACTAATAATGGCAGAGACAACGTGTGAGAATGGTATAGGTTTCATGGTTCGTACAAAAAACTGAAAATTAATTGGATAGCAATGTTTCTTTCACTTTCCTTTGTTTTGGGTGAAAGAACGATTTCTTTCCAGTTGTGCGGTGAGGGATAGAACATGGTTTAATAAAATTTAAATGCCCCTTTATTACAGGAATGATCAGCAAAATTTGCACGCAACTTAAGATTTGGAACATTTATTGTTTGACGTGTTGCCTATACGTGTGTGTGTGTGTGTATGTATGTATATCTTTTTTGCTTTTTAAATTTCTGTTTGACTATTTTTTTTAGATATACATAGTCGGCAAAATGCATGAAGAAAGTAAGTCTATTATTTTCATATAAATTACTTTGTCACTTTCAGTTATTTATGTCTTTATTTGCAACTCTTTATGATAAAAATTTAGAATTCTAATAACAAATATAAGTACTGAATGTGATACATATCATCCTCTACGTATATGTGTGATATTACTATAATTCGGTTTTATTTTGGTTTGATTTTACAAGCAATAAGAATCATTGCTCAAATTGTTCACATTCACTCAATACTTATAAACATGTTAGTGTCCATTGAGATAAAGTTGAGATGTTCATAAAACAATTAACATCTAATTTTAACTTTATTATTTAAGTTCTAAAATCTATTATTAAATTTTAAAGTGAATAATATAATGGAGGTATGAGAAAAAAAAATTAAACAACTTTTACAATAGCAAAATAAATATGAAGCCTCTCAATAATCTACGGAGAATGACTATGCAAATCATTAAGCAATGTTTTTCTTTTGCGTATGGTAACCTGATGAAGTTGACAGTTGCTAGATACTAAGAACCAAATTCAAGCAAATGATACTAAAGAGTCTGATTAGTATGATGTTAGTGTCATTTCAGTTTATATACTACAAACTTCAAAATCTAGTTAATCGATTTCAAATGATGAGTTCAAACCGTTCAAACCGATATCATTTATTAGTTGTGGATTTACAAGCAAAATTTATAATTTTTTTAATTTATTTTGCATCAAGTCAAGCGGTCAAATGTGGGAGTTTTTTAAGTTAATTTTAAGAGTAGAACTAGGGTGTTCCTAAGTTCACCGAGTCTTTTTGTGAATTCAACCCTAAGATCTATCGGATTGATTTCAAATAACGAATCCGAACCGTTGAAACTCATCTACCTTATGAGTGATGCGTCTACATGCAAAAAATTTTAAACTTCGAATTAATTTAGTATAAAGTTAAGCGGTCAAAATTAGAAGGTTTGTAAATTAATTTGCATTCATTTTTTGAACGTTCTTTTCCCACTTGACTTTATACAAAATTAATTCAAAAATTTTAAAAATTTGTATGTAGACACATCACTCGTAAGATAGACGGGTTTCAACGGTTTAGATTCATCATTTGAAGTCAATCCGATAAATTTTAGAGTTGAGTTCACAAAAAAACTTGGTGAACTTAAGAACCCTAGTTCTACTCTAATTTTAATACATTCATTTTCATCATTTTCTTTTACCATTGACTTGATACTAAAATAATTCAAAAAATCAATTTCATTATATCTCTCTCATAAGTCTTTTGATTGGTAGAGTAGTCGGCAAAAATTATAAATTTTGCATGTGAGTGCATCACTCATAAATTACATCAGTTTGAACGGTTTGGATTCGTTGTTTGAAGTCTATTCAATACGTTTTGGAGTTGGTGTCACGTGACATTGATGTCAACTAGTAGGACAAGATATTAAATACTAAAGTTAAGAAGGTCCAATTGGCAAAATTCCACGTTGAGTTACGACAAAGCAGGGAGTAACATGGCCCACGTAAGAAATGCCACGTGGATGGCCCATTTTTTGTGGGTCCGCTGGATTATCCGTTGACTATGTGAATTAATGTGTGGAGTCCAGGTGTAAGCAAAGCAACTACTGAATAGACTCGGTCGGCTGGATTGCCCCAAAATACCCCAAATTTGGCATATTTGCCCACAAAAATATAACTAAAATAAACCAATACCCCAAATTTGAGACTATTTCATGTGTATCCTTTAGATCTCAAAATATCACCCACATCCTTTCAATAATTAGACAAGGAATCAGGATTATCCCTGAAAATAAAAACAAAATTAAGAAAAAAAAATAATATAGAATATCTTACAATTTCTTCAAAATATGCCTAAAATATCCCTCCTAAGGTTTTGCTACATCAGTTCTTGGGTTCAACTAGGATCAATAAGAAAAATTTGCAATAGTTTGGACATATTTTAAAAAAATAAAAATAAAAACAAGAAGAGCAAGAAACACAATTTTCTCAATTGAGCAACCCTCCCTACCTACCTAAAAAATGAAAATAAAATAAAGAGCATTACAAATCACAAATGTTATATAATATCAAGCATTAACAAATAAAATCAACACAATTTATTTAAGCATGGATCCATAAACAAAATTTCTAATAAAACAGGCAAATTTTTAATTTGTAAATTGTAAAGTGTAAACTATATATTATGTATTGACAATCAACGATCAAACTTGTGAAAAATATAAAATGTATTAACTTCGAGCTGCGAAAATAGTCCAAATTTTTGCTCATCTAGTTTCAATTGAGATATTGAAATAAGAAAAAATATTTTGAAATTAAAAGTATAATAATAAAAAATTAAACAATTTCTGTCATATTTATTGGGTATTTTTGTTCCCTCGTGGAAAGCGACTTAGTATAAAGAAAAGGACTAGTACGTAGCTTGCTTAATTAGTCAACAAAGAATGATTAATGTTGATATTTTGGCCACGCAAGAAGTTATCAATATCAGTGTTTTCTCCAAGCAATGATACATCAAATAATCATATGTACTTGTTATTTATTTTTCTAACTGTATCACCTGTCTCATTAGTACTTCTTGTCTGTTCATAGTAGGAAAGCGTGAACAAACATTTTTGAACAAATTAAGCAAGTTTAGAGTTAGAATAGAAGGAAAACAACTAATGTACTATTTCGATACATAATATGTTTCTAAAATTTTGATAGACTATAGCTCTTTATTTTTTATATATGTAAGAAGTTTTGTTAATTTTTACACCTTTTTTTTTCAAATATCTCTCGTAGAAATTAAATTTGCGTCTCTATGTAAAGAAATAAAATTGATCACCAGCTATGCTAGATCTGCGGTTCACTACAACCCCTATTTATTACTACAGCAAATAATATATTTTGCAATTCCTTTTTTTTTTTGTATTTGGTTTCTTTAATTAAGACGTTTGAACGCTTTTTCTCTTTTGTGCTTATTTTTTTTACCATTTTGGACAATTTTAAAAGTAGTAGATATTATTTGCAACTCGCCTTTTAGCTCACATATATTATTTCTGCAATTTAAAGTTGGTACATTAAAAAGTTAAATATTTGGTTTTTCCAAAACTAACAATATTATCAGACAAAAACCTCATACACGTAAATTATAATGTAAACACAAAAGAGAGTTCAAAAAGGAGAAATGAAAGAATGAGGATACGAGTAGAACTAGGGTGCTCCTAAGCTCACCAAGCCCTTCCGTGAGCGCGACTCTAAAACCTATCGAATTGACTTCAAACGATATTTTCAAACCGTTAGATGTTCAATCTATATTAAAATGTGCTTGGAGACCAAATTTTACATTTTTTGAAAATTTTTTACTATTTATTAAGATGGTTTGAAAATCGCTGTTTTTATTAAAATTCTGCATCATTGGAAAACAGCGATTTTCAAACCATCTTAATAAATAGTAAAAAAATTCCAAAAAAATATAAAATTTGGTCTCCAAGCACATTTTAATATAGATTGAACATCTAACGGTTTGAAAATATCGTTTGAAGTCAATTCGATAGGTTTTAGAGTCGCGCTCACAAAAAACTTGGTGAGCTTAGGAGCACCCTAGTTCTACTCTGAGGATACCATATATAATATGATAACATGATGCATCTAGAAAGTGGGCTGAAGAGGCCCAAAATAGAGAAACAGTGATTAGAAAAGATATTAGGAAAAAGAAGTGGGCCCATATTGTCTAGAGAGAGAAAGAGCAATTAAGGAACCCATAACTGAATCCACATGGGCAACCAGCTCACCCCCATTTATTATTCCTTCCCAGCCCCACATTGTCCCCACCTTTGACACATTACTTACAACTATGAGGTATTTCGCACCAATACGCAATAACATGTCTACCTCTACCACTGTTTACTCGCTCACTGTTTTGTACATGAAACAATATCAAGAGAATTTGGTACATTTATTTATTTATGTAGGGCTTAGACGTAATTAAGTTCTTTTAAATAATAGGTGCTCCGTAACTTTCACTTATCTATGCAATGTAGTAGGTTTAATTTCTCGCAAAAAATATTTAAAGAAATATAAATCAGGTTGGTGCCTTTATTTAAAAAAAATATAATGTATATTCTACAACTGAAAAATAATTTGTGAGATTGAAAAGCCCTCCTATTTTAAGATTTCTTTTTATTTAGATTATTATTACTACGAACGTTTATAATCCATCTAAATTTTCTTTAAATTTAAAATTATATTTACAATCATTTTTTATACAATTATATTATCAATATTTTTGTTTTATAATCTAAAATGACTAGTACGTTATATTTTTTTCTAGTAAACCACACAAAACTCAAGAATGTATATAATTTGCAAATATTGACATCCTTAAGGACTTATTTATTTCTACAATAACTATTATTTTTTCATCGATTCTGATTTATTATGTATCTAATAATTTGAATTTATGATTGAACTTAATTATCTTTTTTCATCAAAAAGTATTTCAATATTGCTTATATAGATATTTTTGCATACTGAAGCTGAGATAATATTGTTATGCTTCATCTATATATGTCTTGGTCGATCTAATACAAACAAATATGAACATGCATTAATTATAGTTTGTTGTTCGTCAGATTAAAAAATAAATAAATTCACTCTCAACGGAATTCATACATAATTTTATACTCGGAGAAAGAGGTGTGTTGGGCCGACGAAAACCATCGTCACTCCGTCGTCAAGATCATCGATGTTGAATATAAACTGAAGTTTAGAAGCATACTTTAACTAATCTCCCTTGCGCATAAGAGCGCTATTAATTTAGTTCTTTCATAATAGCAAGGCCATTTAGAAAGTCTCATTTGTGATGTCTTCTTCAAATTTTAGATAGGGAGAGTGAAATTTGAAATGAATAATATAAATATGTAACCATTGAGATTTAAACTAAGTCTCTATAACTACAAAGTGAAATTCTAACTACTAGACTACAAGCACTTGACATTATATGAAAAACAAAATTAATTAAATTTCAATATACTTTTTTTTATTTACAAAAAATGAGTATTCCCCACTGATTTCTCATTGAAACCAAGAGTTAGAGAAGAAGATACCAAATCTCTGGTATCAAGTTCTCAAAATTACATCCATCACATATTAGTAATATTCATAAGTCTTTCACTTGCCAGACACTATAATAAACCTACAAACATGACCAACCATACATCCAACAAAACGACAACAGTTCATATGATTTTCAAACAAATATTAAAAAACTCAAGAAGCCTGCATTTACATGTCTAGCAAATCCTCATCCGTTTCTGCTCCATTTGTTGCCATAACTTTAGAATTCGTATCCTCTGCATTAACTCAAAAGAGAATCTTTTGAGTTAATGAATCTCAACTGTTCAATCTGTTTTAAGATTCGTGCGAACTAAATTTGCACTAATATTAAAAGACCCCTATGCTATAACACGAGCCAAATTGGCTCCGTTTAAAATCAGACGGTTGAAATTCATTAACTCAAAAGATTCTCTTTTGAGTTAATGCAGAGGATACGGATCCATAACTTTAGCCTCTCTCATGCGCAACGGACCTAAAATTGAAATTATATCTGTAACATCACATGGAAGAACTAAATTAAATTTAAAGTATTATCACCTCTACATTTACACCAATAGAAATCAAAACAACTATATTGGCTGATATACTAGTTATTGGTTTGCAAGCTGCATTTATACTAAAAATTTCAATATACATTATTTTAAAATTTTGAAATCATAAGATGACTAAGCACTCCTAACTAATCTCTAAATTTGCCTCTGCAAAGAAACCCCTGACTGTCTTATTTGATAATTATTCAATTCAACATATTATTAAATTGAATATTATTTCTTAAGTTGTACCCATTAAAAGGTTATACCTTACATGACACGCCTATATATGATTAATATATTATAAACTTCAAATGAACACTTTTTAATTAAGTATAAAATTGTTAAAATACAATACATAATTAATTTATATATAAAATCAATGTTGGATTAATGATCCAACTGTGTACACCTGGCACGATACGAGTACAAGGAAGGGGCCTAGCATGAGAATGCTTCCATGAACAAAATAATTTGTTTTATTTGAAAAAGTCCCCAGCGCAGTTTACAGCTTAATGGTAGGTTGATAAACTAGCTCTATGCATGGATCGTTTAAAAATTAAAACACAAGGAATTTAAAATCTTGCCTAATTATTTACAAATAACGCATTCAATATGACAAAATTGTTAATAATTAAAGAAACAATAACTTATCGTTGGTCTAGTAGCAAAGACACATGATTATCATGTAGGAGGTAATAGATTTGAAATCCACAAAATGAAAAAATCCTATGTATTAATATACAAGGGTTTGAATAGAAGTGCTAATTTTACCCGATTATCCGGATCGGATCCGGAACCGAACCGGATCCGAACTGAAATCGATAGAGATCCGATTAATTTGGGTAGGATATGGTTTAAAAAATATAACCGGTTAAATTATAAGTACAGTTACAAAATTAATAGTTTAATATCTGATTCAGATCCGATCGGAACAGATATTATAATGGATAGAATACGGTTACAAAATATGAGTACGGTCCAACCCGATAGCATCTCTAGGTTTGAAATGTATTGGTAGCTCGATCCAAACCTGTATTTAAAAAAAAGAAGATATCGGTGGTTTGATTTTCCTGTCAATTCCAGTTCTGACAAGTCAGTTGGACCGGATAAAATTCAACGAGAAGATCTTTTCAATTTGATTCGTTCAAAAGATTGTATATATAACTAAGTTGGTAAAAACCAAACTAAATGATTCACTGACTACACAGAAAACTTCGATTTTTTGTAGGTCGTTTTACTTAATTTTTATTTTGTAGGTCATTTTACTTAATTTTTATATTTTATAAAAAAAATTCTGAAGCTTTCGTTTATTTCGAAGACCTTTTTTTTTCTTCTCTTGTAAATAAAAGGAACCAAAATGTACAAATTCTTTTCTTCTTTTTATTAACAATTAATTGGAGTTCATATTATATTATTAAATATATAAGTGTGGTATAAACTTGTGACCAAAAGAACAACCATATAGTGTCTTAAAAAATGTTTTCGATTTAATTTGCTTCTCACACTTCAAATTAAGTTGGCAGAAAAAATAATTTAATGACGGTATTAACTTTAACATTATTTAAATTACGGTTCAATTTGTAAATGTGATGTCTAACTTCAATATTATCTAACTTGAACAACAAAATCAGTAGCAGAACCAAATCAAATTAACGGAATGGGGTCATTTACTATATTTCCAAATCATGCATCATGTAAATTTGTAAAAGTAGGTAAATTTAAAATTTATTTATCAATTCTCATGGAATTGTTAAATCTGATCATACTAAATTTGCATAATTATCATGCAAATTTGTAAAATTAGACAATTTTTTGTACAAACTCTTATGAAATTGTTCTTATTGACTCCGTCAAAAAAAAAAAAAATTCTCCTTTCACCACCGGACAAAATATTAAAATTTCGACATTAACTAATATTGGTAGCCTTCTGGAGGAGTAGAGTATTAATTACATAAATTAGCGTTCATGCATGCAAAAATTACACAGTCGTTGAGTCCCAATGCTGAAGTTGACTTTGTGAGGTGAATATAGACCATTTTTGACTTGGAGCAGTCTCGGCATTAAAAGGTACAACTGTTATGGCTGACTTGTTTAACATGCATATCTATTTCAGTAGACTGCTGTTTTATTACGCCTCTTTTCTAGGAAAATGTGGAATACAATATTAGTCTTTCCATTGCATTTCTCGAATTCTATGCCTAGCTACACATTTATTATAAGCAAAATTGTAGCAAGTAAATGAAAACTTCTATTTTTTTTAGAAAAATATAAACAAAACAAATACAGATTTGATGGTGTTTTGTTTTTTCCTTCAAAAATAACAAGGACTCAAGTATGAAGTGACTGAAAGTCTGAAACATTGATTCTGTCGCTCCCCTCCTCTCTTCCTTCACAGCACTACAGATGTAAGAATACAAAATATCTCATATTCGGGAGTGACTGGAAATTTGGTTCAGGTGATCTCCTGTATTGAAAGTCGGATAAAGGAATGACCGAAAATTTGATTCGGTCCCCGGTATTTTAAAATCTCACCCAAGAAAATTGAGCCAAACTAAATATTCCGTCATGAAGAGTGGAGAGGGGATAGGAATTCAGATCCAGTGAAGTAACTCAATGTTTGAGTTTTGGATCGGAACTGTCCGATTTGAATCCGTGACAATCCATTTCAAGTGGAGCGCACATCTCGAACGACGGATTCAAATTGGACGGTCCCGATCCAAAACCCAAACATTAGGTTACTGGATCCGGACCCGAGGGGGTAGAGGGAGAGATTATATTTGCTTGGGTCATGGGGTGTGCATCAATTTTCTGAGTGGCGCTGTAAAAGGAGAGTCAGATCAAAGTTTAATTTCGATCACCTGTCTCATTTATTTTTTGAAAAAAATTATACTTACGTACATCCCAGCCAGTCAAACATAAATAATTCCCTCCTACGAGATTATAATAGCAATATATATATGAGGAGGGATCGAATTACACCGTTTTTTGGTGACATCGAATTACATCGTGCATTTTCAAAGTCCAAACAGTCGATCCAAACTGTTCAATACGATGAATATATTAAAATGTGCTTGCAGATCAAATTTTACATTTTTTTGAATTTTTTTACTATTTATTAAGATGGGTATAAAAATTCAATAGTCTGAAAACAACAATTTTGTAAAGTACTTAATAAATAGTAAAAAAATTAAAAAAAATGTAAAATTTGATCTTGAAGCACATTTTAATATATCCATCATATTGAACGGTTTGGATCGACTGTTTGGACTTTGAAAATGCACGATGACATTCGAAACTAACTTAATAAATAGTAAAAAAAATCATAAAAATGTAAAATTTGGTCTCCAAGTACATTTTAATATAGATTGAATATTGAACGGTTTGGATCGACTGTTTGAACTTTAAAAATATAAAAATTGAAGTGTTTGTTCTACGGCCTAGGAACAAACGTTTTGATATTAGCCAACCTCTCTATATATATATTTTCAAAAAAATTCCAAAATTTCAGGTTTAATTTGTTTGGAAGCTTCGTCGAATTAGTACTAGTTCTTGCATTTGGAGACAGCCATTTCACTGCTTGATGATTCACAACAACTAGACTCCAAAATTTTCCTTTTATCAATAGGAAATACTGCTATTTTGCACATGCCATCCTTTTTTATAATTTGAATTGTCATCTAAGTTATCTTCAATTTTACTGTGATATTGACAGAGATAATGTTCAAAAAATTGCAATAAATGTGCAAACTTTATCGTTCCATGTGCTTCTTCGTTCCCATCTACCTCATATAGGCCGAAATTTTTATTACTATCCAAAATTAATAAATAATTCACAAATCTACACTCTTGGTGACGGAAATTTGAAAACTGTCCAAACCGCAAAAAAATTTGCGGTTCTGGACCTTTTGTCCGCAATTTTTTTTCCCGGTCTTGGAGACGGGAAGCTGCAAAAAAAATCATGGTTTCAGCCCATTTCAGCTCAAAACTGCAATTTTTTTGCAGTTTCAGAACTGGAAATTAAATCTGCAGTTTTGGTTAAAACCGTGATTTTTCTTTGCGATTTCAGGTCCGGATTTTTTTTTGCAGTTTTAAACCATTTTGCACTATAAAAACGCTCCCGCTTCTCCCAGAACACTCAGTGAATAAAAACACTCAGTAAAGGAATAAAAAAGAAAAGAGTAAAAATACTCAGTGAATAAAAGAGAAGAGTAAAGGACAAAAAAAAGAGAAAAAAAGAAGAGAAGAAAAAAAAATAGAGAAAATCGGATTTGAGAAGTGGACTTTTGTAAGTTTATTTATTTATTTATTTAATTTTAATTACTTAATTTTTCAATTTATGTTGTACTTATAGGGTTATTTTTTAAAAATTATATTTTGTTATCCAGACCAATCAAAACAAAAAAAATGATCTGTGTCAAAAATTTTATTGGAGGGGAAATCCAATACAATGACGACGGGGTCTTTTATAATACCCGGCCTAGATACTCATTACCGATATCCGTGAACCATAACTTTGATTATCTTCAGAATGAGATTTATAAACTGATTGGGTATATTGTTAGTGAAGCAAATCTGGAAATCCAAGCCAGGTTTAATATGTCTACTGATGGACAACGTGACTATCAATTAGTATCGGTAACAAACCAGGCATCGTTTGAAATGATTTTAGAAATTGTGGCGTCTTTCCCACAAAGGTTACCGGTTCTGGAGTTGTATGTAGAATTGGAACCGAACCATGCTGGTTTTAATTCCCAGTTGAATCGAAACAGTCAGGCCCTTGTAACCAGTGAGATCCCTGAATCTCGATCCCGACCTAGTATCAGTCGGAACCCTGAACCCATAACTTGACCTAAACCTGTTCGGGTCCGTAGACCGGTACCGGTCCCTGATTATTTGCATGCACCTGTGGATGCAATTGATGATGACAGTTTGGGGAGTGGGGATGAGATGCTCTCAGATGAGTTATCAAATTCCAACAATAATGTTGGACCGAGCAGACTATCACAATTGCAGTCTTGTTCACAGTCCCGCCAAACACAATGACCGATAACTGGCCAGGAAAATATGAGACATCCAGTTGATAGTTTTAATGACATATCCAGTTTTCGGCCTGCGGATGTCAATTTTTTCAGCGGCACAAAGAGAACATTTGATTATCCATTGGCCGTAGGCAAAGTATTTGAGTCGAAAACATCTCAAAGGTAGCAATCAATGAGTTTCATATCACGAACAATTTTGAGTGTAAGGTTTCTAAAAGCGAACCTCGACGTTTAGTTGTGGTGTACAAAGATGATTTTTGCAAATTCAAGTTATGTGCGAAGCCTAACGGTATTTCAGAATCTTGGATTATTAGCCAACAAGCAATCCCTCATGCATGCAAAGTACCGGCATCACGTGCTGATCATTGTTAGCTTACATCAGAGATGGTTGCCCTTGCAATTGATGCGACCATGAGATGGGATGTTACAGCCAGTATAAATCATATCAGATATGTCGTCAAGGCCACATACAAAAAGGTAACTCCCAAGTATAACAAATTATGGTGAGGCCGTGAGCTTGCTACTGCAAATCTTTTTTAGGGTTGGGAGAACTTGTACAACTTGCTTATTATGATCTTGGAAACCATAAAAAGAACCAATCCAGGAACCAAGTATTGTGTGACCTCAACCCCGATTGATGGATCACCTGTTCATCAGACCAATGATTAGTATTGATGCATGTTTCATGTCGGGAAGGTACCAAGGTAGGTTGCTAATGACATGTGTGTGCGATGTTGAAAACCAACTGTTTCCATTGGCTTTTGGAATTGTGGAGAAAGAAAGAGCAAAAAACTGGAGTTTTTTTTTATGAGATGGTTGCGGTTGGAAGTTATTGGAGATGGTCAATTCTTTTGTATCATATCGGATAGACATTTGAAGATTAAATATGTGTTCCTGGATCCACATCTCGAATGGGATGAGTCTACCGATCAATGTGTGCATCAAAATTGTTCTCAACATGTTACCGAGAACCTCTTCAAGTATGTGGGGCGGAAGAGAGAGGTCAGCGATAAGTTTAAGATTGGAGTAAACAAGAAGAAACCTAGGAGGTTGCAGGAGATGTTTGAATATTTTGAAATTGATGGTGATCTGGTATAAGCCCAATCGAATCGAATACGGTGCGTATTTCTCGTGGTACTCGCAATGCATCCGATAGTGTTTGACGTTTAAAGCATCCAAACTCTACATTACAACATAAATAGGAATTATAATATGATTTGATTTCTGACCGAGTTATGAAAAATCAAATAAGTAAATGCTTACCTCCTTAGAAGCCTCAGATACCCTATGATGGTTGTGAGGTATCCACAACAACTGGCTAAACACCTCTTGCATTCTTCTCGTCTTTCTCTTTCCTTCATCAGGTACTTCGTCTGCCATATTACAAATTTCATTTGAAATTTTCTAAATTATGCGGATAATATTCTAAAACCATTTGTAATTTTCTAAATTATTCTAAACTATTTTGGAATTTTCTAAAATATTCTAAACCATATTGGAATTTTCTAAATTATTCAAACAATATTCTAAATCATTTTGGAATTTTCTAAATTATTCGAACAATATTCTAAACTATTTTGGAAGTTTCTAAAATATTCTAATCCATTTTGGAATTTTCAAAAATATTCTAAACCATTTTGAATTTTCCTAAATTATTTGAACAATATTCTAAACCATTTTAGAATTTTGTAAATTATTTCTAAACCATTTTGGATTTTTTCTAAAATATTCTAAACTAATTTGGAATTTTCTAAAATATTCTAAACTATTTTGGAATTTCCTAAATTATTCGAACAATATTCTAAACCATTTTGAAATTTTCTAAATTATTCTAAACCATTATGGAATTTTCTAAAATATTCTAAACTATTTTGGAATTTTCTAAATTATTCTAAACCTTTTTTAATTTTCTAAAATTTTCTAAATTATTTTGGAATTTTCTAAATTATTCGGACAATATTCTAAATTATGTTGAAATTTTCTAATTTATTTGGACATTATTCTAAACTATTTTGGAATTTCTAAATTATTTGGACAATATTCTAAACCATTTTGACATATCCTAAACTAATTTACTATTTTCTAAATTAAATAGTAAATAAAAAAATAAAAAATACCCGAACCGAAGTGCCGATCGATCAGACAGTCGGAGAGACGAGAATAGAGAAAGGGAGAAAGGGAGAGATGAGAAATGAGGTTTGAGGGAGAGAGGACTGTGATGAAATGAGTTTTGAGGGAGAAGGGGCTGTGATGCGCAAATTTTTTTTTCCGGTTCCAGGCTCCAGAATCGCAGATTTAATCTTCGGTTTTCAAAACTGGAAATCATTTCTGCAGTTTTGGAAATCTTGAAACCGGGAAAAAAATTGCGGACAGAAGGCCCACAATCGCATTTTTTGTTGCGGTGTGGGCAGTTTTTGAATTTCCATCACCAAGGGTGTAGATTTGTGAATTATTTATTAATTTTGGATATTAATAAAAAATTTGGTCATATACGACTTATTCGGTGTACGAAATAGGGGTGTAAACGGATCGGATATTATCCGATTTCGTCTGAGTTTGAATCTGGAAAATTACTTAAATTATCCGATTCGTATCTGTATCCAAGACTATCTGTATTTGTATCCGTATCATATCTAAAAAATTATAACATATAAGAATACAGTAAGATTTTTAACTATCCGTAACTATTCGTATCCAACCATTTATATTCCTAAACCACAACAAAGGTACTATATGTTCTTAAATTGATTTAAAACTGCATATACATATCATTGTATCAAACTGTATATACATATATACTCTGATGAACAATATAACACTATGACATGATTAGTGACTAATATTTTGATAATATGATATATGTTTTGTAACCAACACACTTATTATGAAAAATATTAGATTTAATTTATGAATGAAAAAATTATATTTAAATGTTATTTTTTCACTAGAATGTACATTAATAATTTATTTTTAATTATCCGAATTATATTCGTATTGGTATTCGTATCCGTCCGATATCCGATCTATATCCGTATCCATTTAATATCCGACCCGTATCAATATCCGAGACTATCCGTATTTGTATCCGTATCCGAAAAATGATAAAGAATAAGAATATGGTTTGATTACCGTTTACACCCCTAGTATGAACCCACAGCAAATTTTATTTTAATATATATAAAGAAAAAGAAAAATAGAGAAAATCCACAGAAAATTAGCCCCCATTGCTCTGGGATTGGTATTGTCCTCCTACGATGTGGTGAGTCCCTGAAATGGATAACCACGTATATATATCGGTGACACCTTGCGTAGTGTGTGCACCTGCCAGGCTGCCACGGGAAATCTCTATATTGCAATTAAGTGACCTTGTCTGCTCTAGAATAGTTGTTGGAAGAATCACTGTATAATAATACTATATGTCTATATGTACAGTCAATTTTTTTTTATTCAGTACTTTACATTCATCATGTATAAAAAAGAAATTTGTAATAATCAGTAGTATATTTATGGATAAATATTTATTAAGAATAAAAAAAATATAATAATCTCAGATGGAATTCTTAATCACAATAACGTTCCAAAGTTCTAACATTGATTGGATAATTGACATTTCGACAAAATTTGCATTTCATCAAATATTGTGCTATCAAAAATCCAACGTAAATATTTGATATATAGCTGAGAAGATACGCTGAATGCTATAAGAGTTGCAAGTTAAAGATGTAAATCTTTTTGAATGAATGTTTCATTCCCTTTCTTAATTTGACATCTCAGTAGAAATTTCTTATTTTCAATATGACATGCAATTGAATAAATACCAGTAGTTCTGTTTTCAACTTCATTTTACAAATTGCATCAGTACAGTATAATTCCAGAGAAAAATAATTGTAGAATGGTCGGAGCCAAATAAAAGTTAGCATGACTTACGTAGAAGAGCATGCAGCTGCACTTTCCACAGAACATCACGGGTGCAATAAATAAAGCAATTGCATCTTGTGAAGTAGGCTGTGAAGAATTAACTGTACTGTGTTTGCAACTTGATGGATTTTAAATTTCTTCTACTTGACATGTGCAATTGAAAGATAATGTCTTGTTCCTGTCAGTTACGTTATAAAAAAAAAAAGTCTCTGTGGTTCAGATCAAATATTCTATAACAAAATTTTATTGAAAAGAAACATGCTCAATTAGCTATATAGCTTCTAGAGATTTTTGATTAGTAGACTTAACCAAATTCCCAAATTCCATGGGAACACCTCTGCAAGTCAATGCACCCTTTAAATTAACTCTATAACTTTGTGATTAGTTAATCACATTTGGCTCATAGCTTATCAATTTTTAGCTTTTTAGTATAGTTATCACTATGACCGACTATATATACACTATTCTTCAAACTGATAATGTGATTTTATAAAGTCAAAGTGATGACTATATACTTTTGGGAGTGTCTTTTGTCCAAATTTTTTTGGATAAAGTCTGTCTGATTCGCGTCAAAATTCAAACAAACGATTTAGATTCACGAGACCATTTAAATTATTAAATTTTAAACTTGTTTGCACGAATATCAATACAATTGGATGATTTAGACCTAATTCATATACTTATAAAAATACTGCCAGAAACACCTTTTCTTAGCTCTACAAAAAAAAAAAAAAAACAGTTGCAGCTACTTTTTTTTTTCAAATCGAGCACGCTATATATATCGGTACAATTGAAAAAGTTTGAAAAGAAAAACACAATGTATATATATTAAAAACATTTTTTCAAGTAATAATATATACCAGAACAAAAATACTCAAATATATATAAAACACAACTGTGGTTACCGGTGTACCTTAATTGAATGCACGCGCATTTGTAAGGCAGAGAAAAGAGAAAGAGAGAGAGAGAGAACACCACACCATCACTCCACTGGTCTGACTTTTTTGAGAGGGATAGAGAAGAGAGAGGAGAGGGAATTAAATGAGCTTTGCTGTCTCGCTTTGACTCTTCTCGCGTTGTCAGTATACCCTTGGGGCTTTGGAGGTCAAATGGGTCTTTAATCCCTCTCCTCTATTTATACACCTCACTAACTTGAGTCTCTTTAGATCAAACAAGGTTCAACATATCATTGTCTTTGTTTGCTTGTTTGTTAGAGTCTTAGATAGCAGAGAGAGATAAAAATAGAAGAGGAGAAATGGTGAGGCCACCGTGCTGTGACAAAGAAGGGGTGAAGAAGGGACCATGGACGCCTGAAGAAGATATCAGTTTGGTCTCTTACATACAAGAGCATGGTCCTGGCAACTGGAGAGCTGTTCCTGCTCTAACTGGTACCTTGCTACTCTTCATTTCTCTTACTCAAATTAATATTTTAATTTCTCTCTTTAAATATATAGTTCCTCTGGTTGTTGGTTTTTAGGATAGTGTTGAACTTTATAAAAAAAGGGGGGGGGGGAAATTAATATTATTTTTGCTGGTCATGCAAGTGTTAATTATGTACAATGCATGTTTGCCATTGTTGATGTATGTCTGGTGAAAATTCATCATTTCAAGATATATACTATGATGGTGTTTATTTGTTGAATTACAAGAGAAAATTGGATTCTTTAAATGATTGAGGTCATGATTGGATTTTTTTAGCGTCTAATCTTAATGAATAGGTCTTCACCTAATCTATGAATAGGATATAACTAGGCTTTTCTTTTTCTACATTCTTATTTGACCCCTTAATGAAATATATTGACAATAAGTTTCCTTCTCCTTGTTTTTACTCAGGACTACAGAGATGCAGTAAGAGTTGTAGGCTTAGATGGACAAATTACCTCAGGCCCGGTATAAAAAGGGGCAATTTTACTAATCAAGAGGAGAAACTCATAATTCATCTCCAAGAACTTCTCGGTAATAGGTGAGTTAATTAAATATACAAAAATACAATTTCTTAACTATATAATGCATTAAAAATATATTGTGCTAATTATTGGGTTCTAAACTTCTAATAAAATTTCAGATGGGCAGCCATTGCTTCTTACCTCCCAGAGAGAACCGACAACGACATAAAGAACTACTGGAACACACACCTCAAGAAGAAGCTCAGGAAAGATGGACCAGTAGACTGCCAATTGGGACAGAGATCTGCTTGCAAGGGCCAATGGGAGAAGAGGCTTCAAACAGATATTAACCTTGCCAAGCAAGCACTCAGTGAAGCTTTGTCTTTTGATCCCAAACCAAACGACAAATTAGTACCAAACAGTACTGGTACTAACAGCACTGGAGAGAATGGCAGCACAACTCATTCCTCTCCATTCTATGCTTTAACCACTGACAACATATCCAAGCTTCTTGAACAATGGAACAACAAGGGTTCGACCAGTAATTCCGGTTCGAGTTCGACTGAGACCGAGACCGAGACGTCAGGATCGGGTTCAAATTGTGCCATGTCTCCTCAACCTATTGATTCGGTTGTCGGGTTAGGGTTGAATTTCTGTGAACCCGAGTTGTCAATGTTTGAATCATGGTTACTTGATGAGGGCATGGATCAGGATCAAGGACAATTGTTCTATGACATGTCTTTAGATTTTGATCTCAAGTAGTTTTGATTGGTATGTTTTTTTGGGTCTTTTGAGTCTTGACTTAATTAGGGTTTTCAAGTGATGACTAAAGAAAGGTCTGTAGTTTCTTTTCCTGGATGGATTAAGACATGTAAATTTGCTTGAGTAATACTTCAAGGAATGTATTGATATATCCATTTCAATATTTCTAATCATTTGTCTTTTTAAAATCTAGTTTAGGATCCACGTACAATGCCCTCAACATTGCCACCTTATTTGTTCATATGCTTGAAAATTGCAATAATTGATGTCTTTCTAACTTGATAATTTTAAAAGGTGCAAATATTGTACCAAATTATTTTTGGTGTTTGTATTAATAATTCTACTGAATGTAGTTGTTTGTGATTTCCAAGATGCTCAATTACCAGTTAATAATTTGGTAGCTTCTCATTTTTCGGTGCAACTTGAATTAATTACAGCATCTAATTATATTATCACTTTCTCCCTTGTGCCGTGCATTGAAAATGATAATATATTTACTTGTTTCTTAGGTATAGTTTTTTTTTTTTTAATGGTTAGATTTCTTAAGTATAGTTAAATGTTTAATTCTTAAGTGTCTTTCTGCTTTATGTACTTCTCTAGTTTTGCTTATTTTGTAAGACTTGTGATGTAAACAACATTTATCAGACCTGTGTACCAGCTGTTTGGTACCAGGTTTCTGCCAAGTGTTCAATGAAATCGGTGGGTAATTTAACCCCGCTACTTCTCAAAAAAAAATTCTTAATTAAGCGTCTTCTCCAATAAATTGTAGTTAATGCATTTTCTAGGCATATAAATAAATATGTAAAAATAAATCTAACGACTCATTAATTTTAATCTATACTTTTTTATTAAGTAAAGTCTGAAAAACAACTCTAACGCTAATGTTTGTTGCTTTTAATTTAAGTCTAAATGTGTGATGCATTGATTGTATTCATTTATTTGTAATACACAGCTAGCAATCCGTAGGTTTTCTTTTCTGTTTGTTCTGTTTGTTTGTTTGCTACAATTAAATCCGTAATTAACCTCGCGCGCTATTAGATTTTTCGTTCCCAATTATTTGCATACCAATTCATTCTTAGCTGGCAAAATATATATCTCTATCAACCTATGTATGAAATTTTAGTCATTAATATTACAACATCAAAAGTCAACAACTTATCTAGTTAAGGGCCCAAAATAAGGGAAGAATTAAATAATTAAGTTTGAATCCTCTGATTAGATAGATTGGATGACCAGTGCGGCGGGTCACTGCCATATATTGTGACCCGGCACACGCTGTGCCATTCCATACTGGTTGCAGGAAGTGGCTTTAATTAGATAAGATCAGGGATTCAAGGGTGATGTTGGAAATCAGTTTCCACATGTCAAGAATTTTTTAGTCAGTATCGTCAATTGGATAATGTAGAATAAATAAACTTAAAAAGAATTCCTGAGTTTTAATCTTCAACATTCATTAGGTTGATTAAATGTGGTTAATTTAAATTATCTATTTTTATCTATTTTATGAGTCAAGTACGTGTTTTCATTCTAAATTTTTTTTTCCCAATTTATTCTGTATAAGATCGATCAAAAAATTGAAAAAAAAAAAAAAAAACCCATTCTGATATGTCCATTAATTAATTGCAACAAATTAGGCTCCTCCATCTTATACAACAAATTTTAATTCTGGTACATCCTTAGATGTCCTTTTCTAGAGTCGAATATGTACGTGTCTCTATGTAGAGACAAGATTCACACTACTGCACTAAGCCCGCGACGTAGAGTGTAAGCTTTTGATTTATGAAATTGACAAGATGAACGTAATTATTTGCTGCTTAAAGATTTTTTTAATAAATTTTAAAAATAAATTCAAGATTTTTTCAATAAATTTTAGCTCGTCGTATAACTAATCTTTACTATTTAGATGTGACATAAACTAAAAAATTCTTGGCTCTATCTAATACAAATCTTTCTGTTATAATCTTCTATAGTGATGTTTGTTTTTGATAGAAATAGTTGACCTAATCGCCAAATGAGTTGACATCACAAATTTAATCTTAGCTGTAAAAGAAAAGGACTCAAAGAAGACTCATGCATGGGTTCTTTGCCTTTGCCCTCTTGGCAAAGCTTATTTCATTTAATTTCATATTTTCACGTGGTTGGTTTTAAATATGCCCCTTTTGAAATCTCTTATTGAAAAACACCTTTGTAAATATGCAATAATTGTTCACAACATTTGATTAGGCGCAATTACTGATATTCTCACTTTACAATATGTGATAATATGTGACAAAATACTACTTAATTAACTACACATGATGTAGGTCATCGTACATCATCAATCAATTATAACTCAATAATATACAAAATTATAGGATTTCAAGTTTACATATGAAAAAATTAATCCCTCATTTCAAGCTGTATATGTTATCTATGCAGTATGAATGCTAAGAAAAACCTGATCTGGTTTTAGATCTATGTAAACCGTCCAAAATTCTTAGACCAAACCTGTCTAAAAATAAATAAACTAATACTAATAAATGCATATGTCCTGAAGCACATGTGGTGAGTCTCTATATGGTTATAACAGGACATGCTATTCATGGGTCTGTTTTCCTTTGAATTGAAAAGGCATCAGAAAGGAAGCATATGGGCATGCATGTTGCCTTCTTCATAGAGATAATGAGGTTCACTTGTAATTGGTACGTAGGCCATGCATGGATACAAAGTGAATGCTGTGTCTGGGCTATCTCATATGATTAATTAATGTTTCATGATTTACATTAAATTGGAAGCAAATCTGCTGCGATTCTAATCCCAACCATTCAAACGATGAAATTCAGGATTCTTTTGAGAAGTCAGTTTTTGTGCACAAATCTCGAAACATGTGAACGGTTAGGATTGGAATCACAATCCCAGAGGATTGCAGCAGATTTATTTCCCATTATATTACCCCCTTTTATATTATTGACTTTTTTTTTACTGGTAATGCCTTTCTGATTCTGTACGCTTCATGGACGTAGAAAAATATGTTAATTTTTGATTGTGCAAGGAAAATGAGATAAAAGTTAGGGTGTGATGTGCTCACCAAGAGGGTTTGGTGAGCACAACTCTAAAAGTATATTGGATCGGTTTCAAATGATGAATCCAAACCGTTGAAATTCATGTACTTCATGAGTGATGCATGTACATGTAAAATTTTGAAAGTTTCGAATTCATTTGCTACAAGGTCAAGCGGTCAAAGAAATGATAAAAATTGAATATATAAAACAACTTATAAAATAACTTATAAAGTGTTCATTTCTTTGACTGCTTGACCTTGTAGCAAATGAATTCGAAACTTTTAAAATTTTGCATGTACATGCATCACTCATGAAGTACATGAATTTCAACAGTTTGAATTCGTTATTTGAAGTCTATCCGATATACTTTTGGAGTTGTACTCACCAAACCCTCTTGGTGAGCACATCACACCCTAGCTTTGCTCAAGTTACATTGTAGTATGATTGAGTTATGAGTTCATATTTCTAAAGAGCTCAGCAATTATAGTAAGCTACTTGGAGTAAATTTTAATAATAAGTTCCAAAAAAGGAGATACTATATTTGTTGCCTATGACCACCACATAACAAAAGAATACCTAATTAATTATGTCAGCAGTGATGTCAAGAATTAAGTCAAACTTGATAGTAAAGATGGATTTATGTCATTAAATGCAGAGAGCAATTGCCCAATGTTGATACATGACTAATTGAATATTGACAGATTTTTTTTATTTTTGAAAATTATGTAAAAATAATATAAGGTATTAGATAGATTGCGGTGAAAATTTTGATGCAATAGAAGAAGCCGAACTACCGATTCAGTTTAAAAATATCTAAAAGAACCACGCAGGTATGGGCAGTGCTGCATAAAATCATATAACAAAAGAAACTGAATCTTCGGTTGCCTTAGCTCATTATAATGTAAGTGCAGTCTCATTTTCTTCGCCCTTTAAAGAAAAATACTATGTAATTTATAATTAAAACCGAATCATTATTCGTTTGGTTTCTTTAGAGGCCGAACTCTGGTGTGGTTTACAGTATGATTCTGAGTCCATAATATATCTATGACTGGAAGAGTCCATGCAAAAACAAATTATTAGTGGGCCGGGCCTTTCTAATACAGGCTTGTTAACGGTTATCCGATCCGAATGGACAAGCAGGCCTACCTTTATTCTTCTTGAATAAATAAAATAATGAGAAATAAGGACAAAGTAACCGGTCAACCGAAAACCAAACCGTGCTTGGCGCGGCAGTACGGCACAATGGAGTGGGTGGTAAACTGGGAACTACTGGATAAAACGATCATGACCATTGATTTGGATGATCGGACGGTTCATACATTGGTCCTGATATTGTACTACCACTTTATGACGTTTAGAAAGTTCAAAAGCCTTGAAAGAAGACTCGTCTCTTGTCTTTGAGAGAGAGAACGAGATATCGAATTACCTATTCTTTTCTTTCCCAGATATCAACAGCTATTTTGTTATTTCTTTGAAGACATGAGGATATTTTGTTGATAAGTAGATCTTTGAAGAATCGATCAACGTCCCTATACCAGATTAGTAAGTTCCCGCGGTTCAATTTTTCTTTATTTCCCTGTTTGAGTTGAGACTTGAGAGTATTAATTTTGAGCAAAGATTTGAATTTTTCCCAAATTGTAGTGGACCAGTTGTTATGTTAGTTATATTTGTGAATTACAAATTCGAAAATTTTGGGGGTTCAGACAATATTGTCAACACTCAACAAATTGTTCTTCTTGTAGTTTTGATTTCTAGTTAAGAGAAAGATTCCAATTTCACGAATTTCTGTCAATTTTAAAGAACAAAACGCAAAAAAGAAACTTCCTTTAAATTTTGCTTGGCATAAAGTTTGTTATTTTTAGCAAGGTACCCATGTAGTAGTAGCTGATACTTCACTTCCAAATATTTTTTTGGAAGCAATCTTTCCATAATTTGTTGAAATGTTACCTCTTTTGAATGATTTTGTGGTTCCATGTTATTATGGTTACTTTACCAAAATTTATATTAAGATATAGTTTACACATTTTAATGTAGGTATTAAATGGCCCAAAGTCTTACCAGAAGCGCCGTATACCTACTTGTGGCACTTGGCTTGAGCATCTTTTGCTACATCCTTGGTTCATGGCAGAGAAGGCCTATTGGCAGAGGCGACTTGATAGCCCGAGAAATTACCAAGCAAACTGAATATGCCTTCCCCACAACCCTAACTTTCGAAACCCACCATACAAAACCCATCTCCTCAAACAAATCTATAAACTCAACGTCTAGAATTTTTAAACCATGCGATGAGACATATACCGATTATACCCCTTGTCAGGACCAGAAACGGGCTATGTCCTTTCCGATAAAAAACATGGTTCACATAGAGCGGCACTGTCCAAGTGAAAAGGAAAATATGTATTGCCTCGTACCAGCACCGAAGGGGTACGTACCACCGTTTCATTGGCCGTATAGTCGGGATTATGTCCCATTTGCAAATGTTCCTTATAAGTCTTTGACAGTTGAGAAGGCAATGCAAAATGGGATCCAGTTTGAGGGTAAGGTGTTTAGGTTTACTGGAGGTGGGACCCAATTCCCGCAAGGAGCTGATCGGTACATTGACCAGCTTGCTTCGGTTGTACCAATTGAAAACGGTACTGTCAGGACTGTGCTTGACACTGGCTGTGGGGTACGTAGTTGCTTTTCTTTAGGTTGATTCTTTCATTTTGTTTTTGTCTATATATAGTGCTATGTGCAAATTGCCATGTGCTTGTTATACATTGCAAATAAAATCTGACCATGATGGAGGTTGAATTAAGTGAAAATGCTCTCATTAGATAGAACTATATGATGTCTTTGTCAGTATTTTTACATTTTTCACTAATAATTAAATATTCTGCTTGGATAATTTTTTTTAACTATTCAGACAATGTTGGCAACACCCAGTAAGGACTAAATGGTAAATTCTGCAGGCTTATATTTTTGGGGCCTTCTAATTTTGTTGTAAAAAATTTAGGTTGCAAGTTTTGGCGCGTATTTGATGAGCAGGAATGTACTGACCATGTCATTTGCAACTCGAGATTCACATCAGCCACAGGTACAGTTTGCGCTGGAGAGAGGCGTACCAGCTGTGATTGGTGTGCTTGGTTCAATAAAGCTACCATATCCTTCTAATAGCTTTGACATGGCGCATTGTTCTTGGTGCCTCGTACCATGGACCTCTAATGGTGAGACATCTTGTATTATTATATTTTTCCCAAGCCTATATTAAGTCCACAACTATA
Source organism: Carex kokanica (assembly GCA_025461125.1). NCBI lineage: Eukaryota > Viridiplantae > Streptophyta > Magnoliopsida > Poales > Cyperaceae > Carex > Carex kokanica. The sequence goes on along the minus strand of JAJGRX010001056.1, from coordinate 492,313 downwards.
TATGTAAGCAAATCTGCTTCAATTTAGTCTCAATTGTGCAATCACTGCATCAATTATGTAATTATGTCTTAATTAAGACTTAATTTGCTTGGAAACATCAGTTGACCTTAATTTGTTCCATTGCTGTTTCAACTTGTTCTCAATTTTGTGCAATTATATCAGAATTAAGACCCAATTTAGCCATAATGCACTTTTAATTTTAATCGCGCTATCATCTCTAGATGGAATGTACATGATGGAGATAGATCGAGTACTCCGGCCAGGGGGGTACTGGGTGTTGTCGGGCCCACCAGTAAATTGGGAAAACAACTACATGTTGTGGAAGCGTACCAAGGAAGATCTGGAGGCAGAACAGGGAAAAATTGAAGAGTTTGCCGAACTGCTCTGCTGGGAGAAAATCTCTGACATGGCCGACATGGCCATCTGGCAGAAGCCGATCGATCTACAGTCATGCTCCACTAGAAAAGGCGGCTCTCGTGTGAAGATCTGTGATTCGGCAAACCCGGATGATGTGTGGTAAGAAATCTTGCTACCAATTTGTATTAGTTAGTGTTTGTACACATTTTTTTTTACTATTTCATTTGTGTTTTTACTAAAAATAAAGTATATTGCATGCAAGAAATAAAGGTAAAGCATAGAATTTATGTTCACAGATCAACCCGGCACACAACTAGTTCCAACCAGACCATACATTAATGCGTTGGCTTGACAGCTTGATGTCGAAAGTTTTTGAAATCCCTGGTTGTTTTTGGAATAAGTTGTACTGATTCTAATTCAATCAATCTCAACTTCTATATCTGCGGTCCATTTTTTTTTCCAGGTACAAAAAAATGGAAGTTTGCATAACCCAAAACCCGACAATCAGGCCTGTACAATTGGAGCTGTTTCCAAAGAGACTCTATGCCATACCACCTAGGATATCTACTGGGGAAGTACCTAAATTATCACCAGATGTGTACCACCAAGATAGTAAACTATGGAGAAGGCATGTTGAGGCTTATAAGAGAGTGAACAAATTTCTTGGGACCAACCGGTATCGTAATGTGATGGACATGAATGCGGGTCTAGGTGGTTTTGGTGCTGCCATGGAGTCAGATAAATTATGGGTCATGAATGCCGTTCCTACTATTACCAATTTGGGCACGTTGGGGGTTATTTATGAGAGGGGCATGATTGGCATTTACCATGACTGGTAAATACTTGGTTTTTTTTTCCAAATTATGTTACTTAATGATGAATGGGAACTGTAGGTATCTACCATTAGTTTTACAAAATGAACTACAAAAACTTGGAAATTAACAAAATTTATAATAATTTGCCGTGAACTTATTTTTGTCTCCAGAACTCATTTTTAGGTATGCTGGTAAATTATTTCTTGTAGAATGTTTTATTCTGAGAAAAGTTTAGTTAGCCTCGGAAAAAAGTTATATTCATTTTCAATTTTCAATATTTTTGGGTAAATTCCAATTTTATGCCTTTTGTATTGGCCTGTTATAATTAATACTCAACGTAGTTTTCTTTTTCTTCTTTCAGGTGTGAAGCCTTCTCTACTTTTCCTAGAACATATGATCTCATACATGCGAACGGTGTCTTTTCGCTGTACCAGGACAGGTAAATAAAACCTCTTTCATCCCACATTTTTCTTACCTTATCTCGAATATGGTGCATTGAAATCATGCTATCCTTTGCAATAATACTAATTCTTCAGGAACATAGTAATTTGGTACATTTTCTAAAGAGTGAGGCTATGGTGCTATGCATAGCACGGATGGCTAGTGTACTACGGCTCAATATGGTACTTTTTAAAATCCTAACGGTCGATCCGACCGTTCAATGTAATAACCATATGAATATGTACTTGCAAACTAAATTTTATATTTTTTCGAATTTTTTTACTATTTTTTCAGATAGGTAGAATTTTGATGGTCCAGAATTTTCAAAAAACACTGATTTTTCTACCTATCTAAAAAAATAGTAAAAAAATTCGAAAAAATATAAAATTTAGTTTGCAAGTACATATTCATATGGATATCACATTGAACGGTCAGATCGACCGTTAGGATTTTAAAAAGTACCATATTGAGCCATAGTACACTAGCCATTGGTGCTATGCATAGCACCATAGCCTCACTCTTTTCTAAATATTTAGAATTCTCTTTTTGTTAAGTATGAGATTAGAATTTTCTTGATGTATTGGCCTGTTAGGCTGTTATACTGTACTAGGCATGCTTTTTTAGGGGTTCTGAATTCAATATGCATAATTTATAACAAGTTTCGGGTTTTTTTTGTCAAGTAGAGTTGGCAGTCTGGCCTAATATTGAGCCGTAGAGCTCTCTCTGTCTCTCCAACCCAAATTTCTCTCTCTAAAATCCTAGTTTTGTACACTGTTTGAATAGGTGTAAGATAGAGGATATACTATTGGAAATGGATCGGATCTTGCGCCCTGAAGGTGCTGTTATAATCCGTGAAAATATTGATATGTTGACTGAGGTGGGAAGTATTGCAAGTGGCATGAAATGGGACATTAAGTTGATTGATCATGAAGGAGGACCCCACTTGTCAGAGAAGGTATTATTTGGCGTTAAGAAGTACTGGGTTGCCGGGAGCCAAAACACCAAAAAATAAGATAAAAAGGTTTTGATAGATTATTGATGTTCTTTTAAACTGATTTTAAGTTTTGATAGGTTAAAGGATATCGAGTAATTATTAAGTCTGCTGTAAGTTGTAGGCAGTATATATGTATGTAAAATGTGCATTTGCTAGGAATCAGAGAATAGAAAGAGAGAGAGAGATGAAATGAATCTATGATTTCATTATGATCTGAGTATTACACAGCCATGGTTTATATAACCAATCAATCCTATATCAGCTATTCAATACTATAACAGCAAACAGTAGTCTAACTAACTCTGTTATGAGCCTAATTACAAATCTACCCTTAACTACTTTGACTAATCTACTTTGACTAACACCCCCCCTCAAGCTGAACCGGGTGCTGCAAGTAGGTTCAGTTTGCTTCGAAGAAACTCCAGACGGGTAGAAGATAAGGCTTTGGTGAAGAGGTCAGCAAGCTGATCCTTGGTGGAAATGAAGCGGACATCCAATTGCTTGTTGGCAACCTTCTCACGAACAAAATGGAAATCTATCTCAATATGCTTTCTCCAGTTCACAAAAACCGGCTCCATCAGAGAATACACCTGCACCATCTCTTCCTGTTTCTACTCATCCCATGACTACCCGTCATCGTGCTCGCCAATTCAAACAACCTCCTTCTCATGAAACCCTCATTACTACCAAACATCCTCTTCCCTCCACTTCCCTTGATGAGCCAACTTCTTTCACCATGGCCAACAAGAAACCCGAATGGCGTGAAGCTATGTCTCACGAGTTAAATGCTCTTGCCAAGAATGGTACATGGATTCTTGTTCCTCCCTCTCATGATCAAAATGTCATTGGGTGCAAGTGGATTTTCAAAATTAAAAGGAAGTCCGATGGTTCCATTGATCGCTATAAGGCACGCCTCGTTGTCAAAGGGTACAATCAAGAGGCGGGACTTGACTACCATGAGACCTTTAGCCCAGTTGTGAAGCCAACCACCATTCGAGTGGTTCTTTCTCTTGCTATCTCGCGACATTGGCCGATTCGCCAATTGGATGTCAACAATGCCTTTCTTCATGGCGATCTTGAAGAACAGGTCTTTATGTCTCAACCACCGGGCTTTGCGGACTCTACCTTCCCTAACCATGTTTGCCTTCTCAAAAAGGCTCTTTATGGTCTCAAACAAGCTCCACGTGCATGGTTTCACAAATTGGCCTCCGCCCTTTCCTCGCTTGGCTTCAAGGCTTCTCAATTCGATTCTTCTCTTTTTATACATGGTGATTCCTCTTCTATTACTCTTGTTTTGGTGTACGTCGATGATATTATTGTGACAGGATCCGATGCCTCTCTTGTGACCTCTCTCATCTCCTCTCTTGCCTCTCAATTCTCTCTAAAGGATCTTGGTCCGTTGCATTTCTTTTTGGGGATCCAAGTTCAATCTCAATCCGATGGTATTCTTCTTTCTCAGCCTCAATACCTTCGAGATCTTCTTCTTCGCTCCAAAATGGATGGAGCTAAACCTTGCTCCACTCCTTTCTCCAAAGATGATCCTCTATCCAAATTTGATGGCAACCCTATGGCAACCCTATCCGCGCTCATTCCTCTTTTGAACTTCATGCTTACTCTGATGCGGATTGGGCCGGGTGTCCGGATGATCGCCGTTCCACATCAGGATTTTGTGTGTTTCTTGGCTCCAATTTACTATCATGGGGTTCAAAGAAACAAACCACAGTTTCCAAATCCAGTACAGAGGCTGAATATAGGAGTATGGCAAGAGCAATGGCCTAGATTATGAATGAGAAGATGAGAGCCATTACCAACTTGAAGCCGATCTTGTCCACCATAAGCATTGAAGGAGGTGAGGTTGTTCAAGTCGGATGTGACATGATGAGAGGCCCCGGAATCAAGGAACCAACCTTCATTCGGATTAGAGGTGGTGGTGTTGAAGAAGGCTTGAGGAGGAGAGGGATAGGCATCATTGTCAAATCGGTACCAACACTCAAGAGCTTCGTGACCTCGCTTCCTACATATTTGGCACTGTGGCTTGTCTCCAGGGGGCTGAGAAGAATTGCCACGGCCTCTGCCTTGTGCAGAAGTAAAATTGGTGGAATTTGGGCCCGAATTAGAAGGGGCCCGATTGGGAGTGGGTAACAATGGGCCTTGAGACACATTGGGGGAGAAACTGGAGTTGGAATTAGTGAATCCCTTGCCACGACCACGCCCCCTGCCACGTCCACGTCCCACATAGAGAGCCGACGGATCTGCGGAGTGGGAAGAGTGAGTGGACTGTGAGGTCAGAAGAGATTCATGGGATAGCAAGAACGCATGGAGATCCACCAGCGAGACAGGAACTGCGCGGGTGGTGATAGCGACGACAAAGGAGTTGTACTCCGCGCCAAGTCCGCTGAGAATGGAGCGAACTAGGTCAGAGTCGGGTACTGGATCGCCGGCCGCCGCTAATTGATCAGCGACCTTTTTCATGTGCTCAAAGAACTCGCCACAGCGCTGATTACCCCGGACGGAGGTTTGAAGGGAGCGTCGGAGTTCCATGATGCGAGCGGTGGAGACAGCAGAGAAGGTTTGATGGAGAGATCGCCATAACTCACGAGAGGACTGGCACTGCACGTACTGAGACAGGATGCCTTCGGTGATGGTAGTGCGGAGCCAGCCGAGCAAGAATCTGTCTTGCATGTGCCAGGCGGAGAAGTGAGGATTCGAAGACTGAACACCATTGGCGATCAAGAACTGAGGTGGAGGCGACACAGAGTCATCAAGAAATCTGGAGAGGCCGAATCCATCAAGGATTGGCTCAATCTGAGATCGCCACGTCAAGAAATTGTCTCGCGTGAGCTTGGTGGAGACAGGGAGAGTAATGTGAACTACTGATTCAATAGGGGCGGGAGGAGAGGGATGAGAAATCTCGCTGTCAGCCATGGCTGCTTTGGCGGAAGCAATTTAGAGAGGAAAGGAGGCTCTTGATACCATGCTAGGAATCAGAGAAGAGAGAGAGATGAAATGAATCTATGATTTCATTAATGATCTGAGTATTACACAGCCATGGTTTATATAACCAATCAATCCTATATCAGCTATTCAATACTATAACAGCAAACAGTAGTCTAACTAACTCTGTTATGAGCCTAATTACAAATCTACCCTGAACTACTTTGACTAATCTACTTTGACTAACAGCATTGCTCCTCTCTAGCTGAATTTGTATAGCGGTACATATTTATTGGAGATCTTGATTTTTTTTATATTTTTATTATGTACATAATTATTTATGAATTAAGCACTTTATCTTGATTTGCTTTATGGATTCATTAGAAAATTTTGAACTGGATACATAAGAGTGGTATTGTACGTTTTTAATAAAATTTGAAAGAGCAATGGTTTATAACCAATGGTCTTCCATAAAACAGAGATAAGACCTTACATTAGAGTGATTCAGTTATAACCAATTTGTTCAAAGTAATGCCTACGGGCTTTAGAAATGTAAAAAAAATGTTAAAAAATAGAGTGAGGCTATGGTACTCTGCATAACGTATATTGGCACATGGCTCCTATGTGAAAGGTTATGAGTTCGAAACTCACAAAGTGAAAAAAATTATCTATATTAATACATAGGAGTTTGAAATATATTGGGTGCCTTGACACCTAACTCATAAAAATTTACTTTGAAAGTTCTAACGACTGATCAAAACCGTTTAAATGGTCTCTATATAAATATGTACTTGTAAACTAAATTTTATATTTTTTTATAATTTATTTACTATTTTTTTAGATGAGTAGAAAATCGCTTGATCTGAAAACTCTGGACCATCCAAAAACAGTGATTTTCTACCCATCTAAAAAAATACTAAAAAGTGTAAATTTTAGTTTATAATTATACATGTGGAAACTATGTTAAACGATTCAGATCGATCATTGAGATTTTGAAAATAAAAATATTAATATATAATACGAACCAATCCGCGCTATGCATAGTACCATGGCCTCACTCTAAAAAGTGTGTAGCGATTTTTGACGACTGGATGATCGTTTTAACAATTTAATAGGGTTCAAAACCAGAAAAGCAATCTTTGAAATAAGGAGAAAATATTACCTCTGGAACACTTATCATCTAGGGGGTCAGTACATTTGCATATATTGCCTCTTTTATGTTGTTGTCGAGATATGATTAAACTATTCATCTGTTTAAACATATGAAATTTTAGTTTAATATCCTATGAAATGATTTTGAAATCTGTAACAAAACGAAAAGCATCCTTTTATTACAAATTACAAATTACCAAAATAACTATCGTTATTTCTATTAAAAAAATAAAATAATAAAATAACTATCGTTATTACAAATTGTTTCAATTAATAAATAGAGCAGAATATATTGATCTCATTTCCAGCACACAATTACAATAGAAAAGTTACAGATCACCTACAAAAGAACAAAATAGTCAAGAAGTGTTATCGAAGATTTGTGACCTGCATGTCTCTAAAATTGTCGTTGAAAAGTTGCAGCCCCATTTTATTTTCACCTTTATATTAGTCGTTTTATTTAATTAAAAGATGTTACGCCCATCTTCGGAAATGAGATAATACGAGGGAGGGCCGCGAGAAGAGAGTGGAGGAGTTAGCGACCTAATATTATAAAAAATAAGGATAAAAATATAAAACTGTTATTTTATTTTATTTTTTCTTAATATTATTTTTTATTTTTGAGTGATTGAATTAAAAAAGGGAGATATTTATAAATTACGTGAGTTTCGATGGAGGAATAAATTTTTTTGGAATTTTAATGAATAAATATCTAAATGTGGAAGTTATGATTGACATGTATCTAAATTTCTCTCTATTGTGTTATAGAAGGTACAGTATTTGTAAAGTTAATATGCAGAAACAATGATAGAAACATTCACATTAATTTATAATGCTAAATTTCACGAAACTATCAAATGCTTCATCCTTGTGTTCTAAGATCAAATTTTTTCGCTTTATCCCACACATCTTTAGAGGTTTTGCAATACATTAACATGTTTGAGATTTGAGGTTCCATCGTGCTCAACAACCAGGTCATAACCTGATGATATGTTGTTTGCCATTCTTCTACTTTGTTGTTTTCTGCTCCTATGGGTTTGGTTTTGGTACCACTGATGAATCCAAGTTTATCTCTACCACTTATACCGATGGTGACAGATCTGGACCAGGAAATATGGTTCTTGTTGCCTTTGAGAACAATAGTTGTGATTTTGGTGGTTGTTAGTGATTTGAGACATGTTGTGATGGTACTGGTATTAGATGCCAGTAAATGGATTTTTTTTTTTTTTGATTTGCTAGTATGAACAGAAACTGGGATTGCGAAATTTTTGAGTTTCTGGTATTGTGCTGAGAAAGGGTTTATGGCTCTTGGATCTTGCCCTTATTCCTCTTGCCACGTTTTATTGATGCAGGATTGATACCTGTTCTGATACCATATTGAATTTTAGAGGAAAATTAGAGAAATAATGAATTGTATTTCTTATTGAAAAGTTATGATATTTACATAACCTGTACAGAGATATTTATAGCCTGAAATTCTCATGTATTCCTATTTTACAATAGCTAGATCTGTTGCCTAATTACACCCTAATCACATCCTATTTACATATATCAAGCTAGGTACCATATATGAATGCTAGCTAATTTGTTGCCTAACTATACCTATGATGAATATTCTGAGGCTAACATTATAATTTGATTAATTTCTCAACACATACCACATTTGAAAATAGTGATGGATTAGAAAAATATTTTGTTAATTATCGTTATTTGTTTCGTTACTCATCATCTTGATGAGTAAGAGTAGGATAAAATAAGCTAATATTTAATGTACAAGAGTAAAGTACGAATAAGACTAATTTTAAATGAATATATATGAAACTGTTTCTACCCGATCTACCCGTATCCGTTAGACATTAACGCCTCCGATAGGTATGCCTCAAATTTTTAAATGCGGTGTAGGTCTGATACTATTTGAATCAGATCTTGTCCGTAGGTATCCTCTATTGTCTGAGTGATTAGGTAATAATTGAAAATTGACCTTTAACGTTCCCTGAATCGAACAAGATAAGTATTTGTTTCTTATTTGGATACGACGCTGAACAACAAATAAATGGAGGTTTTATTATCTCTTAAATTCTATTTTCTTTTTACAGACTACAAACATTGCTGGATGACAATTTTATTTAAAGAATAAATAAATATAAATATAAATATAAAGATGGAGATAATAAATCAAAATCTCAATTAATTATCATGAAAGCACATATTAATTAGTTAAGAAATTCTTGCTCAAAAGCTAAAGTCGACTCTTAATTTATTACAGAGCGACAATTTACTCTTATTCTTAATTTGACTTAGGGTATGTTTGGTTAGATTGAGAATAGACTATTTTTGAAGTTAGGCTATTTGGAATAGCCTATTCGGTGTTTGATTGAGTTAGAATAGCTAGAATAGTGAATCCAAACTTTTGTCTTATTAGAATAATTATTCCTAAGAGTTTTTAAATTTGACTATTCTAATAAAACAAACAATAGCTATTATTGATTTGGCTATTCTAACTTATTATTTTGCAACCAAATATACTCTTATTGAACAAAACTTAACATTAGTTACATATTCTCATTTTCTAATTATTTATTTCATTCGATATATTTGTTTTTGTCAAAAAAATATATCTAGAATGAAGGATAACTGAAGTGACATTCAATTATGAATTGATGTCGTTTCATTTTTTATTCTGTCATAATAGATGGATGAATGATCAGATAATATTTTTTTTCTTTTGAGTGAATAAAGTCTGGGAAGTGTTGAAAGTCCTTGAAAATGTAGTTTTCAGAAAAAAAAAAGTAATTCAAAATTTATGAGCAAAAATTTATGTTATAGTCTACATAATTCGGGGTTTGAAGTTTTTTGTTCCGTCTTAATCGATGCATCAAATGAAACTAATGACAAGATTTAGTAATTAAAAATTAATGGAGACAACACTTGTTATTACATTATTGTCTAATAGAAAAGAATAAAACATGTCTATTTGTTTTAAAAAAAAGTTAAAAGATCCGCTTCATAATCATGAAAATCATCCTAATCCGACGAAACGCAAACCCTTTAGATTCGGACGAAGCATAAACCCTTGGATAGGTCTGATCCAAATCCATCGGATAAGTTCCGCACCCCTAATTTTTGCTCTCAGCGCCAAAAAAAATTCCCACGTCGAAATGAAATTCGTTCCCGCCCCTCCAATGCCCGCCAATTCTCACCTTCAGTTACAGATCCCCTTTTTTATTTCTTCCTATATTACTTCCAATTATGCCTTCTCTATCTCTATTAAATCAAAACAAAACCCAATTCGATCTGTTGCTCGCATTTGCTAAGCCATGGACATGCGAGGGATTGCCACCAAGTTGGGCTTGGTTGCATCCAAGACATTGATCCGCAAGGCGGAGGAGCTCCGGCGACTCTGTGACGTCCAATTTAATTCCTCTATCATTGGCGTGGTACGGTTTCTCTGTCCGATTCTTTGCATCCCACACGATTTGTTACACTGAAATAGCCCAAAGACCTCCTATCCGTAAAGAAGTTTTTCAAGAGAGACAAGAAGTTGGGGATGTTTAGAATAATAATTTTCAAGTTGACCTTAATTAGAAGCGTCGCTTTTGGTTTGATTAATCAAGATTAAATCTTTAACATTTTTTAAAAAAGAAAAAAAATAATACTCTATTATCATCTTACTGGTCTGGGATGATTTTAACACCATTAAGAATGTTTATGCATAATACAAAAAAGAAATCTTCATGGGCAAATTCTAAGGTGCTCCCCTTAATAGGTAGGTTTAACTCTGAGCTTTTGCAATTGTAGGGAGAGGTGTGCAAAGCCATTATTTGCCTGGAGATTGCTGCCTCAAGGTTAGTATACAAAAGCACACTCCAACTGTTTGATAATATGCTCTGAATTTAGGATAGATTCATGTGCATCCCTGAAAAACAAAATTATCCTATGTGCCCCTTAACATGAGAAAATGCATCTCACATGCGCATCAAAACAATGAAAACTATCAATTAATGATTTCAATTCTGCTCAAAATATGACCAAAACACACTCATTTGCGATTGCTGAGAGCTTGAGAGGCTATCATTTGTAGGTTTCAAGTGATATTTGATAGGAAGAGGGCAATACAAATGAGTGGCATGTCAGAGAAGGCTTATATGAGATCATTCAATACAATGCAAAATAGCCTTGATGTCAAGTAAGAATTATTTAATTTTCTTCACCTTTTTTTAATATATGACAATGTATACCTGTGCTTAGTCCAACTGCTTGCAATGTCCTATTAGAAATGCTACTTACAGTAAATTTATATATCCCGGAAGTAAATTTTGTGTAACAAAATAATGAAGGAATTTTCTGAACAGTGAAAGACTAATAGCCACTGACTCCATAAATTATGTTATTTTGTAGAATAACACTTGACGTGCGGGAACTTGCAATTCGATTCGGTTGTGTTAGACTAATCCCTTTTGTTCAAAGGGGTCTATCCTTGTAAGTTTACGTATATCCTTTTTCTTTAAATAAATATCCTTTCAGTAATCTATACTTGTGTCTATAATCTTTGAAACATTTAATACAATCCTTTATCTCTTTAGGCTATGCAATTTTTCTTTAAAAAAATGCATGGCATCTTGGGTAGCTCTTATTGCCACATTCAATCTTCGTTTCTATATTTTAATCTGCACATATTAATTAATAAACTTTATGGTTTATAATTAAGGTATAAAGAAAGGTTTCTGGCATCTTTGCCGTCTTCACGAAGAGCAAATACTGACTTTAACCGACCGGTATTTACTGCTGTTGCATTTTACTTGTGCGCCAAAAGGCATAAGGTAATTTCAATTTAAATTAGTTAGTATTGGGGATTTAAAATATAATTCTTGTTTACAAGGAAACAAAAAGGAATGATGAAATTGGGTAGTAAATGGCGACTATCTGGTATGGATCTGGTACACACTTTCTTGCAATTTGGTATAATCTGACAGTGTATGTGCAAACAACTCTAGAGATGTACAATTTTGTTAAAGGTATTGTTCTTTCTTTTCATTTTTTCAGCTTAAAGTAGACAAGTCAAAGCTGATAGAAGTATGCGGCACTTCAGAATCTGAATTTGGCACTGTAAGGGGTCTTCTATGCTATGCTACATTTCATCTATAATGTCCTTGCATGCTTGCACATATATTATGGAATTAATGGTTCTTAAAATACACCATAGGTTTCAACCTCGATGAATGATCTCTGTTTTGATGTTTTTGGGATTACAAAGGAAAAGAAAGATCCAAAATCTGTCAAAGGAAATAGAGGTACTTCACTGGCTTTCACCGTACAATTTCATGATTGTCCCTGTCATGAACCCCTGACAGCGGGCCCCTTAATTCTCTCTCTCTTTTTGGTTTGGGGAGGTCTCCGTGCAACATTATGAAATAATAAAACATGTAACTTACTGTGGCAGAGTTATTGGACGTGTTGCCTGGCAAAAGGAAGCATGAAGATGAAAGCGGTTTCTCGTCTGATGATTCGTCAGTCGATGATGAGCCTGATCTTGATGTAAGCAGTTCATCTGGTACTTAATGGTACCATACTTGTATTGGATACACAAAACTCCCAACATTATGCATTAAATTTAACCTAATTTGCCTCAAGCAACCTCAATTATGCAAATTGTGGTACTGAAAAACTTCAAATTGTGTATCAAAACCCTTGTTAACCCAAGTCTTTCTGGCTTTTAATTGTTCAATCGCGAAAAACTGAAACCGTATGTAAAATTGGAACTACATTTTGCACCTCTTTACTGAAGGATTAACATACTGGATCAGTGGATCGCTTACTGCTAAGCAAGTTATTTGGCCAATATGAGCTCACTTTTAGTTTTTTTTCTGGTAAAAGTTCTATGATATACAAAATTGAGAATCTTGGTTAATTTTTGTTTTGAAGAACTGAAACAAAACAGTCTTTGCTGTTGCTTCATATGACAGTTATGCAATCCGAAATAATACCAATGCAGATCCAAAAGATAGTGTATCACTCTAAAACTGTTCCAGTATATGGGGTTTCTTACTCTTGTTGTAATTGGCAGTTACCGACATACAAGAGACAAAAACAAGTGGAGAAACATGCCTATGAAGAATGGAAATCAACTGTTATTTCCTCAAATAAGAAGACCAAGACAGGTTTATTTTGCTTTATTTATTTATAATTGCACATGTTGCACTAATTTCTTGCTCCCCCTCCCCCCTTGAAAAAAAAAAACAAAATTAATAGATACAGATTCAATAAGAATTAGAAGAATATAACAAAAAAAATCATTTCTAGGATAATCTGATGAGTACACCGTCTACTGAAACTTTGACTAATGTAGTAGTAACAGATAAGCATTTTGGAAAAGTTTTAAAAAAAGGCAAGTTGGAAAAATTGCTACTCATCTGAACTCATAGGATAATTCTTAAGTGTTTAGTTTATATTATACCTTTGAATGTTCAAAGCAACAGTGTATTAGAATAGTATGAGAAGAATGCCAACCTAGTGCAATCGGAATAGTGCACATGGGGTTTGGGTTGGTATAACTTGGAATAGTGCTAATTTGAAGAGACCTCGGTTCTCTATTGCAAATAAAGGCTGGATTAGCAGAATAGCTTTCTAGTCCAACACTGTTTTCAAATTTCGATTGAACGGTCAGATTGCAAGCGAAACAAAACAGTAATGCTTTCTGGGAATATAACTATTCTTGACAGACCAAACATACCCATGTAACTATTTTCAAACTTTAATTGTTACTTGAAAGATTACTGCTTTATATGTCATATTAATTTTTCCTTTTTCTCTTAACAGCTCCTACCAATCGGAAAACGCAAGCTCGGCTTAATTTTGAAAAGAAGCCTTCTGAATCTGATTTTGTTCAATCATAGAAATATCAATGTGAGATAAGTTGCACAATTTTGCCATGAATAGTGGATCTCTTTCCCTGGTTTCTTGACAGCTGAAAATGTAAGATCTAATTCTGTTTCGTGTCTTTCTCAGGAAATGTTAACTTTCCATCTAATTGTAATCCGATAATTGAATATATAGATTACATTTTGCTTCTAAGTTTCATAGTCTATAGTTTGTAATGCTTGAAAATTCTCTATCTGATGTGCTTTAATGTCTCATTTATTGGTTTGATTAGTACCTCAAAAAAAAAATATTGGTTTAGGGTTTAGGGTTAGGAAATTCTACGTGAATTAATAGTGTAGGCCCATTTTTGTTTGCAGTATAAGTTAGGAAATAAAATATATATTATCGCTATAAATATTAATGCCAAGTTGATACCAAATAAATGGTATTCAGCTATATTTTGCGCTTGATTTAAGTCGGGTGTTGTTGGGGCGTTTTTCTATTTTTAGGTTACAACGGATGTTAGAGTAGAACTAGGGTGTGATGTGCTCACCAAACTCTTTGGTGAGCACAACTCTACATAAACTATCGGATTCACTTCAAACGAGATGAATCCAACCGTTGAAACCAATGTACTTTACGAGTGATGCATGTACATGCAAAATTTTGAATTTTTTGAATTCATTTAGTCTCAAGTCAAGTGGTCAAAATTGATGAAAAATGAATGATCCAAAATGAAGTTGTTTTAATGCATTCAAAAAATTCTCAATTTTGACCACTTGACTTGAGACTAAATAAATTCAAAAAATTCAAAATTTTGCATGTACGCCCATCACTCGTAAAGTACATCAATTTCAACGGTTGGATTAATCTCGTTTGAAGTGAATCCGATAGTTTATGTAGAGTTGTGTTCACCAAAGAGTTTGGTGAGCACATCACACCCTAGTTCTACTCACGGATGTTATGTTCAAGATTTTTCTTGTCGTGTCTTTTGGGTACATGTTCCAATTTTGGTGGTATAAAATGAAATGAAGAAATTTAGCCTTAAAATTCTTGTAATTTATTAATTATTGTTGCTCGGATAAATTATTAATGTACTTTTGAAAAGGAATTTTATTTTTACTCCGTATAAACTCAAATCCAAAATTTGTTTAGTTTTTTTAAAGGTAAATCCTTGCTAAATTTTTAATTTATCTATACGAATCCTAAACATCAAAGAGACATTTTGGAGGATATAGTTGACACTATTCAAGAAGTTTGGGTCGCAACAAATTATATATTTAATGTTTTTATAGTACACTTAGCATTGTCTAATTAAGTCAGCGTAAGTTATTTTTATTTAACAATTTAAGTGAAGAATGAACTTCTTATTCCTCTACTTAAGTTACAACCAAACACAGACACTGCATCTATTCTCCTTTACTCGCCAGCCGAGATTTCTGTTATTTTGCCAGTCCCTATCAATTTTCAAACAAACTTCTCCAATTTTGTTCCTAAAGTGAGTGGAATCCCGGCATAACTTAAACTTATCTCACTTAATTATTTCTATGTGCAAGTACGAAAAATTGTCTTATGTACACAATTCCGGATAAATTCGTTCTACTATTATTTTTACTAATTTGATTTGTTTTTTGATCAAATTTCATATCCAAATAATATATCAATTTACTGCATGTGCATAAATGGTCTCAAATGCAAAATAACAAAGACTGGGACTTCGTGGATAGTCAACCTCGATATTTTGGTTTATTCAATGATAACAAATTAATTAAATACCAGGAGTCAGTGTTGGAAACGACTAAGTTGCGTCTTATAAATTTCTAATTTTCTTCACAAAATAGGCCCATTAATTATTTCATAAGGTCTGGAAAAGTTTAATATTATGGAAGGTCTTTCATACTGTTCGATTGTTTTTTTTAATGTCATATAATCAGAAATATACGATGCCGCTTTGTAATTCAGAAATATTGATGCAACTTTGCATTTTTCGACATAATTGCTCGATTTCTTGGACATTAGCTATCAAATAAAATATAATAATTCAGAATTTACAAAATTATTTGGCGAAGTCTAAAATTCTCTTTGTATACTATACGCGTAATCTTCTCAAATAGTTTGTTCTTCCCGATTCTTCGGTCTAATACGAAAATTATTCACTTTTTTTTAATATCTTTGACATTTATTTTGCCAACTTGCTCTGAGAAGTATTGGAAAAAAAAACATTTAAGTATCATTTGAAAATTTTATTATTATTTTTATGAGTCCTCTAAGATGATTTCCCCGATAGAATATTCTATAATTCAACTCCATCGTGGCATTATTTATTTTAATTAACTGTATTTGCTTTCATTTGTGCAAAAAAAGAAAATTAGTTTCTGACACTAAGTTGTGTCTGTTACAGTTACTCGTAATTTAATTTAATTTTTATTTCGATGCCTAAGATTTATTGAAGGTATAATTTGATAAACCGCTCTTCTTGTTTTTTTCCAAGCACCGACATATGCAATTTGATGATCAAGTTTTTCAATTTATTCTGATATTGTCAGTGTCTAGGAATTTAGATTCATGAAAAAATGACTACAAAAAGGAAAAAAAAAAAATACCTGGTTAGGCAGAAAAATTTGACGAACCTTTCATACTAATCTAATACATTTTTTTTTTAGTGAGCCTTATAGGCTCCTAATTACACGAATTGTTTACCCACATCAAATAATTAATGAAAAAAAAGAAGGAAGCCATATCAGAACAAGGAGGATTCAAATGTCTTCATTTTTTTTTGTCTATATCATGCTTCTACTTTTTAATTTCCAATAATAAAAATTATAAAATTTATATGTCAAAATAAAACTATTAGATATTTAGATGTGAACTATATTATTTTCTCGACATGCAAATAAAAAATCACCTTTTTATTTTAGATTTGTATGAATTAATAAGTTGAAAGATCAATGTATATTTGTGCCAGATCTTAATAGTAATAAAAGTAAAATTATAATATTGTGATATTTTAAGCGTGTATAAAAAAAATAATATAAATTATATTTATAACAATTATATTTTAATATTTAAATTATTGTAGTTCTATATAGACATAGAGTAGGGTTAAAATGCTCTATTGATTTTGTGTTCCATCATGCATCAACATCATTATCTCTATTTGCAAAGTCAAAATAATCATATCCGAACCGTTCAACATGATCTTCATATTAAAATGTGTTTGGATAACAAATTTTATAATTTTTATAATTTGTTTGTTATTTTTTAAGATAGGTACAAAATTACTGTTTTTGAATGGTCCATAATCTTCTTAAAACAGTGATTTTGTACCCATCATAAAAAATAGCAAAAAAAACTCAAAAAATATAAAATTTTGTATCTGAGCACATTTTAATATGAATATCATATTGAGCAGTTTGAATCAACTACTTAAACTTTAAAAATAGAGATCACAATATTAGAACATGAGAGGCACAAAACTAATAGGATATTTTAACCATACTCGTAGACATAACGGAGGAAAAAAAAATAGAAACGTTTGTACTTAGAACTCCCCGAATGAGCAAGTATCATTTGGAGGTCTGTCTAGAAATTATTAATCTCCAGTTTTCTCAATCACTGGAGAAATCCCGTACAGCTAGTAGTGGCGTTGGTTTTCCTGTTTGTGGAAAAACCAGGGATCGATCGAATCCCACTTTGTGTGGGATGGATGATGGGATTCTCGTACGGTGAGGTAAAGCAGGCTTCTCATATTTCCATCTTCATGCGCCCGGCGTAAATAAAATCGAACATGAACTACAATTATATATAGTCTCCTTCCTAGTAGATGTATTATTTCCATTTCTAATTTGCATGCTTTTTAGGATAAGATCCACTAATTATAAATTAATTGTTATAATTTTGATATTCCACCAAATGTAATTTTTAACATCAAACTTCAACTTTTGGAATGTGATATATGTGAATATATTCATATCATGCAAATAGAAAATACAAAACTTGATACAAGTTTTATTGTTCCTCAAATAACTACGATTCATATTTTCAACAATTTTGTGTAATTCATCGAATAACACTCAAATAGCATAATTTTTTATAAACGGCTAATCTATAAAGTCAAATAAATTTTAGTCTACATCCGAAAATTTATTTGAATTAATTAAAAATGTTATCATAATTATCAAATTAAGTCATTTCATTTATAAATTCAAATATTTTTATTAACTTTTATATATCGAGGACGTGACTATTAAATTATAATATTGTTGTAACCTAATTGTCTAATTGTTACAAAATTTATGAATAAAGAATTTGCAGACAAGCTTTAAATCAGGCTCATGTTAAATTAAATGTGATGCATATTGAATGATTATATTTTTAATTTGTTATAATTATCATGACTATAAAATTAACTCATGTTATCAATAATTATAAAAATATCATTTGTAGACCGGGGTTGCACCGGGCTCAGATGGATGAAGAAACGAAGATTTGAAGGATGGAACGAGAAAAGTAGAGGAGAAACACGTATAGACACGAGGCGAGAGAAACGGCGTGAAAAGCAGGGTGGGTGGTGGCCACACGCTGGAGCGTGCTACCTCCACACTCTTTGCCATCTTCTCTCTGGGCCCCACCCATCTCTATTGTTTCCTCCAAGCCTCTCTCCCTCCCTCGAAAAAAACAAACACGACCAACGAGGCAATGACTACGACTTGCTCAACAAATCCTCCATTTTATTATTACTTTTAACAAACTAATAACTTGGAGAAAATATAAGAAAAGAGATAGATGCTTGCTCAAAACCCTAATCTATTATTTTCTCTCTCTTTCCCCAATTTCTCTTTGTTATTCTCCTCAACAATATAGCGATCGATCTAGCTCAAGGCGCGCTCAGATCTGACTGGTGAAGTTGAATTGGTTTGTTTTAGGAAATTGAAAATTTGGAGATGGCGACGGATGATTCATCTCCGGCAGAGACTAGTGGTGAAGTTATTGGTGATAAATCTATTGACGGGTTTGTTCTCTTCTTCTCTATCTGTAATATGCGATTCAATTTATCAGTGAAGTTCTTCTAGTTAAAACTGATACTTTTTTGTTAATTTAATTTGTTTTTTTTATCAGATTAAATGTATATTGAGTTTAGGCATGCTTTACAGAAGCACCCCTTTTGATTTTGGAAATTTTAAGTTGTTTAATTTTATCTTTGCATTCAGTTCTTCTCCTAGAAAGAAAGGCCATGGAAAAGTACCAAAGAAGATTCATAAAGCAGAGAGAGAGAAACTCAAACGCGACCAATTAAACGATCTTTTCTGTGATCTACATAATATGCTTGGTATGTTTTTAATTTGAGTTGCTTTCGTTTAATCAGTCCGGTTGCCAGTAAATAGCAGTACTGAACCTGACTGGTACATGCAAATGTCTGGTAGGCATTGGGCTGATTAACATGCTAGAATTCTTTCATTGAAAAAAAAATGAGTTAATTCCAAGGAAAAATTGGAAGATATTGATAGAAAAGGAAAACTAGAAAACTTTGTTCTAGTGGAGTTTTAACTTGTATTATTCAAGATACAAAAGTAGTGTATTGGAGGAACTATCTA
Organism: Carex kokanica; assembly: GCA_025461125.1. NCBI lineage: Eukaryota > Viridiplantae > Streptophyta > Magnoliopsida > Poales > Cyperaceae > Carex > Carex kokanica. Next base: position 473,168 of record JAJGRX010001056.1, on the reverse strand, counting down.
TTTTATCAATTCTGACACTTATTCCTATCAAATGCCTCAACCAAATTCTTCCAAATGAGCACTTTTTTTTTCTTCAATTTTGCAGAGACTGATAAACAAAATAATGGAAAGGCAACTATACTGGGTGATACTACTAGAATATTGCGCGAACTGTTATCACAAGTAGATACGTTGAGAAAGGAAAATGCTGCTTTAGTAAAAGAATCTCATTACGTAAGTATCTTCTTTTTAAACTGAGTGTTCTTTTTCATTTGCAAATAAGCAGTGATTTTCGTTTTGGATTTGTTTATTGCCATACCTGAACAGTGCAATACCGTTTTCCAAAATTAACCCAATTTTAGCACTCCATTGTGTAATAAAGCATCATAATTACAAAAGAAGGGAATCATTTGTCAAAGCAAAGACAACTTTGAAAGAGAAAAAATGAGAATATTATATGAGTTATTTTCTTGAATAGGTGACACAAGAGAACAATGAGTTAAGAGATGAAAAAGGAGTTCTCCAGTCCGAAATCATAGAGCTACAAAACGAGCTTAGAATGCGATCCATGCGCATGGGTGGTTTTGATCCGCATCACTGGCCGCACAACCCTGCTATCACTGTACCCATGCCGGCAGCAGGCCCTGTAGCTGTACCGTCTCTCCCCATTGTTCCATTGCCACATCAAGCACCAGCTCGTCCCATTATGGACCCGGTCTACCCTGCACCGTCTCCCCCCAGAGAACTCCAGCTCTTTCCCGAAACAGCTGCAAGGCAGGAGAGAGAACTGTCCTCTCCAGTTTCTTCTCCAGTAGTGCCTTTGACGCATGTTAGTAGACCTCATGCGAGGTATTCTGGTCTGGGGGACCCATGGACAGGCCAGCTGCTCGCGGGTCGGGTTAGACCCGAACAAGAAGAACAGTATAGCAGCAGTGTCGAGGATGGTTTAGATAGGGCTTGACTAATTAAGTGCCTGTTGTTGTGATATAGAGAATGTTGTTATAATCGATGTAAGAGGGGGATATGCCGATATGAGATGTGAATACAAGGCAATTTCGTTAGAGGATTTACTTTTAGTTAATTAGTTGTATGCTTGTCTATTTTTGTTTTTGTTTTCCTTTTATTTTCTTTTTTGCCTGTTATCGGGTCCTTGTGTTAATTTTCTCAATTAACTTTAGGTGTTTGCTTTAGTGAACTGTTAGAGGTGCGCTTTCAAAGGTTTAATTTTAAGTAACATAATGGGTTGCTTAATTTTGTGAATTAGGTGGTAAAGTTGCAAGCGCACTTTCTCCACACGCAGAGAATAACGGGTTAGAATCAAAATTAAACAATTGCGAAAATGCTGTCTGAATCTGCTTCCTATTGAAATATAGTGCGTGCTGTCAAGAGAGCAACGTTTTATCTTCGGGAAAGTTGGATATTGAAATTTGTATTGGTATTTGGCAATGTTTTGTCATCTGTCTGTCGTGTCAATTGTTTAATGTTGGTTATGTTTATGTTGAACTTTGAATGTTTATACAGTTGTAATTGCATCACTTTAATTTTTTTTATGCAAACATAAATTGTTAAGATGAGAATTATGAAATTTGTATAAAAGTCTAAAGTTTTGTGCGTAAAAGAATAATTATTTTTCATTTTAAAATTTGCAAATCAAAATATTAAGGTGGTGGATGTATAAGTTTTTTTTAATTGCCACAAATAAGACAATTATGATTCACAAGCAAATAATCAACCAATGATAAGAAAAAGTGTAAACCTCATTGGAGACACCGACAACCTTATATTCATATGATTCTCTTTGATGTGTAGTTATGCACTTATATGAGATGTATATATAAAAAGAGGAATTGGCACCATAATTGCAATGGAATGGATCTCAACCACGCACACCTCATAAAATATTAATATAATAAGTTTTAGAGTCCATCTTGGAGGATTGATTTCCATAAATAACCCGGATATATCTAAACACTTTAGACGTTCAGGTATAAATAACTTTTATGTCAAGTATAAATATGATCGTAGAACAAGAGGTGCAAGAATCATTTCTCATTATCAAATTAACATCCGATGCACATTTTTTTATTCAGGACTGATTCCTTGTTTGAGTGATAAAAACTGTGATCCTCATCTTTACTCAAAAAGAAATTTTCAAATTTATGTTTCAACATATTTCCAAATTTAAAATTTCCTCTACATTTAATATTTATTCTCGAACTTTGATTAATGAGTACTGCCAATTTTTAGCCATTCTAATTATTCTTTTCTTTTATATATAGTCAGGTTGAAGCACACATATATAACAACCTAACCGGATTTACAAAAGATTAGATTGGAGGGCCTTTGAAAGGGGAAGAATCAGTCTCAAAATTAATAAGTGATGGGAGGAGGTGACAGAGATCCCCAGGGGCGGACCCACGTTGGTCCGGGGGGGGGGGGGGGGGGGGGGGGCGGTGGGGATTCACATCACCTCTGATTATTTGACTGAAGACAATTACGATCAGACAGTTCTTTTAACATAACATGAATCTCAAAACTGATCACACCCTACCGTCTCCAGAGGCTTCGGATTGAGTTTGACCCAAATAGGTTTAATCTGAACCGTCCGTTTCAATTTGCTTGAGTCAGGTATCTGAGAGGATACGGATCCAGAGGGGGGCGGCAACTGCCCCCCTGGATTTTAGAATTTACTGAAAAAAATAGGACCCCATATGTCAGATTAAATGAGAGAAAGGAAACGCTGAGCCCAAACTTGAAATAAATGAAATAACGGGCCTGAAAAAATACATAACGGGCCTCTCTGATTGAAATCCCACTTTAATATAAGTCAAAATTTGTTGTTCCTGATCTCCTATTAAACAAAATATAAGTCAAAGTGGTACAAATTGTCAAGAAAAATACAAAACCACAAAGAAGTCATGAATCATGTTAGAATCATATTTACAACCATAATTCAATTTTGAGAACCTCATGATTTAGAACTCATTTTCTGGATTATTCAATTTAGAACCATAATTTTTTATTAGTTACCGATTAGCTAATGGATTTAAACCCAATAAGCTTTTTCAATACGATTCCTGCCTCTTTCTGACAGAAATCCTGCGTCCACCCCTGGAGATCCTGAGGGGACGTACAATTTTTTAAGAAGATATGGATGAATTAATCTTCCTTTTTCTTCGAGGTAACATAGGGTTCCTTAATTTAATCCTTAGCTCTGTATTTTTTTTTTATTAAAGAGCCGATACACTTCAGCATCTTTTATAAGTTATTATTAAGAATTGAACATGCCTTTCTCTGAAAAGACGAGAGCTCATAATACTGCACTAAATCCGAAGTACTCTGTAGCTCTGTTTATTTGTTATTAGAGTTGAATACACTTGACTTTCTGAAATATGCTGTTGTTTATTTGTTATTAGAGTAAATCGGAGTTGTAACTTTATTTGTATTGCAGTTGAATACACTTGACTTTCAAACTTGAGATTTGTACGAATAATTTAAAACTTAATAAATTTAAACAGTTCTGTAAATTTAATTTGTTTACATAATTTTAGCATTGATCGGACGGTTTAATTTGTTTATTTTATTTGAACATAATTTGATCAAGCACTGGAACACAAGTACGCATAAAAGCAAAAGAGGCTTAAAAATGCACGAAATTATTCACATAATCAAGTTCAAAAAACCATTTTAAAACATATGTAATCAAGTTCAAAAAATCATTTTAAAAATATGTTGTTTAAATTTAAGGGAGAATTTTCAGTGTATCCATATAAACTTATAAATAACCAATTGATCCATAAAAACACCATAATATTCAATATATATGCCCATAAAAAACTTGAGATCTTTTCTTGTATTCTCTTTTTTTTTTATTAACATTTTATTTAGTTATTGTAAAAATTCAGTGAACCGAGTGAGAGCTGACGAGAGGGAGACTTTCATTTGAAAGGGTATATTTGTCAATATAAATGTTAGAAAAAATAAATAAAAAGGGATAGAAAAAAAGATATCAAGTTTTTGTGAGAATATTAGATATCATTGTGTTTTCATGAGAATATTAACTATTTTAAAAGTTTATATGGTACACTAGAAATTCTCTCTAAATTTAAACATGTCGCGCAAACAGAGCTCGTCCGGTTGTAATTCTTATTCTCACACGAGAGAAGCTAAATTTGTAAGTCACGATTCTTGTACCATATATCCAAAATTAATACTATAAACAATACTGTTATATGTGTTTCCGATTGGACGGTCTATATTCGTCGATCTGATATTATAATGCAACGTAGGCTCACACAATTCGACTCCGTTCATGATCGCCACTTTATCTGTTTTTTTTTAATATAAAATGATGTAAATTTTCGTATGTCTGATAACTGACTAGGTACGGGTATGGATCAGATACAGATAAGACAATGGTTAAACTATATACGTATTTGTTTTTTGTTTTCAGATATCTATTTTTCAATATTATTATTTATTAAAAATATATAAATATTATTATAAAAATCAAAATTTACAATAATTATCTAACGGTAAATAATATAAAAGTTTTTATAATCTTTACTCCTTATAAAACCACGTTGAAATTTGGAGAACTGAATAGCCTATCTGTCCAGAGGCAATCTCAGCCCTCCATTCAGCAAATTCATCAAATCTGATCCATTCATCTGAATATGAGATTTTATGCATACTATATATGTATCCGTACGCGTACAAGTCTAAAAATAGTTATAAACCAACCTGCTATATACAAAGCCACAGAATTTTTTTTCTCCTCAGTTAGCTGGCGCTATGCGAAGATCCTCTTTCACCTCTTCGATCTCCTTCCTCATCTCCTCCCTCTTTTCTCTCTTTTCTCTCTTTCCTTTTTCTTTTTCCTTCCCCGCGCGCAGAAAAAGAGAGAGAGAGAGAGAGAGAGCGAGAGAGAACCGACCTCCCACGCAGAATCGATCTAGGGTGAAGCTGATCGGCGCAGAGAGAGAGAGAGAGAGGAGAGCGAGTGCAGAGAGAGAGAGCGAGAGAGTGCGACAGTGAGAAAGAGAAACACCCGTGTCAAAGACAATAGGGAAACGGTGAGCTTAGAGACTACGTCTCGACTTTCTTTGTTTGTCCTTCCCCCTCTCTCCTCTTTGTTATTTGTTTTCACCATATTTTACAAAATTGATAGGTTCAGCTTCTTATTCCTCGGCTTAGCCATCGATGTTATTGCTGGTTTGTGCTCGCCTCTTCTCTCCAGGTAAGATTACCTTGCCTCTCATTGCTTTGATTAATTATTTTAATTGATTGTATAATCATTCAATAATTGTTTGTGTGTGCTCTGAGTTAGAAGATTTGGGCTAAAATGTCTTATTCAAATGACAATTTCAAATTAATTTTGAAGTTTGTGAGAAAATTAGCTCTGGTGTCTTGGCTTGCTTTTGTGATACAAGTTTTATTGTTCTGAGAGTTGACTGATTCGATTCAGCTAATTGTTGATTTGCTTATTGAACTTTGTTTATTTGCATGAAATAAAAATTAATTAAACAAACAGGAAGCAGGGTCGTATTCTAAGCCTTCACTCGCACCGCGTGCTTTGCGATCAGCCGGCGCTCCCATCATCTCCATGAGAGAGAAGGTACTGACCGCTGATCTTCTCCTCTATTTCTTCATTTTCTTTTTTAATTGCTTAATTTCAATGAAACCCTATAGATTCAAAGGAATTAGTTTGTACTGCATTTTTTCGTTAAAAAAAACATTTTCGTCCTTCAAAACCGACTATCTGATTGGTTATATGGAAATCAAGGATAGTTTGAGAGAAAGAAGATGGTGAATGAGGTGTTTTGTTTTGGTTGATTGATAGATACGGGTTTTTGGTTGAAGTAGATAATGAGCATGCATCATACATGGAAGGTGTACCGAGATAGGTATGGGGTGGTACCAGTAGGGACCGAAATGGTACTGTAGTACTGGTACACTAAAGCAAAATACATTTCATACTGTTCATTATTACTAAGACCCTTAATTTGGTTGAAGGTGCTATAAATTTGGAGATAAAAAATGGGCATTAAATGCTATGATAGTTTAGGAGGGGGTAGGTGAAGTGGTACCAGTACCAGGTACCATGTGCAAATTAGAGGCTACTTCTGAATTTTGCTATATTATTATATTGTGCTATGATCTGTTCATGACATGTGGCTATTTAAGGAGCAAATATACCTTTAATAATTTGGATTAAATTAAACAGTCGTTGTTGCCTTGCAAATTGGTAATGTGGATGTCACTATAAATATGTGATGGCTGATATGTAGTATGATGGTTCAAGTTTGGTAAGGAATTGAAGGGATGGCTAATATGCTTATGAGTTATGATCTATGTTTACTTTTAGAATTATTAATGTTAGATGGCACTTTTATTTTCTTAGTTGTTGTTTGGTATGTCATTTCAAGTACCATATATGCCTGAATAGAAGATATTGCTAATATTACTTGATGCATATCACTCTTTATTTCTGCATAAATTTTTCATTTTAATTGAAATGATTCAAAATCATTCCTGCAGTACCATTATATGACCTGATAACCTCACCAGTATAATAACATCTCAGTGGTAAACAATGAAAGTAAAAGAACACACAGGAATGTGGGAAACATATGAAATTTCACTCCAGATTCAGTACTACACCTAATTGAAATGTTCTACCTATATAGATTTACTTAATAAAGAGAGAAGGGTAGAATACTTGAGCTTCAGCACGTAGATCTGTGTATGGAACAACACCAGCTCAGGTATTCTACCCTTCTGATTGGTTTCATGTCGGAGCTGTAAGTTCCTTTTTCTTGCTTGCTCAAATAAATTCACCTGATTTCATTATTTACTATTTTTCTGCTACATTCATTTGCTCAAATAAAGTCAGGTCGAAATCAAATATGTTCTATTATATTTTACTGAAATTGATTCAATTGTAACAGGTTTAGCTTCTGATCAGAGACCTAGAATTTCAAGTATAAATAGAAACTCAATTGAGAATCAGGCAAAAAACCAACAAAAACCCTCTACTAGGGCTTCGAGCAGGCTTTCTGAAGCTAAACAACCATGGTGACAATATCTGTACCACCTGTTGTACAGCTGCTGAGACGGGTCAAGCTAGCGAGGAGAGAAAAGATGAGAGTGGAGGTGGTCCTGACATGTCTCTCTTGCATCTGCCTTCTTGCCAGTATAGCTAAGGTTTATGGTAGTGAGTTGCCTCTAGAGATTTGGCTCCCCATCCCTCCTCGCTCAAAGATTGCTGTTAAGTCTTTCATTTTCTTATTTGAATTTTCAAGTTCATTGCTTCCTTTGATTTCAATTTCAATTGGGGATGGGGATGTGCACTTGTTTTATCAGATATTTACTTGGCATAGTGCAACGATCGAGCTTGATGGATTCAGTGAGGCTGAGCTATACAGCTGATGAGGTGATTATTTTTAATTTTTTTTCGGTTTTGGAATTGTTTCCACTGCAACTTTGTGAGTAAAAAAACTTACCTTTCATCAGGTCCAAAAGAAAGTGGACTCTTTTCCGTACATTCAGAAAGTGATTCTTTTCCATTAGAGAAGAGTCATCTGGTTGCCTGCCATCTTTCTTAGATTTATCAAATTAAGTAGAAAATTTAATTTTGGTTAATTGCTCAGAGCTTAATTCCAAAGGGGTTGATGATTTCTGTCTAATTCTTACATAACAATTATTCATCTCTAGCAGATGGGGACACAACAACATTCTCCATGAAAAAAATAAGAAAGGCCATCGATAAACTCTCCAATGTGTTTGGACGAGGCATGTTTAGCACAGTTTACTACAGGGACACTAGAAGATAGGACCAGCATTGCAATTAAATCTGACCAAAAGGTATAAAAAAGACCGCTCCCAAATTTCTTTTCTTTTCTTTTTCTTTTTCTTTTTTTTCCTGTTTTAGATTCAGTGAGACAGTTAATGAGTCAGATTTTATGTTGTGTATTCACTCTTATTTTTTGACAGTTTAGGAGTTGTCTGGCTTATTGTTAGTTATATGTGTGTATCCACCCTTGAAAATGTCAAATGATCATGAATACCCCTACTGACATTGAAATGTGTGCAATCCCTTATGAAATATGGAAGTATCACATATAGATCAAAAGGACATGAAAATTGTAATCTAAGATGCTTAAACTATCTTAAGAATAATAGATGAGGGAGGGTGCACTGGTTAGATGATATTTTCATGATTTAGAGGGGGTATACTGTATATTTTTCTGTTTGCAGGGAACAAATTATAATTGATGCATTTTAAGGGGGCATGAAAAAATTTCAAAAGAATTTGGTTATTTTATTTTCTTAATTGGTAGCGATTTTCTTATGACTTATCTGTCAAAGTAATTTGTAGAATCACATAATATTGTTCTTATCTGAAATTCTTCAATTCTGACCTTGTTAATTTTTGGTGTCTGGTTTACTATGTAGCAGTTGGTATGCTTTGGTTCTTATAGATGTACTGGGGCATTAGTGGAGCTATCATATAATTTTGTACCTCATTGTATGACTTTCTAATAAATGAGTAAATTCTACTAGGTAATAATATGTGACAGTGCAAATGGCAATCTTCACCGGCGAATCTGCTCTGTCACCAACTGAGTTGACTCCCTGAATCCACTCTTTTCTTCGTGCTCGGTCAAACCTGCCATGTTGTTCGCTTTGTCCGGTTTGCTATCAAGTAAGAAGTGTTGTATTTATAAAGAATTTATGCAATGTGTTGATTTATGATGACAATGGTTATGGTACTGTAGTGGATTAGCTATTGTCCAAGACCTGTAATTATACAGAATAAAAAAAAATGAATAATTATATTTTTGGCGATTTCCGTTCTCATATATACTATACTATCGTTTTCATTAGGTATGGCAAGAGGTATGACAACGTTCAAGAGATTCAACCTCTTTGTGAATAGTTTGAAGAGATACTGTCACTCATTACATTAGATTGTGCGTTTTCTGACATTTTTGAAAGACAAACACTTCTCCAAATTTATCAAAAGGTCCATAATTTTGGTTCTGAGAAAATAAAATAGTTATTTAAAGGGGCTGAGTTGGGGTTCTGACATTTGTAATTTGCTTATATTCTTTGTTGGTCTAGCACAATACCCATTATTGCATAAAGTAATGTTTTGTGATTTTTAAAGTTCATTGTGATGGATTTTTCAGCGTCAAAATCTACAAGGAAAGGGAAATGCAGCTTTTCTGCTGGAGGGAGAACAGAAAGGAGAGACAATGTTTCAAGGTTTAGATTTTTTACTGATTGGACTCTCCAATAAAAAGTTTAGAGAATTACATCATTGAAAATTTGAAATTGCGTTTCTTGTGGGCTTGATCTTCTTATTCAATATAATAAAAAAATATATAAATAATTGCCAATACATCAAAGATCAAACGACCAATTGTGTGGTGACTTTATGTGAGGAATGCATTTGGGGACCACTAGCATATAATTTGTCAAACTAAAAATGATATATTTCCACTTAACTCTTATTATTCAAAGGAGGAATATTATTCAGGTACTATTTTGAGCTATCCTCAAGCACAAGGCAGTTTTCCTTTTTACAAACTTATCATACATTAATTGCATGATAATTGAGAATTTGTCATCTTCTATCATTTAAGAAAGAACCAAAACATCTATATTAATCAAAATTAGAATATAATTAAATATAATTGTCAATAGAACATCTTTATTTTAAAAAATTAACTAAAAATTGTCACTTTGGATTAAGAATTAGAATTGATAGCAAACTAGCAATTAACAATCAGCGAATGAGAATCTATAATTTTGTTAGTGGGACACAATCAGAAAGTGATTTCTTTTAAAGAAAGTTTGCTAATTATGAAATTATCATAAATCTTAAAATGATAGAAGAACCGTGCATGGCAACAGGGATTGAAAAATCAGCATAGCAAGTGAGTTGATAGATGTACTTGCAGACTATATTTTATATTTAAAAAAAATTATACTATATTTTTAAACAGGTAGAAAATCACTACTTTTTGAATGTTCTACAATTTTTTAGATCAAGATCTTTTCTACCTATCTAAAAAAGTAAAAAATTATAAAAATAGTAAAACACAATGCAAAACACGGTTCTTTAATAATAAGGGGACTTAATTTCACTGCCCGTTGCAGCGCACGGGTCGCTTACTAGTATATATTAAATATATGGTACATATCTACTATTTAGATACAAATAATTAAGATTTAAAACCATATCACTATCTAGAAATCGATATAGGAGTAGGTCCGATGGACATCGGACTTACAGTTAGGTTCAATTAGCTTTATCACTATACGATTAGCATCAAGATTTAAGTGCACGGAAACTGATAAGACTTGCACGGATTTGATGCATATCACACGAATCTTGATGCAAATCGGATGGTCATCACACCCATCGAACCAAGGTAGGTCCGATGGGCATCGGACCTACTCTCATTCTCTAGAAATCTGTATTTAATTTTCAAATACAGATCCGGATTAAGATAGATAATATCGGATCCGTTTGCACCGCTAGGACTAGGAATTGAGGGGTCCAGTCCAGATCTCCGAAAGTAACAAAAAGTTGAGTTTGGATCGATACCGTCTGATTAGCAATTCGGGCCAATCCGATATGCAATATAATGTAGCAATTCGGGCCAATCCGATATGCAATATAATGTACGGGGCTACTTTAATATTCATGCCAAAGCAGATTAGATGGTTCAAATCCAAACTCAAAATCTGGGTCACTTTAAGGGACCTGAATTTGAGTAAATTCGCATCCTCTGAGATATCTCAAACTTTGCGCGACTTTATGGAAAATCACAATCATTCAAATAAGTTATACACGAATCTCAAAGCACAAATAATACTGGCCCCGTGCTATCCCCAAATAGGCACCAGACACGTCGGTCACGCAAAAGTTAAGATATCTAAGAGGATACGCACTCAATTTGAGTTGGGGGGAGAGGGGAGGAGTCTAATGGATATCAGACAATATTCAGTCTAATATTTAGTCTGAGTTCAATCTGTTTCAAAATATATGCGCATTTAATTTACATGAATTTTATAATTATCTGCGCAAATTATGACGTGTATCAAATGACTTCGAACAAACATCTCACCAAACTCGGTCAGAAGCCCATCAAACCGTCCCGGTTTCCTGAACTAGGTCCTCAGTTGTCAATTTTAAAACCGTACTTTTGTAAGTTGTGGTGATTATGGAGTACAACTAAGGTGCTCTTAAGCTCACCAAGCCCTTTGTGAGCTTAACTCAAAAACCTATCGAATATACTTCAAACGACATTTTCAAACCGTTAGATGTTCAATCTATATTAAAATGTACTTGGAGACCAAATTTTACATTTTTTGGAATTTTTTTACTATTTATTAAGATGGTTTGAAAATTGATGTTTTCCAATGGTACAGAATTTTAATAAAAACAGCGGTTTTCAAACCATCTTAATAAATAGTAGAAAAAATCCAAAAAATGAAAAATTTGGTCTCCAAGCACATTTTAATATAGATTGAACATCTAACGGTTTGGACATATCGTTTGAAGTCAATCCGATAGGTTTTTGAGTTAAGCTCACAAAGGGCTTGGTGAGCTTAAGAGCACCTTAGTTCTACTCGTGATTATGAATTGTGAGAACTTTGGTGTCTCCTTTTTGGAGCTTCTTGGGGAATTTTTTTTTATAAACCATAATTAAAAAATATATTTTTACGAAACTAAAATGATTACTTGTTTTTTTACAAAAACCATAAGAACCGAGATGTGCCATTTCGGTCTGGTCTCCTTTTTGGATTTTCTGCGGCAGTTCATATGAAAACTTATGAAACTAGTACCACAGAAAATTCAAAAAAGGGACCGGACCGAAAGGACATTTCGGTCCCTATGGTTTTTGTAAAAAAAAAAAGTAATGTTAATTTCGTAAAAAACAAAATTTTAATTATGGTTTATAAAAAAAGAGGAAGGTTAAAATGCACCCTCCCTTTTGTGCTCCTAACATGCACCCTCCTCTCGTATCTTCATTTTCAAAGTTTAAATAGTCGATCGAACCTTCCAACGTGTTCTCCATATTAAAATGTGCTTGGAGACCAAATTTTACATTTTTTTGAAATTTTTTACTATTTTTTGAGAATTTTTTATTAAACTAAACAATAATAAAAAAATTCAGCAAAGTGATGATTTTCAAAAATTCTGAAAAAATAGTAAAAAAAATTCAAAAAATGTAAAATTTGGTCTCCAAGCACATTTTAATATGGAGAACACGTTGGAAGATTCGAATCAACTATTTGAACTTTGAAAATGAAAATATGAGAGAAGGGTGCACGTTAAGAGCACAAATAGGAGGGTGTATTTTAACCCTCCTCATAAAAAAAATTCCCTCTTGGGATAAGCAACTATGTATACGAAAATTAAATACATAGTTGCTTATTCATTTATAAAACTCTCGACCGTCTGATTTTTATAGTTAAACCGTACGGTCCAGATTATTTATAGTTCCTGAACTATAGGTCCTTATTCGTACGGTCTAACTCTCCAACTATGTACTATTTAACTCTCGACCGTCTGATTTTAAACGGAGCCAATCCGGCCACAGCCTATAATTCAGGGGACCTTTAATATTAGTGTGGATATAGTCTACACGAATCTAAAAGCAAATTGGACGGTCCAGATACATTAACTCAAAAGATTCTTTTTTGAGTTAATGCAGAGGATATGAATTCCCATGCATGGACCTTGCTTATCTTATTGGGCCTTATTGGGCATTTAAGCATACTTCGCTGCAGCAGCGTAGTACCACTGTTCTCATCGGTTAAATTGGGAATATTGATAGTTTGATACGGATGCACCACCAAATTAAATCATAATTTGGGGCTATTTGGACTGAACTAAAAGTTCATGGCTGCTAACAAATCAATTGAAGTTGGGCTGATACCAACCTCCGTAGAAAAAACACCATGTAATAAACTCCAAGGCGATTAATATGAGGTTGACCTTGGGAAGACTAGATTGATACATAATATAGAAAAGAAAAAAAATGCAAAATATGCCAAAAGACTTAGTAACGGATTGGATCATTAATTCAACGTTAATTTTATATATAAAATAATTATATGTTGTACTAGTATCGTACCCGTGCGTTGCAACGGGTACATATTCAATCTGAAATTTCATTTTATAATCACAGCTATTAGCGGATCATGACATCTACAATCTTAATATTTTTGTTTTTTTATGTGTGGCGGTTACTTCATTGATTTATCAGGTACAACACTATTAAAGGAAGAGTAGAACTAGGGTGCTCCTAAGCTCACCAAGCCCTTCGTGAGCGCGACTCTAAAACCTATCGAATTAGCTTCAAACGACATTTTCAAACCGTTAGATGTTCAATCTATATTAAAATGTGCTTGGAGACCAAATTTTACATTTTTTGGAATTTTTTTACTATTTATTAAGATGGTTTGAAAATCGCTGTTTTTATTAAAATTCTGCACCATTGGAAAACAGCGATTTTCAAACCATCTTAATAAATAGTAAAAAAATTCCAAAAAATGTAAAATTTGGTCTCCAAGCACATTTTAATATAGATTGAACATCTAACGGTTTGAAAATGTCGTTTGAAGTCAATTCGATAGGTTTTCGAGTCGCGCTCACGGAAGGGCTTGGTGAGCTTAGGAGCACCCTAGTTCTACTCTTAAAGGAAGGTATTGGGATATTAAATCAGACCTATTGTTATAATACTATGTTAGCATTAATTGCTCTAAGAGGTTAATATGCAAGAGTAGATGGTCATTTAATTTGCATATCTTAACCATTATCTCCTTTATTTTTCTAATATATTATATGCAACCTTCAATCTCCCACTTCTAAACTATCTTCAACTAATCGTTCTTCAAACTTTTAATATAAAACTGAATAAGCAACTATGTATTTAACTGTGCATTAATGTACGTAAAACTGAAGTGTGCATTTAAGAAGTTCAAAAGATAATTTTGAAATATTAAGACAACCATTGAAAATTTTCAACAATTATATCTAAGAGAAATGTGCATCATGAATACTATAAGTAAGTGTAGTCAACACAACAAAATAATTAAAAATGTGCATTTAAAATACGTGAAAATTTTATAGAGAATAGGGATGAGTGAAAATTCACAGTGGTTAGGGATGAGTATTGGAGTGGTTATCAAACCACTTAAAATTTATACAAAATAAATAATTAGGGGCAAAAGAAAATATAAAGTGCGTTTATCTTTTGGATACTGATACAGTAAGATATGCTTGTACGTGTATAGCTATATTAGGGCTGCACAAAAAATTTGTAGTTCGTAATTCGATTCGAGTTTGATTCGAAAAAGTTCGTAAAAAGTTCGATTCGAAATTGAGTTCGTTCGAAATTATTTCAAACCAAACTTAGTTCGAAATTAATTCAAACCAAACTCAAACTAGACCTAGTTCGTTCGAAATAGGTTCGTAAACCAAATTTAGTTCGAAATTAACTCACACATGAACCGTTGATTTCTGCTGATAACTTATGTTCATTGATGAAAATATAAGCCATCCAGTCCATAATTGCTTTGAATTATGACTTCTGAAACAGAAAGCCTGGTCCAATTACAAGCTCAAATAAAAAAATTCAACAACAAAGTCTAAAATAAAAAAATTAAACAAAACCAGCCTTAACCCATAATCGTTGGTTGTGAACTTTTGGCTTAGCCCAAACCCTGGAGTTTTCCTCTGTTGGCTACTTGGTTGCGATACCAAACCGGGACTGGCCGTGAGGCGAGGCGAGGCGACCCTCATTGATCTCTGCTTTGTTGGTTGATTATTGGGACCGGCCGTGAGGCGAGGCGACCCTTGGTACCGGCCGTTTCTTTGCCCTTCTTGCGATTTGCTCCTCTCTCGGGTAATTAAAAAACACACCCTTTTTATTGTTGCTTGTTTTATAGATCAAATAGATGACACACGCCAGTAAACCTATAGATCAAATAGATGACCATTTTTATTGTTACGATTTCCTCCTCTCTTTGCCTTAAAGATGGCACACGCCAGTTTAATTTTTTTTTCCTTTTTAATCTGATCCCTTGTCATACCAGAAACTTTCCATACAATAGTCTAAACCAGAAATAAAAAATATAGAAAATCAGCAAAACCAGCAACAGAGATCAGTCATTTACCAGCATCAGAAAATCAAGAAAATAAAAAAACAGCAAAGCTGATTTGGCACTATGGACCAGTCATAAGTTATAACTCGTAAGTCGTAACAAAGTTCTTAAAGGTTCGAAATTGAGTTCGTAAAAAATTCGGTTCGAAATTGAGTTCGTTTTAAATTAATTCAAACCAATCCTAGTTCGAAATTAATTCAAACCAAACTCAAACTGAGAGTAAGTTCGATTCGGTTCGGTTCGTTTGCAGCCCTAAGCCATATTGATATATAGTCTTCATGTGGAGTATATTTAGTCAAATAAAGATATATAGCCTTCATGCAAATGGAATATAACAAAAAAAAATAGAGAATAAGATCATATTTACTTAAATGAGATTATTAAATGACAAATAATATAAAAAAAATGAAAAGAAGTAAAGGCATGACCAATCAATTCAAAATTTCCTTAAATGACATTTAAAAATAGAAAGAAACACGTAAATAATGTGGCGAGTATGTGTGGCGAGTACGTGTCTAAATAAATTTAGACTTCTACACGTATAACAACATAAAAATGATACATAGAATAAATAAAAACTCAAATTATTTGATTGGAATGTTGATATTCAATCATAAATTTTATCTTTTAATCACAGCCGTTGGCGGATCAGGACATCTACGTGCTTAATATAAGAATGGAGATACTGTTAATTTTATGTTCAAATTGCGGTTTATAATTTATTCATCATTAATATGATATAGAGTATGGATTTTTTATGTGTAATTTTCAATAATAATAATGGGCTGAATTAAAAATTAAAAATACCTAAGCAGCCCAATAGATACTTTAGTCGTATAAATGATTTCATCACCAGAATGTAAGATATTCTAACTTCATTCTTGTTATTCCATTTGACATATACACCAGAGACTTTGAAGAAGACATCACTAAAAGAATCACTCTAAAAAACTTTGTTATTTTGGAAGAATCAAATAGGTGGCACTCCCATGCACAAGAAAGACACCAGTTTATGCAAGCTTTCGCACTTCAGTTTTTATATTCAACACAGATAATTCTGATAGTACACCTCGTTTTTGGGTTTTTATTTAAAGGTATCTGACACATATATTTTGAATAAATTTATCATAAAAATATATGTTTATATAGATTTTAGTATTATTGGAAAATTTATGATGTGGACTGTAAATAATTTTGTCTACTTTCTTTTTATTTATCCGGAAAAACAAAATTGTCATAATATTAGAAAAGAGAAATATACATTGTGCAAATTTAAAACTCGAATACAAAACGTAGCAAATTATAATTGTTTTACAACATCTCAAGCCTAAAGGTCCAGTGTCAAAGACACATGATCTCTATATGAGATGTCATAAGTTCAAAACTCAAATAGAAAAATCATTTGTTGTAATAACAAGAGTATTAAATAATTGAATAACTTGACCTCTAACTTTACTAAAAAAAAAAAAAACATCTCACGCCTAAACTAACATATTCCTGAACAAAACACCCCAATCACCGTAAGCAAACACAAAATTCAGTCGGATTGGGGGGGGGGGGGGGGGGGGGAACCGAACCTATGTTTCGGTACCATTGGGGGTGGAAAGGGAGGACCGAACCATAAATCCGGTTCTTGTTAAATTTGTATATAAAAAAAAAAAAAGCATCAACCCCTTTCCCCGAAAATAAAAAAATAAAAATAAAAACCGTTTTTATAGACTGGGAACTGAAGTTCTTCCAAACAGAATTCAATTGAATGCTATGATGCTCTCAAGCTTATTCTATATCTATACTCGCCCCAATTTAAGCTCAATAAATCAGAGAAATGGGAAAAGTTACAATTACTACGAACGCTTTTGTGCTGCACGGAGGTCAAACTTATTGTTTCTATATCAGCTGTGAATTTCTTGATTCGTCTAATCTCCTCGGGAAAAGGGGAAATAAGAAATTATTTGAAATGTACATTGAGATATAAGATATTTTGACATTTTCATAGAATATTTAAATTTTTTAAAAGTTTCAATGGGCATACCGACAATTGCCTTCACAAAGTTTAATTCTTTATTATGTTCGACAATGTCATGTTTTCCTCGCCAGATGAACGCAATAAAAATTAGAATAACAGAACTTGAAGCCAATTTAGATTTCAAATAAGAAAATTTGGACATTTTTATTTCTAATATTAGTGCAATAGATATTTGCTAATTGCTACCCTTCATTACCAAAATCTTACGCAA
Source organism: Carex kokanica (assembly GCA_025461125.1). NCBI lineage: Eukaryota > Viridiplantae > Streptophyta > Magnoliopsida > Poales > Cyperaceae > Carex > Carex kokanica. Next base: position 455,763 of record JAJGRX010001056.1, on the reverse strand, counting down.
GCAACTGGATTTCTGCTGATTTACAAATCCGTCAAAATATTAATCCTGCCATTAACATTATTGTCGAGAATAGTATGTATATAAGCCATTACAATAGTAATATTCATAATTTGCCAAGCAGTACCTAAACATCTCAATATTGCTAAATGCCATACAGTATAATACGTATATAACTAACTTTTTGTCTCAAAAACAACGGGAAGTAGCTGACTAGTATTGTGCTTTCTGACAAAAAAAATTCAGAAAAAAGACAACCGATCCATAAGACGATCTTTAACTTGCTCAAATAAGCCCCTGAATAATTTGAGAATTTTGAAGAATCATACAATCCAGAATGTTTGCCACCTCTACTCGTACTGGTGTTAAGGTGGATTCCCGCAAACAGATCACAACTTATTTGAATGGTTAACAAAAAAAAAAAAGTGTAAGATATCACTTCAGCAATTATCGCCCTCTGAAAGAGGAAGCGTTTGGAGTAATGGACAGTTTCTCTTCTTGATACGGCTGTGTGGCTGGATCGGTCATGCTCGGCATCCTATTTACGCTTCCTTTGCCTTTTCTTGCATTTGGGCCGATTTCTTCGATCATGTATTTCCACCCGTCAATCGGCCGCCTCCTACTAAAGATGTGGGTCTTGATAAAGCTTGCGATCTGCACCCAAAATTATCGTAATTGTTAGAATTTAGCAAGGAATTGAATTTCAACAAATGCGATCTAGTTTAACTCAGATAAGCTTTCCCTATAAAAAAAAAAAAAGTACAACTCAGATAAACCAATTATGCTCCTTTCTGTGCAACTAACTCCAAACTTTACCAAACTTAAAGAGTTAATTTAACCCAATGAAGGTCTAATCTGTGCAATTGAGAGGCTATGTTGAGTCAAATTTTTGACTCAATGACCTCAAATTACACCGGTACATGACTCTACCAATTAACACATACTAGAATCACACCCATAGCAGTCGAATTTCTGTAATACGAGATAGTACATAACCATCAAAATTATATCCTAAAAAGACGGATAGAGTATATATTTAAAGAAATGCCACCATGTGTTTACCCACTTCTGGAGATAATCGGGAAAACACTCAAAATAGAAATGAAATTCATCAATCCTCAGAACCCCAAAAATAAAATAAATAACCCACCTCATAAACCCTAAGCAAAGGAAATATTGATGTTCCCTATGGAACAGCAGAGATTTGGTATTGGACTGTATTGTGAGCAGACTTCTCAATGTACAATTTTATTATTACCTCAAAATGTTGTCACAAATTGTTACATGCAGCACAAACCATGAACCATAACACCTATATGTACATGCTAATGTCAGTTCCAGGATGTCTTTTACACCATTCTTTCATCTGATTTATTTACTAATGCAAACTTGTTTTTATAAGCAATGTGTAGATGCTTCTACGAGCATGAAGAATATTATCTTCTTTTGTTTTGCAAGGGCATAACTGTAATAACTGATAGATGCCAACATTGAAAATGATAAAAAAAAATGGTACCTGATATTTGCTGAAAGCAATGCGCCGTTCGAATTCTTGGAGAAGGATGTCTTCTTCCCTCTGAGAAATGTCCCAAATATTCCCATCCTGCACCTTTGACGTGGTCTCCCACCCGTCAGGCTTTGTCTTAAGCTCTGTTGTGCTTGGTACTTTTGTTTCACATGATTCGTTGTCGCCGGAGTCAAATATTCTACACAAGAAAAAGTGTTTTGAGTGAAGTATCACTTCGATTTCCTTAACCAAATGTTTATGTTAAAGCATAAAAAAAACTTATCAATCGAACAAAAAAATAGAAAAAAAGGCGAAGATTTGAGTTTTTTCAACTGGGAAAAAAAGAAAAAGTCCTGTTTTATTTCTTTCCTTTTTATGCTTCCTTTGTTGATTCATTCTTGTAAGGAAGAATCAAGTTAAACTAAGAAATTTACACCTTTGAATTGCCATTGTCACTTTCTGTTGCCTCCTATTTCAAACCAGTATATAACTAGCATTGCTTGTATGATTTTAAAAGGCACAAATGAGGGCAATTTCAGGCTACTTTTGGATCAAATTAGTCTTAAATTACACGATGTAACTGGATACTTACTATACAGTATACATGTAATATCTACTACCAGTTCGAGCTTGATTGCAAAGCAGGATTTACTTGAGCTTAATTCCTTCTCAAATTGAGCTTAAGTTTTGTTGGTCCTGAAGTGTGTTTTTTAATATAGCCAAAATAGTACAATAATTATTGGCCTAATAACGCAAAAGTTCATTCCATTGCTATTATTTAGAGTGTGGCTAATATCAAAACGTTTGTTCCTAAGCCCTCGTGCAACCAAGTCGTTTTTGGATTTTCAAAGTCCAAACGGTCGATCCAAACTGTTAGATGTTCAATCCATATTAAAATCTGCTTGGAGACCAAACTTTACATTTTTTGGAATTTTTTTACTATTTATTAAGCCACTTTGGTTGCACGAGGGCTTAGGAACAAACGTTTTGATATTAGCCACTCTCCTATTATTTATACTATACATAATAATATAGCTAGTTATGTCTTACTCTGCGCAGGAATCAAGAAGGCGGTCGATATCATCCCCTCTGGTCCCACCACCAAGCCTGGATTCTTCCAGTTTTTCTAATTCCTTGACCCACAACCCAGCATGTATCCTCTGCTTCTTGATCCTATACTCGTCCCCTTTTCTCTTCCCTTTTCCCTTCTTCTCCCCCTCGTTGACTCTCTCTAGTGCCCCAACTTGCAACTTTGCTGCTCTTCTCTCTTCCCACCTGCCATAGCCTAACATAAGTATCTTATTGAATAATATCATTGATTTTTCTGGACATTTGTTATATTTTAGAATAGAGCCCAAATTACTCAGCATTTCTTAGATAAGAAGTTATTATTTCTTTAGCGATGTCAACATTATGCAGTTCACAGACTAAACCACGTAAACTTACCTGGGGTTCCATACATTTGAAGGTCTAAATCCAATATAGTAAATGACCTTGAAGCGTTCTTGTATTTCAGCTTGAGCGAAAACACTACAAAATTACTTCTTTATTTCTGGTATTCTCTCACTGGCTTGCACTTTCAGTTTTTCATCAGCTGGCTTATTAATGTACTGTCCAATAGTACAGTCTCAACCAGTATCTGACAAGCAGTTACATGTAAATCAGCTTGGTATGAAGTTAAGTGTCAGTGCAAGCACTCTATATATTGAAACTACTTAATCTAATTGCATATGGCGTACTTGTTCAGGTTTTGAACAGAGTACTTTGTAGTAGTCAAGGTGTAAAAGTAACAACATGTTCACATTATTGCACCAAGCCACCAACTAACTACTTACCGCTCATCCATCTCAGCCACGAACGCCTTCGTATCTTCATCCATATCAGCTGAGAGGTGAGAATCACCATCGACAGATTCGGAGGTGTCAGCCGATTCCCACGGCGCGCGATCGGTTGGGGTGATGCTGGTCGAGGTAGGGGTGGGGTCGTCGTCGTTCGGCAGCCACGCTGTCTCCCATGCGTCGTTCCATTCGTCTAATCCGGTGGAGGAAGCCGCGGCGGAGGCGCGAGAGGGAGGTCGGCGGGTGGACAGGTGGCGAGCAAAGTGTGTTGGAGAGCCTGGGAAGTAAGAGAGAAGGCGCTTGAGGGAATACATCAGTGCCTCAGTGGTGTTCGACGAAATGCTGTAGGATTTTCCCTTTTAAAAGTCGTTACTTTTTAGTTGTTACATAGGCGAACTCCAAAACAACACACTTCGGCTGGCCCAAATTTCTTCTGGCCCAATAGGGTCGGGATCCCTAAAGTAACCCAAAATTTGAGTTTCGGACCGTCCGATCAGGATTCGGGATCCAAACTCAAAATTTGAGTTATTTAGGGGATCCAGATCCGGACCAATAGGTGTTGTCGAAACAATTAAACCAACTAGTAAGCTGTCAGTTATTACATTGGCGAACTTCACAAAATCACACTTCGGCTGGACCAAATTTGTTCTGGCCCAATAGGCGTTGTCGAAACAACTAAACCAACTAGCAATCATGATGTCACAGATGTGTAATTCAATTATCAAAGAAAAGCCCAGCCCATGACACTCCACATATGCCCTACTAGGTTTAGGGTTTACCCTCGCATATATAGAACCTCTTTCTCGCTCCGCCTCCACTCCTCTACCCTCCGCTTCCACCGAGAGAGAGAGAGAGAGGGAGAGGTGCCATTGACGATCGCCCTCTGGAGCCATGGTGCACGTCAATTTCTATCGCAACTGTAAGCACTCTCTCCAAACCCTAGCACTAACTTCCCCTCAGATCTCCATTCTAACTAATAATCCCTTCTCTCTCTCTTTTTTTCTCAGATGGGAAGACCTTCAAGAAGCCGCGCCGTCCTTACGAGAAGGAGCGTCTCGACGCGGAGCTTAAGCTGGTCGGTGAGTACGGTCTACGGTGCAAACGCGAGCTCTGGCGCGTGCAGTTTGCTCTGAGCCGGATCCGAAACGCTGCAAGGGAGCTCCTAACGCTAGACGAGAAGAACCCGAGGCGTATCTTCGAAGGAGAGGCGTTACTTCGTCGGATGAAGAGGTACGGGCTCCTGGAAGAGAGTCAAAACAAGCTTGATTACGTGCTTGCTCTTACTGTCGAGAACTTCCTCGCCAGGAGGCTTCAAACAATAATCTTCAAAACTGGTATGGCGAAGTCGATCCACCATGCCAGGGTTCTCATCAGACAGCGCCACATTAGGTACATTTTTTCACCATCCTTAGTATTTATTTAACTTTCAGTATAGTTGTGCAAAAGTTTTCTGATTTCTTTAGATGAATAGATTCAATCCGTAGAACTAAATGGAAGTACCTGGAATAGGAGTCATGTTTTTCATATTATTAAAAAGTAGCTTACTGTTTACTAGTTTTATGACTTTTTTATATTAGTATTGTTAGTTATTAAGAAGTGATCAACTCGTTTAGTTAGACTGCTTTAAATTCTGATTTATGATTTGTTGTTTATATTTTAATTTCGTTTTTTTTGTTATTGAGCTTTTATAATGGGCAAAATGATGAATAAATACGTCAATTACTCACGATGGTCATCTGAAGCACATTTGTTGTGTCTTACTGATGCATAAACTATTTTCTGATGCCCAAACTTTATTTATGTTGCTTGTTCAAGTACTTCTCCCAGTATTTTGTGTTTAAATACAATTTATTTGGGGTACACGATTTTGTGATCAACTCTATTATTCTGGTAAAACTTTAAACAACCATCCTTGTAAATTTGAACTAGGATTTCAATTGTGGGATTTAGAATTTAATTGGTGGTTTTTTGTTTAAAATTAGTATCAACACACGTTGCTGCTTTATAGGTTGTTGCTGAACTCACTTTTAGTTGCTATATCATTAGGCACGTGAGGAGAATCTAAATACTCACGATGGTTGTCTGAGATTTACTTTATGATTTGTTTATAGTTATTCTCTGATACTAGGTGTCTCTGACATCAATTGAAACCAGCATCATCGTTTATCATAGGAGTTTTACAGATTTTTTTGCTTTGCTTGGGGTCACTATGAGGAAATAAATAAACCAAAGATGTCTGAGGGTGCAATTCCCATGATTTTATTAAATAGTCCATTTCATTCTTAGCGCCTGAAAATTCTGTTATTTTTGTCACTGCCTTTGTACCAGTGTTGTGAAAAACGTCCGTTTAGACCGATTAATCGGTCGATTTGTCGTTGGCGGTGATCAAACCATCAAGGAATTCCCCGATTAATCGGCTGATTGTTCCCGATTATTCCCGATTAATTGCTTGGCGGTACCATGTCTGTCAGATGAGCGCATACCGTTATTTACAACACTGCTTTGTACTTGTTGGTACAGCTATGTGTGAGGAGGTTTTTCTACCTCACATTTGTTTGTGATTTTATACTGTTAGCTTTTAATTTTTATCTTGTTTTTTGTATGTTAAAAAAAGGTCCTTTATGTAGTTATGATTTTTCTAGTTTTATGAAATCCGAAGGCACAATGATGTTTGACATTGCTAATGTATGTCTGAGGTTGCAAAATCTGTGACTGCATCTATTATTCCTGAGTGCCTTTTTGAAATTATATTTTGGATAACGCAGTATACTATATTTTCAAAACATATACTCAAATCTGATATTTAGCTTATGCAATATTCATGAAACAGGGTTGGACGACAGGTGGTGAACATCCCGTCATTCATGGTGAGAACTGATTCACAGAAGCACATAGAGTTCTCTCTGACAAGCCCCTTTGGCCAGGGCCCACCAGGCAGAGTCAAGAGAAAGAACATGAAGGCAGCTGCAAAGAAAGCAGCTGGTGGTGATGACGGTGAAGGGGAAGATGATGAGTGAACAAATCATATGCTACCATTAATCAAACCCATGCATTGACGCATGTGTGTGATCATTTTTGAATTTGTTCTTTAGTAGAGATTTTTTTTTCCTTTGGGTAAAATGGTAAATGCATACTGTTGTTTGGCCTCAGCTTGAGATTTTTTTTAGGATTTAGTGAGAATATGCTGATAAGTTTCATTGTATGATTCAATTGTCTTTTGGATGTGGGAATCTGATGAAATTTTGCTGTCTAGTAGCGTGCGTTAGTTGAGTGCTAAGATTTTGACTTCGTTTTTATAATTTTTATTTTGTTGCATCTCATCGATGGAGTAAAATTAATATATTTAATAAGTAGTAAGCAAAATTAATATATTAATTAATAGTAAGCAAAATTAATATATTTAGTTAATAGTAAAATTAGTATTTTATTGCTCTTGTTTTTGCGGATAATTTGGCTTAGAATTTTCAGTCTTTTACGTCCAAATATTACAAATCTAATTTAGGACTAAGGTGTTCTTAAGCTCACCAAGTCTCTTTGTGAGCTTAACTCAAAAATTTATCGGATTGATTTCAAATAACGCATCCAAACTGTTGAAACCGATCTACTTCATGAGTGATGTGTTTACATGTTAAATTTTTAAATTTTTGAACTAATTTAGTATTAAGTCAAGTGGTAAAAAAAAGATGATTTATAAGTTAATTTTAATGTATTCATTTTTCAACATTTTTTTACCGCTTGACTTTATATTAAATTAGTTCGAAAAATTATAAATTTGATATGTAAATACATCACTCGTGAAGTAGAACGGTTTCAACAGTTTGGATGTGTTGTTTGAAGTCAATCCGATAGGTTATTGAGTTAAGCTAAAAAAGAGACTTGGTGTACATGTTCAGCAATGAGGCTTTAGCCTCCTTAGTTGCTTAAGCTAGCCGAACAGTTGTGCCTTAGAAAGGCTTAAAGCACATTTCTTAAGCTTCCTTAAAGCAAATTCTTAAGCTTATAAAAACTCAGGCTTAAGCACAATGCCTCCTTAGAGCTCATCCTTAGCAACTTTTTACACTCTAAGCTTCATTGCTTTAAGCTTTTGTCAGCCGAATAACTCCTCCTTAGCACAACTTAAACTCTTAAGCTTCATTACTCTAAGCCTCATTGCCGAACATGGCCGGTGAGCTTAAGAACACCTTAGTTCTACTATATATATATATAGATTGACTATGGTGAGTTGTGAAGTAAAACGTCGTTTTACTTCACGCTCATACTCCATTTTGAAAATCTAAACAACCGATCCGAACCGCTCAACATGTTCTCCATATTGAAATGTGCTTGGAGACCAAATTTTACATTTTTTGGAATTTTTTACTATTTATTAAGCCACTTTGAAAATCTCAGATCCGGGTGAACAGTAAAAAACAGTAAAAAATTCTGGACCATTCGATCAGCGATTTTCAAAGTGGCTTAATAAATAGTAAAAAAATTCCAAAAAATATAAAATTTGGTCTCCAAGCACATTTCAATATGGAGAACATGTTGAGCGGTTCGGATCGGTTGTTTAGATTTTCAAAATAAAAATATGAGCGTGAAGTAAAAATGACATCTTACTTCGCAACTCACCATAGCCCAGCTCTATATATATATATATAGGGATGGGCTATGGTGAGCTATGGAGTAAAACAAGTTTTTACTCCACGCCTCATTATTTCCATTTTGAAAATTCAAACAACCGATCCGAACCGTTCAAGTTGTTCTCCATATTGAAATGTGCTTGGAGACCAAATTTTACATTTTTTGGAATTTTTTTACTATAGCCACTTTGAAAATCGCTGATCCATTGGTCCAGAATTTTTTACTGTTTTGCTACTGTTCACTCGGATCAGCGATTTTCAAAGTGACTTAATAAATAGTACAAAAATTCCAAAAAATGTAAAATTTGGTCTCCAAGCACATTTCAATGTGGAGAACAACTTGAACGGTTCGGATCGGTTGTTTGGATTTCCAAGATGGAAATATGGCGTGAAGTACAAACTCGTTTTACTCTATAGCTCACCATAGCCCATCCCTATATATATATATATATATATATATAGAGAGAGAGATGGGCTATGGTGCATTGCAATGCATAGGCACCCTTGTGCATTGGACCATAAATCACCCATTCAAAGTCCAAATGACCGATCCAAACCGTTCATCTTGTTCTCCATATTAATATGTGCTTGGAGACCAAATTTTACATTTTTTGGATTTTTTTTACTATTTATTAAGCCACTTTGAAAATCGCTGATCCATTGGTCCAGAATTTTTCACTGTTTCGGAGTTGTGACCATTGGATCAGCGATTTTCAAAGTGGCTTAATAAATAGTAAAAAAAATCCAAAAAATGTAAAATTTGGTCTCCAAGTACATATTAATATGGAGAACAAGATGAACGGTTTGGATCGGCCATTTGAACTTTGAATCGGTGATTTATGGTCCAATGCACAAGGGTGTCTATGCATTGCAATGCACCATAGCTAGGGGTGCAAACGGGTCGGATATTATCCGACCGTATCCGCATCCGTATCCGAAAATTAGATACGGATATCCGATATCCGAATATCCGTGCGGATACGGATACGGATATGGTTTTGAATTTTAATTATCCGTATCCGAATAGTAGATAAATATCATATAGTTTACTATATATTATGAAAATATTTATGTATATATATACGGATATCCGATATCCGATCCGTATCCGTATGTATCCGTCTAATATCCGATCCGTATCCGTATCCGAAAAATAAAAGCGGATACGGATATGGTTTTACCACTATCCGATCCGTATCCGATCCGTTTGCACCCCTAACCATAGCCCATCTCTATATATATATATATATATATATATATATATATATATATATATATATATATAGAATGGCTAATATCAAAATGTTTGTTCCTGGGCTCAGGAACAAACGGTTCCGTTCTCCAATTTTCGAAGTTCAAACAACAAATCCAAACCGTTAGATGTTCAATCTATATTAAAATGTGCTTGGAGACCAAATTTTACATTTTTTGGAATTTTTTTACTATTTATTAAGCTAGTTTGAAAACCGCTGTTTTTCAATGTTGCAGAAATTTCATAAAAACAGCGGTTTTCAAAATAGCTTAATAAATAGTAAAAAAATTCCCAAAAATGTAAAATTTGGTCTCCAAGCACATTTTAATATAGATTGAACATCTAACGGTTTGGATTTGTTGTTTGAACTTTGGAAATTGGAGAACGGAACCGTTTGTTCCTGAGACCAGGAACAAACGTTTTGATATTAGCCATTCTATATATATATATATATATATATATATATATATATATATATTCTGAGTCCGAATCCTCTGTGCTAACTCAAATTTTGAGTTTAGATTTGGGCCCTCCAATTCGGACTAGTCCGGTGAATCCGCATTAACGTACCATTTGAGTAAATGTTTAAACCGTGTGATCAGAATTTGGACTAATTCGGCCTAACATCTATAATGCATGTGGGATTAAAGTGTGATTTTAAATTGGATGATTCAGATCTTAACTCAAAATTTGAGTTGATACAAAGGTTACGAATTCAGTCCGGACTAAAGGTGGAATGCACGAGCTTTTTTATAATCGTGTAAAATTCTGAGCTAATTCGGACCGAGGTGAAATGCATGAAGATTTGAATTGTTTTAGCCTCTTGGTGATGAGATAGGAGTAGGTCCGATGGGCATCGGACATACATATAGGTTCAATTAGCTCTAGGACCGTACGATTAGAATCAAGATCTATGTGCACGGAAATTGATACAGACTTGTACGGATTTTGATGCAGAGCACACGAATCGTGATGCAGATCGAATGGTCATCACACCCATCGAACCAAGGTAGGTCCGATGGGCATCGGACCTACTCTGATTCCCTTGGTGATATGAATTCGCATTTTTCTTTCCTCAAAAAAAAAAAAAATTACTATTTTCTTATTGAAAAACGGCGTACTTCTCTTTTACCTTTGTCTTTACCTTACATTTTACTCGTCTCAACACATGTGCCCAATCTAGGCGATCCCTTTAATTCTCTACCCTTTAGGAATCTACTTTGCCTCCAATTTACAAGCAAGTCTGTATTAGATAAACAAACGCACTTATTTAGGCAGTAAGTTCTCAAAATAACAAAGACCCATACCAGCAAATTTTCCCAACTGCCATAGCTTATTTACAGTGCATTTAAGTTTTCTTCAGGATTTGGTCCGAATTGTTCGGCTGATTCCCCTGCCTTAGCAAAACCTGCGAATTAGACATTTGTTGCTGTATGATGAATGACGAACAAGTACTTGATGATACTTTTGCACAAAGGTTATCAGTAGTGCTTCGTATTCTAAATTGTAGTGCCAACATAATGCTTAATTGGTTTCTTAGTGAATATCGTTATGATGTGATACAGGATTTACGGTAGAAGTAATTCGCTGTTGGATCGGTATGGTTAGTGCCGGTATAGCAAGACAGGCGTGTACTGGCCTCTATGGTATATATGCTAGCTTGACCAAAGTATGAATTTTCTAAATTAATGCACAATAAATGTATATGTATGGTACCAGCAAAGCAAACAAGTGGATGCTTGTTGGTATCATACCAAGCTGATACTTGACCTCCAATCTTTACTTAAATAAAAAAACCCGAAACGGAAGATCAATATTTTGATGCTTCTTTAATCCATTTTTGCAATAGACTTACCAAGTTAGTTAATTATACAGTACCAATATGGCTTGAATATGTCAGTCCTTGGAGTACAGTGAAACTTATGTTTTGATTATTATTAACTGATTTGTAAATTTCTTTCAAAACAGTATTATGAACTCGTAAATAAAAAAAATAACATTTCAAAACGGACAACTTGTAATAAAACTTGTGTAATTCAATATGCTGATGCATCTCGCATCATCGATCATAAATTTTTTGTACATTTGTTGATGCATTGATCTTAACTTAATCAGTGATAGAAGTTGAACTCATGGACTTGACCCATTAATTCACCACATATAAAAAATAATAATATTTACTATTTAGAAAATAATAACATTTGCCACAGAATTTTAAAAATTTAACAAATAGATTCAATAAAATTAAAATAAATTAATAAATATTAGTTGAACTTGGATGAAAGAAAAAGTAAGAGTCTGCTTTTCTCCGAGAAAAACAAACAAATTCATGAGGCCACATGAGTTGATGTATGGATACGGATTCATAGAGCCTGCAGAGATATGGCCGAAGGCCGAAGCATTTACGAAATTTAATGCTCAAAATGTGTAAAAAAATTTGTGTGTTTAAATATGTCAACATTTTCAGGGTGGCATGACACGTGTTGTGTCGACGTATCTCATTTGAGTCAACCATTTTAAATTTTAGACGTATATTTTTATCGATGTAATTTTTTCTTATAATATGTTGGGAAATATAATATAATGGGCAATTAATTGTTGTGCATCAAAAACATACATGTTGGCCATTTCCCCTTTTTGTAGAGTTTTCATAAATTTTCCCAATCATTATGTTTTCCCTTTTACGAATTATTTTCCAAATTAATTCCAATCAGAGACAAAAATTACAGCTACACAACGATCCTTTTGTAAGTTATTACGATTTGATAATATGAAGACAAATAATGAACGGTAAATATTAGGGTAGATGGGAGAGTTAAAAAGAACCTGTTTTACTAAAACTAATAAAACATTTTCCATTAATTTTTGTCGTAACTCACTTTATTTTTTAGAAATCCTTATATTATTACTATTCTATTGATACTGACATGATTTTAACTATAATTTTCGTATGTTTGCATATATGCAAGTACAACGCAGAATAATTTTTTTAACCTTTAACTTTATAAAGTTTTCAAAGGATTTTATTTACTCTTTGCTACATGGGCTACAACAAATGTTTAGTATATATTTTGTGGCCCTCTTAGTCAACATGTTGAACTTTAGTTTCTTAATTACATGAGACAAATTAAGTCACAAAGCCCAAGATTGTGAACACCAAAGATCTCTAGATTTGGTGCTGTTTTGAGAATAAATTAAGGCTATCCAAGAAATCTCTCTTTTTCTTTCTTCGAGTTCCCCATACTTCACTCCCCCTGGTTTCAGGAAGCAGTTGGGAGCAGGATCTCCCTCATAATTATTATCTCTTCTTTAAATGTGTTTTGAAAGTAATATTATATTTCTTGTGTTGATTTAACTACCATCCATTATACATTATTACACATTGCATATTTATTATCTCTTATATTTTTATTTAATTTCTGAATGCTGCATGTCACATAAAAATTAGTTCAAATTCTCTACTGTAATTGTTATTTTAATCCTGAAGTGTTATACAGTTATTGGCAAACGAAATGGCTTTCACATGAGTAGTGTCAATTTTCTTCTTTAAAAGAAATAAGCGTACATCTGTCATTCGTTGTATATTTCATTTGATATCTTCAAAATGAGTAGGGTTCCAATGCCTCATCTCCTCATGCCTCATCCATACCTCATGTTATATATCTCTATTTTCAAAGTCCAAACTATTGATCCAACCGTTCAACATGATATTCATACTAAAATATGCTTGGGGATGAAATTTTATAATTTTTGCAATTTTTTTACTATTTTTTAAGATAGGTACAAAATCACTGTTTTTTGAATGGTCCAGATACAGTGATTTTGTACCTATCTTAAAAAATAGTAAAAAAATTGCAAAAATTATAAAATTTCATCCCCAAGCATATTTTAGTATGAATATCATGTTGAACGGTTGGATCAATAGTTTGGACTTTGAAAATAGAGATATATAACATGAGGTATGGATGAGGTATGAGGAGATGAGGCATTGGAACCCTACTCCTTGAAAATTTATTCGAATTGAAAAAAATAAAATTATATATGCTTTTTTATTTAATTTTTTAGATTTCGTTTAGTCATTCGTGAAACACCTTGGTATATCAATCATTATAAAGTTTTCAGATATTTGATTTTTTTTCAGATTAGTTGGTGAACGATCAAACGGTATTCAAATTTTTGCGGATCGACTAGAAAAAAGAGTATGCGATTTCAGGTTTTCGGATTCATTTGCGCGTGCGCACAATTGGGTATGTTTGAATGAAGTAAGAATAACTAAAATAGAAGCTACTCGAGAATAGAGGCTATTTGGAATAGTAATATGCATCTAAATAACATATTTGCTATTCAGAATAACTAGAACAACTACTATTTCCTATTTTTTGTAAATGTTAGAATAATTACTATTTGTAAGTATGAAGAGAGAAAAAAAGTTTCATTCTTGAATTTTCGTCAACACAGTTCCTAAATGACAAAGTTGATATCAGTTCTGTCATTTCCACATCGTGACAATTTATTTGAGACCTCACTTGCCTAACTTTTCTTTTAATTAGCATATTGTTAACACCATCATTTCTCGGTTACAGCTATTTATTATTTCAAATGTACTATCCAAACAATATTTTTACTAATCCGAATAGCACTATTGTTACACTAAAATGAAAATTATTATTTTTTCTCTATTCTCATCTACTAATTTTAAATTTCGCTATTCTAACTATTCTAGCTCCAAACACTTAGATATAGCTCTTCGTCCAACCAAGTGGTGTTTTTGCGTTTTCAAGGTTCAAATGTATATGTGTTTTTCAAATATTAAATTTCATACAATTCAAGTATTGTTTGTTGATATATCAAAAGTCATTAGTTTCAGACCATTTTAATTTTACGTCACTTGATGCACGGTGAACTTATATCAAATCTCATTATTTTTCATACTTAAAACGTTAAATTTATTTTTGAAATTTGTCATGACTTTTAAAATAAAGCAATATCAAATAATCCTCTCTTTTATGAACTGTTCTATGTGTCTCTCTGTGTGGTTAATTACCTTTTTTGTAACTTCAAAACGCTTGATCTTAATCGGACGACACATAATTGGATGGTGCGTAACATTACTATGCAAAATTCGGAAAATTTTCACTAAGAAAACGCATTTGAATATTTTACTTAATATTGTTCTTTATTTTCTATACAAACAATAATTGATTTCTCTTTCTAAAAAATCTTAGAAAAAAGTTAGCACATATTTCGATATCTATTGCACAATACGTCAAGAAATTGCATGATTTACCTTTTACGTTTACATAATGATTTATGATTTGTAATACAAAACTAAAATGTTATTTTACTAATTTTTTCAGTTTATATTTCTTTAACATTTGCATTAAGAGATAATGAGCCCGTTATAATGTGCTTCCGAGCTCTAATGGATACATTTGTATTGTGCAAGAAAAAGTACATGAATAATGCTATTTGAGTTAGTGGATGGGAATAATGGAAAAATGATATTAATCTTAAATATTGTGAATATAATGTTCATTTTATGCTATTTAGGTCAGCAAATGTGTTGTTTGGATCGTATAGTTGGAATAATAATAGAGGAAATTAATCAATTAGTATTTGTATTTCAGTCCAAACACTGTTTGAAATAATAATGATATAAAACGTGATTTATATCATTAGTGTTTGAAACACTAATGATATAAATCATGTTTTTATATTCAAATAGTCGAATAGAATTGCTCAATATTATCATCGTTTAAAATCTTGTAAGATAATATATTGTACTATGTTTCGATTTTTTTTCGAATTATTGAAATATGGTCCTATTTTACATAAAAACATTTTTTTTTTGCTATTTTAGGATCATTTTTAAAATTCAAAAATAGTAAAATGTTTTGGAAAATATTAAAATGTGATATACTACATGACTTTATGTAGATCATATTAAGCAATTTAAATCATTTATTGTAAATTCATAAAAATTTCCTTAACAAAATATTTTCACTTGCACTGGAGAAATTAACACATATATAGTGGGCATGAATAAGTTCCAATTATATATTGTGAATTAAATCTCCTACAATGTCAGATGCAACCCATAATTTCTTCCAAGAAAAAGTAGGCATTTATTTCCGATAGAGTTATAATTGGGGCCCCTTTTATCTTGCATAGATAGTGGATGGATTTATTCACTTGGTATTTCTTCCAGCCTAAATTTTTGACCCTCCCTCTTCCTGTAGAGATATATGACTTGCTTTCTTACAATACTGTTTCCCCAATCCCCTCCAGTACCAATAGAACTTCACTGATGTGTTGTTTCAAATATTGATGGACTGGAGAGAAGCGGTGATTGTTGCACTGGAGAAGTCGAGAAGTTGTGACCCCTGCTGTGTTGTGTCCCCAAGAAACGGACCACTTTTTAATGCTTGAATTTAGTTGGTCATGTTGCTATCCGATAAAGCAAAGTAGTTGCCCTTTCAATGCCTCCTTGTGTTATTTCTTTTCTTTTCTCATATTATATTTTTATATTCGTATATATTCATGCTAATTAATATCAATGATTAATTTGAAGCACGGGAGATTTTAAAGATTAACATGAATGTCATAGATCCGATATAATGCTGAAAATATGTGATTCAAAGTATGTTACCTAATCAACTTTAAATATATTGTGAAATTGAACAATTAACAAACAAATATAATCGATAATCTCCCAAGCATTAAATTACACATCTAGTACAAGTGCGAAGCTAGAATTTTGGTCAGTGGTAGGCAAAATTTCTATGGTAAAACTAAAAAGGAGAGCATATTTGGTTGTAATTTTTTTCGATACATATCATAATTTAAAAGTTTTCACATAGATTAATCAATTTCAAAATTTAATTGACAAATCGATACATATACAAATTCAAGCGAATATCTGACCTACCTACTATCTTATGTTCAGATTTTCTTTCAAATCGCAATTTAAAAAAATTGATACATCAACTAAGTAACAAAGAGTAGCGAGCAGTTAAAAAAAATTAATACATGCATCAATTTAAAAAAAAAAAAATTGTACCAATTCTAGTTGACAAATTGGTACATCAACTAAAGAACATTTTAGACAAAATTAGTACACTTTTTAAATTATAAATCACATTTAAAAAATATAGAGTTAAGTTTGAAGGCGGTACTAATGAGTAGAGGCACGGTTAGAAAAGGAAATTAGTCACGCTATTACCAGTCACGTCACGTGTGTCGATCACGTGACGTGACTATCCTCCACCATCTTAGTCACGTTACGTCATGTCATGTGATACGTTAGTGACCAATTTTTTTTTTCAAAATTAAATCTTAATTATAATTTATTTTGTAACAGATTCTTATTTTTTTTGTACATTTTGTTATTATTTTCTTTGAACTAACTTAAACTTGAAAACAATAATCAAACACAATCAGTCACATCACGCGAATAGTGGCGTCACGTGTTGTCATAGCGTGACCACACATGATGTCATTGTGCTCCATCACTTCACGTCATGTCATGTAAAAATAAATTTTTGACACATGCCGTAACTAAGTCTCGGCGTGTTAGTCACGTCACGTCATGTTTTTTCTTCTCTAGACACAGTAGCCGACAATACAGAAGCGAAGAGGAGAGTTTCTCTTCAGCGATCTACTCTGTGTTTCTCAATTGGGATGCTCAGGGGTAAGCAAATATAATTTCAGAGGTAGGCAGAAACCTGATTTTCCACTGGATTCCTATTAATTTTTTTTTTCAGGAGTATGCGACTGCCTACTCCTGTTATATGCCATCTTCGCCACCGATTACAACCCAACTATCTCTTTTTAGCAAAATTATCCTTGTAGCTGCCTTGCTACGAAATTATCCTTGTAGCAAAACTATATCTTTTCACCACTCGTTAGATAACGAAAAATACACTCGGTCTTATTTATTTTAGCTCACGGATAATTGGTTCGTGTCTTGGTTATGAATTTAGAAGGTGTTGACACCACACCCACCCGGAAAAATTGTTCTCTACTGATTCTGGCTATAAAAAAAAATATTTCAACAATATTATAAGTTAAAAAATAAGCTAAACAAAAAAATAAAACTAAAAGAGAGTAGAAATCAATTGAAAATTTTCAAGTCGCGTAGATCTTTATTTTCATTATTAGAACATTATAACAGTCTCTTAAACGACTTAGATGACTGGTTTTTTAAATTAAAGGACTCGGTTAATGGAAAATCATATTATGTCTGGTAGAGATGTTTTTTTTTAAAAACCAAATCAATAGTGCTTGTTCCGTTAAAATATTTAAAATTGATTATATTTTAAAAAAAATCCACAGGTTGAACTATTGCTATGGTGGAAAACACTTGTGCCACCAAATATAAGAGTGTTTTTGTGTCTAACAATGAAAAATAAAATTTTGACTGAAAATAATCTGACTAAAAGTGTTTGGACTGGTAATTCAAATGGAGGTGGGTTCAAATACCTCTATTTTTTGTGCCTCCACCATGCCTTCATTTTTAAAAACTTTAATAACTCAAAATTTAAACTTAAAAGTCAAAATAAAACCGTTGGATATGATCTACAACATTTTATCTATGTGCTCATAAAAAATTATCACATTTCGATTTTGTTTTTATGTGAATCAATAAGTTGAAAAATCAATGTCTAGAAATTATCCACATTAGTACGTTTTTTTACAAGCTCTTGATGACAATCAAAACAAAATTGAAATATAATAATTTTTTACATGTGCATAGATAAAATGATGTAGATCATATCCAACTGTTTTATTTTGACTTTTAAGTTTTAAATTTTGAGTTATTAAAGTTTTAAAAATAGAGGCATTATGGAGTCATTAAAAAGGGAGGCATTTGATCCCTCATCATTCAAATGTCAGTTTTGTGATTAAATAAAATGTATTGATCATCTGTTTGTGACATGCAAATATGTCAAACAAGTTTGGTTTTGGATGGAAATGTCAAGATCATTCTATAAAATGGTCCTCTTTTCCTAATGATTTTCAGTTTGCCCTGAGTTGTGAAAAAAAAACATATATGCATTTGTGATGGTGTAAGTGCAATTTGTTGGATAATTTGAAAACATAAGTACGATTTATGCTTTAGAAATGGACAAATTAAATCTTCTAGAAACATAATCCTACTTATCTTTTCTTTAGAAATGGAGACAAATTAAATTTTATTTCTGCAATTCTGCCCCGCTAAACAAGCCAATTGACTCGCATTTCTGCTCAAAATTATATAAACCTATCCACTGGAAGTCTCTCTCTAACTCCAGCTATAAAGTAAGAAATAGTAATACACATTGAGTCAATTTGTCGGAAATAAATCTGTTGTTATTTCAAGGGAATAACAGGAACCCAACCGTTGAGAGATCCACACATCAAAAAATTTCTTTCTTGAGATTGGCCTATTGAAAAATTTGAACGGTTGGGATAATAATAACAGGATCCTGTTATTTCCCAATTTGTTGACCATACAATGTTATTACTCATTTAGGATCTGTTCGGCTGCACTCTTATTTTTACTATTCACTTGGGCAAAAAAATATTCACTCAGAGTGAATTTTTTTTTCTCACGTGAACAGTAAAAATCAGTTCAAATTCTGTGCCCATTCCCTTGCCCATGTGTCCGCCGAACAGGGCCTTAGCATTGCTTTGGGCCCAATATAAGACTTCAGGATATTATACATTCACCATTTGTATTTGTATATGCAGGAAATTAAACTAGCGACCAAAGTAAAGAAAAAAAAATATATTTATATATATATAAGAGGGATGCTTCGGTGGACATAAGGACCTATTTGTAAAATGAGTATTATTTTTATTTTCAAAGTTCAAACTGTCGATCCGACCGTTCAACATTATCTCCATATTAAAATGTACTTGGAGGTCAAATTTTACATTTTTTTGAATTTTTTTACTATTTATTAAGTATTTTACAAATTCAATGGTCTGAATTTGACTAGTTTTTGTAAAATACTTAATAAATAGTAAAAAAATTCAAAAAAATGTAAAATTTGACCTCCAAGTACATTTTAATATGGAGATAATGTTAAACGGTCGGATTGACTGTTTGAACTTTGAAAATAAAAATATGACTCATTTTACAAATAGGTCCTTATGTCCACCGAAGCAAATGCCTATATATAAACTAAAATATATCTAGGATTATAAATATATGCATTTGTGATGATTATCCATGTATCCAAAAAGATAGATTGGCATGGTGTGAAGATTATCCATGTATCCAAAGCAATCTAACAACAAAATTAAATATTTTAAGGGACAAAAAGGTCTTTCCTTCATATTAAAAAATTAGTGGCGTACATACGTAAAACTGGTAAAAGAGTTAGAAGTCAATTTTTCATGCTGATAGAGTAGTCACTGGTCACAAAAGGCAAATTAAAATAGAATTTGATCTTTTCATCGGCATATATAAATAGGATCTAACACACATTAAGCTCCCGTTAGATATATTTATTACACTATAAATATATGTAATAAGAGAGAAACAAAACAGAAAAGGAAACAACTTAAAAATTAGCCTCTCTCTCTTTTCATCTCAGCAGAAAATTCCTTTTTGATCTCCATCTCTAACTAATTAAGACCTAATTAATTAAGGAGACTTCTTATGATCTCAACCTGAGGGTTATCACCATCCATCGTCTCCATTATATCCGAAAGCCGATCGCTCAAGTCGGCTACTTCACGGTGTAAACTCCTTATGTAGCTGCATGTCTCCTTGAGTAGCTTAGATGCTGATGCCTGTTCAAATTAACATATCTAATTAACCATGTCATATTAACATTCTGAAATTGAACTTAATAATGTTGAATTAATTATATGATTGTTATGTAACAGACCTTAAAATAAGCTGAAATGTAGCTCATTGGGGTTAATCAATATATATTCAAGTAAACTTAGCCAAAATTGAAAGATACTTCAATTCTTTTTCTTCTACATATTCCAAGAAGAGAAAGCTATACATTGATCAAATGACTATCATTTGTTTCTCCTTAAATAAGAACAAATAAAAGTGGAAGTAAAATATAACTGCCTAATTAATTAGACATAGCTTTTGTAATCATATTAATTGATGTTCCTTACCCTATTTGCACCCCTCCTACGCGATTCAGGAAGGAGAGTTTGAAGCTTCGAGATGAGCTCGCAGATCTCCTCATCGGTGATCCTCCTTCGTTGGCTCGACATTAATATGAAGAAACTTATAAAAATGCCAACTTATAACAACTTCCAAACGTGTTATATATGAAAAAAAGTAATTGCTAGCTAGCTCCTAAAATAAAAATGGCATACTACTAGCTACGGTTTTGTGATGGAGAAGAAAAATAGAATGGAGTAAGCTGGTGAAGGTATCTAAATTAAGGTCTGGTTTGAAAGGGAGTTTGTGCAAGTCGTCTCTATATAATAAGAGATCAAATAAAAGACCCAAGAGGTCCTACATGTCCCCTCCAGCCTCCTCAGTCTTTATTTTTTAGGGGGAATTTCATGTATATCCCTCAAAAGTTTCAATATTACGTATTTATCCCTCTAAAATCAATAATTACATATTTATCCTTAAAAATTATAAAAACTCACATACTTATCCAATCCATTATATTTAACATTAATTTTCTATGTATTCCTATTTTACCCTTCTAAGGCCATTGTTAGAAAATAGTATTAAATCGTACCAGTACCAATATTGAACAGTACCGTACCAGTACCAACACTAAACTGTACCAGTACCAAAACTGAACCGTACCAGTACCAACACAGAATCGTACCAGCACTAGTACTGAACCGTACCGTGCCAGTACCAGCACTGAAACCATACCAGTACCATTGCTGAACCGTACAGTACCAGTCATTACAATACCAGTATCATTGAAGAGAAGAGGCGAGATGTTTTGGCGCTCTCAAGACTCAATAGATTAAAGGGAGAGAGGAAGAAAGGGTATAGTGGTCATTACAATATTAATTAATATTGTAAAATAAATTTTAATGTTTAAAAAAATATTATTTAATTATTTTTGGAGATATTTGATATATAATAGAGTTAGATTGGATAAATATGTGAGTTTTTATAATTTTTAAGGATAAATATGTAATTATTGATTTTAGAGGGATAAATATGTAATATTGAAACTTTTGAGGGATATACATGAAATTCCCCCTATTTTTTATTATTTTATTTTTTGAATTGGACCCCTTGGTTTCATCTACCGTTACATGCATAGCCTTAGAATGACAAAGGTGAAATATATAGTATGGTTTTTTACTTTTTATAGACGGAAATGATAAAATTGACGTGAGAAAGAAGAGATATGATTGTGAAAATGATAGAAAGGATTCCATATAATTAATATTTAAGAGGAGGGATCCACTTACACTTTTTTTTGTGATACGGAATTACACTCTACATTTTCAAAGTTTTCAAAGTCTAAACAGTCGATCCAAACCGTTTAACACGATGGATATATTAAAATGTGCTTGCAGATCAAATTTTACATTTTTTTTGAATTTTTTTACTATTTATTAAGTATTTTACAAAATCGTTGTTTTCATACCATTGAATTTTTGTACCCATCTTAATAAATAGTAAAAAAAATCAAAAAAAATGTAAAATTTGATCTTCAAGCACATTTTAATGTATCAATCATGTTGAACGGTTTGGATCGACTATTTGGACTTTGAAAATATTGAGTGTAATTCGGTGTCACCAAAAAAGAGTATAAGTGGATCCCTCTTCAATATTTAATGCATTTAGTCTATATCTTAATTAAGATTTAAGATACTTAACATTATATACAATGAATCTAATTTTTAAGTCTTAATTCATACATTTGGTGCATTTAGTCAATATCTTAATTTTTAAGTCTTAATATTATATACAAAAATATTAATTAGTCTCATTCATACATTATTATATTTGACTGGTCAAATATGCAATTAATTAAGCACTCTGATCAACTGTTTTAATAAAAACTATCATTAACAAAAGGACCTACATCTACGTGTCAAATGGAGAAGCTAACTAATTGTGCGTTGTTATTGTTTTGGGTTGATGTGTCATTGATATGCTACAATCAATAACTCAACTGCATCCACTTAAATTAAGATATAAAATTTGGGACTTTTTTTTTTTTAATGTTTCGAAACAGCACCTGGGTGGAAATTGGAAAACCGAGCAACCCAAGAAAAAAGCAGCTAAATTCGGGATTATGTTGGCTTAATACACTTGTCGCTTGAAAAGTACCCTTGATACATACATAATCGCTTAGTCAACATAATTAATTATAGTTATGCATGCATGCCCTATATAATACCCTTGATGCATATATAATAATTTACTCAACATTGTAGCAGACTACTGGGTAGTATTTTAACTGAATAGTACCACATGTCATGTCACTAGTGAAAAATGTACAAATAGTATCGCCCATCTAGATTTTTGATTTGCTGATTCTCAACTAGCATGTATTGGTATTCTTCAATTCAGCAATCCAATATTAATTTGTTTTTCATCCACATTCAAACCTTTTGGAACTAGACGTGATAAAATCACGGGCCATAATTGTAGTATGATCAAGTAATTAATTTCGGCAGATTAATTGGAACTGGGTTTAATTGTATCCTTTACCTTAATTACGCCTACTTGATCAAGTAATTAAACCTATATAATGTTGTAATTAAACTAGCATTGGCATTGGTGATTGATGGGAAGGTGTCTCCAATAGATAGATTTATAAATTTTGCAGTTGGAGAAAATGGTGGAATGAATCTCGCATCCTTTCTAGGGACCGCTGTTTGGTATGGTTGTCTCTCTGCCCGCTTACACAGTCACACATATATAGCCTTTCCAGTATATGGAGAGACCAGACCACCGATACTTCCAGCTTGGAGATCAATCAGATCACCGTCTGCATGCGGCCCTTTCCATGCTGTCTTTTGTGCTGCATCTCAGTAAGGGTATAGTCATCAGAAAGTCAGAATCCATTGGCAATAGAAAATCAAATTTCCCTTTGTGGAGCCAGATGTGGGCATAGAAGCTTTGCTGTGATAAAGGAAAAATTACTAGGTTGCTAGCTTACTGTTGGTGGATCTATCAAGTCTTTGTTTCATAAACAAGATCTATGGATGTGATCATGTGAGGATGTCACTGTTTCTGGATCTAAGTCTCTCAGATCTTCTCTCCATTTCATATTACAGCTACTAATTAAATTAGAAGAAAGATTGCCATCCTCTCTCCATTTCATAAAGTAACTACTAAATTAGAAGAAAAGGTAGTAATTCACATCTGCCACATTTTGTCATGGATTGTTTACTCATATCACATATTTTTCATTTACAAATTTAGAACTAAAATTTTGAGTTTGAGCTTCACAGAATATATTTGACAAGTGTTCAGAGGCGGATAGTTGTATAAGCAAAGAGGTGCTAAGCACTTTTTTTGAATTAAAAATTTGCATTTGTATTTCAAAAATTAATATTAATAGATCATTCATAAAATAGAAGTACATGATATTTACTTATTCAGTCTCCACCGCCTTCTTTCTAAATCTCAATTCTTTTTTGTTCTACCCCTACATGTGTCATATCAAGGCTGGTAGTTGAAACAGGAAATATCCATTCCGATAAGAATGGAGATGGATGATGAGAATGGATAGCTTCCAACTTTCAACAAATGAGGGCCCATTGGGCTTGATGCCAGATCCATCAGAACTTTTGATTAGTTAGTTCAACTCAACCACAACTTTTTAATTTGTTTGACTGCAGTGTGGTCTCCTCAGATGCATCACATGCTTGGTACGGATGAACCTGTTCTAGACATATTGGGCCACAGAGACGAAGGTGCTAAACTGTTTCCTTTTTCTATAATGTGTTTTTCTATCTTGTTTGACTGCATTGTAGTTTCCTCGGGTGCATCACATGCTTGTACGGATGAATCTATCTTCTTATTTTCCTTTTACAGAAACCGGTGCATGCTCTAGTGGCGGTGAGCCGGTGACAATGAATCTTTTGTATGTTTATCTTATTTGTTATGGATAATGGATGAGAATTTTTTTTGTTACCTTATCGAAGTAATAATTATAATATTTTTATGATATTACACATGATTTGTTTAAATAATATGTTCTTTTTTTGCTATTTTTTGTTGGATTGTGCGAGTTGTTTACATGATTTACATGATTTTTTTTGCTATTTTTTGTTATATTATCGTTAATTATTAGTTATTCGTCTAAAATTCGTCCGTTATCAGTAAGAATAAGGATATGATGCATTCAAGAGCGAGTATTTAACGAGTAAAAATAGAATACATGTAGAACTAACTTTAGACAAATACGGATATAAAATACCTTTACTCGATCTATATTGTACCCATTAACACATTGTGCTCTAAATAAAATACTGATTAAAAAAACACAGTTGGCTCTAGTCAGGTTCTTGACTGAGTACAATTAGCTCAACTGAGCTCCCAGCCTCGCAATTAGTATTCGGTACCTATGCAAATATAGGGGTTCAGAGTAGTGATTGGCAAATACCCCCACGGGTCGGACCCGTGCCCGCCCGCCCGGGACCCGTGCCCGCCCTGCCCGTGCCCGTGCACGGGTTTTGCACGGGTACACGGGTTCAACGGGTACGGGTTGAGAAGGGCCGGGTACGGATTTTTTTAAAATTTACCCGTGATACCCGTCCCGTTTCAAACCCGTACCCGCCCGTACCGACCCGTGGACCCGTATTACCCGTACCCGTACCCGTACCCGAATACCCGTGCCCGCCTACCCGTAGACCCGTGCCCTCCTACCCGTACCCGAAACCCGAACCAGAGCTGTCAGCTCAGCAGCTGTACTCTTTTTTTTTTTTTTTTTTTTTTTTTATGAAATTCGAAATTTCGAATTTTCCCCCCAATACCCCAGCCCCCCCCCCCCCCTG
Source organism: Carex kokanica (assembly GCA_025461125.1). NCBI lineage: Eukaryota > Viridiplantae > Streptophyta > Magnoliopsida > Poales > Cyperaceae > Carex > Carex kokanica. The sequence continues at coordinate 430,596 of JAJGRX010001056.1, read as the reverse complement.
CCCCGGGCCCCTACCCCCAGCCCCCCCCCCCCCCCCCCCCCCCCCCCCCCCCCCCCCCCCCCCCCCCCCCCCCCCCCCCCCCCCCCCCCCCCCCCCCCCCCCCCCCCCCCCCCCCCCCCCTTCCTCTTTTTTTTTTTTTTTTTTTTTTAGTTTTGTTTTAAAATTTCAAATTATACCCCCCCTCAAACAAAACTCTTTAAATACACCCCCATCCCTCACAAATTTTCACATCTCAATCTCAATATTTTCATCTCTCATTCTCTCAATCTCAATATTTTCATTATTCTCAATTTTAATTTTGTTGTTAAAAAAATATATATTTGTAAATTTAATTCATTCTACGAATACGCAACGGAATTACGAAGGTATTGGAATTACGAAGTTCGTCACCTCCCGCAAAATTTTCCCGCGAGATTTAAAGGTTAGATTTATTTCATGTTAGATTAAATTTTGTTAAATTGAAATATAGAATGTTAAATTTATAGTTTGTTTGAATTAGTTTAACTTAAATTAGTTTTTGTTTGATTTTGTATAGAATATTAGTATTAAAATTGAATGTTAGATTTTTTTTTTGTAGAGTAATTATATTTGTTTTTCCTAGAGTAATTTAAAATTTAAGCTATTAGATTTATTTTTGAATAGGTTAGATTTAATTTTTGAAATTCGGATTTATTTTTAATAGGTTAAATAAGTATGTTAGATTTATTTTTTGAATATGCCAAGTAATTAGATTTATTTTTGAATAGGTTAGATTTTATTTTTCAAATTCGGATTTATTTTTAATAGGTTAAATAAGTATGTTATATTTAGTTTTTGAATATGCCAAGTTATTAGATTTATTTTTGAATAGGTAGATTTTATTTTTCAAATTCGGATTTATTTTTAATAGGTTAAATAAGTATGTTATATTTAGTTTTTGAATATGCCAAGTAATTTGCATTTATTTTTGAATAGGTTAGATTTTATTTTTCAAATTCGGATTTATTTTTAATAGGCTAAATAAGTATGTTATATTTAGTTTTTGAATATGCCAAGTAATTAGATTTATTTTTGAATAGGTTAGATTTTATTTTTCAAATTCGGATTTATTTTTAATAGGCTAAATAAGTATGTTATATTTAGTTTTTGAATATGCCAAGTAATTAGATTTATTTGTGAATAGGTTAGATTTTATTTTTCAAATTCGGATTTATTTTTAATAGGTTAAATAAGTATGTTAGATTTAGTTTTTGAATATGCCAAGTAATTAGATTTATTTTTGAATAGGTTAGATTTTATTTTTCAAATTCGGATTTATTTTTAATAGGTTAAATAAGTATGTTAGATTTATTTTTTGAATATGCCAAGTAATTAGATTTATTTTTGAATAGGTTAGATTTTATTTTTCAAATTCGGATTTATTTTTAATAGGCTAAATAAGTATGTTATATTTAGTTTTTGAATATGTTAAGTTATTTGCATTCATTTTTGAATAGGTTAGTTTTTAGTATCACAATAATTATTGAGTTCAAATATTCAATCATGTTAAATGAATTTTGATTTGTATTTTATTGGTTTAAAAAGAAACAAAAAAAAAAAACAGAAAAAAAAAAATCAGCGGAGGCAGTGCTATGAGGCAGAGGCACTAAGGCAGCAGCAGAGGAAAAAAAAAAAAAAAAAAATTACCCGCCCGGACCAGACCCGTTCTACCCGGACCTAAACCCGCTTACCCGTGACCCGTGTTGCCCGTGACCCGTGTTTCCCGTGACCCGTGTTGCCCGGGGGGTTTGAGAGGGGCCGGGTAGGGTTTTTCAAAAAAATACCCGTGCTAACCCGTCCCGTGTCGCCCGTGACCCGCGTTACCCGTGACCCGCGTTGCCCGTGACCCGTCCCGGATTTTACCCGTGCCCGCCCGCCCTTACCCGTTTGCCAATCACTAGTTCAGAGCGAAGGAAAAAAAAGAGAATGGGATAAATTAATTTTCCATATTTATCAAAGTAAAATGATATGGTATTGTAAAATTTATCCTCATTCTTTGTAGAATTTTTTTTTATATGATTGACATCTATATATGTTTGAATTCATATTACTACAGAGGCTCTGTTATGTAGAATGAGATGATTCAGACTGTTCTTTTAACTTGGCACAAATCTTAAAGGGGACCCCTACAGTCGTAGACACCAGATTGAGTTTGGTTTGACTGAGAGTAAATCTGAACCGTAAAGTTGTGAACCCCACCGTGCGATATTACAGAGGATACAAATCCTATGTGTTTGACTCTCACAGTTTAAAAGTCTGACTCCGCCCTTGTAGAGATCCGTTTTGAGATATTGCACTATATCTGAAATCCTCAATTACCGTCGAGAAACTAAATAAAAAGTAGAGAGCTATTGAGATTCCATTTTCCCAGAAGCAAAAAAAAAAAAAAAAAAAAAAGAATTTTACTGGTAACGGGCCCTCCTACTATGCAAGTGGTCCAGTTATGAGGCCTATATCGTTAGGTATGATTCAATCCAACCCTATTTTATCCAGACATTTTACGTCAGAATGGGGCCCACTGGAACAGTAAGACGAGGTGCTCTCTGAGCCTCAGATTTTGATTCTACACCACAAAGTTATTGCTTTGCAAATACTTGGAAGATATTTCTTCTTAAAAAACAAGAATAAGAAAAACTTGATATCTTCCTTGACAGCTGCTGTCAAGCTTTAAAAAAAAAATTGATATCTACACGGATCCATATTGAATTTGTAGGAGAATTTTGAAATGTGCATTGTAAAAAGTTTTTAAAAGTTGAACAATTTCTGGCCTTTTAGTTTGCTTCTCTGAAAATTCAATTTCATATGCTGGAAAGTTACAACAAAACAGGTTTACAGAATTCAAAGTTTAGAAGATTATTCTGCTGTTTGCTTTTAGTATTTGTTTTTCTCTGTGTTTATGGTGGTGTTTTTAGATAAATTATGGGCCTTAGGATGCCCGTAATTACATTGGGCTTTTATGTGTTGGGTTATGTTTATTATTGCCCAGAGATCTTTTGTATAGTTCGCTCAAAGTCACAGTTCATTGATACTTTACAACTTGCAGTAATAAAAATATATTTTAAACGATTGGGATAATTTTTTGAAATTTGAATAGTTATTGAAGTTAATTAAAATAAATTAAATTGAAATTGAGTTAATCTGATCGTGATATTATTCCGTTTTAATCGTCCGAGACTTCATTAATTTGAAATTGTAACGATCATAGAACTGACTAACAGTAACTTCAGACATCAAAGTTTACAGTGGAGAAATCTTTAGAAATAAAGAAAGCAAATTCACTCCCTTTTGAGAGATAATAATAGACAAAAAAAATAAAGATGGAAAGAATTACTGGCGTCTATTAGAAATGAAAATGAAAAACATCTTCAGTAGGGCAGTAGAGAGTCGATCAATTAAACGAGACCAAGGAAAGAGTGCGCTGGAGTTAGGGGTGGCAGAAAAGCTCGTAGCTCGTGGCTCGATCGTGACTCGCATCTGACTCGCTCGCTAACAGCTCGCTCGTTACTGGACCGAACTGTTAACGAGCCAGCTCGCCACTAGCTCGGGCCAGAATGAGCTAGCTCGTCAGCTCGCGAGCTAGCTCGTCAGCTCGCGAGCTAGCTCGGCTAGGCATCAATTTGTAAATTTGTATGAATTTGTGTGCATTTTATACTGTCCAGCTCGGTCCAGCTCGGTCTGGCTCGGTCCAGCTCGGTTCAGCTCGGTCCAGCTTAGTTAAAACAAGATTCAGCCAACCCCAGCGAGCCACCTCGTCAGCTCGCGAGCCAGCTCGGTCTGGCTCGTTACGGGCTCGGGCTGTTAACGAGCCAGCTCGGTAAGAGCTCGGTCCAGAATTAACGAGCCGAGCTAGGGCCCAGCTCGGCCCGAGCCAGCTCGTTTACAGCCCTAGCTGGAGTCGAATCAGATATTTCTTTTCCTAACAAAAAAACAAGAAGAAATTTCTGGCGACTCTTCAGTTTTTTTTTTTTTTTTTTTAATATGAAAGTGAAAGGATAAACGCCACAAGGACAGGGAACAAATTGTGTAAGGTACGACTTTTCGATTTAACCCTTAGAAATGTTTTTATTTTAAGTAAAAATTGGAGGTCCAACTACTTAACTATTTAACTATTTAACTAGTATTGTACCGGGCATTGCAACGGTGACATATTACAAGAGAAAAAAAATCTCATACAAATGACATATTTTCATAAAAAAAAAATTAGACTAAATGACAAATAATATTCTATAAATGACATATAAAATAACATATATGTTTTTTTTTTATCCTTTTGACATATTTTCATAAAAAAAATCTCATACAATATGACATATTAAATGACAAATAATATTTTTTAAATGATATAAAATAATTGAAAGAAATGAAGACATGACTGATCAATTATCATATAATCCAAAAATTTCTTAAATGACATTTAAAAAATAGAAAAAAAATCAAGACCAATTAGAATGATGATTGCATGTGACAAATACATGTGGCGAGTACATGTCTAAATAAATTTAGACTTCTACATGTAAAAAAACATAAAAAAGATGTATAAAATCAGAATATTTGATCGGAGGGCTTATATTCAATCCAAAATCATATCTTTTAATCAATTAAAGCTGTTAGCGGATCAAAAATCTACATGCATAATATAAGAATGGAGATACTTGCAAGAATTTCTTATGAGTTTCAAACTTATTAACTTCTACATAAATAACATTGTCTTTGTCACTAGAATTGAAATATGTTCAAAATATATATGAAATAATTAAATCAAATGGACATAATAAAAATAATCTATATTTGTCGATCAAAAATTCAAAATAGATATTACAAATAACTGTTTTATAACAAAAAATTTCAAATTTAAGAATTTAGGAATACTAAATAATAAATTTTGTAGAAGTAATTAAATTGTTGGATATTATATTGTACATCGCGAAGGAGTTACAAATCTTAAACTTCATTTAAACTTCATGATTTTAAATTGAAGAAAACTGATAAAACTATGTATTGAATATATTTTTCTTTATCAAATAACATTAACCACACACAATACGGGATGCTCGTCACGAGTTATGTGTCAATGACTTTATACATGCATGTACCTTAAAACATTCACAAGAGTCTTTGATATTTATACATGTCTCGCGTGTACACTTTCATATATGAATCTAAAATGCTCATTATATCTTCTCAATATATACTGGAATTTGCATTACTAGTATGGATAAAAAAAATGTTTATGTGCATGAGCTATCCATGTACTTGATATCAATTGTATAGGGAGCCCATGCAGTTGATATCGTACCTAATGATTCTCATTTGTATAGATGCACAAACCTCTTTTACATGAGCTAAAAAAATATAACCCATGCAACCACTTCCCACGTAATAAATTTAGTATTAACGAGAATATATATATACCCATGGAATACAATATAATGTGTCATTATAAGTTGACGGCTGAAAATGCAATTTTGTTCTCATCTGCAATGGGTACATTTTTAAATATACCCATGCAAATATTGTATTTAATTATTTGTTCATTAAATGTATTAATGTATAATTTTTTAAATTACAAGTACTTCTTAAAACTTCATCAATTCATAACATTTATTTTCAATTAAATATTAAAATCAACAAATAGTGAAACTAACACAAATATTCTTATTAATTTGATACCATAAAATATTGCAAACATTTCATACCAAATCCTCGCTCTATACAACTCAATGAAATTCTAATAAAAGTCCTCACACTATATAAGTTAATAAAATTCTAACAAAAGACTCAACTCCAATTAATAATTTCTCAAAGGCGCATTATTTAACTCCAGTGATTTTAGAATATTTCAATTGCAGTGAATATAGTTATTTGTGAGTCAGGTTTGTTCTTTTGCAAAACAGTCCTTCAACTTGTAAGTTTTGTGAAATAAATAATCTAGCATTATGCTAAACACTAATCACACATATTATTATTCATAAGAAATCTCAATTTTGTAATATTTAATGTTCTACTAATCATATATATAAGTGTATAGTACTGATAATTCTTTTTTATTTTTTGTCTTTATGACATGTAGAAACGTAATCAACAAGTTTTTATATATAAATTGCTTGTATCATGCCAACATTGGTGCTTATGACAAGCATTTTCTATGATTTATTTCTTTAAATCAAGTGATTTTTATTTGATTTGCATTTAAGAGCCTCTACGAAAACTCAGCTGTATGTATAAATATTTATGTATTATTCGGTTTTTTTCAGCCACTTATACCATCATAAAAAATTATCAATTAACAAATTAAGTCAACATTAATTGTCTTCAAATTAAGAAAACAAGATCATTAATGACTATCCAAGTTTTATACGACCTCTCTATAAATTGGTCACCGATATATTTATTTATTTATTTTGTAATGACAGGATCAATCAAACTAACTTTTTGTAAGTACAAAAGTTTTAGTTTATGGGGATTAAAATTGTTGGTTTATTATTTATATCAGAGTTTGTGAAAGTCTTATCTAGCTTTGGAGGTGTAAGTATGAAATTACTCTCAAATACCATGCACGTAGTTAACCTTAGAAAATTTCAATATTATTAATAGGTTCAAAATATACATGAAATGATTAAAGTAAAGGGAGATAATTAAAATAAAATATGGAGATTACAAACAAATTTCTTGAAATAGAAAGCTCAGAAAGTATACAATTTATGGGCATAGTAAAGAGAGACAATTAATGGATATAGAATTTGCAACTAATAGCACTAAAAGTTGATTCAATTGACCGACTTGGATGAGGTCCGACGCATCGCAGCCTTTTTGTTGTTTATATATATAGAGAGAGAGTTGGGTTACGGTGAATTGCAATGTATAGTCCATTTTGTATATTGGACTATAAATTGTTGGTTTTGATTTTCAAACAACCTAGCCAAACAGTTCAATTTGATATCCATATTAAAATGTGCTTGGAGACCAAATTTTATATTTTTTGGAAATTGTTTGCTATTTTTTTAGAATTTTTGAAAATCACTGTTTTTCTAAGGTCCAGAAATTTATAAAAAACAACGATTTTCAAAAATTCTAAAAAATAGTAAAATTTTTCCAAATAATATAAAATTTGGTCTCCAAGCACATTTTAATATGGAGAACATGTTGAGCCTTTTAGATCAACTATTTGAACTTCAAACCTAACAGTTTATAGTCCAATGTACAAGAGAGGCTATACATTGTAATGCACCATAGCCCAACTCTATATATATGTGTGTGTGTTTTGATAAAGAGAACGTTGTTTTTCTCCGGAAACATTATAAATTTAACAAGTTATACTCATCAATCAGCATCATCCATAATAATAATCGCAAATGAAAAAAATTACTAGTTTATGAACAACAAATTATACTATTTATCATATTATATTGGTACTAATCATTGAGTTGAGCCACGACATCACGTGACTCGTGCATATTTAGTGAATAAAAAACGTAGCGTGATTAACACGCTGTGCCTTAGTTATGCCACGTCAAAGATATGTGATAAAAAATTTATCCACATGACGTGATGTAACTAAATTGGTAGAAGACAGTCACGTCATACAAATGATCACGTATGTGTGGTCATAGACGTGATATGACTAAAATAGTACAAGCCAGTCACATCATATGATAATCACATTACTTAAGGTCACGATGTAATCACATGACTTGTCATACTTAATTATTATTTTTTACATTTTAAGTTAATTTATAGAAAAAATAAAAAACATGCTAAGGAAATAATAAAATATTGCAAAATAAATAAACAATTTTGTATAAATTGATCACCCATGACCAGATCAGATTTTTGATGTGTCATTTTTTATTGAAAAGGGACATGCTACGTGACTGACAAACATAACATAAAATGTTGTGATCAGATACGGATTTTAGTATATGTTACAAGTGCTAAGTCACTCCTATGATTAAAAAAAAAATTACTAAATATTTTGAACCTTAACTAAAATTTTCTTTTTATATATATTAGTCTCCTCCTATACAATGCAATAAACTTAAAAGGGTTTGGTTGTAAAGTTTAGAAATAAAATATGGGAGACCACTATTCATTTCCTTATAATCGCTACGGTTTCCAAATCATCAACGTTAGAAAAAGGAAAAGTTATTACTCTGGAAAAACATTAAACAAGGAAATTGTTTAAAGAACCTAGTAATGATATCCTTCACTACGCATATCAGTGCGCTGCTACCTGAATTTTGCAGTATGCTATTTTTTTTTTTTTTTTGCTACTCATTAACTATGTAGTTTCTATCCGCTATACAGAACGCCGCACACTTTGATTTACAGAGCACCTAAGGATAAGAACAAGCAAATCTGAATTGTTCGATCTGAGCTATGCATAAATCTGAACTTATTAGATGGTTTTGAGGTGAGAAAGTCAATATGATAGATTTTTAAATTAACTCATGAAGAGACTCTTAGGAAAATAATAGTGCGATCCTGCATATTAAAAATTAAATAAGTTTTCTAATTCTCACTTTGTGAAAAAGAAAGTTAATTAAAAAAATTGAAATAATGGGTCAAGCTTCTACTCTTTAAATATTTATAATAAAAAAATTCAATCAGATTTTGAATCTACAATCTTCTATAATATTTTACACGAAGAATAACAAGACAAAAAGTTTGTTTTTAAAAATTTGTGTTAATGATAATAATGTGTATAACCATTTTTTATCTTAATTGTGTGGCGCTATATTACATCGATCACTAAACAATACTAAAATTTTGCAGTGAGCTTTTATCCTTAATTAGCCTCCTCTAATTAAATAAGACAGAGAGTTTGGTAGTATTAGATAGATGAAGTGTCAAAGGATACATCCCACAATTAAAGAAGACTTTATGATCTGTGCATACGATTGGTTGGCTGCGCAATAAATCACAAAACTATATATACCTCAATGTCTCACCAAATTTTAGCCACTATTCTGTTATACGTAGATATGAATATGAATATGGTATAATTAAGTACCACACGACTAATTGAATCAGCAATATTATTAAATAAACTCAGGATACAATTAGAACTGTAAGTATGCATTTGTTTTTCTTTTTCTCTCTGAAAATGGATAAATTCATATACATAATATTATAAAATGTAAAAGTTATAATTTTTTGTCTCATTATTATAAAAATTATTAATTATTAATTAAACAAATTGATATAAAATATTGAATAAACCAATTTCGTGATATATAATACTAAATAAAAAATTATAAAATGTTGTATAAATCAATATAACTATAATGAAATTTTTTATATAGGTATACGTATAAATTAAAAAAATATCATATATAATTTGAAAGTACCAGAATTTGAAAGTACTGTTTTTACTGTTCACCCGGATCAGCAATTTTCAAAGTGGCTTAATAAATAGTAAAAAAATTCCAAAAAATGTAAAATTTGGTCTCCAAGCAGATTTCAATATGTAGATCAACTTGAACGGTTCGGATCGACCGTTTGGACTTTGAAAATCCAATTTTGAGTTGGAAGCATATCGGGCCATATGCTACTAAAAGCATATTAGCCTATCTCTCTCTCTCTATATATATATCTTTTATATGCATATCATACATGTGTGATCCAGATGCAAGATCGTGTGTATGTGAATATCGAGATTGCATAGATTAGCTGTCTAACCATCTCTCTCTATATATATACACAGGAGGGTTTCAATACCTCATGTTTTTCATATCACATCATACTTTATATTTTATATCTTTGTTTTTAAATTCCAAACTGTCGATCCGAACTGTTCAATATGATATCCATAGTAAAATATACTCGGAGATGAAATTTTATAATTTTTAGAAAAAGTTTTCTATTTTTTAAGATAAGTACAAAATCACTGTTTCTAGACCGTTCAAAAACAGTGATTTTCTACTCATCTTAAAATATAGTAAAAAAAAAATTTACGAGCCTAGATATTTTCATTCTTTCAACTTTGTAATTTTTACGAGCCTAGATATTTTCTAAACCTGTATGCAAGGGGCTATATACATGTACACAGCATTACATATGGCCACACATAGGATCAGTTATAGGGGTAAAAGTTTGATGATTTGTTCTAAACAGGGTATACTTTGAAGTTTTGTCCTGAAAACAAGTATACTGACAAGAAAGCTCGATGACAAAAACGCATCAGTACAATTAAAATTCTCCAAGCATTTTTCTGACAGACCATATCCTCACTGGCATAATAGACCGGTACAAGCAGCATGGAGTACAAGGTCATGTGTTTTTTTTTGGTTGATGGCTCACAAGGGGCCAGGAATCAATTTTCTCTCATCTCCTTTCTTTTGGAAGCATGCATCAGATCTTATATATTCAGACATCTCTATGTGTATTGCTACAGCGAGTCATTCTAAATTCTAGTGACAGGTACTACTGGCAAGCTGGTCACAGCTTGTCATGTGGAATGCGACCGGTAGAAGAACTACTGGCAACATTTTTTATTTTATTTTTTATTGGTAATGCATGTGTGTGGGGAAAACACATGCACCGTTGCTATTAATATGTCAGTTTGGTTCAAGTTTGTTATTTTTATCTCATGTCAATAGGCCTAAAATTCTGACCTGAAAAAATTTGGCTGGATCGAGTCTGAGACCCAAAAAAATCTGTGGTAAATTGTTAAAGGAATTTACTGTTTTTCTTGATCCACTGTAAATTTGACCATTTCTTAAATATCTGAAATGGACTTCACTTGTTACAGCAAAAAATTATAATAATAATAATAATAATAGAAACATAGACTTCACTTCTTCTTCTTTTTTTTTCCAACACAACAATAAACATTCACAATTTCCATTCCCACGCCACTACCTACTTCCAGATCTCTTCTCTCTCTCTCTCTCTCTCTCTCCCTCCCTCTCTCTCTCAAATAAACATCTCAACATCAATGGCATACACAAAATTCTAAATTGAAAACACATCAAATTAAGATGTCTTGTAATGAGATGAGCTTCCCTTCAAGTTTCTTCCTACAAATGCAAACACACCCCAATGAAGAAGAGCATGAACTCCTCCAGCCCCAAATCAACCCATGCAACCCCAACCTCCATACATCTCCACTTACACGCAACTGGAGTTCCATCTCTGAGCCCGATGAAGAATTCTCTGACGATGACGGCTCACTTCAGCATGGAGAGAAGAAAAAGAGACTGAGTATAGAGCAAGTGAGAACATTAGAAAAGAGCTTTGAAATCGGGAACAAGCTTGAACCCGAGAGGAAGATTCAATTAGCAAAGGCGCTTGGTTTGAAACCGAGACAAGTTGCAATTTGGTTTCAAAATAGGAGAGCTAGGTCTAAGACCAAGCAACTAGAGAGAGACTATGATGCTCTTAAGAGACAGTTTGAGGCTGTTAGAAGTGAGAATGAGGCTCTAGTTGCTCACAACAAGAAGCTCCATTCTGAGGTAATTATAATTTTTTTGTTCTTCCTTTCTTTATAATTATATTTAAATTAATTTCCTCATATCAGATCGATATATCTATTAAATATCATAATAAGCCCATGAGTAGCAAGTTTTTTGTTTTATTTGTAATATTTGGTGTATGTTATATTCTTCTTGTTGCCTTGCTTGTACCTGTGTAATGCAGAGTACTATACATGTATTAGATCTGTTTTCTATCTTAGCTCATAAGAAAAATGTGATGAATTCCGTTTATTTTACAGTTATGCTCCTCAAATGATCCAAGTACACTGAGAAAATTATTGTAGGTCCAAGCAAGTCTGTGTTGTATTGATTGCTTAGTTTAAATGATGTACACTTAAGTTACTATTAGATTATTTTTGCATGGTACTCTTTCCTTTCGGTTTATAATTTAAGGGGAATGATTGTGAGAAACTGCATGGAATGGAGAACTTTGATAAAGGAGGATCTTATATGAACTCAAATTTATGCACAACAATTTACCGAGGAGTAAGATTTACAGATAATAAATTTATTTAACAACCATGAAAGCCTACATGAAAATTTGTCGAACTCAAAAAATTAAAATTGTTGATTTGTTCTCTATCACTTAGCTTATTTATTGAATTCGATGCTAAATCATCTTTGATCAAAACTAAATTAATAGAAACAAAATTGTAGACCATTTGATAGATGAGCAATTATTTTTTTTAAATGACATTGAACTTAATATATTAGTACTATTAAGTGATGTAGAACATATCTATAATTTTTTTTTGTTATTTTAATGAATTTTGTTTATAAACTTAGCATTGGAGTCATGGTGACGTAGGTTTATTTATTGTACTTGATAGTATTCCAACATCTCAGGTCAATGGCTCGGTACTTTATATTTACTTGAAGAAAACAATTAATTTTGATGAAGAACACTGCATGGTTGTTATTTTTTTATTTTTTAAATGATGGTGTTTTGAAAAGGTAAAGGATGATTGTGACATGGCCTTTACAAGGACATTCTATGATTGGAGTTGCTTTCTCATAGACAGCTTTTGAAAGTGAAAAAGATGCTTTTGTTCTTTGGGGTTATGTACACTGTTTAATGCATCCCCAATTCATTTTTATGATATAGATCATAGAGTGGAACTGGGGTGTTCTTAAGTATCTCCGTGAGTTTAATTCAAAAATTTATTGAATTGGTTTCAAACGATGCATTTAAATCATTGAAACCGATCTACTTCACGAGTGATGTATCTATATTTCAAACTTATAAATTTTCGAGCTAATTTAGTATAAAGTCAAGCAGTAAAAAAAAGATAGTTTATAAGTTAATTTTAATGTGTTCATTTTTCATTATTTTTTGACCGATTGACTTTATATTAAATTAGTTCGAAAATTTAAAAACTTGACATATAAAGATCGGCTTCAACGGTTTGAATATGTCGCTTGAAACCAATTTAATAGACTTTTGAGTAAAGCTCACAAAAGAGACTTGATGAGCTTAAGAACACCCTAATTCTACTCTAGCTAGATCATAAACTACAAAATATTGCTGAAGTATGGGGAATTAATATGCTGATGCCCTTTCTTAAGTTATTAACCATTTATCTTGTAAATTATCAAATTAATTTGAATCCTTGTAGGAAAAATATTTTAATTATGCATGAAAAATTGTTCCTAAGGATTAACAAACTTTTTTGTCTCTAAATAAATGAACAGATCATGTCACTTAAAGGAAGAGAAGGAACAGAGCTGATAAACCTAAACAAAGAAACAGAGGCCTCTTTGACAAACATGAGCAACACAAGCTCAGAGATCAATCTAGAAATGGCATCAGACAAAACCATGGCCAATTCTCATCATGGTTTGCCATTTTATCCCTCAGTCAGGCCTCAAAATCTTAACTATTTCATGGAGAATTCCCCAAATTTGGAGGTGAAAAGACCGAAATCGGAAAACGGATTCAATGAAGGAAGCTTTAGTAGTTTGCTGTGTGGAGTTGAAGAGAACAGCTCCTTTTGGCCATGGACTGATCGCCATAATTTCAATTAGTTTAAACCTAGTAGATATTTTTCTCTCTCTCTCTCTCTTTCTCTTTCTCTCTCTGCTTTTGGCTTTGTGCACAGTGTTAATTTTGTGTATTAAAAAAAAAGAACGTAATAATTATTATTATTATTATTTTTAATTTTTTTTCTTATGAGAATGTAATCTGTGAAAAATATGCTTTCGTTTCTCTGTGAATGTAGTTATAGCTTGGCTATTATTTAGCAACCCCATTTGGGAATCCCTTGTCTGGTAATATGTGCCTAATTTTAAAATAGAATAAGCTTCTTAAAAATGTATATCAACATTTGAATACAAGGTATCATATCGCACCATGCATGTATATACCATCTTAATTATATCTCACCGAATATGTTATCTTAATACTGATACATTTTTTTTGTTTGAGACATGGCACGTGACTCGCCGACACCTAACTCTGGGGCAATTTTATGAGTGCACAAGGTAATAATGTATAAGCATAGAGTAATTATTAATTATTCTGAAAAATTTAGCGCTTTTGATATTCATATTCTAGAATATGCTATAAAAATTTAGTTTAGCATTTTCAAAAAAAAAAAAAAGATCAGAATCGGCAGAATTTATGTCGGTACTTATTCTTTCATAACCGCCCAATGTGAGATTTAGTTTAGCGTTTTATCAAAAAATTAATTTAGTATTTTCATTTTAAGATTTTTCAGAAAAAAAATTAAGCTCGGAACCGGCAGAATTTTGACAATTCTTAAAGAATAAGTACCGAAATTCTGGCGGTTTGAGCAAATATTAAATAAAAAAATGGAGGGCATGTTTGGAATTTTTTATTTTTTGGATGATATTATAAAAAAAATCGGTCGATGATGGATATAAAATCAGAGCAGTGTGATTCTGCAATTGAAGGAGAAAAATAAAAGATAATTCTCAGTAAGTTGCAAAGTCATGATTAATGGGTAAAGGTTTTAACAGGTCAATTTTGACTTCATACAACGCATGAATCATGTGTTTTGATTTTATGATCCGTGCGCTGCATAAAGTTAAAACAGCTCTGTTAAAATCTTTACCCTGATTAATTCATTTCGATTAGAATGAGATACACATATGTTATATGTACAGATTTATTAGAGAAGGCTACTAGGAAGTTTTTATCTATTTTGAGAAGAGAGAAGTCCTGCAAAAAGGTTAAAATCGTCAGCAATCCAAAAGTTTATTTATGAAATGATGATAACACAAATTGAACAAGGACAAAAGAAGTAACCACCATAACTACTTTTACCGTACTAATCATTAATAGAGAGGTTTTCATTATTCTAATCAATGGAACATGCAAATGCAACTTCATTTTTTTACAGAGGGATAAGAGCTACGGTTCCTCTGTTGCAAGCACAGAGCCCCCCATTCAAGCAGAGACTAAACTATTTTTCTCCGGGAATTAAGATATTATAGTATTTTAAGTACTAAATTATGTTACTAAATATGAAGTTGTATTATTCATAATTTAGACTATAGAACCAAAATTATAGATTGTATTAGAAATATCGATATTATGATTTATCAGTCACTATAAAAATTCGATGTGTAGTAAATTATTAAAATGCAATGTGAACAAAAAAATTGTTAAAGTACGCTACACAATTTTCAAATGTGCATTACGACCTTTATATACAATGATGCAGATATTTATCAGAAACTGTTGAGAGAAAAAAAATGTACATCAATTGCCAAACTTGGGTAGGTGATATCAAATAATGGGTAGGGGATAGGGATCTGAATGGAATACACGGACTCTGTAGAATTGGTACTTTCTGTTGATATAAATAGGTGGAGATAGGAGTAGGTCCGATGTCCATCGGACCTACATTTAGGTTCGATTAGCTCTAGGACCGTACGATTAGCATCAAGATCTATGCGCACGGAAATTAATACAGACTTGCACGGATTTGATACATAGCACACGAATCTTGATGCATATCGAATGGTCATCGCATCCATCGAACCAAGGTAGGTCCAATGGGCATCAGACCTACTCTGATGCCAAATAGGTGACATTGTTGTACTACTTTCATTCAAAAATAAAAGTAGCATTATTCATGTAGAGGTATTGTTTAGAACGTGAAAGGTTATAGTTAGAAATTCAGATAGGAGAAATTATTTATTGTAATAATAAGAATATTAAATAGTTTAATGACTTGATTTTCAATTTTCACTAAAAAAATTACAATAGCATTTAGAAGGATGGAATTGGATTTTGCCCAAAGAACTTTGGACCAATTTTATGCAAAACCAAATCTAAACTATACATTCTATCTGTGTTGAGATTTGTGAAAACAAATTTAGAATTTAATAAATTTAAACATATCAGTTAATCTAAACCGTCATAACAAATTTTGACGTAGATCAGAAGTATTAGGTCTGGCTTTAAGTTGAATTAGCCTTTGTTCAAAGCTCTTTAAACAGAAAGCAGAAAGATATATATCAAGCCACAACTTTCAGCATTTTATGCTTATTTGCAAATTGAGTTGCTTGTAATATGGCAGATATTACTTGATAATATATTAGTTTGACAATTTTGTACCTATGCTAAAATAATGATTATAATCTTCAAATCTAACTGATATGTTGCGACTTATACCTTACATATCATATACATGAAAAAAAATTAATGCAGAATTTTATTTGTTTCAAATAATTTAAATTTAATGTTTTTTTAATGAAGTTTCAAATGACACTTAATATAAGGGGGCTTGTTAATCCTGACATTCATTTTGCAGAATTTGAACATGTATTCTTTACAGAAAAATAAAACTCATCACTTTTTGTGTTAAGCCTATGGTTTAAAATACATTTAGATTACATATAATCTAATCGATAATAATTATAAGGCTAACTAACAGTATGCCTACATTTTTTTTACTTCATTTTAAAGGAGAAAAATGTGTTGTCAAGATATTCCAAGTCTAATTAAGTTGATGTGTTGTCTTAGATATTCCAAGTCTCTATTAAAATCTTAAAAGTGGAGAGATATGAGACATGCTCCATAGATAAGCATTGGAGATCCTGAGAGAAACAAATTTTAGCGTGTTTTATACGGAGAAAAAATTGTCCTATTACATCGAGTGAAAAGTAGAGGCAGAACCAACATTGACATAATTTTATAATTATTTTGAAGAGAAAGTTTACTTTTATAATTAATTTTTATATTGATATAGTTCTACAGGAAATAAATCTGTTGTTATTCCAAAAAAATCACATGACTCTGTTATTTTGATCCCAATTGTTGATCTTTATTGAGATTCGAGCACAAAAAACTCTTTTTTTTTTTGAAATTCTCGCATGAAAAACTTTGAACGGTTGTGATAACAGGGTCCTATGATCCCTTCAGAATAACAGCATATTTATATCCGAGTAGAACTAGGGTGTGATGTGCTCACCAAACTCTTTGGTGAGCACAACTCTACATAAAATATCGGATTCACTTCAAACGAGATGAATCCAACCGTTGAAACCGATGTACTTTACGAGTGATGCGCGTACATGCAAAATTTTGAATTTTTTGAATTCATTTAGTCTCAAGTCAAGTAGTCAAAATTAATGAAAAATGAATGATCCAAAATGAAGTTGTTTTAATGCATTCAAAAAATTCTCAATTTTGACCACTTGACTTGAGACTAAATGAATTCAAAAAATTCAAAATTTTGCATGTACGCGCATCACTCTTAAAGTACATCGGTTTCAACGGTTGGATTCATCTCGTTTGAAGTGAATCCGATAGTTTATGTAGAGTTGTGCTCACCAAAGAGTTTGGTGAGCACATCACACCCTAGTTCTACTCTTTATATCCAGTTCTACAAGCATATTTTATAAAAAAATTGAACCGGAGAGAGTCAAGTGCCCCACCATACTGTTCCAAATCGGAACATGCGATTAAAATGAACATTTCAAATTTATATAAAAAAGCATCCCTAAATTGTAAATCAGATCGATCCGCTCCATTTTTAAAAAAATTGTACGTTCTGAATTAGAATAACAAGATTCTACCTTTCCTTTAAAAAGTAGCAGATACTAACATTTATGATTTATCCACTTTTCTCTACTATTGGGTCCGAGAGTAAGACTAATAATAGTAAACAACGGAATATATCATAAGATAACAAAAATATATTCTCATACAAAATGACAATTTTTCATAAAAAAACAAAATTAGAAATATATTCTAGATTTATCACAGTAATATGTATAGAAATAAAGAAGTAGATAAATAAGGAAGTGAACAAAAAATTGATTTGCATTGTGATCCGCCGTATAGAAAATTTCAATTGGAGAGGGAGAAATAAAGAAACAAATAAATAAGGAAACAAAGAATTATATCGCTAAATTTTAGAGTATGTTTAATTTTAATTGTAACGCATCGTGTGACGATATGTATGGCGAGTATGTTTGTAGCTAAATTTAAACTTCTACACATAAAACAGATGCATTTAATCAAAAGAATATAGATTATGTGATTGGAAAGCTGAGATTAAATCCAAAAATTAATCTTTCAATCGTAGCCGTTGGCGGATCGGACACCCAACGTGCTTAATAATGGAATGGAGATGTATTGCTATTAGAAGTTACTTTTATGCTTCTTATGTAAACAATGAGAAAATAGCAAATTGGGATTAAACTAATTAGTATCAGATAAAAAACAATGTTATAATTTATAATTTCCAAAACTCAAATTTTCAATGATCTAACTTGTAATCAAAATTATCAATCAGAATTTAAAGAATTTATTTTAATTTTAACTCTAATTACAAATAAGAATTCCAAAAGGAGGTAAATAAAATTCCAGAGGAGAGAGACAAAGTTGGTATAGACATATAGATCTCCATAAAAATTCAAAAGATAGAGGTAGACAGTTCCCCTGACCCTTATTGGGTCCGACAATGAGTGAGGTATCGTAAGGTGTGGTGTGAGATCTGAACTGTTTATTTTAATTTGATACAAATTTTAATGTGATGTTAAATCAAAGACAATTATGTATAAAATTTTAAGTCAGTTGCGACTCACTATAGTATCACAAAGGATGCTTACTCGTAGTAATAATAATGGCGGTTGGAATATGTTACTCGAGTTTTCGAAATTTAATACGTATTACTTGAGACTTGAGAGTGAAACTTTCCACATGTCTTTTTTATAAAAAAAATTTGAAAAAAAAATATTTACATAAATTTGGCATTATGAAACGTTAGCTACTAACGGAAACTGATCCATCGATTTAAAGGCCATATCTCAAGCCCTTAACGATTCGTTGCATAATCTAAACGATTGAATGTGCCACAATAAATCCTTGGTGAGAAAAGGATGGAGGAAAAGAGGAGACAGAGTAGCCATGTTGTGGAGGGTATGAATTTAAAAAAATATATATAAAAATATTATTAGGAAGAGGTTTTGGGAGTCACATGAAACGGCTGCCAAAGTCGTTACCTAATTACTTAATTAACACAAAGAAACAGCAAAGCCTAACTGTTCATTAGCCTTTGCTTAAGAAGCCCCATGTGATGCCAACCTTTTATTCTCTATTCTCTTGTTTCAAAGAATATTGAATTAAGCAGGCATGTTATCTCAAAGAAAAAAAAAATAATAGTAGTTATCTTTTAAAGAATCCTGATTATCCTGTTCTCAGAAATTAATTTTCTAACTATTTATCACAAGGACCAGCCATGTTATTTACAAATTGGAGGAAGAATTAGGATCTAATTAGGTAAGTAAATAAAAGAGAGAGACTTCATTGCAATTCATTTTTACCATAAGATCATTTTCTTTTCATAAATTAGGATCCATTTGATTAAAAACTTGCAGATCAAAATAAACATCCAAACCAACTAAACAAGGAATGTTTTAAATTGATTGTTATCGTAGATTCAACCAAGAATAATTGAAAACAAATTAGGATTAATTCCGACACAAAATCAGCAATTACCCATTTTTTAGAGGAAAGACTCAAGTTCATTTGTCATAAACTTCAAAAAAAGTACTGGATTTTAAATGTGCGACCTTTTATATAATAATATATTATCTTAAACAATAGTGATAAACGTAATTCCCGCAAGCAATATAACTTGAGTAAAATGTCTCATTATTTTTGTACCTTAATCATGTCTCGCATCCTTATCTCCGTTTGCAAAGTTTAAATAGTCGATCTGAACCGCTTAACATGATTTTCGTATGTGCTTGATGAGACTAAATTTTATATTTTTTGAATTTTTTGTATTGTTTAGATAGGTTAAAAATCACTGTTTTTGGATGGTTCAGAATCTTCTGAATAACAGTGGTTAAAAATCACTGTCATGTATTTCCTGTTTTTTTCTTTTTGTTTTTGGCAAAGTACCCGTAGGCTTGTCATGTATTTCCTGTTGCTCAAGGGCTTCAAAACAGAAAACAAAACGCAAGACCAAACAAATATTATTCTCTTATCCTAATCAGGCTTTTATATCAGACGTGAAATTCATTTTTCTCAAGTAAAAAATTGGGCTTGTTGTATTTTACAAATATAATTGACCATTTTAGGCTTGATTTCTATCGGACCATGTTTATCCTTGACATAAAGAGGCCCAATAATCTGCACTAATTGTCAAAAATTGTATGCATGATTCCGCTCCACTTGGAACAAGGCCCATTGGGCCATTTTATAAGATGAGCTAAAGAAATCACAGATCGTCTTTTTCATCAGCCACACTTCAACAACACCTATCCATGTCGTTATACAAGAAAATTAGTATTTCAATTGGTATTGGATAATTTTTGCTGTAATCGCATGAAACCTATAATTAGATATCTGAAGGTAAAATTAACATTTAATTTTGAATCTTCTCATTGTCGCTAACTAATTACTGAATGTTCTAAACCATTTACCTGTATATTCTTGTTTAATGCATCTCTCTTTATCTATGCAGCAAATATTTCTGTCAAATTCACAGCCAAAACTTTTATATTGTGTTCATACATAAAATTCTGTTGATCTAAATTTCATATTCAATACCCAGTCAAATCCCTTTTTATCTGGGTCAATGCAGGTTTTAAAACACATATATTCAATACCTGTCCCACTGTCCCAGTAAAGTATTGATACGCCTCAGGTTGATTGGAACCTTTCTAAGGTTGATGAATTTCAGGTAAAATGTGCAAACAATTTTATAATATCGTTATATTGGAGGGACTACTGGTCAAACTGCAAGTTATAATGTGCAAACTTAGTACGATATTAACAAAAGAAATTTAATAAATATAGATGAACTTTTGCAATTAACACATTCATCCTAATTTAAAATAATAATAATAATAAATAGATGAACATGATCATTGATCATTTCCTTTTGATTGTGTTTGGGATGTCATCTCCTGTTACAAACACTGGCTGCTCTAAAGATCCGTCTTTCAATTGAAGGGTTACATATAGTAAAGTTGTGAATATATGGTTCTGTATTGACAAAATAACTATAGTTCAGTGTTGTTATTAAGTCTAATAGGTGGCTGAAAGGTTTAGTTACCTAAAGTTCCCTTATTTATATTTTTTGTTTTGTTTGGGCTACCTGGTGGATGTCAAATTTGTGTGTTGTGTTTATTCTTTATTCTGTTTGTCAGTAGATGTACATAGGTTGTGCTCTCTTATACGGTAGAATGGATCTACCTAAAAAAAAGTACATGGCTCAACGAGTTTTGAGGCTTTGTTCATGGTTGAAAAAATATACAATAAGTCGGATGTGTTATGTGGTTATGTGAGTTATCGTTTGATGTGTAATAAAACCAGTTCGTGTTGTGTTTGGTTTAAGTTGATGTGATGTTGTAACATTTTGTGGCAATATAATATACTATTTGTGTGTTGATACTTGATACTCTCTTTATTTTTAAATATTCAATCCCATTATTCTATCGAAAGTTATTTAAATGAATTGAAAAGCTCTGAATGTTTTCGACAGTATTAGACTACATCCTCCACAGAATCGGATGTGCATTTTCTGAATTCTGTTACACTAACCCTCTGATCGGAATGAGAAATTTTATACTCAAAGGAGAAATAGAATTAAAATTCTTTCTTTTCGCTTGATCAGAAGGAAAGTATTGAAGGAAGATGACACGATTTGACGAGATTTGAGAGGGGAAAATTCCTCCAATGAAATCACAGCAAAGTTGAAGGTATTTGGAGAGAAACGATTTCGCCGAGGTGAAATTACGTCGCTGCCCTCGTTACTGTTTGCTTTTACAACGCTGCCATGTCGTCGTGATAGAAGCTGTGAGTTTTAACTTTGCTGAAGAAGACGTGATTGAAGGGGAAAAGGAAGAGGCGGAGGGAGAGTTGAAGTGCGAATCTGGCAGAGTCATGGAGGAACGGTGGATTTCATACTTTGGCCTTGGCTTAAAATTTAGGTTTTACTTTGGCATGAGTCCTGTTTGAAGGATTATAAAGTTTATTTACAATTCTTTGATTTTGGGAAGAAGAAGAGGCTTTTACTTGATGGCATACTTTGTAAATTAAGTGAATCTTTAGACTTTTTTTAACAATCAAATATTGAATTCCATTATGTTATTTAACCCTTCCGATCAACAAAATTCAATTTTGAATCTATTATAATCATTTCTTTTCTATTGAAATGAAGTTTATTCTCATTAATTTTGCTTCCGATCACAATCTAATTGTTTGCAAATTGCAATGAGTACGAGATCATGCAATTTTCTTAACTGTGCATCTTTTGACGCGGTTCTCAAAAAATTCTAAAAAAATATTGGTCTCCAAGCACATTTAATGTGGAGAATATATTAAACACTTCATATTGACTATTTAAACTTTAAAAATGCAAAAATAACCTATAAGCATATGCTCTCATATGTGTATATATGTAAAATTACAAGTTAATTTTATTGAAAATATTAAATGAATTTAGGGATTTAGGAAGGGCAGGACTTTAAATTCTAATCCTATTATTTTTTCTGACACAAACAAGAAAAAAAAAGTTATATTTACCAAGATCGTAATTTAGTTCCGGTTCTAAGAAGGGCTGGATTTTTAATCTTGTTCTTAATTTTTTTTTTAACATAAAAGAGAAGGACCAAAATTTTCAAATAGCGGCACTTGAAGGACTGAAATTCTAAATAACGGTCATTGAATGGCTCAAAATTTTGTAGAGGGCTAACTTTCTTTTTTTTTCTAACACAAAATATATATTGGGTCGGAATTTTAAAATTTGGTCTTTCCAAAACCTAAATTTTATTTAGTGTTTTTCTAAAGGTATAATTTAGAATTTTATATTATTTAATAATAAAATTTGTTTAATTTTTATTTTTCTAAAGGTTGTAATTCTTTTTTTTTTTTTTGGCGCGGAGCCGCGGTGGTCATCTTCATTAATCAATGGGGTGTCGTTTTGTATATATAAATAAATCCCCGTGCCAAGGAAATAATTTTATTCACGAGCGAAATAAAGTTTTATGGTTGCTTGATTTGATCAGCATGCAAGGTGGAGCGTGGTAATAAATAAATACAAATTCATACTAGCAAGCACCTTGATGAAAAACATGAATTAAGCATTTAGCTTACCAAAATTATACAGTCTTTCTCCGATCATACATGAATGCACCTGCTGGTGAAATTTTAATGTGCCCACTCGATGGACGGATTTATGATTTTCGTCAGAGAGAACAATAAAATAGTGAATCAGATTTAAAAGTTAATTAGATTCAAACTTATTTGTTAATCAAGTATTAGATAAAAACTAATATTCTAATTTGTAATTTTCAACGTTTTGACTTCTAATTTTCAATACTTTAACTTTTAATTCTAATTACCAATTAGAATTCAAAAAAATTATTCTAATTTTAATCCTAAATTTAACTATAATTACAAATCAAAATTCCAGAAGGGTGCAAATAAAATTCTAGGAGGCAAAGTTGGTCCGAGCCTATAGATCTCCATAAAAATTCAAAACCCGGGGGGGGGGGGGGGGGGGGGGGGCTGTTGATCTTGATTCTTTTAGATTAATTAAATATATGTTTGATCACAATAATTCAAAATTTTAAAAATACTGTAATCAAATTTCAGATTGTATGTAAAACTATGCTCGACTACATTTATCCACTTCGTTATGGCCTGTCATAAGAAGGGAGGCTATAGTACTTTGCAATGCGGCTCCAGATACATTTTCATATAAATATCATGTTGAATGATTTGAATTGTTTGTTTGAACTTTAAGAAAGAAGATACAAATTTATATCACATATCTACGTGTGTATTGCAAAGTGCAATAGCTTCACTCATAACATAAGTTTTGAAATAATGTTTGTATTATTATTTTTTCAACATCTTTCGAAATTCGAACTTTTTTCATTTAAATTTTTTTATGTGCACTGCGTTATTTATTTCATATTATATATGAAAAATTATACACTTTTCTGTTTCGTGGAAATAACCAATTATTTAATATATTATTTGTATTATGAAAGCAACAAACAATTTTTGAATTAAACCCATATATTAAATCTTGCTGAATTATTTCCAAATATAGCTACATGTGAACATGTGTAATTAATGAAACATTTTCTTCTATAAGAAACTTGATAGCATAGTGATAAGTATCAGAATAATATACATATTTGTATTATTTGTATTATTACATAACAAATTATTTTAAATTACAGCAATATTATATTTGAACATTACCTAATTACAAATTTCTTACCTGGCTTAATCAGTTGATAGCTGGCGCCTGGGCCTGGCTACACTTAAACACACAGATAACTACACCAATTTCTATTTGCAGAGAATCCGTATGGAAAAGCCACTTTCACACAGTCACAGTCACACTTCAGTATTTCACTGATTCACTCCATCGAATTAATACTTTTGTTGTCGCTAAAGAGGAAAATAAACCAATACTTTGTTTTCTTGTGTTAAAAGACCAATTCACAACTCACAAGAGCTGACGCCATATTTTAATTCCCCCGCAAGCACAACCATCGCACTCATCTTTTTCAGTCTCCCTGTCCCTGTGTTCCCACTCTACTCTCTTATTCTCTTCTCCATTTTTGAAACCCTCTTATATTCGCGCTCTCCGTACGAAACCCTAACCACCCACCCCTTCGGCGAGTACCGTTCCAATTCTCATTCCAATCCTTTTTTTTTCGTATAATGTGGGTGGTCCAGAATGAAGGGATCCGACGTAGCTCTAGTTTCTAGCTCAGATGCTCCCGGAAAGAAGGATCGACACGTCGTCACCTGGACTTCTCAGGTTTGATTTCGTTAATCTTTTCGTGTAATTCATGCTCGTTTTATGTATCGCTTTGATTAACCAAGAATTGCTACTATTTAGGTTTAATTCGTTAGTAGTTGTATTAATTTCTTGAAATTTAGACGATTTCTTGAACGGAAGGGTTTTTGTTGTAGAAATTTTGTGATTTTTTTAGATTCATAAATTTATGCAGATATCCCCTTTTATTATTGTTATAATTTGACAAATCAGTTGAAAATGTTGAATTTGGTCAATTATTTTTCACAGCTTCACGCTATAAGAGTTTGACTAAGTTTCAATTAATTACTAAGATAATTTTAAAATTATATTGTACACTGTCGAATACTGATTGAGTTCATTCTTGCAATGTGCTTTATGCATGTTTTCTGTAAAGCATACACTTGAAAAAGCCAAGATTTAAATGTTCATGCTCCATAGGTGATTATGATAATTTCCGTCTTTCACCTAGGAATTCTTTGTGGTCAAACCTTGGAGTGTTATAAACACGGTTTCTATTAACGCCGTCATATAAAATAGTATCTTTTCCATGTGCAATTCATTCTTTCTTGAAATTTCAAAACAACATTAGATTTTCTATAGATTCTTACGATGTATGAAACATATTTAACATTTAACTACTGCATAGTATGCATTTGTTGACGTTAACCCTGCTAATTAAGATGATTTCTCATGTGACTATTGTTGTATGTTCAGAAAAGAAATTCTGAAGGATGATCTTTTTGTTTTTCATGTGAATTTCTTGTAGGAGGACGATCTGCTTCGGGAGCAGATTGCACTTCATGGAACAAACAAGTTTGTCTTGATCTCTTCTATTATTATTTCCTTTTTTATATATTTAGTTTCCCTTTATTTATACTATCAATTTGGAAACTTTAGTTGTGACTTAACCGAAAAGTTTTTATTTTAAATTTCAGTTGGACCAGTATTTCATCTAAATTTAAGGACAAGACAAGTCGGCAATGTCGTAGAAGGTATGTTGAATTGTCTTGTCAGATTTTGGTTGTATGTTGATATGTTATCATAGTGTAGGTATTGTCTGTATTGTTACTGGCACAGGTTTGATCCATACTTTGCCTTTTGATCCTTTGTTAGCTTTGGATCGTGTTTTTCTGCAGAGATAGTTGAAAATGTGCTTATTTTGGTTTTTAATCAAGGCTGATTGAAGCTTAAATTAATGTAGTCTGCTCCAAAATTGAAATACATAGGCAAATTACAATGCAGATTTCAATATAAGAGATCCAGTAAGGACCGCCATTTTTAAGTTGAAATTTGAGACTTAAAGGAGATATTCATATGAAATAATAAGAATATTTATTTGGAGTAACAGGTGGTATACCTACTTGAATTCTGAGTGCAAGAAAGGAGGCTGGTCAGCCGAAGAGGACATGCTTTTATGCGAGGTACAAATTTGATTTAGTAATGCATACATGCAACATTATCAGCATATCACAGTTTTAGTTCCGGGAGTGAATATATAAGAGACTCTAACTTAGTATATAATTCACTTCTTTTGGTGTGTTATATACTATGTGACAAATGTCCTGCTTACGAAATAAAGTTGAGCTCATTTTATTCTTTGTTAATTAATAGGCCCAGAAGATTCTTGGAAATAGATGGACTGAGATTGCAAAGGTTGTCGCCGGCAGGTACTTTATTTATCAGAATATGCTAGCATGTCTATAGATTCCCACCATAAATGCATACAAGTGATTGAATGTTGCATGGTGCTTGAAATTTTGGTTTGAATCAGACCTTGTTGGTATTTACTGTTTTTGCCTAATTCGACTCGACTCAACCCTAGGTTATGCATTTCATAATTGACCCTCTTATCTGCACTGAATCATCAATAAAGTTAAATTAATTAAAATGAGGTGGAGTTTGGTCAATCTGATATTTCTAAAATACCTTGGTTTACATGCCAAAACCTATTTGTTAATTTCATGGTGCATGAACAAACATTTCTTTTTATTGTATATCATATACTATGTTTATCATAACTTTCACCTCAATTGGGAATCAGAACCGACAATGCTGTCAAAAATCGATTCTCGACTTTATGCAAGAAAAGGGCCAAGGATGAGACCTTGTACAAGGAGAACAATGTGCCATGTGTTAACACGGATAGTGATAGATACTTATTTACAAGAGATAGATTAATATCGGCTGGGATTGATATGTCTTCTCTGCCTGCTAAGAAGATGAGGTAACCCAGACGTGTATGTGTGCATGTTTGTGTTCATTTTATTTTGGAAAGGAAGGGGGGTGAAGGCTCTGAACTAAATTACTGCTAAACTTACGAATCTACTAAAATAGTAGAGGGCACCATTTCTGTGTTACTGATACAATGATTTATTTGTTAACTGTCCTGGAATATATTTATGGGACTGGATACTGTACCGGTACAATAAGTACATAATGGTACGTCGGTGCATGATGGTTTACTATGGTACACAACTACCTGGGTACTGATACAATCATCTGAATTTGGGTTACCATGTGGTAATACATGCCACCATACTGATACTAGGGTTCCCAGGATTATTCAGTATTACATTGATTTCTTATTGTACTTCCAATATAGACACAAATTGAACATGGCAGTACGTACATTTTGGTATCTCATCAACAGAAAAATCTTATAAGTTTATTAAATTGTGGTTGAATAGGTATGACCACTCAGATTCAAGCGAGAGAATGAAAACAACCAATAGATTTTTAATTCCTGAAATAACTGAGAAAGAGCAGTTGAGGCAACCCTTGCTAGAGGTCTCTCAAAATGCTGGATACTCAAAGGAACCATCAATCAATGGTGAGTTGTTTCCTTGCAAGTTTTATATGGGATTCTCTTTTTTTCGTTCCTAAAATAATTTTCTTTATGGGTAATTACACCCATAATTTGTGGCATTTGCAAATAACTGCAACAACATTGCTGCATTTGCAATTGACTGTCAACATTCTTTGGAATATGACCTAAACGCCAAAAATAAGGTTTAATCAAGCAAGAATGACTGAACTCCGCCCACCCACCCCACCCACATACACAAAAAAAAACAAAAAAAAGGAAATATATATATTTAACACATAAATGAGGTCTTAAAACCTAGGAAAGAAACCCACTGTTTACTTGATCTGAATACATTTTAGCTGGCAACCATGAAAGGGGAAAAAGGAAAGAGGAGAGAGCTTATAAGAATAAGTGCAAACTTGTCCAGATTTTATGTTTCTATTTCTGAAATTGGCAATGGTTATGTCTCATTTAGACATAAGCTAAACTAGGGTTTCTAGTTGCAACATAAAAAATCTTAGATTTTTTTTATTTTTTTGAAGTAAGGTGAGGTGTTGGTTCTAACATGCAAAACCAAAAATAATAATGCCAAAGCAGTTCACATACAATCTGTCCATAACTCTTCTGGTAAGGGACTGTTATTTTTATGCATAACAGTTTTAGAGTCTAGACCTTTCTGTTACTTTTACGGTTACATGGAAGTTTGGTTATAATTTGATAATTTTCCTTTTTTGTATTTATGCATTTATAATTGTTGTTGTATGTTTTAAGGCATATCTCTGTGTACAGTTTCTGGCGCTGTTGCAAAAGGCACATTTTTGCAAAAGGATGAATCAAAATTGACAGCATTATTGCAACAAGCAGAACTGCTTAGCTCCCTTGCGATAAGAGTTAATACTGAAAGCACGAAGGAGAGCCTTGATGAGGCCTGGAAGGTTTGCCATTTAGTCCTTTTCCTTTTTTATTTGTAAAGATTTAATTAATTTCGATTTTAAGAAGACTACAGCTAGGCACTCTTAAAAAAAAGATTCAAAAAATGTGGGGAAAAATCAGACGTCCCAAACCATATTCTCACAAAAAGATTAAAACAAAAAGGGGAAATTTCATGTATATCCCTCAAAAGTTTTAATATTACGTATTTATCCCTCTAAAATCAATAATTACATATTTATCCTTAAAAATTATAAAAACTCATATATTTATCCAATCCATTATATTTAACATTAATTTTCTATGTATTCCCATTTTACCCTTCTTTTATTTTCCCTTCTAAGGCCACTGTTACAAAACAGTATTAAATCGTACCAGTACCAATATTGAACAGTACCGTACTAGTACCAACACTGAACCGTACCAATACCAAAACTGAACTGTACCAGTACCAGCACAGAACCGTGCCAGCACCAGCACAGAACCGTACCAGCACCAGTACTGAACCGTACCGTACCAGTACCAGCACTGAAACCGTACCAGTACCATTGCTGAATCGTACAGTACCTGTACCATTGGAGAGAAGAGGGGGAATGTTTTGGCGCTCTCAAGACTCAACAGGTTAAAGGGAGAGAGGAAGAAAGGGTATAGTGGTCATTACAATATTAATTAATATTATAAAATAAATTTTAATGTTAAAAAAAATATTATTTAATTATTTTTGGAGATATTTGATATATAATAGAGTTAGATTGGATAAATATGTGAGTTTTTATGATTTTTAAGGATAAATATGTAATTATTGATTTTAGAGGTATAAATATGTAATATTGAAACTTTTGAGGGATATACATGAAATTCCCCCAAACAAAAATGACGTTCCAACAGGTGACCACAAATACAGATGACAGGACAGCTTAGAAATCTCGTGCGGACCGAGAGTCAACGAAGATCCACTTTTGATATGAATCATGGAATATCATTGTTCTTTTAATCTTCTTTTCATCTTTTTAGTTCCGTTTGCTTTGTTTTTCTCATAATTAAAATAAGCGTCGACTCAAGTGCCAAATTGTTCGACACTGAATCTAGACTCTGGAAGTTCTTTTATTTGCCTAGAATACTCCCTCTTCTGAAAAAAGTCTGCATGTGTGATATGGCCGTACCCATATTAGGCACTTATCCTCTATAAATATGCATATATACACATACTATGTGTGAGACATTCTAGCTGGCACGGTTCATGTAAAAAAAAAAATTCACATGGATAGTATCTTACTTTTTTCATAAATATTGAATTGACTTTCTTAAGCTCTAATCTTGAGTAAAAATTTCAGCAACTGCAAGATTATATGAACCAAATGGAGAAAGTAGCGGTAAAAAGGGAAAAGTCTGATGCGAATTCCATTTTGGATAACCTGAAAGATATGATTGAGAATCTGAGAAATGGTAAAGAGCCAAACTTGCAAATGGGGCTGCAATTGCAAGAACAATCTACTAAGGCCTCTAATTCAAAATCTCTATTGGACACACAAATTCATGCCTCCGAGAGCATGGTAGATACACTCTTTGATGATTTGATTAGTATTCCATTCGAAGAGGATCCTATCTCTACGAATGAAGAAGTTGGTCCAGGTATTTTAGCTTGCGGAACTTTAACCAAATTACTATTGTGTTTTTCTGTGCTGTTTTGTTGAGTTCCTATACCCGCTTCACCAAATTTTTTTTGCTTTATATATATATATTTTGTGCCCTTTCTATGTACAATTATAGTTTGACGATGACCAACACTACTTTATTTTTAAGTGTTATTCAATAATTGTGGGTTGATAAAGAATAAATTGAGGTTGCATGATCATACCATAAAACTGCTGGACGAAAGTTGTCAATTGACCACAAAGCCGTCTTGGGAATTGCTACTTCTGGTTTTTCCTTTACGAGGGAGAATTGTTATGAATCTTTTATAGTTAATTACATATGGTAAAATAATTTTGTAACTGATACCAATGCAGGGGCTTCAATACGATTATCTGAAAAGATGGAGAGAGAAAATGGAAGCAGTAGTGCAAAAAAGGATTTGGCCGATTCAAATTTTGCTTCTCCCAATCAGAAGTTTCCAGCATTTCAATCTCTCGCTGATGCCATTCCAAGTCCCAAATTTTCTGAGAGTGTAAGATCTCTGATTTTCTTTCTACTAAATTTCTCTGACAGTTTGCATGTTAGCTCGTTTAATTTGCATTAGCTATGTTTTTGCAAACAAAAAAACAAGAGGTAAAAGGAATCCAAATTACCCATTACTCAAATTAGCTTTTAATTACACTTAATTGGAGATCAAATGGCAAACTTGGCATAAAAAGAAAATAAAGGAGGAAAAATGATTGTCAAACTATATGTTGAACACAACTTACACGTGATATTATCTCCTTGACACAAAATTAATAATCCAATTACCTTGTAATTTCTCAGGAAAGGAAATTCCTTTTGACTGTGGTTGGGATGTCATCTCCTGTTACAAACACTGGCTGCTCCAAAGATCCATCTTGCAAAAGGGCTCTACTTGATAGCCTCTAAATTCATGGGTTACATATATTACAGTTTTGCACACATGGGTTGTCGCTCACTCCCAAATATCTATAGTTCAGTGTTATTATTAAGTCTAATCGGTGGCTGAAAGGTTCAGTTACCTAAAGTTTCCTTATTGTAGATGGCTGTCAAATATTTATCTTTTGTGTTTATTATTCTTTATTTTGTTTGTCAGTAGCTGTACATAGGTTGTGCTCTCTTAAACGGTAGAATGGATCTACCCAAAGAAAAGTACATGGATCAACGAGTTTAAAGCTTGGTTCATGGTTGAAAAGTATACAATAAGGAAGTCTTTGATGTCTTGTGTGGTTATGCCTTTGTTAATGGAGGTGTGACTTGTGAGTTAATAGTTTGGTGTGTAATAAAACTAGTTCATAGGTTGTGTTCTCTTAAACGGTAGAATGGATCTACCCAAAGAAAAGTACATGGATCAACAAGTTTGAGGCTTGTGTTCATGGTTGAGAAGTATACAATAAGGAAGTCTTTGATGTGTTGTGTGGTTATGCCTTTGTTACTGGAGGTGTGACTTGTGAGTTAATAGTTTGGTGTGTAATAAAACTTGTTCGTGTTGTGTTTGGTTTTAGTTGATGTGATGTAGCAACATTTTGTGGCAATAATATATTATTTGTTGTGTTATTACTCTCTTTATATTCAAATATTCAATCCTGTCTGTATAGATTATATTTTATGATTATAATGGTTTTGGAAGTTCTTTAAATGAATTGAGAAGCTTTAAATGTTTCTGGTAGTATAGACTACATCCTCTATAGAATCAGGAATTCAGATCCAGTGCAATTCAAATCCTAAAACGGACCCCCTATATATTCCAAATAGGCACCAAATTGATTTCCCAGCTGTCAGTAGAAGTCAGGTACCCAAGGGGATACTCATAGAATCAGATTTGCATTTTTTGAATTTTGTTACACTGTTTGCTGACAATGGGATCATGCAATATGAATTATAAGAGAAAAAAAAAAACAGGATCACTTTCTGGCAGAAAATTTATACAACATCAAATGCTCGTAAGCCTGACCAGGTCCATAGATCTCATTTGGAAAATTAGCATGGTGCACTGCATCAGGATAGTCCTGTGTTTCTAAGCACAAGGCATCATGCTGCATGTACTTGGCCCCACCTTTTCCTTCAGTCCCATTGAGAAAGTTCCCGGTGTAAAACTGCACGCCTGGCTGGTTGGCCCACAACTCCATCACGCGCCCGGATCGGCTCTCTTCAACCACAGCCACCTTTCGTAGACCAAGTTCATCTGGGGTTGAGTCCACCACGTAGTTGATATCATATCCACCTGCACAAATTTAATTACTTTGGTAACCCCGGGCATTGGCCAGCTAAACTAGACTATCATGAGTACTTTTTTTGTTGTTGTTGAGAAAATAGACTACTATGGGTTTTGTTGTTGTAGAAGCCAGGTAAAAGGCGTGTTCTAAATATGATTACTGCTTTTAAGCATTATTAATTGGTAGACAACAAGAATTTCAATATTTCCTAGTACCTGGAAGTGTTTTCTTTTTCCATTTTTTTTTAGGAAATACTACATGCAAAAAAGTTTTGATTTTTTGGGGTGGTTCTTATTGGTGTTGGCTGAACATCTGGAGTTTGCTAATCCAAGCACCATTCAACCATAGGTTGTACATAAGAGGACAAGCACACAGGATTGCACTTATATAAACCCGAATGATTTACTAAAAAATTAAGCATCAGGTTCAGCCCATACTGGACTGTGTCACTGACATTGGAGCTGTGAGATTGCACTAATCCTTGACAAAAAAAAAATAATAATTATTCTTAACTTTTGTTTTAAAAGTGGTTCTAACCTTCCACTTGTGAGATCTGGCTGCCAACAGTCACTGGCTTGCGAAAATCAAATGGTGTATTATCCACAGAAGTAATTTGACCAGTGGGAATGAGTTCAGAGTCAACAGGGGTGATGTGAGATGCAAAAATCTGGACACGGTGATTCAAAATAGTCCCACTGGAATGTCCACCTAGGTTCCAGTATGAATGCTGGGCCAGGTTAATCGGGGTCAGCTTATTTCCCGGCTTGGCATGCATGGTCACGGCCAATTTGTAGTCATGGCTTATTTTGTATGTCACGTACACATCGACATCTCCCGGAAAACCTACATGAGAAAGGAAAAAACATCTAGAGAGATCAGATGTGTGTGATAAGGTGTCGAATAGGTGGATTGTCTTAGGATGGGTTTGCATCTGTTATACTGTGTTTAACTCTCTCAGTAAATCAGAACCCACCCATTTAGGAGGCAGGTTCTTTATGGATAATTAGAATAGTACTCGATTAAGTACTGAAGAGAGAGAGAGAGAGAGAGAGAGAGAGAGAGGAAAAAAAAGAGCATTTCAGATTATGGTAGGGTACACAATAATTTGGATGTAATACAGAAATAAGAGGTAATTGAAAAAAGCCTACCTTGTTCTCCGTCAAAGCTGTGATAGTAGAAGGTGATGTAAGGGGAATCACCGTCCACCTTCTCTTTAACGTCCCAAATCACAGCATTGTATCCCCTATGCCCACCTGATTAAGCCATGAATTTATTAGATAGTATTTGTTTGACAAAGATGAGTAATTTACCAGCAAGTGCCAAGTGGAATGGTTCAAATCATAATTTAAACACAACAATTTTCGCTGATCAATTTATGTTTCTTCTGTTTTTTTATTTTGTTGTTGACAATTGGGAACAATGTGCAATGTCGATTTCTCAATTGAATCTGTTAATGAATTACTAATTGTGATACGGACATTACACGCGATTTTCTTTAGGATTTAAGAAATAATACCGTGAAGACTATTGTTTCCATTATTGCAGTAGAGACGGTATGGTGTCCCGTTAATTGTGAAATGGGCACCTGCGATGCGGTTCGCAACCCGACCCACCAATGCTCCAAAATAATTTGTGCCATTCTAAGGAAAAAAAATTAAAAACAATAGAAAAAACCAAAACCTATTAAATTAAAGAAAAAAAAAACAAGACGGTGACATAAAAAATTGAGCACTGATCCCTTAATTCAAAAATACAACTGATATAAGAGAAAGAAAAAGAACAAAAAATGTTACTGACAACATAGGAACCGATGCTGTCATAACCAAGGACGATATCTGCTAAGTTTCCTGCAAAAGAAACACAACCCAGAAAAAAAAAAAAACTCAGACAGTAGCTCAAATAAAATTCTGATTATATTGAATGTAATCAAAGTTGTACTGACCTTTATTATCAGGAACAACTACTGATATAATGGTAGCACCCCAATTAGTAACTTTAATCGAGAAATCTCCCTTTCTTAGTTCATATATCCCCACCAATTTCTTATACTTGGTCGCATAGGATAAACCCGATAAACCCAAAAAAAGAACGAGAAAAGAGAGAAGAAGAATAGATTTGTTTGCCATCATCAGTAACTCGACAACTGATTTTTAGGCGATGGGTCTGAATTTATAAGGAATGAAGTTTATGAGATAAGGATTCAGAAAAAATGGCAACAACTTAAATTGGGTAAGAATAGGAACACTAAATAAGTTGACAAATAAAAGAGATACATTTGAGGAAGAGATTGCTTTAGTTTTGTCGTTATCTCCATATCTATAAGATATTAAATGTAGATAATAATGCACATTCTGACATCCAATCAAACGGGTTTGTAAGTTGTAACTGCAGATTCCCGCGTGAAGTGTGCGGAGGTTCATGGTTTTCCTAAATGTTAATATAACCTTGCAAAATAAAAAAATTCATTTCATAGGTTCCTTTGAAAGACCAAGCCCTTATAAATAAATGATCCCTCCACGGATTAAATGATACATACAGATACTGCACTAAAACTGATTAATGTGAGACAATTCGTTAGACATGATATATGAGCAATATTATGCAAATATTAATATTCTATATAGAGTAAAAAGTGTTAAATTTTCAAGGTTTTTAGCTGTATCACATTATCTATGTTTTCATTTATCTAATTTAGTGTATTTTTATTGGATAATTCTTATATCATAGTTCTCTTTAAATTCTTATTTAAAAGATAAGTATTTTAATATATCTAAGATGCAATATAATTCTTGAAGTAATATAGTTTTTTGTGTTTCTCTGTTGAATTATTGTGTGACTAATCATGTTTGTCATTTTATATATTTAATATTTCAAAGAAATATTTATTGAAGTAAAAAAAATTATGAATGAAAAACAAATTTCTATGTAAATATCTTGTTTATTTTTTTTCAAAAGATATTTTTAATGTAAATTCAAAAAACAATTCTAGTATATAAAGTAGCTCATTACGACGCTGAAGTTAGGGGTGAAAACGGGTTTATATTATCCGACCAAATCCGGATCCGTATTCGAAAATTAGATATGGATGTCCGATATCCAAATATCCGTGCAGATAGTGGTACGGATACGGTTTTTAATTTTAATTATCCATATCCGAATAGTACATATATACCATATAGTTTAATATATATTATAAAAATATTTATATATATGTTTACGGATATCCGATATCCGATCTGTATTCGTATACATCCGTCTAATATATTCGAAAAAAAAATGAATGCGGATATGATTTTACCATATGGTTTGTATCAAAGGATGAAGAAAACGATCTAGTGCAATTTAAATTTATCTTATCTTTGTTTCGTCAGCTCATGCTCCCATTTGGTACGAATCGTGTTAACCAAATGAAAAAGATGCTTAATGACAAGAGTCAAATATGATATAAGAAAAGAAAGGTTTTAGACAACTCAGTAACATTTATCAAACATACTATCCACTGGCAGAAAAAACACAAAAAAATGAACTTTTAATAGGATGAGCCGCGATAAAATAGGTACAAAAATAATTTGGACAACAATTTTGGATGAACCAGCTTTAGAGATTAGTGTTTTCAACCCTTCTCACGGACCGAGCGAGTCAATAGGTTTTGGATACAAATATTTATTTTTTAAAACTAAAACTTTTTTAGAAAATTAAAAATATCGAAAAGATGAAAATATTTGGATGAACTAGGTGGATGAATTTTAAAAAAATAATAGGTTGGATTTTTCAAGAACTTGACTCTTAGTTCGTCCAAATATCCATCTTAAATTTCGCGCGGACGTGACGCATCAAATTGATATATCCCAACTTGGGAATTTCTAATTGCTAAATCTCAGCCGAGAATTTATATGACCAAAATATCATAAATACACATTGCAATTTTACCATATTATTATTATCATTATTATTGTTATTATTAATATTATTTTATGAGGTACAATATGAGGAGAACATAGTAGGTCCGATATGCATCGGATTTTTGAGTTTAATGGACTTTAGGACCGTTTTATCTGCTTTAAGATCCGTACATACAAAAATTGACTCGAGCATGCACGGATTTTAAATCGCATCAAACAGTCCTAGAGTTCATCGAATCTATAGTAAATTACTCTGCAGTCAAATATGAGATACGACATCTTTCACGTTGAAAACAAGCTTTCCTCCATCCACTCCTCAGGGGATAGTTACTAGTACAATCTGCAGATAAAAAGTATCTATATAACAAATCAATACTAGGTACTGCCCTACCCAATTTAGACTTCAATATCAAACATATCATTTGCTTATTAAGTCACATAAGCTCTTGTTTTTATTCGTAGGAAATTTGGATCACCCGAGGTATCTAACTCAAACAAATTACAAACAAACAGTTCATATTAGTTCTTTTAACTTGACATGAATCTCAAAATAGACCCTTTACAGTTTATATAGACACCGGATTAACTTTGATTCGGCTGGACTTAATCTTTTCCGACCCGTCTGTATGTAATTTGCTTGAGTCATGTACACGGGAGGATGCGGATTTCTTCGGAATTCAGATCCTCTCCGGTACCGTAATAGGGAATTTTTTACAATTATTGAATCTGGACTGTTCTTCTTAACTTGGTACGAATCTCAAAGTCCAATAATACTACCCTGGGCTAGTCCGAATCTCAAAGCGGCTGGGAATTAATCTCAAAGCGTAAAGTGAAGGAAATCTTTTGCAATATTGGAGAGGATACTTGTCCATTTCTCCGTAGTCGGCTCGAATTTTTTTTAAAAACCATAATTAAAAAATAAAAAATTAGCAAACCAATATGATTAGCCGGATTTTTACAAAAATCATAAGAACCGAGATGCCAATTCGGTTCCCACTTTTTTTTTCCCTGGAACCGAATTGGCATTTCGGTTCCCCCCCTTTTCACAGTTTTTCCGCAGCGCAGAAACGGTGTAGCTTTTGGTGCAATGCCTTGGGATCCGAATTGGCATTTCGGTTCCCATTACTTTTTTTTTATAGACAAATAACTAAAATGATGAAATATAATACTAAAAAATTGAATTTTTTTTCCTTTATCAAATTACTTTTTTGATAGCATATTTATACTAAAATACTATAAATTACTTGAAATTATATTAATTTATGCTGAATTACACTAAATTACTTGAAATTACAATAATTATGTAGAATTATGCTAAATTACGTATGAATAGGGCCTATTTTGTGCCATCTTTCATAAATCATAAAAAATAGTAAAAAAATTCCAAAAATAATAAAAATTGGTATTCTACAAGTTCATTGTATAACTAATTTACTGAGCTATGTAGACTGAACAATAGAAATGAAAATCTTAATCGGAAACTTCAACTGAAGTTTTGAGTCTCTTCCCTTTGTTTTTTGGCAATTCTGAATTTGGAAATTTAGCACTATTCTGACGCATGCGTATT
Source organism: Carex kokanica (assembly GCA_025461125.1). Lineage (NCBI taxonomy): Eukaryota > Viridiplantae > Streptophyta > Magnoliopsida > Poales > Cyperaceae > Carex > Carex kokanica. The sequence goes on along the minus strand of JAJGRX010001056.1, from coordinate 392,753 downwards.
TTCACAAGCTTTCCGAAAAGTGGTCATTTGCTGAAATCGGACACTCGAGCACCGTGTTATGGCCGTTTGAAGTTTCGTCGTCGTTTTTCGCCTTCTCAGTGAAGATATCATCCCTATTCATATGTAATTTAGCGTAATTTACTGTATTTTAGCATAATTCTACATAATTATTGTAATTTCAAGTAATTTAGTGTAATTCAGCATAAATTAATATAATTTCAAGTAATTTATAGTATTTTAGTATAAATATGCTATCAAAAAAGTAATTTGACAAAGGAAAAAAAAATTCGATTTTTTAGTATTATATTTCATCATTTTAGTTATTTGTCTAAAAAAAAAAAAGTAATGGGAACCGAAATCCCAATTCGGGTCCCAAGGCATTACACCAAAAACTACACCGTTTCTGCGCTGCGGAAAAACTGTGAAAAGGGGGGGGAACCGAAATACCAATTCGGTTCCAGAGGAAAAAGAAGTGGGAACCGAATTGGCATCTCGGTTCTTATAGTTTTTGTAAAAATCCGGCTAATCATGTTAGTTTGCTAATTTTTTATTTTTTAATTATGGTTTTTAAAAAAAATTCTAACCAGTCGCACTCGCACATACAAAAGAGACCGCGCTTGGAGTGGGATCCGTATCCTCTGCATTAACTCCAAAGGGAATATTTTGAGTTAATGAATTTCAACCGTTTAATTTTAAACGGAGCCAATCCGGCTCGTATCTATAGCATAAGGGGTCCTTTAATATTAGTGTAGATCTAGTTCGCACGAATATTAATACAACTTGTACAGTTAAGATTCATTAACTCAAAAGATTCTCTTTTGAGTTAATGCAGAGGATATGAATTCCTTGGAGTGACCATTGCACAGAAAAGTGCATTTTGAACAGTCAACAAACAGAAAGAGACCTGTGTGCTAATATGACCTCTACAATTTTTGAAAAGTCTATGCCCATTCCAGCTCAATCGCCTAGCTATCATATCGCCGGTCGACATGCAATATGCATAGCTGTAAAGGGAGATCATAGATGGCATTCACACGTAGCTTTGACAAAAGGTATAATCCTTCTGGAAATTAGAAGGGTGGATTTGGTATTTCAAGATCTTAGTGGATTGGATTGAGAAGTGCTGCACAGCCCAACCTGTATCATTATTTAACTCAGATCGAAAGATGCTCCTCAACATTTCATTTTGAAATACTGTTGATAACAACGGTACAAAATGCTAGTGCCGCATGTTTGTCGTGTTTAGTGGTAGCTAGCTGGAATCACGGGGATTTTCTAGTGGGGATTAAATAATATAATTTAATATTTTTTTACGGTTTTTTTGGGGGAATTTTAATGAAATGAAAATTCAAATGACATGTAAAGTTTTTTATATATAATTATTTAAGAGTGATGCTTCTATGGACACAAGGACCTATTTGTAAAATGAACATATTTTCATTTTCAAAGTTCAAACAGTCGATCCGACCGTTCAACATTATCTCCATATTAAAATGTACTTGGAGGTCAAATTTTACATTTTTTTGAATTTTTTTACTATTTATTAAGTATTTTACAAAACTAGTCAAATTCAGACCATTGAATTTTGTAAAATACTTAATAAATAGTAAAAAAATTCCAAAAAATGTAAAATTTGACCTCCAAGTACATTTTAATATGGAGATAATGTTGAACGGTCGGATCGACTGTTTGAACTTTGAAAATGAAAATATGTTCATTTTACAAATAGATCCTTATGTCCATAGAAGAATTTGCCATTATTTAAACTGTCCGTATATAATTATTTTAAGATCTTAGGTTTTATTTGACTTTCCATTTTGGGTTATTTCGTATGTACGAACCAATCATGTTAAAAAGTTATCTTTCCTATTGCAGAAGGCATACACAGATTTCAAAATAAAAGAATCTAAAAAATAATTTAGCCCGTTTTTACAAAAAATATGTTAAATAAATAAAACGAAAACTGAAATTCAGACGTAGATATCACATATTCAAAGTTCAATAATATCAAAAGTTCAAAAAAATAATTATTGAGCTCATAGTTTTAAGACGAGTTAGCTGTTATAAGTAATAACTAATAAACACTAACGATAGAAAGAAATATAGAGGACAAAAATTAGCTATATCACTGTGTAAATTACCTATGTTGATTTTGACATTTTGATCTTATATATGGAAAATATACAACTACATATTTTAGTATTTCAAATGCATGGGTCATAATTTACAAAAAAATCCAAATTTTATGAGTAAAGGTTGGAGGTCAAGACACCAAACTATTTAATATTTACAATAGTTGTCTCTTTCAAATTTCAAACATGTGACCTGATATAGAGCTTTCTGTCCGATAAGCCTGTTGTTGTCAAATACTGGTTCTCACAAAAACATAATTTACTGTTTAGATTTATTGTTAAAAAAATGAGTTTATACAAACACTATTTTTTTTTTGAAAAACTTAACAGTGGTTGGCAAGTGAGTTTATACACACACGAGCTAAGAATATTTGTCTTCGTATCGCCGGATAGACATATTGACCTCTAAATTGTTTGAATTCTTTGAATTTAAAGTGACTTCTCCAGTATTTGTTGAACCAATTCTACTAAAAAGAAGAGTTTTCACTGTAACTCCATGATTTACTTTTCATAAAATTACCTATACGAGTTTAAGATTAGCACCTTAACTAGATTTAATATTAATTATCGGTCTTTTCAATATATTTTTTTAAAAGAACACAATTTTAGTTAGAAAAAAGGTTTATGTACCTAGTTTTTATCCAAACCATTTCCGAATTAGCCTTCTAATGGTTCTAACGGTTCTCCCAAACTACTTTATATAAAAACTCACCCTATTGTTTCCCAGTAAACTTCCGATCTCTCTCTCCTCTGTTCTTTCCACCAGATCAGAGAGATCGCGCCTCTCTCATCTTCCTTGTCATTGTGTTCTCCTCTCCTCAATTCCTTCCCTCCGACGGCCTCTCCTCTAGCGACCTCCTCTTCGACGGGCTCTTGATCGCGCTGGATCTGAACGGCGACAAAGTGCTCCCCCGCGCGGAGAGAGATGAGAGAGAGGCAATCTAGAGGATATATGAGAGAGATGCGATCTGGAGAAGATATGAGAGAGAGGTGATCTGGAGAAGATATGAGAGAGATGCGATCTGGAGAAGATATGAGAGAGAGGCGATATGGAGAAGATATGAGAGATATGCGATCTAGAGAAGATATGAGAGAGGCGATCTGGAGAAGATATGAGGAGGCGATCTGACGGAGATCGGAGGAGATGATCTGGATATAGGAGAAGACGATCTGCAATGGTTTTACTGTTTTCATATTGCGTTTTACAGTATTTTGTGAAGAGGTTTACATCCACTTCCAAGCGAAAGGTGTTTCAAGTGGCGAGGCATCTGATGACACTGGAAGGCAAAATTCGCAAGGTTTTCTTTCTTATTTTTCATTTTAGTACTTATTTATTGTGAATTGAAAGGCTTTAGTGTAGTAATTTTGAAATTTTTTACTGAAATGGCTCAATTTTATCGTCATTTGATTTTTTTTCACTTGATCTGTTAGGGTTTACAGAGTCGATTAGTTAGTTTTACAGTATGTATGTAGTATTACAATATGGATTTGATCAGTTTCTTCCAAAAATGGTGAAATTTTGGCATATTTTTATTTGTTTCACTTAATCTGTTTAGGTTTTAAAGTGTCGATTTATTATGTTTACAGTCTGGATCGGTTAGGGTTATAGATTCGTTGCTTCTAGCGGATCCTGATCTAATCTAGTAACACTTCGAGTCTGATCTGATCTAACAAGTTAGCTGTCGATCTAGTATGATTTTGTAATTTTTTGATGGGGTGAACGTTCATCTTGTTATTTTACAGTATTAACCTTGTTGTTTTACAGTATTCATCTTGTGATTTTACTGTATGCATTTTGTGGTTTTACAATATTCGTCTTATATGCAAAACTTATAATTAATCTCAATATTTAAATGTTGTTCTATGCATTTTATAGCAAAAAAAGAAAATTTCTGCTGGAGAAGTACAGTCTGATGAGTTGCCTACTAATAGGATATATCTAGTAGGTTTACAATATCTATACAATATTTTATATGATCTATACAGTATTTTACAATATCTATCTAACAGTTTTACAAGATATATGCAATAGTTTACATGATCTATGCAATAGTTTTTTTTTCCTTTATTTTACATAACTGGATTGATTCGTGCAGATTGTTGTGTTAGTACTGCAACTGTTGCAATATGAGATACTTATTAAGCATTCGTGGATATATCAAAGGAATATCTTGTTGTAGTGATGAGACTTCTCACTCATCCTTATAATGTGCATCAGAGGGTTCTTAAGTAACAACTTTTTTTATTATAGTGATGGAACAATATATTTATGTATTTTTCTATTTGTGAATGATGTAATATGTGTTGGTGCATAGTATGTTGGTTAGAAACATTTTGTTTGGTGAACAATATATTTGTTTTAATTTGTAAAAATGTTATGTTTGTTAGAAGACATTTATGCATTTGTATATGTTTTTGTTTTACAGTATTAACCTTGTTGTTTTACAATATCCATCTAGTTGTTTAATAGTATTCATCATGTTGTTTTATAATATCAATTTTATTGTTTTACAATATTCATCTCGTTGTTTTACAAGATATAGATGTAGATATAAAGAATTAAAATTTTGAAAAAATAAATTATAGTATTAACCTTGTTGTTTTACAATATCTATCTTGTTGTTTTATAGTATCCATCTTATTGTTTTATAGTTCTATTTTGTTATTTTACAGTATCCATCTTATTGTTTTACAGTATATAAATGCAGATATAGAAAATTAAAATTTTGAATTTTTTTTATAGCATTCATCTTGTTATTTTACAATATTCATCTTGTTGTTTTACAATATCTACATGCAGATATAAAAGATTAAACTTTTGAAAAGAATTGAAATTTTTTTTGAATTTTTTTTCAATTTTACAGTATCCTTTAGAGAATTTTATTTTACAGTATCGAAAGAGGTATTTTACAGTGTTATAGAGCTTCTAAAAATGGTTCCAGTGGTTCCGGGTTAGTTGGAAAGCCGTTGGAGAACTTCTAGAGGTAGTCTTAGTGGTCCCGGTCAAAGTTGGCAAGTGGTCCAAGTGGTTCTGGTGAAACCGCGTTAGCAACTAATTCTGGGACCACTTTTCAAAAGTTGCAACTTGTGAAAAATTGGGTGCTTATTTTACAGCATCCGTATTGAGGTTTGTAGGATCTAGTATTGTATTTTATAATATTTTTGCTCGTTCGTTGACAGTGGTCCAAGTGGTCATGGTGAAACCGCGTTAACAACTAACTCTGGGACCACTTTTCAAAAGTCACGACTTTGCAGAAGATCCTGTTCTTATTTTACAGTATCTGTGTCGGGTTTTTATAGGATGCAGTATGCTATTTTTATAGTATCGGTGTTAGTCAAATGACAGTTGGACTTGAGTACAAACCGGATATAAGTCGCTGAGTACAATTAGTCGCTTCCTTATTGTAACTCGGAAAGATTCCGTGTACGGCAGACAAAATTTCAAGAAAATTGATAAAGAAGGAGAACTTGTCATATTTTTGAAATTACTAAAAAAAGAAATAATTTCGACCATCCAAAAAAATTGGGAGTAATTCTACTATCGTGCAGTGACCGGTGTTTTTTTTTTTTTTTTTTTTTCTATCCCCTTCTATCTCTCTTATTTTTCAACATATTCCCTTGTTCTTGTTCCAAAACTTGTAAAATTCAACCGTATATTTAACAAGCTCCAATCTAATAAAAATTTCAAGAGGCTATGGTATTGTGTATAACACGGATTGGTTTGTACTACAGATTAATATTTTTATTTTCAAAATTCTAACAGTCGATCTGAACCGTTCAACATGGTCTTCATATAAATATGTATTTTTTTAAAAATTTTTTATACCCATCTAAAAATATAGTAAAAAAATTCTAAAAAAATGTAAAATTTAGTTTACATATACATATTTATATGGAGAATATGTTGAACTGTTCGGATCGACCGTTAGAATTTTCAAGTAAAATTTGAGTCCATAGCGCAGGCTAATATGTGCTATACATAATACCATAGCCTCACTCAAAATTCAATGTCCACCTGTGTCAAATTTATATAACAAACTCCAATCTAAATGTTTCAAATTTTTTGTTAAAAAGTGCTAACTCAATTAGAGTCTAAGTAGTAACCTTGTATTAGCAGGTTTTAACCCACTGCATTAAAATGTCACCCTTAGCTAAGTGAAAAATATATATTACAATTCATGATTCACGATAGATACCTAAAGTATTGGTTTTGTAATTTTACAAGAACTAACCAAGTTTGAGAAAATGTACTAATTTTAGTATAGGAAGATTTGTGCAAAAATTTACTGAAAACGTTTATTTTGTGAGATAAATAATGCTAACTGATATAGGGAAACATGTCAGGCTCCCATGGTTAAATGAGGTTTTATTAATTGTTTATGACTATTAGGACCTCAAAAGAAATTTTTTTTTTTTATGACTGATGTGTCGGGAGACCGATATTTTTATTAATAACCCCAAACAAAAGAAAAATATCAAATATAACCCCAACTCCCAAAAAATTTCAAATCTAACCCAACCGCCCCATTATAGGGCGGTTCACCCTACCCACCAAACCGCCCAACCACTGGGCGGTCCACACGGCCAAGCAAACCGACCCCCAATCGGTGTTAGTTTGTAATAATCTAGAAGTCAATAATACGATAAATTTGTTATATAAAGCTTTGTTCATGAATTGAATGTTTAATCATTTTGTTACCTTGAGTATTATTGAATTTATGAATCATTTCGAGTTCATGACTGGAATTGTGAAACTTCATAATATAGATGATAATACTCTTAAAAGTCTCTAACCAAGGTAATTAGCAGGAACACTAATTACCGCGATAAGGTTAGTGTGTGGATTAAATGATGGTTAAGTTTTACAAACCATAGACAAAGAGTTGTCATTTTAATCACACAGATACATGTTAGAGAACATGATATTTGACAGACCCCAAATGAAACATTAAATGAAATTGTGTTTGTGTCATTAATGTTTTCATTTTAGTGTTAAGTTCTAAAGTATGAGATATTCATTTTTCCTACATAAGAGATGTATATGTGTGATTGCTATCTAACGCTATCCGTAAAAAGTAGCTATAAGGGTAGTTTTTCGGTATACATAGCTTATGCGGAGGAAAAGATGGTTTATCAAAAGTACTATTGTACCTCGTATCTCAATACGAGCTATAGCATCACTGGGCCCCTTGATAGAATATGATTATCTGGATCTAGTATGATTACAAGAGTAAACATATTTGATAATCTATTCAGGATCAAGAAAAGATTAAGTTTGCAAGGATGACACACACCTACCTTGAAACTAATCTGATAGCTATGAGACAAAAGAATTAACACGAAGTAAATCGTTTACTGGATCATGATATTGTACGGTACAGCATCATCTGTGTAATTGGTGTCATAATGTACTTGCCAGGTACCACCTATGATAAATAGAAGTTAAAATAGTTTTAATTCTATTTGCCAACATAACACAGATCCTATTGGGTCACACCATATAGGAACTAGTCAGAGAATCTTGTTGATTAATTATAATGATTATAATTAATAATAAGATGGATAAAATTAATTATATATGATATAATTAAATTATAAATGTCATTTAAATGACAAGCAGAAACATTGGTTAATTTATGAACGTGTTTGACACGTTGCATAAAAGTTACCGAACGAACGATCGAGAAAATATGTATTTGATTTGGACTTAGAATATTTAATTATTGGATTTATATTTTGGGCTTAAAACCCATTAAGAATAAATCACTAATTAAAGATTAAAGGCCCAAATCAAAAGTCCAAATCAAAGTCCAAAATTAATCAAGCCTTAATGGGCCAAGGGCAAAATGGTAATTTCATTTTGCTAAATTCTTGCCGATTGAATTTGGCCGTTGATTTTTTGCCGACTCAATTAGCCGACTTAAAAATTGAAACCATATAAATTGCTAAAGTTAATATGGCGGTGGAAAAATGATTATAAATATGTAATCAAAGTTAAGAGAGATTCATTCAATTGTTGAATACGATTCGATCTGATCGAACGATAATTCTCTCTTTTCTCAGATTCGTTCTAATCAGAGTTTACGGGTTTTAGAAATAATATTTTACGAGAGTCGTAATTATTATTTGCTTTTTCTCGTGAATAGTGTTTTTGTCAGATTCCGCGATTTACGGTATTTCTGGTAAAAGAAATAAACCGCTCTCTCGATCAGTCCTGGTGGATAACCGATAGAGGCACTATAATTTTGGTGCTTGCTTAACCGGGTCAGACAGTCGGGTTAGACTGCATTCCAATTTGAATTTGGAAGCAAGGTAAAGAAATGTTATATTAATCTATTTAATTGTTAAATAGATTTAATCTTTTAGAAATCAATCAAAGGAGTAGATCTATAAACTGATTAAAATCAAGTAAATACGGTTTTACTACTTTGGGTCTATACAGGATTAATCTGGTATGTAACTCTCGGTTATTATCCGACATACTACTTAATCTATGATCTGAATGAGTAAAGTTTTACTTACGGTTTTTAATCTAAGAAAAGGATTGAACAGGTATGTAACTCTCGGTAGATTATCCGACATACCACTTCAATCCTTTTTGGCTTAAGTTAGAAGTAAAAATTTTGTTTTACAGTCTTTCCGCAGCTTAAGCCTAATGGCTTTGGGTAGCCTCAAAACCCTACAATCGGGCGGTTAGCCATAATTTTTTTTTTTTTTTTTTTTACAGATATGTTAGGATATTTTTTTTTAGTAGGATATATTTATAAGATATATATATTTTTTTAAGATATATTTTTTTTGTGTAGATATCTTTTTATTAAGATATATTTACAACATATATTAAGATATATTAAGATATATATTTATGATAAGTTTGTATTATTTTTGTAAGATATATTTTTTTTATTGTAATTTTAAATAAAATTTGGTTGAGTTTGGATGCGTCGTCTGACGTTAGAACCGTCGATTCTTTTATAATAATTGTCGATTATACGGCTGTTGTATTGATTGTCGATTTGGCTAACGTGGTAAATATTTTTATGTTGTCAATTTGTGTATATTTAATTGCGCTATGAAAATAACAAAAATGAAGCATACAAAAATAGTTACAAAACTACTAATTAAATCAGTTCACAAATTTAGCGACGACGACCGAACAAATTTAGAAGTCGACGAGTTCTCGATCTGCTTCCAGTCTGTTGTGCGACACTACTACCGCTACCCTGGTCCGATGCAGAAACTTTCTGGAATACAACTCCATTATCGGGGTACCCGTAGATTGAAAAGTATTGTAAACACATCTCCAACCATCCTCATTTGTTATTGGATACTTTACATAGTAAGGTCTATCCCGCCCTGCGTCAACCCGAGTAACCAAATCTATGTCATACCGGTTGGGGGTTAAACCAATCCTTTCGAATACCATTTGCTTAAGTTCCAGAAATGAGGTGTTTTCATTTACCTCAAAGCCGTGGGTCAGATCTTTCGAGTAACGTACTCCCTCCACACCCACCTCGAACTTCCCGCCCACATATAGTGTAACCAACATTTTATCTACATTAATAAACAAACTTTTATCAGTTACAAAATAATAGTACACAGTTAAATTATTAGAAAACAACAACAATAAAAAAAATATTTAATAAAATTAATTACAAAAATAAAATAATAATAATCTACAGTAATCTACAGTAATAAACAGTAATGCACAGTATCTACAGTAATCTACAGTATAAACAGTAATCTACAGTAATAAACAGTAATGCATAGTAAAATAAATAATAAAATAATAATAATAAATACTAATAAAAAATAAAAAAATAAAAATTACCTGCGGAGAAGAGCGAGGAATTCGGGGCGAGAGAGTGTGAGAATGAGAGCCAGAATGGGCAATTTATAGGCTGCATAGTGAACCGCCCGATTGGGGGGCGGTTTGCTTGGCCGTGTGGACCGCCCAGTGATTGGGCGGTTTGGTGGGTAGGGTGAACCGCCCAATAATGGGGCGGTTGGGTTAGATTTGAAATTTTTTGAGAGTTGGGGTTATATTTGATATTTTTCTTTTGTTTGGGGTTATTAATAAAAATATCGGGTCGGGAGATGGGATCTCTTTGCCTCTTGGGACTGATTATTAAAAAAGCAAAACAAAAGACTAATATTTGGTTTAGTGGCAAAGATATATGGTCTCTGTGGAAGGTCATTGGTTCGAAATTTAGATAAAAAAAATCTTTTGTTGTAATAACAGAGGTATTAAATAGTTTGATGGCTTGACCTCTAACCTTTACTCAATAATAGAGCAAAACAAACTTGGTTATTAATAAAAAAGATTTTTGTCAATGGGGTGGTAGACCGGTAGTACAGTTGGTTAGGAAAAAGTTCTAAGACTGTTGAATACTCAAAAATCAAAAGTTATAGCCCCGGCCTGTTTACCACTTCACAACCTCTGCGAAACTAAAAAAAACAAAAAAAAACTTTAATTTTAGATTCTTTAGCAGGACAACAAAACACATACATGACTGAGAGAGAGAGTTCCATAAAAGACTAGAATTAGAGCACGAAATTATCTAATTTTTATTTTGTCACGACACATTAAATTTTAGCAATTTCATCCATAACCTTTTATTATATTTGCTAGGATTTAAATTGGAGCATTAGTTTAGCAATTATTGGAGTAAATTTAAATACTAGAAACATTTAATCTATACTCTTTCACCAAGTACAATGCATTTTAATTTTTACATGTCATTTGATGATGATTCAATAAATCCTTTACATCATATTTGATTGATTGGAGCATAAACTTATGTTCACTGATTAAACAAATAAAAAAATAAAAAAGAAATAATATTCATATATGTCCTTCAATAGCCCCCATATCACATACTCATCCTTCCCATATTGGAAGTACCATATTCAAATTTCAAAAACTCTCGACTAGTACATGCACATAGTTATTTTGTTTATATACATTGCCACAACCGAGACTGCATAGGTTATAAAAATTGAGCAAGGCAACTAATGTAAACTTTCAAAATTAAAATACTGTATTTTGTATTGGGTGTAGTTCGCGGATGGGGTGTTGGACTTGGATTAGAGCAACGGTTGCAGCTAGAGCTTATAAAATAGGGTTTAACACGTGCTTACACGAAAAGTACCAATTTGGTCTGTGCACTGCACGCTGTTGATTTTGTGGCTTGTAATAATGTGTTGATATGACACATCCAGTGCTACCTTAGACTTTTGTTGACTAAAGTAATTTTGGGTAAAAAGTTAGACATACTACTTGTTAGATTTTTTTTTTTTTGTTGACTAGAATAATTTTGGGGCCAAAAATTAGACACACTAGTAATATTTTGTGGATGCAGAAACAAATTAATAGGAACTTTATTTTATGTTGATCTTAGTTGATACATGATTTTCATATTATGTTTTTCTGTTTATGTGATAAATTATCACATTAATATATTTAATATGAAAGTAATTTAGTATGGACAGCGTCAAAATGTTTGGCCGTACGAAAATATGTTTGGCCGCCCATGCAAATGTGGAAAAGCGTATTTTTTTTTTAACAAATCAAGTTGTGACACATCATAATTATGATAAATTGGACCATCTAAATTGCACGATCCGCCCAAATATAACATATGAAAAAAAAGTTTGCACGCCCATGCAATTGAACTAAATTGTATGAACTATCTAAATTTTAACTCATGTAAAAGAGGTTTACGCGCACATACAATTGATCAACTGTATGGGCTCATACAAACAAACAGGGGCGGACCCACATGGTCTCAGGAGTTGCCCTCCTGGATTTTGAGTTTGAGTGAAAATCTATCGGTTCCGACTGACTTTGCTCCTCTCCCTGAAAATTTTGTTGCCACCCTCTGGATGTTTGATTTGTAATTCAAGTTAAATTTATGGTTAAAATTGAAATAAATTTGTTGAATTTTAATTAGTAATTAGAATTATAAGTTAGAACATAAATTACATGTCAGCATTAGAAAGTACAAGTTAAAGCATTATTTTTTATCAAGTGCTCAATTAGTTAATAGATTTAAACTCAATTAGCTATTTAAATCCGATTCGATATTTTTTTGTTCCCTCCTAACGAAAATCCTGAATCCGCTCATGCAAACAAAAGCCATTAGCATGGAGCTCAACTATACAGACTTTATTTTGACGGACTACTCGTGCAATTGACATCAGTTGCATGGATTGTCAATGCATATGAAAACATAAGAAATAAAGGAAATGTACAACTATAATAGCTAAAATCGTTAGCTTTGTTCAGATTTGCTAACTAGGGGGCAGGTGTATTTACTTTCCTCATAATGTGTCACACTTGGAAGTTCAGAACCTGTGACAAAAACAGCCAGGTTTGCATCAACTTTATACGAGCGTGCCAAGTTGCACTCACTGGTGGTTGCTTGGTTGCAAATAGATGGGCTTAGAGGTGTTCATGGTGTGATTTAAATTTGTGTCTAGTTTATTCAAACTTTGGACTAATTGGTTCAATTTTTGGTTTAAATGGACTAGTTTGGTTAAATTCTTGATTTATTTCGGTTTCTATTAATTGGTTCGGTTAATAATTTTTCAAAACCGACTGAACTAAACCAACTGAACTTAGGTTTCTTAATTTTTTTCTCTTAATTGGTTTGGTTTCTCTTTTCTCTCTCCCCTACCTAACCGAACCGACTGAACTTAAGTTTCTTATTTTTTTTTCTCTTCTCTCTCTATCTTTCTCTCTTCCTTACTCTGTTCATTCTCTCTCTCTCTTCCCTACTCTTTAAACTGCTCCGACCGAACTTAGTTTTTTTAGCCATTTCATAAAGTTTAAAATTATGTGTTATCATTTCAAAATATTTTTATTGGCATATTTATTATTAATGTCCGTATATGAAAATTATTCAAATTATTCCATCAATTATCCATTTTGTCGTGCAAATATGATTTTAAAAATTGACATCAATTAACGAATTGTAGATATAAAAATATATCATTTTCCCTAGCAGTTTCACGATCAATCCGTTTTCTCCCTAAAAAGAAATACAAAATACTGTAAATTGTTTTTTTTTTCATTATAATTTTGATGAAAACCACCTATTGTTTTCTTTTTGCGAATAACTCTAAAATATCCGGTTAGTAAAATCATTAGAAGATGAATGTATTAAGTGAAAGAATAATGAAATAATTTTTGTCACATAATATAACTCGGAAATAATCCTATTTAAATTTGATTCAAATTTGCGCATATAAACCATGCAGAGGTGGTCAAGGAAATCACATCATTACCGGTTATGTCACGTGGTCATGTGACATAATTCGCGTATCACGTGACATTTCTTCGATCGAAAATGACACATTATACAAACTAACCTAATTACATCATGTCACCTCACATGACATATAACGTGATCAATTTTCACAAAATTGCTTCTTTATTTTATTTATTTACAAAATTTTCTTATGTTTGAATATTTTTTTCTAAGAGCTAATTTAAAATATGAAAAAAATAATTACACGTGAACAATCAAGTCACGTTTGATCACGTCACACGTGGTTACGACATGATGACACGTGATGTGACAATTCACGTAACGTAACTGTCCTTCACCATTTTAATCATGTCACGTGAAAAAAAATTGATTATGTAACATAATACAAGTTGACAGGACCAAATTACGATATATTAGTTATGTCACGTCATATTTTTCTTTCACCATGTAAAGCCCACCCCACGTACATGAGGTGGGTTTTAAGAAATTAGATCATCTTCAATACCTCACGTTCAATTACTAAATTCAAACCATTCTTTAATTGTGGCATCTAATTCCAATTCCTCGGCTAGAAGTTAATCTCAATTCATTGAACCGAGTGCGTTACCGTAGAGGATGCGGACTCGGGTTTTAAGGGGTTTGCTGCTACATAGAACGCAATAAGCATTGGCTTCCAAATGGAACCAGTTGCACCATCTATACAGTTGGTTTTCTGTCCAAAACAATTTCGTGCGCTGCTTTGTACATTGGCAATCAAAATTAAATTCAGCTTTTCCGTCCCCTCCCAGCTCAAATTTAAGCAATTAGCTTGGGCGTGCAACGCGTCACCGTATCGGCCCAATTTATACTCTCCGCTGTCACTCTCCGGACCAGCCCAGAATAGCAATCTGATAGCGCCTCATCACGGCCCATTATTAACTCAACAGTAGCTATTGCGCCGATTCCTGGTTGTGCGCGCCGAGCAATAGCACACTAGCAGTGGAGCGAGCATGGCTGTGCACGGTGGCCATCGGATGGTCACGGTCCCTCCGAGCGGAGCATCCGACGGGCAGGAGGAACTAGAATCTGACCTCCAATCCCAGCTCTCTTCTCTTCAAAGCCGTGTAGAGGTGAGTGGTATTATAAGTATATAGAAAATCTCACTTCTTACGCATTTCGAACTTTAATTTACTATGCTGACATGCTTTTTCTTTCTGGTAAAAAAAGTAGGAATTGGAGCGGGAGAATAAGAGACTAGTTACTCTGATCGCAAGTTGCCAGTGCTCTATTAAGGTTATTTTTCTTCTTGTTATTCTTTTCATAGCACTAATCGAAGTATATAGAAAATCAGTGCTTCTTTGCCATTTCACCTTAATTTCTTCATTTGTTTAGGAAGGTAATGTTATAGCTCCTGTAGTTACTGGTTTGAGATCCAGCGACAGCACTGAACAAGAGGAGGGAGGCGATAAAGTGAGGTCAACAATAGATTGTGAGGCTGGTTAGGATATTTTTTTTTAAATGATAATTTTTTTTCTTTTTTCTTTTTTGTCTGAACAAACTTGAGTCTTTGTTCCATTAGAAAACAGTGAGACCAGCATTTCTGAGATCCCAACTTTTGTGTTCAATTATGAAATTGATGACTATTTGTGGCCATTCAGTTTCATGTCAAAGACTAATTGCATTTTAATTGAGGCACAATTATATATTGGGGTGGAGTTGAACCAAAATTATATTGAATAGATGCACATAGCACAATTGGAGTTTACTTTTAGGTTATGTTGAGCTAATTGTCGTCAAACTTTTTTAATTTTCTTTTAGTTTCACATGAAAAGGGAAATGAAGAAGAGATTGGTGGCTCAAAATTGGAGTCGAAGGAAAGACCACGTGCAGATTTAGCCTTTAGCAGTAATGTTTATTGAGTATCTTAAATTTCTAAAAGGACTACCTAATGTTATACAGACAGGTCCAGTACTGGTATGTACCTCCTATGCTACTGGCTCCAGTTATACTAGTCATGGTTTTTGCATTTCGTATATCCATAGTTAAATTTCTTTTTCCTGTAAAGCTCAGTTGCACCACTGAACTGGGTTAAATTAGGTCTGATTGCACAACTAAGAGTTATTTAAGCCAAAGTAAGGTTGAAGCAAGGCTTCATTGATCTTGTAAGGGTTCCTTTGATCGAGGGAACTGGTGCCATGCTGATCTCTTGATAAACCAACTGAAATTACTAAATGCAATTTTTGTTAAATAGTTATTAGTTGTTTCTCAGATCGGCAAGTAAAGACCATAAAATCCTGCAGCAAGAGATACATTGCACTAAAAGTTGTTTACTTTGGACAGAGGTAATGTTACCTTCCAATTTCTTTATTACAGTGGTATTTATTACACTCGTCTTTTCTTTGCTCCTATTTCTACACTTTCCATGTAGCTTTTGATGTTTACATTCAGTACGACACGTTGTAATGGTATTTTTACAATATGTAAATAACAAGATACAAAGAGTGCACATGCCAGTTTATCTTTGTATTGGCTAATATTAGTACCAAATCCCAGAGGCTGGTTCAGTATAGCATCGATACAATTGATTTTATAGTACAATTTCTCTACAACTCAAATTGATTTTTTGGTCTTCGAGGTCACATTGTCTGTAACCCAAACAGAATAGAAAATGGATAGTCAAGAGAAAATAAAATAAAAGGTGATGAAAAGGATTTCTAATATGGCTTTGCACAGAGATTAATTACATTATAAAGTATAAAGCTTCACCTAATATTGTGTAGATACTATGGTTTTGCTTCAGAGGCAACAGCGGAGCCTACTGTAGAGGTACCTTTCATATATCTCCTTTTTATATTTTAAATTCTGTGCTGAAATTTCTTGGAATTTTATTGAGAACTATAAAGATTTCAGGCTGAGATATTTAAAGCACTTGAGAGAACAAGAATTCTTGTCGGGGGTAGGCAAGAATCAAACTATTACAGGTGTGGCAGGACAGACAGGGGTGTCTCCTCCACTGGTCAGGTACTGTAATACTTTTGATACTTTTTAATGAAATTTTGTCTGTATGTGGAACTAAATTTTAAAATGTATCATACAAAATCCAAAATTTCAATATAATGTATGCTCCCACATATGAGAAAAACTTCATGTCCCGAAAGAATGAAGAAATACCATTGATTTCCATCTCTGCTATTGTCGTACCTGTGTAGATAAAAGATTTGAGAGAGGTAGTCTGGATGTATTTTAAACAAGATCGAGGAGGGTTAGAGGGATGCTTTTATTGTTTTGTAGGTTTTAGGTGATTGTTTTTATGGTTTTGTGAGGATATGCATGATTATGCTTAATTTTCATGTCTACATGTGATCATATGAGGTCATCCAAGGTCACACATGAATTTGCCTTGTTTGAAATTAAACAAACTCTTAGCCATGCATGTTTGTTTTGTAGGTAATTTCATTACTTGTACGCTCAAATTTAAAGGGTGACGAAGGAAATGCTAGCATGACAGATTCAAAGCCAGGTAGGTAACAATCATTAAAATGATTAATAAAAGTAGTTGCATATGAGTGGAATTCTATTTTAACTTAAACTCATATTATATTTGTTTATAAATTATGAATCTTTAATTTTGTTTCCTTTCTTTATCTTTTTTCAGAAATCGATTATGTAAGAGTCTTAAATAGAGTACTTCCGAGGGATATATGCATCAGTGGATGGTCTCCTGTTCCAACAGATTTTACTGCAAGGTTAAATTATTGGTTGATTGCTATTTTAACTGTGTTTCTTTTCTTATGTAAAGGAGTATGTTGGCACATTAAAATTTTAATTCCAAACGTGGTGCTCTAGACATTTTGTAACATAAATAGATCACAAATATAAAAGTTATTAGCTATGATGTATGGGACTGCAGTAATGTTCTTATGGTTCATTTTGAATACTTATTAGATTACTCTATTTTGGTTATATCAATTTAGTTTCCTGCATTTGTTACATATATATTTACATATTTGCTATCTTATACTTCCAGATTTAGTTGTTTGAGTAGGGAATACAAGTACATGTTCTGGAAAGGGTGCTTCAACATTGAGGTTCATCTCTTCATCTCTCTAATTCTCTCTTTCTCTCTCTATCTCTCTCGCATCTCTTTAATGACAATTCTGGTCATAATAAAATTTTAACAGAAAATGAGGGAAGGTGCTGAGAAGTTTGTTGGAGAGCACGACTTTAGAAACTTTTGTAAGATGGATGCAGCAAATGTTCGCAACTATAGACGGCATATCACCAGTTTTGATATATTCTACACCAACCAAAGGCTAGTTTCAACTACTTTTTCATTTGGAATTTTCTAGACAAAGAAAAAAATAATCGATAGCTAGGTTACATTTATACAATTTCTGTCTTCTTTTTTTTAAAATATAGGAAAATGTGTTTGTCTGCAGATCAAGTGATGATGAACTTTGGGAAATGAGAATAAGAGGGAGTGCCTTTCTGTGGCATCAAGTAAGGTGCATGGTTGCTGTATTATTTTTGATAGGTGAAGGTTTTGAATCGCCTGAAGTGAGTTCCATTTCACACCAAATTAAAGAATATAACTAACTTAGTTTACTCTTTTAATACTTATTCTTATTGGGAACCTCTTATTTCCGGCTTATTAAAAATCTTGTGATTTCAGTTTTGGCTAGGACACCAATCTTTTGGCATTAAACACCTATTTCTTCAACTAAACATAAATTAAACTCAATTAGCTCAATGGTCCACCTATTCTTATGCAAACATGATTTGTGAGGGTGGCTAGAGTTAGGGTTTAGCAAGAGACAGATGGTAGCAACAGAGATAACAAAGAGAGAAGAAGAGAAGCAATTGATTTTTTTTAGTTTATTATAACTTAATTGTTTTACAAATAATATTGGACTCTTGAATTTAGCAATAAAGAAGCTACTTGAAAATAAAGTTCAAAATTAAAAATATAAAGTAATACAAAATAAGAGGAAAACTTAACCGAATTGACTTATTTGATTCCTTGACAATTACCTAACAATACTAACCTTTTGTAATAGATAGATATCAGATCTAGCTCAAACCCGTTGCTCTCGAACAATAGCAAATCTGGTCAGAATTCAATCAGATTTTAACAGAATTTTGGCCTATTGATTAACTGAGACTAAACCTAGACTACGCTCAGATTTAGTTTACCCGTGCAAATTTTGACTTGCATCATATCCTCTGATACTATACTTCTCCAACAAGACACAAAAAAACCCTCAAATGATCTTAAATATTTTCATATTTTTTTTCACCAACAGGTGTTTGATTAAATATTTGTACAGATAGTTGATACATTGCTAGATACCAACAAAATTCGAAGGAAACCTCAATACAATATGGCTTCTGAGCTTCCGTTGATTCTTCGATCTTGCCAATTTAAGGATGTCACGTTCTCATGTTCATCAGGTACTTGCATCTACTTAACAAATTAATTTCAGAAAAAAGGCCAAGAAATTAAGATACTTTTGAATTTATTTGTGTGATTGAGATAAAATTAAGCTAAAAACATATTCTGGAGTTTAGTGTTAATCTGGAAAATTGTGTTTAATTGAGATTTTAAATTCATTGCTAAACATAAGTTTTTCTGACTAGTTGGCTGATTTTAATGTAGATGCTAATCGTGCATTGATTGAGCATTTGAAAAATGAATATCACAATTATATGCTCCAGGCAGCCATTTTTCGCGAGGCTTTGGACTGTTTATGTTCTTCAGGTTTCAGGCATTTTTGTTTGTTTGCATTTTCATTCTTTTTATTTGAGCTTATTGTTCCAGAACCACCTATAGCGATTTTTCTAAAAACTATCACAGGTTTTTTATTTAGATGACGTGAACAGTTAAGTTTTATTTCTTACAGTTCTTTTCTGTAAATCTGACGGAAGATTGTAGTAAGTTATCCTAAATGAGGTGGCTACTCTAAAAAAGTAGTAGTTTAGGATGAGATGAAAATATCATTATTTATGATATTTTAGAAACCAGGGCAAGTTCTGAAAATATACCAGTTCATGTCATTACTTGTTATAGTTATTAAAATTCATGTAATCGCAGAGGATGGTTCTGTTGAATTTGAAAGAAAGAAAAGAGGCCATGTTCCTCTTGTCCTCCGCCAGACTGAGCGTAAGTTCTTAAATTTTATCTTATTTTAAATAAAAGAGTCTGAAATTAGTGATGCATTATTGAGGTGCATTTTGCTTTAATTATTTTTTGAGCCTGCTTTGAAAAAAATTGACAGTCTTTTAATTTTAATCAGTAAATGGAATAAATGGTACTATGCTAATATAAGACCTTTTGACCTTTGGTCCAAAATGTCCTCAAATCTTCTTATTATGTACTATTTGGGACAAATGGTCTTTCAATTTTGTACTAGTTAGGACACTGGTACAGGCTTCTCCTATTTTATTGGAACATATCTTTTTTTATTGTGACCTCCTTTTCCCAATGTTTTGATTGCTGCAGCATCGTATGAAGAAAGATTAGCAAAATTGAAGATAAAATTATCCTCCTAACTTTGCCATGGTGTCTCTATAATTGTTTAAAAGGTCGAGTGATGGCTTCTCTATTCTGATCTTGTTTTGCTAGAAATTCCTCAGAGAACTTGTTTAATTAGTAATGCTCTGATATTACACTTCTTATAATCTCATGAATCTGTTTATTTATTTTAAGATATGATGGCAATGGCCAGCAACAAATTATCCAATTATTGACTGTAGTATATGCTTAGAAAATGGTGCAACATCAATCTGTTCCTTTTTTTTTTTTGGGTTGCTACGTAATTTTAGTGTTTGTTGATTGAGGGTTCAAATGTTTCTATTTTTTGTGCCTCCGTCGTGCCTTCATTTTTAAAACTATAATAACTTAAAATTTAAAACTTAATTATCAAAATAAAACTGTTAGATACGATCTATGTCATTTTCTTTATGCATATGTAAATGATCATGATATTTCGATTTTGTTTTAATTAGTATCAACTTTTAAGATCTTGTAAAAATATACTCATGTGATAAACTCAGGAGTATTTATCATTGCAAGATAACCTTTCAGTTTTTACAGTCGTTATTTATTTCAGTAGTAGGCAATGCTAATACCATACAAGCTAATGGCATTGCTTTTAGGCGCTGGTACTAGTGGATGAGAGGGGCCTTTATTAGACTTGCGACAGTGTCTGTAACTTGTGATTAATATTCCTTCTGATCCTATATTCGACAACTACAACATTTTTCTGACCTAATGTTACGTTTAGGCTTGTAAATGAGTCGAGTTTGAGCGAGTTATTTTCAACTTGTGCTTAGTTTATTTAGTTAATGAGTGAGTTAACTTGAGTTGGGTTGGCAATAACGAGCTATAGCCAACTCGAGTTGGCTTACAACTTGTTTATAACTCGTTTGACTAGTTAATTTTCTTACTAGTAAGAGTTTATCTAAACACAAACAATTCAAATAGTTTAGTAAGAGCTTATCTAAATACAAACAGTTCAAACATAATTCACAAGACAACTAACAAAACAAACAATTCAAACAACAATTTATGAGTCATTTAGAAGGGCATGGGATTTATTGTGACGAATTTTGTATAACTTGAGTTGTTAATGAGCAAGTTGGGGTATGCTCAAACTCAGCTCATCTATTAAACGAGTCAGCCAACTCGAGTTGTAAATGAGCGAGTTATAAGCGAGTTACAAATTTGAGCAATTTTGTACAGTCCTAGATTACGTTGCGAACTTCATCCTAAAAGCATGTGAAACTTCAATTCATAAAAGGGAAATATTTTGTGTTTGAAAATACAAATTTGTTGAATAATATATTAGAATCGAAATTACAATAGAAAACTAAAAGGACCGGATTTCGACAGTAGAGCTTTGAAAGTTGAAGATGAAATCTTTTTAATTTGGAAAGGGCATCGCTGGAGGCGAAAATGAAAACGCCAACCTGTACTTATTAGCTATTAAATTTGAAATTCAATGTAGATGCTCTTAGTTTTAATATCAGTAGATAGTTAGATACTATAGCAGTTAAATTTGAAATTCAATGTATAATACATCTGCTGGATATTATGGTCACGGCTGGCCTTTTAAAAGTACAACTGTGATTTTGAGCTAGCCCCGGCTTTCAAAATCCAATCTTTCCAATTTTCTAAATTTTACAATATCGATTGCAATGGTTAAATCAACAAATCTGTGTATTCCTAGAGGCCCAAAAGTTTCGGCCTGATAAAATGCGGCTCGACCCATCGTAAAACATTCCCGGCCTAGCAAAACTGTCAGGCTTTGAGAGATATCCTGAAATTATAAATGACAATATCGTTGGAACTTTTATTTTAAGAAGCGACTAATTGTACCGGTGACTTTCCAAACCAACTGTCATTTAACTAGTACTGTAAAACTCAATATTTCATACTGTATACCTCAATAGTAAATCATATATAATAGGTAATTCAAAATTATTAACAACCAGTAGCTCTTGAAAGTGATCCCGAGTTAGTTGTTAACTGTTTGCAACTTGCACAACTTGTCAAATTGCATGTACTTCCACCGGGACCACTTGCTATACTTTCATGGGACAACTTCTAGAAGTTTTCAAAACGGGACCACTTTTCAAAATTGTAGTTCTTTTGAAATAACACCTGAAATAATGCAAATTTAATTTTTTCCAATTTTTTTTAAAATTAAAATTTCGAATTTTTTTAATTTTTTAATTTTTTTCAAAATTATATATATATATACATCTATATCATATAAAATAACACTATGGATACGGTAAAAGAAATCAATGTATACTGTAAAACAGAAGATGTATATTGCAAAGTGAAATGAAACATGAATACCGTAAAACTAAAAGATTCAAACTACAAAACTAACATATGCAAACTATAAAACATGAATATTGTAAAACTAACATATGCAAACAATAAAACTAACAGATACAAACTATAAAACATGAATACTATAAAACACATTGTTCAACAAACATAACTGTTCACAAACATAAAATATCACTGGTCAGAAATACATTGTTCAACAAAACAAAACTGTTCAAAAACACTAGCATTCACAAACAATAATATTCAAAACACAAATATACATATTCAACAAAAGCATACTATTCAACACACAAATATTACAATAGATAGAATTGTAGACCTTTTGAAAATTTGTTACTACTTCGTAACTCTCTGGTGAACATTATTTGGATGAGAGAGACGTCTCATCACTAGAACAAGACATTCCTTTGAAAGATCATCCTACTATATCTAACACTACCTCTGATTCTCCATCTCACTCTCCATCATCACATACAATATTCAAATCCCATTCATGAACATCTGACTCTCCTGACCGCTCTCATTTATCACATATAACATTCAAATCTTATACATGTATGCCTCTATTTTATGCAACTTGATCAATTGCAACAACATTAGCCATCGAAATATCACTTCTCAAATCTCCATTCAAGTCAAAATCCATTGTATAAAACCTGTAATATCAATAATAAACCATGTAAGAGACAATAACAAATATTATAATGTAGAATAACAATATGTAATAAAAACAATGTAATTGTGTATATTACATCCTGTAAAACAATGTATATAAGACTGTAACATAAATATTTTGAAAAAAATAACATTCACAATAATATAATACTTGATAATGACATTCAAAATAACATGTAATCATGTTAACCCGATACTGTAAATCAATGTATGCAACAATGTAAAACAAATAATCTAAATTAGCTAAATTTCCAACTTGATTCATGTAATTTTGTACATCCAACACTGTAAATAAACAAATTGTATAATCCAGAATAACAATCTGTCATAAAAACAATATAATTGTGTAAATTATATCCTATAAAAACAATATATATAAGACTTTAAAGCAACAAAATTTACATGTCGATCAATGTAAATAAAAACAGACATTCAGATAATACGAGATCTGTGAAAACGGTTGCATATATCTTGTAAACTATTACATATATCATGTAAAACTATTAAACAGATCCTGTAAAATGAAGAAAAGAAAAATAATGCATAGATCATGTAAACTATTGCATATATCATATAAAACTGTTAAATAGATCATGTAAAATACTCTACAGAACTTTTAAACCTGATTGATAGATCATATAAAATACTGTATAGATCATGTAAACCTATTAGATAAATTCTAAAAATTTAAATCAGTAAAACTGTTAAACAGATATGTAAATATTGCATATATATCTTGTAAACTATTGCATATATCTTGTAAAACTGTTAAAAATCCTGTAAAATAAAGAAAAAAAATACAGATCGTAGATCCTATAAAATATTTGATATATCATGTAAAACTGTTAAACATATCCTAAAAATACTCTACAAAACCTTTAAACCTGATTGATAAATCATGTAAACCTAAGAGATAAATCTTGTAAAATTTGTATAGATCATGTAAATCTATTAGATAGATCATGTAAATAGATGTTGTAAACTAAAATTTTCAAATATTGATCGAGAGAAGAACAATTTAGTCGAGACGGAGGCGATCGCTAGAGAAATTGAGAAAGTATACAGATCATCGATTTGAAGAAAAAACGAAATCAGCAAATCGACAATTGCATGGTGTCAAAAATCAAAATAGTGGAAAATCAGAACCTGAAATTGAGGAAAAATTAATTAAAAAATTGAAAACCCTAGATTCTTCGAAAAAATCGAATCAATCAACATTAAATCTGAGAAAATCAATCAATTATAACTGGACGAAAGTTTGAGATGCAATATCGCGATTGTATGATTTTGAGGGCTAAAATTGAAGGAAAATCGAAGCCGTAGTCTAAAATCAAAACCACTTCGATATTTGAGGAAATTGAGGTCTGAAATCAAAATTAAATCGGCTTCGAGAGGGACAAAGCTGTAGCGTGACACCACTGTTGTCTTCTTCATCAACCAAGTGGTCCAGTACTTCGTCGCCGTCGCTGCCGTCAACATGTAACTTTCTTTTTCTCGCGTGTCGCACGGAGGAGGACCGAGCGGATTCCACGATGCCATCGCTCGATAAGAGAAAAGATCGAGTTTAGGTTGAAATTTGTTTTATTGTGGGAGAGAAAAATTAGAAATTGAAAGAGAAGGGATTGAGGATATAAGAGAACGAAAGAGAGAGTTTGGAAAAGTTATTATATAAGCCAGTATCGGAGGGGACCACGAACGATTAAAGCAGTTTGAAAATGTGATTTGGGTGCAAACTAGGTAAAGAAGGTTGGGTGTAGAAACCTTTTCTCTTTATTTTAAACACAATCTCGTAGAAATTAATCCAGACCATATGAGATGTGCATGTACAGATCGTTAGGTAAGTCACTGAAAACAATTTAGCAAGAAATTAGAAAAGTACATTATCCGCTAAATTTAATTTATGCAGATCCCAATGCAGGGAATGAAAAACGACACATCGTGATGAAATGACCCAATACATGAGAAATCACGTCACGATATATGTGTCAACCAGCTAATGTGATTCGTTTGTTGTATGATGGGTCATTTTTGTGTGACGTGAATTTTATACATCACGTGGTCAATATATAAACATGCGATAATGTCACGACATGATAGAATAGAAACAAATTTTAATCGCTTCCAACAAATTTATGCAATTTAAAAAATCCACAATTTTAAGATTTTTTTTCAAATTATTTCGATCAATAATTTTAAATTCGGATAAAAAAATTATAATATTTTTTCAACATCACAAAAAGATTCCAACATTTCTTTTTAATTTAGCAATATCTTTGTTTCCCGAACGTTTAGCATTTGTTTTTTTCTTTTTCCAACGAACAACTTAATATCAGACAAAAAAATAAATGTGACTGTCGCATCGTTACGTTTAATATGTTTTTTTCTATTATTTTAACATGTTATGTAAATGTCTCTTTTATAATGTTATATCATATCACACATTCTAAGTCACGGTATGATAATAAGTATTTAAAATGTCAGCACCTTCCACAAGACCACTTTGCCCAAACACATTACTGCTCCAAAGCAGCACAATTCTTGTCGAGTCTGCATCTTCTGCATTAACTCAAAAGAGCATATTTTGAGTTAATGTATCCCGACCGTTTGATCAGAATCAGAACCAATCCAGCCGCACTTATAACGCATGGGGCTTAATATTAGTACGGATCTCAATCAGACAATCCAGATCTATTAACTCATGTTCCGTTAATGCAGAGAACAAGAATTCCACCATATCAAAATCTAGCGGTTTAGATTGGCTTGTATCGATATATGACCGACCCCAAACCTCCTATTTTATCGGAAAAATATCGATCACATCATATTAAGTCAAAACCGAACCAAATATTTTTCAAATATATTTAAGATATAAAAATAATCACTTTTAAATGATTGTGTTAATTCAAATTAAATGATTCGGGTTGATAAGCATAGCTCCAGTGGCTAGTATTGATAAGAATTACATGTAACAACTATTCTATTGAGATAATTTCGTTCAGTTAGAGTTTGTTAGACATCTTAGCTGTTGTGATTAGACTCTTTAAATAGAGTACAATGTACACTGTAACATTTGAGATTGATTGAATACAAGATTTTTCCTCTATTTCTTTTCTTATCTCTTCTATGTGAGTTGCTTTACGGGTTTAACTTAACGGGAGTTACGGTTACATGAATACGGATACGGATACGAGTATTGTATGAAATATGAGAGGAAATACAGCGATACAACAATTTCAACACAATACGGATACGATACTCGGGATCACATATGAAGTATCCGGTAACAATAACATAGCCTTTAACGGATCCGAACTGTATTTTATCAGGCGACCTGTTCTATCCACACCATCCCATCCCATATCCCATCCCATCCAATCCCATCCCAAGTAGACAATTAGGGCCTGTTCGGCTGTACAGGAAAAATCACTGTTCATGTGGGAAAAAAAAAATTCACTCTGAGTGAATTTTTTTTTTCCCACGTGAACAGTAATTTTCAGTTCAAAAAATTTGTTTTCCCGTACCCATTCTCGAACCCACACTGCAGCCGAACAGGCCCTTTAACTGCAACTTGAATAGCAAGCAGTACGGATCCGGTATGAATCCTTGAATTGGGTTTTACACTTTTACTATTTACTTGTTCCTGTTTTGAAGCTGGAGAGTAGACAAATAGCGTTGTCAAATGCAACCAACTACAATGGATTGCCTTCATTCCAAAGACTCTTTGGCAGTGTAGCTATCAGCGTGCCACTCCAAATTCTATCTTTCCACTCGCAACCACCTCGCGCCTTTTTCGCAGATCGTCGTAAATGGCGATCCCTGTGGAGGAAGCCATCGCTGCCCTCTCCACCTTCTCTCTCGAGGTAATTTCTAGATCCGGTGCAATGCCTTCCGATCTACATTCACCATTGCCAAGTTATCTGTAACGACCTGGGAATTTAATGATGTTTAGAATAATTAGTAATTTAGGTGGGAGATATTAAAAAGTGTAATTAGTCGGTGATGTTTAGAAAAATTGAAAGAGATGGCTATATAAGCTCATCACATTATGTAATTAAGATATGGAAAATGAATGAAAACTTATCAATTTGAGTAATTTTACTCTTCTCCCTCTGGCACCACCCATTTCATTTTCTGAATTGTTCCAAATTCCCTGAACTCACTCCATTTCAATCATCAATCCTATTTCGTTCGATATTGTTACATTTTGGATGTAACATTATCCGTAATTTTAGTGGCTAAAATTTCTGTAATAATCCCAATTTGGTTTGAGGCTTGTATAGTTCAGATTGTATGGTGCTTTTAACTGTTGTACAAAATTGCTTTTTGGTTGGTGTTAATTGACGTTCTCACCTAAGTGACCTGACAATTCTGCATCCGGTTTTGCATGCACCATATGAAATATAAAATAAAATTTGACATAAAACTGATTAAAAAAACAAAATGCTGGTATTCAGGATGAGCAGTCAGATGTTCAGGGATTAGCCGTTCTTTTGTCTGCTGAAAGATGCGCAACCAGCAGTACCATTGGTACGCTTAATTCTTGTCGTTTTCTTTCTTTTTGTTACATAATATGCATTCCTTGTTGACTATCACAGCAAACAAGACAGCGTTTTTTTTTTTATTAATGATAGATTCCCT
The DNA here is from genome assembly GCA_025461125.1 of Carex kokanica. Classification (NCBI taxonomy): domain Eukaryota; kingdom Viridiplantae; phylum Streptophyta; class Magnoliopsida; order Poales; family Cyperaceae; genus Carex; species Carex kokanica. Next base: position 365,196 of record JAJGRX010001056.1, on the reverse strand, counting down.
TGCTACTGTGTACTGTTACTGCTATGCTATACTGGCAATGTTGAAGTGATGCTGCATGATATACTGATTTTTAATGTGCGATGGTCTCTTTATGTGCAGAGTACAGTGATGTTGCTGCCTATCGCTTGTCATTGGGTGAAGATACAAAAGCAATAAACCAACTGGTACGGCATGGCCTTCTATGTCTTTTCTTTTCTTTGTCATTTGCTCATTATATAGAAAGAGTGCATTGTGCTGTAACATTTTGTTTCAAGAATAATATGATATTGTGTTTGGGTGCAGAATACTCTTGTTCAAGAAGGAAAGGAGATGGCCTCTTTGCTATACACATATCGCAGCTGTGTGAAAGCGCTGCCGCAGGTATAACTTGTATTTTTTCTTCTTCTGTAATTATCCAGATAGCCACTTGCCATGATTTATAGGATGTTTAGGATTTTAGGTATTGCCAGTAATTTTGATTTAATCATGCAGCTTCCGGATTCCATGAAGCAAAGCCAAGGGGACCTATATCTTGAAACCTATCAAGTGCTAGATTTGGAAATGAGCCGTTTGCGTGAAATTCAGAGATGGCAAGCTTCTGCTGCTTCGAAAGTATATTTACTATGAAATTTCAACTAAACCCTAATTTTATTGCTTTATTTTTCTGACTTCGCATGAATCATGATCTAGTCATTCCTGATGGTTATATGCATTTGATGCAGTTGGCAGCTGACATGCAGCGGTTCTCTAGACCAGAAAGACTAGTAAATGGACCCACTATAACCCACTTTTGGTTTGTATTTTATATTGATTTAAGCTTTATTCAATACTTTTGTTTTTTTTTTCTCAAATATTACATGATATTATTTCAAAAGGTATGCTTGTTTCTTATTAATGATATTTGCTTCATGATGTGCATAGGTCTATGTTGAAGCTGCTTGATGTTTTACTGCAGCTTGATCATCTGAAGAATGCAAAAGCAAGCATACCTAATGATTTTTCATGGTATAAGAGGTATGGAAATAACATCACTTTCTTCCTTTGTTAATGGTATAAAGTATACTTGGTACACCACCTCACTTTAACCCGGCGTAAAAATTGTTTTGTTGTTTTCTTCTCCTTACTTCTTTACTAACAGCAACACTAAAACAGGCAGAGTAGTTCGGTCCAATCTTTCTTATATGCAATGAATCCTTGCTAATTTGCAAATTTTAGTTTTATTATTGAATTATTGAAAATCAGCTTGATTTGATGGCTATTTGCTTCTTTAAATAGAACATTTACTCAAGTGAGCACTCAGTGGCAAGACACTGACTCTATGCGTGAAGAGTTGGATGATCTTCAGGTTTTTTTTTTTTTTTTTGTAAAATCCTTATTTGTTTCTCAGCTTGCTTTCATATTTGAAGGATGCCCTTACCAAGGCCAAAAGAGTAAATTTGCTTCCACAGAAATTTTCTTAACGCTTTATTCTCATCTGCAGATATTCTTGAGCACAAGATGGGCAATTTTACTTAATTTGCATGCTGAGATGTTTCGTACAAACACGTATCCTCTTCTTTTGTAGTGTTTAACAGTTTAAATTCAGTTATATCATTGAAGAGCAACACCACTAGGTCTCCTTAGTACTTTGACATGTACATAGCAAATTAATTTTTGTTTCTAAACCTAAGTAACCAGTAATTTTGGCGAGAAAGTGAAAAAAGAAAAGCTCAACAACCTTCCACTGTTTTTCTTGTTTTTTTTGAAAAATTTCTTTTATTGACTTGCTTCAACTAAACAAAAAAGGAATGACCAAAAAGGAAGGTATTATGTATGATTACTACAGCATTATTTTGTTATTGGCAGAAATGCTAAAAGGAAATAATAGTGTTTTTTTTTTGGAACTACATATTTTGGGAAAAAAAAAAATTTGTCAAGTCAACTGCACCACTTATGAATTCCTTCACCGAATAAATAGCGTGGAGGATATTCTACAGGTGCTCATAGTATTCTGTGTGGAGTCACTGGAGTTGGATTTTGCAATTCTGTTTCCAGAGCGCCATACCCTTCTTCGAGTTTTACCTGTTCTTGTTGTTCTCGCCACCTCATCTGAGAAAGAGAGCGAGTCACTCTACAGAAGAGTGAAAATTACTCGCCTCCTAAGCATATTCAAGGTCTCTTTTACTTCAATGAAATCTTTGCTGAGATATTGCGCAGTGTAATTAAAATATAAACTTGTATTGTTATGGTGAATAACTAACTATTGTTTTTGTTGTGTACTTTTGCTTGACAGAATGATCCTGTTATACCAGCCTTTCCAGATTTGCACCTTTCACCGGCAGCCATTTTGAAGGAGCTGTCAGCATATTTCCAGAATTTTTCAAGTCAAACTCGCCTTCTCACTCTCCCTGCGCCTCATGAAATCTCCCCTCGGGAACTTCAAGAATATCCTTATTAAGGCACTACACTTAAAGAATGCTAAGGATTATTTAAGTTATAATAAATTACCACTTGCCAAGTAGCTTACCATTAAATGAAGACTGATTTTTGGAAAATGTCATGGTATGCTTGTGGTAAAAGAGTTACTTACAGTTCCAAAGTTCTAGCAAATTTAAAAATTAGGTACTGTTCTAACCTGTTCTTTGATTTAAATAATTAGTAATACAAATCTTTTGCTTGCTATATATTTCTTAACGGACCCACTTACCAGAGGCACTACTTGATTGTAAACCACATCGGGTCTATCAGAGCTGATCATGATGATTTCTCTATTCGCTTTGCTTCTGCAATGAATCAGGTAATTGTTGACCTAAAGCTATTTCTTGAATCTTTTCTTCATCTTATGCTCTTCATCCAAGTAAACCAAGACCCAAATTACTTGTACCTTTCATACAGTGAAAATTTATAATTTTAGTTATTTCATGATATGTCGTAACATTTCGTGCTGACACAGATGATGATACTAAAAACGTCAGATGGAACAGATACTGAGTGGTCAAGAGAAGTGAAGGGAAATATGTACGATATGGTAGTTGAAGGTTTCCAGCTTCTCAGTCGGTGGACTGGTAGGATCTGGGAACAGTGTGCGTGGAAGTTTTCACGCCCCTGTAAAGAAGTGCTAGATTCAAATCAAGCATCTACAACATTCTTTGACTATGAGAAGGTTGCTTCTTTTTCCTTAATAGTACTGGAAAGTGACAGTAAATAGTTCTCATGTCAGCAATTAACTTAATTGAATTATGTTATCTATACAGGTTTCCGTGGAATCAGTGGTACCTTGGTACCACTTTTTCAAAAGAAAAAAAATATGCTTTTGTAAAGTAACACGTTTGTAGAAAAACACCAACATCTATGTTGGTGTGATAGCAAAACTATGTTCGTAAAGTACTGACATTTCTACTCCTTAGCACAACAAGGCCTTTTTACTTGTAGGACTCAATTTAGCTAAAAGCATCCCAAGTTTTTTTTTTTCTAAAAGTCAAGTGTACTTAGTTATTTGCTTCCACGTTTGTAGTCATTGGATGTACTAAATGAAAAGGTTGGGGCAATTTAGTTTTTTCTTTCTTGAATTTACTATACTTTTACTACCTTGACATTTTGTTTGCAAATGACCTGAACTATGGGTTTTAAAAAGCAAAACTCGAGATATACTAGATGTTTTTGCAAGTATCATGGAATAATTTGGTGTTATTCCTATTTCCAAAATTCAAGTGTCATTCTGCATAAATACATTTTGTAGTTGCAATATTTCTAATACTTTACATCTTCCTTCTCTACATTTATATTTCTCCAGGTGGTTCGTTGGAACTATACAGCAGACGAGAGGAGAGCTCTTTTAGAGCTTGTTGGTTACATAAAAAGTATAGGCTTGATGATGCAAGGTTGTGACACCTTAGTAGCAGAAGCCTTATGGGAGACAATTCATGTAGAAGTGCAAGATTTTGTACAAGATAAGTTAGATGTGATGCTTCGTTCTACTTTCCGAAAGAAGAAGGACCTCTCTAGGTTAAGTTTTGCATATATGATTTCCAGACATTATATCATGATTCATGAGTGAGGCTATGGTACTATGCATAGTGCATATTGGTCCGTGCTATGGATTAATATCTTCATTTTCAAAGTCCAAACAGTCGATCCGAACCGTTTAACATGTTCTCCATAGGAAAATGTACTTGCAGATCAAATTTTACATTTTTAGAATTTTTTTACTATTTTTTTAGATAGGTAGAAAATCACTTGATTTAAGGATTATAGACCATCCAAAAGTAGTGATTTTCTACCTATCTAAAAAAATAATAAAAAAATTCTAAAAAATATAAAGGTTAGTCTTCATATGAAGATCATGTTGAACGATTCAGATCGACTGTTTGGACTTTGAAAATGAATATGTCGATCCATAGTACTGGCCAATATGTGCTATGCAAAGTATCATGGCCTCACTCATCACTTATATCATTGTTTGACAATTCTAGACGATATTTTTTTTAGAGCTGTTAAGCATCTAGTTCCTGTGGTCCTTTGCAATGGTAGCAGTTCTTCTACATATGTTGATTGTTATATTTGTAATATAATTTATAATTTGACCACACTATTGTATTTTCTACTACATGTTGAAGTTCTTCTTCTGTCGAAGTCATAATTGGACTATTCGGTTACTCTTGCTTTTCAGGATTCTATCAGATATGCGAACCCTATCAGCTGATTGGATGGCAAATAGTAACAAGACTGAACCAGAACTACGATCAATGCATCATGATAGTGACGAAACTAAACAAAATACCTTTTATCCGAGACCAGTAGCTCCTACTGCAGCACAGGTATCACTTTTATTCATGCAAGTTCATATCTCTCACAAATTTTTTCTATGATATTTTCATCTTTGGGCCAAGTTTTACATACTGATTTTTACTACTGAATTTTTTTTCCAGATCCATTGCTTGCAGTTTCTCATCTGTGAGCTAGTATCAGGTGGGAATTTAAGAAAACCTGGGGGCCTATTTGGAAACAGTGGTTCTGGAATACCTGTGGAGGATCTTAAGCTGCTGGAAACATTTTTTTATAAGCTGAGCTTTTTCTTACATATTTTGGATTATACAGGTTATCGATATTCTTTTCCCAAATTTATTATATTTGCATAAATCACTATTATTATGTATAATTTCTGGTTCGTTATTTCTTATCTTGAAAATTTGTCTGCTTTTCTTTTTGCAATTCCCACACTAACATAGAACTTCTGATTGCAGCAACAATTGGTACTTTAACTGATCTTAGTTTTCTTTGGTTCCGTGAATTCTATTTGGAATCTTCTCGTGTTATCCAGGTATATAGAATTTGTTTACCATATTTATATTATCATTGTAATTTACCTATCTGTAATAGGATTGCATGAGTGATTTGTGCAGCAATATTTCTTTTCTTTTTTTCCAAAAATTGAACTCACACTTTTTTTTATTTATAAAAACAGTTCCCAATAGAATGCTCTCTTCCTTGGATGCTGGTGGATTATGCATTAGAATCGCACGAAGCAGGAATTCTAGAAAGTATTTTGATGCCATTTGATATATATAACGACTCTGCCCAGCATGCTTTGAGTGCATTAAAACAGAGATTTCTCTACGATGAAATTGAAGCTGAGGTATGGGATTTTATTTAACCCAGGCATGCAATTCTCTATTTTCGGCAACTTCTGTTGACTCGGATTATTGCTGTATGATTAAGGTACCTTTCACGTGTCACTCTTAGGATTAAGTTAACTGACAGGTATCATATGATGTGGCATGCAGTCGAGTTTTAATAGAATCCAATATTCGAAATGTGCACGAAAATATGACAGAGATGCAAAAATTAATCTCTAATGTCAAATTTACTCGTGTCTCTTTATGCATATGTAGGTTGATCTTTCTTTTGATCTTCTTGTTCACAAGCTAAATGAGATCATCTTTTCATATTACAAAAGTTGCGCAGCAAGGTTAGCACCTCACTCTGCAACTCCATAGAACCTGTCTCTGTTTCTCTTAGCCTCACAGTTTTCATGTGATGCAGCGAGCTACTCGATAAGTCTTTTGTAGCTGCATGTGAAGAAGGTGACAAGTACAATGTCAAACCGCTGAGATTTGAAGTTATTTTCAAATTGAGGAGAGTCAAGGTACCTAAATTTTGGAGAATGGATGTCTTTTTTATTCTTCACTTATAATTTTAAAGCAGTAAATTACGAAGATGGGCCAGCAATGGTAAAAGTCAAGGTTTTTAAGGACTACTAACAAGAACTTTACAAACAAATTAACCCCTCAATGAATATATATATATTTTTTTTACTTTATTTATGATCTAAGGACTTGGCTTCTGTTTTTGCCTTGGCATGATAATCTCTCTGTTTGCTCAGGTTCTTGGTAGGACTATTAACTTGAGAAGTTTAATCACTCAAAGAATGAACAAATTATTTCGAGAGAACATGGATTTTCTTCTTGAGCGATTTGAGAATGGCGATCTATGTGGGATTGTGGTATGACTTAGCATTTTTCTTTCGTTAGCTATGTGCAGCATCAATTTTAACACTCTCGACAAGTTTTCTAGCCCTAACTTATACTTGCTATTTCTAGGAGTTGCAACTTCAATTGGAGGTTTTGGAGTTAACACATCATTTTCTTTCAAAGTGTCTAGAGCTAGATTCTTACTTTCTTATGTTGCATGAGATGCAAGAGAACCTTTCGCTTGTTTCTTATTCTAGTCGTATCGCGACTCAGGTACTATTTGACTCTATATGTGGTGTTTGTATTTATTTTATCACTAAATCATGAATCGAGACTATATATGGTTATTCTTCTCTTTGATGTTTAGTTCTCAATGATTAATGTTTTTTTTTTCCAGATATGTAATGAGATGCAAAATGATTTTTTGCCCAATTTTGTCCTGTGTAATACGACACAACGATTTGTTCGATCTTTAAGGGGAACTCACCAATCTTCTCAAAGGACAAATCTTACTTCCGGGAAACCATACTTATATTGCGGCTCTCAAGTAATAGTTTCACCTTTAACATTTTCAATTTTGTCTTGATCTATCGACTTGCTATTACATAGTTAGTTTTGGTTTGTAGGATTTAAACATGGCATACCAAAGCATTGCTGGACTTCACCGTGATTTTTTTGGTCTCCCACACATGATTGCAGTTGTTAAAGTTGTAGGCCCAAGATCATTACCTGGGATTTTGCGTGCCTTGCTCGATCACATATCGACTAAGGTATGATTCTAAAGTCGTAAATTTGTACGTTCTTCATTTTAATAATCTTAATTAACAGTAACATGCTAGAATTAGACCAATAGATTATGTAATATTTTCACAGATGACAGCAATGGTACCAAAGTTCTCTGGGCTACAAGAAGCACTACCAAAAGCTATTGGACTACTTCCATTTGACGGTGGTGTTGCAGGTGAGTTGTACGTATTTTTGCTGAAGTAAGATGCAAAATAGCTTTTTTGAAATAGTATGTAGTGCTTTCACTAGAGAGAAGAGGTACCTAAAAGTGGTTTCTATTGTAGGTTGCCAAAAGTTCATTAATGAAATATTGACTTGGGAAGAGAAGGCAGAGTTGAGAACAGAAGTCCTGCATGATCTCAAGGAAATCGGGAATGCTTTGTACTGGATCAGTCTCCTTGACATTGCATTGGTGAGACCACCTTCATATTCTCTCTTTCTATGCCTATATTTGTTGCTTATTTATTTCGTGTTCTCATCTTAGTGTGATCCTGGGAATTTTTCACCTAAAAAATGTCATGTATAACCCTCTCTCTCACAAGGGGTAGTTTGGGCATATGCATAGTTTGGAGGCTATATGTGAGAAATTGCTCCAATTACTTATCATAATTACTTGCAACAGAGAGAGCTGGATACAGCGCAGTTTATGCAAACTGCTCCATGGCTAGGTGCCATACCTGGAAACGACAGTCAAATAAAGTTGGCGTATACTGGCCACACTCCCCTTACTATTTTGTTAAGCTCAGCGGCCAATGCTGTTGTATCAAATCCGGCGTTTCCGAATCCATCGTCCTTTCTAGTGATGTCAAAACAAGCGGAAGCTGCAAGTAAGTTAACATACCATTAATTAAAGCATGAATGAGTTACTGTAACCCTAAAAATTGAGACAGCATAGAGGATGTGAAAGTAGATCCAGTACAAATCACGACGTCTAAGTATTATGATTGGAAATCTTAAAGCTCTATACCGCAATGAGAAGCATGTGATATTAACCATTTGTTTGTTTATTTCACTCATGTAATTTATATTCTTAAACAAGGAATTTTGGTACAGGTCTTATATACAAGTCAAATATGAACACGGGTAGTGTGTTAGAGTATGCACTTGCTTTTACAAGTGCTGCCCTGGATAAACATTATAGTAAGTGGAGTGCATCTCCAAAGACAGGGTTTATCGACATCACTACTTCGAAGGACTTCTATCGGGTTTTTAGTGGCCTTCAATTCGTTAAGTATCCCATTCTTTTTAATTGTACTTTGCTGTTATTTAAAACATAAAAACAATCCCCTTTTAATCTTTTTCTTTTTCTGACAATCCTTTACATCTTTTAGGTTTATTTGGAGGAGACTGTTCTAGACCCATCGAGGAAGTACGAAGCGTTGGGTGATTCTGTGGCATGGGCCAGTTGTACTATAATGTACTTGCTTGGGCAACAACAGCACTTTGAGCTGTTTGATTTCTCTTACCAATTCCTCAATGTTGCCGAAGTAGAAAATGCCACGGTTTCTCTTACCACTGATCGGGCCAAGGGCTCTATTTTCTCACAAGTGAGGGTCTATCTCCATAAAAGTAGCAAATAAAACATTCAATTAGCAGGACAAATGCACCATTAAATTGTTTCCCTTCTTTTTTAATTCGTTCCGCTTTATTTTGTCAATAAAGCAGACTATTTCCATTTATCAGCTATTTCGTCTGGTGTAATAACACAAATTTCTATCTTGATTGGACGGCTAACGAAACTTTTCTTTCTTTCTTTTTCTCTTTTATTTTGAAGGGGTATGAGAAACTATTAGAGGCTATGAGAAAAGCGAGAAGGCTGAACAATTATGTGTTTTCCATACTGAGAGCGTGCTGCCCTCTCGAAGACAAGGTTGCTTGTGCAATTAAGCAAAGCGGTGCTCCTCTGCATCGGGTTAAATTCGCTAATACCGTCTCAGCTTTTGAAACATTGCCCCAGAGAACCGTCTGAAATACTTCTTTTCTCAAGCTTCAAGTTCACACGAGAGTTGAGTTGTTCATGCTAATTTACATATAACCGCCTCTATCATCGTATTTGAAGAAAAGTTTTTGTTAGTTGTTATGTTTGTGTGGATAATCTGTGAGTAGTGTAAATTAGTGAGCGTTTCCAGAGGTAGTTTGAAAATATCACGCTTAAATGTTTCTATATTACCTAATGATTTTAATTATTCGAAATAATATTTCGCTCTATCAAGGAAGCACTGGTCAGAGAGCGCCTTGCGATGACTAGTCATTATGTCTAAAGATGAGCAAAAAAAACTTTGCTAGTAATTGTCAGGAGGGTTGAACTGCTTTTATTTTATTTTTTATATTTTTAATAACAAAAATTATTAAAGTCAAATGTCAAAATAAGTTTATTAAATGCAATCTTTATTATTTTCTACACACATGTAACTATTATCATCTTTTGTTTTTATTTTATAAATAAATAAGTTGAAAAAATTAACGTTAAGAAATTATCTACATTAATGTATTTTTAAGTTCTTGAAATTATTTATAATAAAATTATGTCATAATTTTTTACATGTATAGAGAAAATAATATAGATTATATTTAGCTATTTTATTTTGACATTTAAATTTTAAATTGATATAAATGAAGAAAAGACAATTGAACCTTCATTTTGCTTCAATTTTGAAATGAAAATGAAATTGAGTGAGGCCATGATAATATGCATATTACGAATTGACTCGTGCAATTGACCAACATTTCTGTTTTTAAAGTTTATACAGTCGATCTGAATTGTTAAACATGATCTCCATATAACAATGTACGTGCAGACCAAATTTTATATTTTTTTAGAATTTTTTTATTATTTATTTAAATAGATAGAAAACTATTGTTTTATGGTCTAGAATTTTCAAATCAAGATATTTTTAACCTATCTAAAAAATAACAAAAAAATATAAATATAAATATAAAATTTAGTCTACAAGTAATTTTCACATAAAGATCATATTAAACAGTTTAGATCGACTATTTAAACTTTGAAAATGTAGATATAAATCCACTTGTTGTAATGTGCATATTACTATAGCCTCACTCCGTGGAAGTGTCTACTTTTAGCACGTCGCGTGATAAGCCATTACTATCCAAAAATGTTTGCCAGCTTTTTAAATGGAGAACATAGTCATGAATGTCCTTTTCGATTTTAACCCGTTAATGGAGGTGATATCTTCTCATGGGGGAAAAAGAAATTCCGTGTAGTTGTAAATGGGTATTGCAATTCAAATGTATTTGAACCCGTTATTGTATGTATTTTTCTCAATGTTACTTCCCACTTATTTTAATTGTGATTCACGTGAAGTGAAATTTGTACGTAGCATTAATTGTTGTACCGAACCTCGTAATTTATATTTTGAAATAGAATTTGTGATTTTGCAGGATATCTTTTCCCAACTCAAAGATGTCTTAAAGAGTTACAGTACATACCGGTATATCAGTCTCAGGCATGATTAGAAACAACAAGGTGCGCAATAAAACTAAAAAACTAGAAATAAAGAAGAAAAAAAAAATTAAGTGTTATGCGAGGCGTTGTGCTCTGGTGATTATCCGTGCTGCCCTAGGAGTCTATTTTCCGAAAAAAATTTAGTCACCACCTTAAAATTTCATAATTTACACTTTATCACCATTTAGATTAAAATTCAAAAGTTGTCACGTCGCCGACTTAGTCTGCGCACCAAATTTTTGTTTTTTTTTGACTGAATTGTTAACTGAAACAGAACTGGAAAAAAAAATTTGATGCGCAAACCTGCCCTAGGAGTCTATTTTCCAAAAAAAAATTTAGTTACCACCTCAAAATTCCATAATTCACACTTTATTACTGTTTGTATCAAAAATTCAGAAGTTGCCACGTGCACAGACTCAGTCTGCGCACTGTTTTTGTTAATTTGCACACCAAATATTTGTTTTTTTTGGCAGAATTATTAACCGAAACAGAACAAAAAAATGGTGCCAGGTCTGCACACCTGTAAAAAACGGTGCGCGGACTAGATTTGTGCATGTGCTAGTTTCTGAATTTTGATCTAAACGGTGATAAAGTACGAAATATAGAATTTTGAGGTGGTAACTAAAAAATTTCGGGTCTATTTCCGTGTTTCGCATAAAAACTGGGCATCGCAATTCCAGAAAAGATGTCCCTGTTGCCTGTTCTCCTGCTTTGATTTAAGATTACGTGGATGTGGTCCTTAGATCTAGGGGTGTTCAAATGGATCGGTTTATTCGGTTTTAAACCGAACCGGCAAATTTCGGTTTAATTGGATCAGTTGTTCGGTTTAAATAGTTCAGTTCGGTTTAGTTTTTGAAGAAGTTCAGTTTAAATGGTTCAGTTCGGTTTTGGGATCTCCAAATCGGTTTGAACCGAACCAACCGGTTTAATAACAAATGAATCGGTTTATCAAAAACCGGCTTGTGTGGTTATAAAAAATGTTATCCAAATCAGTTTGAACAGAACCAACCGGTTTTGAAATGTTTATTTGTAACTTGAAATGTTTGTATTCGGTTCAACCAAACAAACCGAAGTTTAAATCGGTTTAATCGGTTCGGTTTTAGATCGGTTTGGAATTTTAATTCGGTCGGTTTGGTTGGGTTTTCAAAATTCAGGCTCAAACCGCGGTTCGGCAAAAAAAAGTTCGGTTTGACCCGAACCGACGGGTTGAACACCCCTACTCAGATCCTCTTTCCCTGCCTTTGTGGCCGGGTCCACCAGATTTGATACCAATTAGCAATTCTTATTTGAAATAATAATGATCTAGTCCACCGAATTGATTTGGCTTTTTTTCTATTAATTTGTCTGGACTCTGGAAGATAGAGAAATTGAAAAATAAAACTTTGTTATGACTGTAGATCCTAAATACGGAATAAGCATGAAATAAATTAATATGTCCGAAGAAGTAGTATAATTTATTTCATAGTAACTTTTATCTTACTACTGTTTAATATTTCATTTGACAACTTAAACGTTAAATAAAAAATTTACTCCATGTCTTTATCTCTTACTCCCCACTCAAGCATGTAATCTCTTCTCTTCTGTAAATTATTATACAACCTTTTCCACAATCAATTATGTTATTGCACTATTTTATTTTGTATTGTGAAATCTTCGTGATAGGAGACATTTAAACCGCGTCATCATGTTGTTCATATTTTACACACTTACAACATTCAAATCACGTTACCATGCTGTCCATATTTTATCGCAGTTAAACCATGCTTTTGGGCAATTCCAAAAGCATATGTTTAGATCAGTGTTCTAAATAGCGCGCTATAGCGTTTTTGGACCTCAAACGCTACGCTATGATATCAAAATGCGCTATTTGCGCTACGGCCGCTATAGCGGCCACTACAGCGCTATAGCGGTCCGCTATTTGCGCTATACAATATGAATTTTTTTTTTAAGCAATTTATATGGGTTTTAAATAAAGATTAAAAAAATCTCAAACCAAAATTGAATTTGTTGCTACTTGCTACAGATAAATCAATTTGAAATTGGGAATAGAAATTGAAATTTGAATAGAAAAAAAGTCCAAACCGAAATTAAAATTTGAATAGAAAAAAAAATAGATTATGTCATGAATCATGATGCTTAAGATATTTTTAATAGGAAAAATCGATAGTTTATGATATTATTATGGATATTTTGAACCGCAATTTAGACTTTGTACGGGTTCAATATGAATATTATAATTTTTTAATTACTTTGGTGTTATTTATTGTTCTATGAGACTTTAGATAATGTTGATATTTAGTACAAATATTGAATATACGAAATGTAAAAAAAAAAGCTATTTGGAATAGCTTCCGCTATAGCGACGCTATTTGCTATAGCTTTTTTTTTAGCCTTCCCGCTACGACGCTATAAACGCTATTTAGAACCTTGGTTTAGATCGATCTTATTCCTTTATCTTGGACGATCATAAATATTAAATGTAACCGTTCAATTTAAGACAGAATATTGTTAAATATTTTAAAATCGGAATATATCATTTTAGGAAATGAGGATTATAAATAAAATGAAAATTTTGTAATTCCTACAATTTGGTTTTCGGTCTTCTTATTTTTAAAGTGGACGTAATAGCATGCTGTCCATATTCTATGAGGTAACATAATATTTTTGTTTAAATCCGGATCAATATTTGATCTGAGATGGAATGAACAGAATTTTTTAAATATTCGTGCAGGATCTAAACATAAATCCGTTATGTTAGGTGATACAAATTCTGGTGGAATACATGCAATGGATGTTGTTCCAAAGTAATGGTCACCGTAAATTGTTCAACTGATCCCGTTGATCCGGAACGCCCGGAACCTTTCCATATCGGATTTGGTTCTCATCTCTCTATCAAAATGGAGAAAAACCATATGTTCGACTCTGTCCAGGAAAGTAAACGATTTTACACTTTCAACCTTTTTCCCGACAGAACACGGACAACCCCAGAAGCAGAAAGTAATAAATAATAGAGAAATATGATTACTGACGCAGTCTCGCTATAATAAATAGTTGTCCAGCATAATTTATTAAAATTTAAGGAGCTTTTAATAAAGTGCGACCAGAACTTCGAAAAAATAAATAAATTAAAAGAAACAGGAACAAGCGACTCCTGGTCTCCCGCGGCCGCGAGTCCGTATCCTCTGAGGTAACAAAATATTTGAGTTCAGATCAGGACTGTCCGATCGGAATCCGGGCCAATCCGGTGCGAGATGGAATGCACGGGGATCTGCAATATTCGTGCCAAAACAGATCGGCCGGTCCAGATCTAAACTCAAAGTTTCTGTTACCTCAGGTGATATGAATTCGTCTCCCGCGGAGGCATCACCACTTCTCTCTCTCTCTCTCCCTTCTCCCTTCTCCCTTCTTCCCACACAGACAACAAAAGGAAGCGAAAGGAAGTCGACAGAGAGAGTGAGATGGAGGCGGCCTTGGATCTGATGAGGCGAATATCTCCAAAGAAGAGCGAGACAGCTCTCTCCGCTCTCCTCTCTCTGCTTCCACATTATTCCTCCGATCTCCTCTCTCAAGTCGATCTACCCCTCCAGGTCATCATCCCATCCACCTCCTTCATTTCTCTATTTATTTCCTTTTGCCAATAACAAAGCTACTCGGAACGATTTATTGTATAAATGCCATTGTCCATTTTAATGACAGAAAATTTGAAAATTTTGCGTAATATTAAGCGCAAAAGTTCCTTTTCGGATTAGACTTATGCAAACCAAAAATTATATGCATGCAAAAGCTGATATCAGGTGCAACTTGATTTCTTGGCCCATCCATGAAAAAACATAGTTGATATCACATATACCCTGCAAAACATGAACAGGTCCCATTAACCCTTGTTCTTCATTTTACTAACTTGAGCTGCTTAATGTTGTTGCTTGTGAAGGTTAGCACGGATACAACTTCTATGAAAGATTTCTTACTCTGTGAATATAATCGAGATGCCGATTCATACCGGTGAGATATATCCCACACTTTCAATTTAATTGTTGCATCTTGCACATCTCTTGTTATTGATAGGTTCCGCTATTGCAAATTTGAAATATTGATTCCCTTTCTTTCTTTTGAAATATTGGTGCCCCTTCCTAATAACATTGAAATGCCAATTAAGATAGAATATATCTCCATTCGTGTTCAATTGCTCAATGAAGTTTAACCCAATTTCAACTCATTCGACCCTCATTTATGCTGTTAAAGGGATTTTGAAAGGCTAATGTTTGAATTATGGGTCATGATATGTAGGTCGCCATGGTCAAATACATACTTCCCTCCTCTGGAGGATGGGCCACTTCCGTCAGAGGAGCTTAGGAAACTTGAGGTTGAAGCAAACGAGGTTTTCTCTATCTACCGTGACCAGTAATTTATCTTTATCCTTTCAAGACTGAAGTTTTGTTTATTGCTAACCAAGACATGCATGGCAAAGGTTACATTTCTATTACTGGTAGCGTACCAGTGTCGAGTCATGGCCAAGAAGAGTAAGAGCCTTGGTTAATATTATTTTTATGGGAAAATTTCCACTATACCCATCAAAACTTTTAAAATAGCCATTTTCCCCATGAAAACACCATAATATCAAATATCCCTGTAAAAACTTAACTTTCTTTCTTCTATGTCCTTTTAGTTATTTTATAAATTAATTGACACATATACCCTTCTGTTCAAATGGAGGTGTCCTTAAATTTGTTCCATGATTGAATAAGCTAAAGAAAAGAGATACTTCATCTTCATGTCTAATGTTTCATCGCCTTCTTCCTACTGGTGCTTCTCGGTCCACCTCTCTCTCCCCTCCTTGTTCCCCTTTTTTCTTTAACGGTCTTGCCTTTCTCCTTCTCTCTAGTTTGCCCTTCTCTTTCTCCATCAATGTACAAGGACATTTACTGTACCACTCAAGTGAGGTATCCAGCTAGCATGAGGTATCATTTGGTACCAGTTGGTACTCCCGTAATCTGTTGCATTACTTATTGATAATGGTACCATTTTAGTACCTCCTTACTGTTTTGCTTATTGTACGAAATTAATTATGGTAAGGATCAACTTGTGATGCATTCTTGAGTACATCTTTCAATTCCTACTATTTTGTTTTTCTGACCCTTGTTTAACTCTTGAACCAGTTAGTACCAACTTTCTTGTACATACTGGTATGTGTTATGAAAGAATTATTGATTTGTATTAACTATTAAGAATCGCTTGTTTAACTGTTGAGGGTCATAAACTTTAATTGAAAATATAAATTTCTCCTCATCATCTTACATCGGTATATAATTCTTTGAAGTATATGGCAAATCTGTCACATGTATCATCATCAGGATACATTTATTATTCATATATAACGTAAACTATATGGTATCTTAAATTTGCACAGCTACTAATATGAATTGCAAATATTCAACAAAATATACAAGAAAAGGACAAATTGAAAACTCAGAAAATATACTTTGCATAAGAGTGTAAATTTGGCCGGTGAAGAGCACAGTGGCAGGAAAAGAGCAGAGAGCCGGCATGACGAGTTTGGAAAATCAGTGAATGGGAGATACACATCGCCGACTATGGCACTTGCATCGGAGCAGGCCATTCAGGCTGGTTGGCGCAACTACCCTCCTGGTCCAGGGTCGAGTACTGGGGCCCACACACCTCCTGGCACGTGCCAGTGCCATTGACTGGGAAGCACGTGCAGCTGCACTGGTACTTGAGCTTGTCAATCTCGTTGTTAATCAAAGTTGGCATGATTATTAAAAGGACACATATTAGGACTGGATATGCCCGCAAATGCACATGTTCGTCCTTGTGTTCCTCTTATGTTCATCACCAATATTAGTTTACTAGTGTATAGTTTTTTTTCATGGTTAAGCGAATTTGATTAACTAATCAGAACACTTTGCAAAGTTGGAATCCAACAAATGAGGTCATACACGAAAGGAGCAATTGAAAATTAGGAAATTGGCTGAAGGTTGGGGCCTTCCCGGAAGTGCACATGGATGCCTTGCCTCATGAGCCATAATTCAACTGACATTCTACTGTTATTTAATAAATTAGCAATTCGCATTTCCCAGGACGCGTATGCCCGTGAAATTATTTTGAATTACCCAAATTTGCTTATTCTACGATAGGCAAAACTAGAGAGGATAAGAAGAAAGGAACAACACGTTATATTAAGAAAAAAGGGAACATGGAGGAGGAGAGAGAGGTGGAGCAGTAATAGCACAAGTGGGTCAACCAAATCGTGAAAACTAGTGATAAGGGAGAGTCATTTTATAGTTGAAGGAATGAAGGAAGATGAGGATGAGATAGGAAGAAATATTTTGAAACAGAGGAAGTGTTTTTTTTTCTTATTCAATCATTCTTACAAATTCAATCATGTAACAAATTTAATGGCCACCTCCATTTTAATGGAAGGGTATATGTGTCAATATGATTTATAAAATATCCAAAAGGACATAGAAGAAAGAAAGTTAAGATTTCATGGGGATATTGAATATTATGGTGTTTTCATGGGTAAATTGGCTATTTTAAAAGTGTTCATGGGTATAGTGGAAATTGTCCCTTCCCTGCGAACTATTGGTGGGTTAATCCTTTTCCTTTTGGGGGATATATTTCACCTGTCAGCATGCTACTTTAATACATTATGCTTTATATATATGAACCATGCTGTACTGACTGGGGCTGGTACTTGCATAGAATACCAGGCTACTAGATGTTTGAAATACACAATAAATTTCTCTGATTTTATTTTTTCTTAACAAAATTAATAATTTGTTGAAATGAATTCTCATTTAATTCTTTAGGTACTACGAAGGTGGCATTTCATCGGTGTACATATGGGAGGATGACGATCATGGATTTGTTGCATGCTTCTTAATAAAGAAAGGTTACTGTTTTAATTTTTCTTTTTGAAATACCATGACAGAAGCTGTCAGGTGTTGTTGCATTTAACATAATGCACAAAAGGCACACTTACAATGTTCATCATACAAAAACATAGAGCAAACATTACGCCCTGCTCCTCACCCTCATTAAACTACAATTTACCAGTAATTTACCAGTAAAAGAAAAAAGACTGAAAAAACATTGGAAAGTTAACAAAACCTCAACCAAAGGTTACACTCATTAAAATTCCTGCTCACTAGAATCTCAGGAGGAAGAGGGGATCCTCTGAAAACTCTTTCGTTTTGCTGTTTCCAAAATTGCCCAAGTCGTACATTCGAACCATGAGATCCAAATCTTCTCTTTGAACCTATTGCTATTGGAAGTGCTGTTTCTGGGTGCTTCCACTGATGATATCGAGATCTGTTGGATTAGATTAATCCCTAACTTTGCCGATAGCATCCTCCAAACCTTCATTGCATAGCGGCATTTGAACAAGAGATGTAGAGAAGCCTCCAATCTACAGCCTGTGCACATGACACAACCTAAGTGGCAATGTATATGTCTCCGTATCAGCATTTCTTGTGTGAGTATTCTACCATTCAGAACAAGGAACATGAAGATCTTTGCCGAGCTCGGGTACTTGGCAGTCCATAGCTTGCTGAAACACCACTTAACTCTACCAATTGACATAAGCACCCTACCACTTAATTGTTAGATACAACCTTCTTACCAGATGCTCATTTCAATGCAAGGATTTCAATTTAGGGCCAAGAAATCAAAGTTGAATTGCCTCAGATATAGAATATAATCTGAACTCTCATATCTCAATTGAAGGTTCACTTTCCTCAATTTAACCCAAGTTTAGCATCAAGTTTGTATATTCCAAATGAGTGGCAAGTAAACCCAAAAATGAAAAATGAAAAAACAAGCATAACGAGCTACTTCACAAAAGAAAACAAAAACATTTGATGGAGACTGATTTAAACTGCTGCTGTACTAAATTGAATTGGTGCAATATAGATGGATCAAAGACGGGACAAGGGAAAAGAGGAAACCTCCAGGACGGCTCCTGGGATGCAATTCATGTAATTGAGGTAAAGCTGTTTACAGTTGCCTGATTTTATAAAACAAATATATAAATTATTAATATGATGAGAATTTTGTCAACACAATCAGATCAATATAATGTAATAATTGGAATGGAAATTTGTTGCTTGTGTAGAATACTGGTTTTCTTTTAGAAATTATTAAGGCCAAGTTTAGGGCTTATTTCTCCCAGCTAAACTCTTAGCCAAAAACAACTAATATTTCCAATTTTCATATTCAAAAGGCCTGAACGTTGTACGAAATAATCCTGTTTTGATATTTTGTTATACTTAGGTGAATCCAGAGGAGGATGGAACAGCTCATTATTGTCTGACAAGTACTATCATGCTATCACTGGCCACTGAGAACAAGACATCTGGCACTTTCAACCTGGCTGGATCCATTCGGAGACAGGTTTGCTTCTAAACAACATACCAGTCAGATCAGGCATCAGTATGACCGACATGTTCTCATGTTGGGGCTTTGTATCTAATCTGAGGGCACATTTGGTCTAGTGTGTTAAATGTAATGGGTTACTGGCATGAAGCTTAGTTTACAAAAACAATGCTGTATGTATTCCACAATTGAGGTTTAATTTTGGGTAGGCTGTGGTTTTCTTGCATATTCTAGAGAACGCTTCCTTACTGTTACAGGTCTTGTATTAGTATTACCAGTCTAGCCTGGGAAACTTTTTATGTTTAGAAACTGTAATTCATCGAATTAAAAATTCAGAACTAATTCCTCAGAATTCCAGAGAATTCCATAGCAATTTTGTTACATAATTGAAAAAAAAATACATGAGAAACTCATTCTGTAACTTCTTTACATGTTTTGTTAGCATTGCATGCAATATTAAGTGAATGGATCTATAAAGCCAACAAAATGATCTGCTCCATAGGAAATTACACTATATAAAAAGCATATTTATTAAAAGAAATCCAAACCAGCGTGAGGTTGAGGGTGGACACACAAGGTATATCTATCAGCATTGAAATGGAATTAAACAACGTAAATTTGTTGTGTGGAGCAAGCATAGAGAACGCTAACAAAGAAATGAGTAATATTTATATTTTTGGCTGCTTGCCTAGAACAAGTAATTGTCAAAGACTATAGTGGAGTTTAAAGAAGCATAATGATCAATAGGAGCTCAGAATGCCAGTGGGCCATGATATAATAATACTGTCTGCTTTGAAAATATGTGCAAACATGCTTCCTCATATAAACCCTTAAAGCAGATTTCCGTGTTTTAAATTTTTTGGGAATTTAGTTTCGAACTTCTAATTTGGCTGAAATTCAGTTTCCTAATATTATACTTGTCCTCTAAGAAGTACTTGCATGCACACAGAGAGAGGCTCTTTATTGTGGCTTTAATTATACTGTTCTGAACACTATTTTTCTGTCTATGAAGATTGTAGATAAGTGAAAATTTCAATAACTATGAAAATCTCAAAAACTTTTTTTTTCTTTTCAAAATCACTGTTCTGTATACAGTAACCAACAGTTGTTCTTTTAAGTTTTTGCTTGTTTTGTACCCTTATGACTTGCAATGTACCTCCTGCTTCAGATGAGTTTGGATCTTTCCGTGGAAGAAGGTCATTTGTGTAACATGGGAAGAATGATAGAAGATATGGAGAGCAAACTTAGAAATTCCCTCGAACAGGTACTCTTCCCCTCTCTCTGAACATGTTGCTATACAGTGCTTTGTGTATATTATCTACAATCAAACAATAGTTCTGTACTACTTTTTAATGAGACTAAACTCAATTGAACCCCAAGTAAGCCTCAGAGTGTTGAAAGCAAGGCTCAATGATACCATAAATTGCTCCAGTCAATATTCAGTTTTTACCACATCAGCTATGCATATTTGGCCTGTTGTGCTTTCTATTTCTTGTTAAGGGGCTGTTTGATATGATAGAATACGGGGAAAAGAAAAGCAAATCTGGAATCTTTTTTCATTAGCTTGTTTGATGTACAAACTTTTTCAAGAAATATGGATCAGGTTGGGTCTGTCCCCTACTTTTACTTTTTTATCTCTCTTTTTTAACCAGAAACACGAGAAAAAGGAGGGAAGTTGGGGCCCATGAATTAAAAAGTTAGGCCAAACTTGAATATTGTATGGACTTGATTGCACAGGATATATGCAATGATTCTCGTCACTTGCATTTCTAACCTGCTATACGCAACAATACACGATTATAAATGAAGGAACTATATGTTTTATTTATTGAAACCTTAACAACTGATTCACACTCTTTGCTTTTAACTTTTCCAACACATCACACAACACAAGAAGAAAACAAAATCATGAAAATATTGATGAAGGAATTATAAGTTTCTAGGATTTTTCTAAAATCCCTTAAATACTTTTGTATACAAACAGCCCCTTTGTTGACAATTATTTTCATTTTTGTAATGTAGGTCTATTTCGGAAAGACAAGAGAGATGGTGTGTACATTAAGGCCACCTCCTGAAGGAGTGCAGATTTGCCTTCCTGAGAGCAGACCTATTTAGACCACCCTTTGCTTTGTGCTGATCAACTTCATCCTAGGCTAGACTAGACACTAACACCTTCTCACCCTTCTCCTATTAGAAAATTGCTTTGAAAAAAAAAAATAGTTTTTCTCAAGGCACTTGTGAAATATTGTTAAATGCTTTGTTGTAATATGTGCATTGCCAGAGTGCAGAAAGTTCTGCTTTGGGGCCTTCATGTTATTATTTACAAGTATAATATGCTCTAGAATTGAACTTGTCCTAAATTCTGGTATAGATATGGAAAGAGAGCATAGAATGATTGGTTCATGACCTTCTAAGAGCAAGATCACTGTAGCTTTTGATATGCTGCTCACGCTTAGCTTCTAGCATTTTGGATGATCCAGCTCGTACCTTCTGGGCTTTAGAAACATTAAAATACCATGCACCATGTGAGTAATGAAGAACATAATTATGGGAGTGATGCATATTACGGATCAATGCTATGGATTTATATATCTACATTTAAAGTTCAAATAGTCAGTCTGAATTATTAAACGTGATATCTATACAAAATTGTACTTGCATATTACGTTTTACATTTTTAAGAATTTTGTTTATTATCTAATTCTTTTAGATAGGTTGTGAAAATGTACTTGCATATTACGTTTAACATTGTTAAGAACTTTTTTACTAACTATTCTTTTAGGTAGGTTAAAAATCACTGCTGCTGGTCCAAAAATTTTCAATCAAGTAACTTTCTACTTGCATAAAAGAATAGTAAAAATATTTTAAAAGAAATTAAAATTTGATCTGCAAGTACGGTTTTGATATGAAGATCGTGTTGAATTTTAAAAATAAAGATATGAGTCTCCACTACAGGCCGTATATTCCCGTAGCCTCACACTCCAATATAGTTTTGATACGAAGATCATGTTGAATTTTAAAAATAGAGATATGAGTCTCCACTACAGGCCGCATATTCCCATAGCCTCACACTCCAATATGGTCGCAAATATTATATGCAGCAATCCACGATCCCGAGTAACGATCATGAATACCAGATATAATGGCTTGGAAAAACCCGGCCGGTCCAGGACCGGACCGGACAACCCGTGGTTCGGACCCAGACTGGCCCGGACCGTACCCCAAATCCGGACCAAACTGGACCAAAGCTAGAGACGGATCTAGCACGGGTTTAATTCGATTTTTTTTCCTAGACCTGTGTAGGACCGGACCGTGAAAACCCGTGGACCCGTGCCAGACCGGACCAAACCCAGACCACCCCAGGTAGAACCGGACCCAACCCCCGCCAAAACCGCATAACCCCCAAACCAGCGCCAACCCCCACTGAACCGGACCCGAACCGTGCCTAACCCCCCGGACCTACGCCAGAACCTTGGACCAGACCTGGACCGTGTTAATTTGGACCACGGTCCAAGCACGGGTTTCAGCCGACCCCCAAGAATTGAACCCACCCAACCCATGTGAACCGTGGACTATTGGAACCGTGGCCCGGCCGGGTCTGAACCGGACCGGCCCGTTTTCAAAACCTTAACCAGATATAACTGCTTATGATAGAATTATCATCTACAAGGCATTCGTTAGAGATCATTCAATCACTCATAGTAAGTTCTCTTTCATCACCTTATCCACCAATTGCATATCCGTATCCATAAATGATCGCACAACGTGGCAACCTTTCTTAAAAATATGCTTAAAAACATGAAGCATTCCCAAACCACAGCAAAATAGCAGACATAAGTTAAAAAGTTCACAACTATCATCTACAAATGTCTAGAGTAACAAATAAAACATCTGCTAATAATTAATTACTACCATCAAGCAAAATCTAGGTAAAATCCCTCTGCCCAAAGTCAAGACAAACTCAAAATACATCCTCTATTTAGTACAAAATCAGCCCTTGGCTTCAGCAGCAGCCGGTGCTTCTACCTTGCTCTCTTCCCCTGATCCAGATGTCTCCTCTATTTCCTCTGCAATTGTCACATAGCACAAATCACAAATCAGATTCATATTTCATGACAAATTAGGTTTAGGAACTGAACCATAGCTCTTAAAAAGCCAATGTGGACCATAATCCAAAATTATAAATGATCCAACAGCCAATATCAACACGACATTCTATACAACCCAACAACTGAAATGACCTGGAACAGTCAAACCCTAAACCCGACACAAATCTAAAACCCCGTATAAATGCAAAATTACATAAAGCCTAAGAACTGAAATGACTTAAAACAGCCAGTGGCTCCAATCGAACTACATATACCCAAAACCAGAAATGTCAACCCATATGAAACCTGAAATGAACTACACTAGACCCACATTTTTGGAACCTCAGATAGCTAAAACTTGAAGACTTGATTACAAAGCCACAGATAATTTGAAATTTGTTCCACATTTTAAATTCTATAATTGAAGTGTTCATTTTGGATGTTGATAAAGCTTTTGCAACAGTGCCAAAACTTCTTTCTCGAACTACACTTCAAAGAGTTAGATGTTTTGACTCAACACACTGTAATGCTAAAAACACAGAAGGGACCAACCTTGCTCCCTCATTGTCAACTAATCCAGAATATGATTACAAAATTAATTGACAGTTGATATCTAGCTTCCACAAATAGGACAAACCCAGACAGGTTAAAAAAATGTTTGAAATAAAATACTTATTTGACTAAGCTTTCACCTGTAGGAGCTGATTCAACCACCTCGTCGTCTTCATCCTCGTCATCCTCGTCGCCCATATCATCAGGACCGCCCATACCCAGATTCTGTAAAGAAAACAAAAATAAAAGATGAATATTTCTGTTAATTTTTTGTCTTCTTTAGCATCTAACAATATAAAAAATTGTATATAAAGCTTAAAGAAAGTACGCACTGAGAAATCCATGCCGCTGAAATCCATATCACCGCCAACTGAAAAAGAAGAAGAGAAATTTAATCAATTATGACGTCTCATTCATATGCATTATGTATGCAAAGAATGCATTGCTATTGTTAGTTTTTTAATTGCAGTGCCATGAGTAACAACAGATTCAAATGATGTAACACGCCATGCAGTAGTACCAGTCACAGTTGCAATTCCTAGTGTCTCAGGGGTGGTTAAAATTACAAAATTTAGTTACCTCAATGATGGAGAAACAAATTGGCAATAGATGCAAAAATGCCAAACAATATATAAATGCCTAACACAAGAGAAATTGAAATAGAAAGACAAAAAAACTAACTTTTATTCTCCTTTTCCTCATCTTCATCAACCCATTTGTCCCAATCGACCTTAATAAAAACTGGGGTCCGCCCAGCCTGCTTTAAAAGACGTGGCCACCATTTCTTCTCTTCTTTCGCAACTAGATAGCATATGTGCCTTGATCCAACTGCGGCTTTGCTCTCCTATAAAATACCAAGCATCAATTATATCATTTGTAAGAAGTTCAAGAATATGCTACATCAGCAAAAGTTATAGGCAATTTCACCCTAAAGGCATATATACTGCACCCGAATTGAACTAACCCGAATTCAGGAACCAAACAAATAAATGAACCCTCATGGGAAGTTGGACAAATTTTTAATTAAATGGTTCCTTTTTTGGTTTAAATGGTTCGCTTCGGTTGAGTTTTTGCATTACTTCAGTTTTTTATATGGTTCGGTTTGATCTCTCTTATTTCGGTTAAACCGAACAAACCAAAATTTACTTGAATTACTTCAGTTTTTTATGGTTCGGTTATTATTTGGTTGACAAGCTTACTTCGGTTGGTTCAGTTAGATTTTTGAAAACTGAATAAAATTTTGGTTTGACTATTTAATTCGGTTTTAACCGAACAACCGTTTGAACAACCCTAATTGCAGTTGCAAAATTAGTAGGTAAATGAACTGTATCATTCAAGACATAATATTCCCTTCTCAGCAAAAATAAAACCTCCCATAATTATTTCTCAATAACCAGTGCAATTCTCTGGTACCACACTAGTACCAGCTTCCTTTCCACCACTGTACCGGTCCTTGGATATATAAGGGCATTTCTTCAAGTCCACGGAGCATATAATTACTCAAAAAAAAACAAATCTATCTTACAAGTTTATAGTGCACGACTTACATCGACTTTGACTTTGTCAAACAATTCCAGATCAAGCTCGTACGGTACATTGTCAGCCCCACTCTTAGCAGAAAAAGAGAAGTGGCCGTCAGGTTGTAAATTAAGCTTAACATCCTTTGCATCCGGTAATTCGATGGTGATAAATAATGTGTCCGACAGCTGGGCCCATTTTGTGCTTGGGTGTCGACTGCAAGTAATAGAAAAGGCGAAAATTAGCTCTAATCAGGGATTAATTATTTTACTTTACACATGCTCTGAGTAAATAAAGTAATCGGGATTTAATTTGGGACAGCTGAGGCTTGATTGCACCGAATGAACTGATACTGTCTGGTAAAATTGCATACCAGTACCTACTGATGTCACCGTTTGTCGTGCTTCACAAAAAGATGTTAACAACTTAGAAATTCAACAAGGAAACATTTGTTGTAATAGAAAAGTTGGGATTCAAAGTTAAAATAGGATGTTCTCAAATTCTTCAGAATTTTAATATTGCAATTTTTTTAATTCAGAAAAAAAAAAAAACAAGGGAGGAGCTCTGTGCACGATAGCATTTGTCGCAGTGTTACCGATCAAACTTCAAAAAAGGTAAAATATTTATCTCAAAATTCGCCTAGTGAAATGAGACGGTAAATTACCTCATGGTGGAGGTGCTTGGGAATATGAAGAAATTGGAATGGTTTTGTTTGGCGTTGATCGCAAAAGCTTGACGAGCAGAGGAAGAGAGAGGGGTCGGGTATAAGAAGCGGCGTAGTAGAGGGTACAGAGAGAGAGAGGAGCAGAGAAAAGAAGAGGCTTCTAAATAGGTCTAGAGTATTCTATTGCAACTTCCTACGACAAAGAATCGAGGAATTTTTTTTATAAACCATAATTAAAAAATTGATTTTTAGGTGATTAATTTTTTTTTTACAAAAACTATCGTAACCGAAATATCATTTCGGTTACAAATTTTTTTTTGGACCGAAATGGCATTTCAGTCCTGACTAATTTCACAGCTTTTCATAGCTTTTTACAATTTTTTTTTAAACTAATTGGGACCGAAATGCCATTTCGGTTCTTATGATTTTTGTAAAAAAAAAATAATCATGTTGATTTTCTAAATATCAATTTTTTTATTATGGTTTATAAAAAAAATCCAAGAATCGGTGACATCAATTTTTTAATACCATAAATCGGTGACATCAATTTCAGTTTAATACTATAAAAAAACGGAGGTTAATACCAGTTTATAAAAAAAAAAATCCCAATTTAATAAATTTCAGTTTAATACCTCCGTTTTTTTATATCTACGTTGTATTTTTTATTTTAAAAATTTAAATAACATAAAATTTAAAACTTAAATATCAAAACTAATATTATATGTAATTTATGTCATTTTCTATGCCCGTGTTAAAAATTAATGATATTTTAATTTTGTTTTAGTTGTTATTCAGGACTTATAAAAATATACTTATGTAAATAATTTGTAAATATTGATTTTTTAACTTATTAATTCATATAAAAAAGAAATTTAAAAGTGATAATTTGCTATGTGCAAGTAGAAAAAATAATATAGATCATATTAAATATTTGTATTTGGACATATGGATTTTAAAAGTATCGTTGTTCAAAACTAAAAAAATGAAAACATAATTGAAGACACAAAAATACCGAAATTTATTAGTTATAAAATAAAGATAAACAAACAATAAACTAAAGAGAGAACATATAAAAGATAGCAATCTCTTTATTCATACATTTCTCATGTGTACAATATAAGATTACAAAGGCTCTATTTATAGGCCACAAATTGTGAATGAAAAGCTATCTAAATTAATTACAATAATAAATGGAAAAATGAATTCCAATAGTAGAGGGGTAGTGGAGAAATGAATATTGGGAGTTATAGATATCCACATTAAAAATTTATTCATAATACTCCCCCTTGGATGTCCATTACATAAGAATATGTCTCATTAAAACCTTACTTGGAAAAACCCTATGAGATAAAAATCTAATGAGGAAAAAGTACATTATTCTTTTAATACACAACTACAACCTTACCAGAAAAATTCAATGGGAAAACTATAGTTAAGGAAAATATAGTGCATATTAACTCCCCCTCAAGAAAACATCAATCAAGATTTTTAATTTGACGAACTCCAATATTACGAACTAGCTTTTCGAATATTGCAGTAGAGAGCGCCTTAGTGAATTAATCTAGATTTTCACTTGAACGGATTTGCTGAACAATAATAACATTATCCTTCTGGAGATTATGTGTGAAAAAGAATAAAAATATTTTCTTTGTGTGTTATTGGAAAAAAATAAAAATGTTTTAAATCTGAGTTATTGATCCCGGTTCAAAAGTCACTTCTAGATAAATACAAATAATATTGTGGTCCTTCTATTTTTGAAAAAATAATAATTGATTCTGACAAATTTGTCAGATGAATTGAATTCCCATCATACCGTGGATTAAATTCACAACTTTGAGTAATTTTTTAACGTCAAAAACCTAAAACCGCAATTTTTTTTTCCGGATTTCCAAAATTGTAGATTTCTTCTGCAGTTTTGGAGGGGTAAAAACCATGGATTTAATTTGTGTAAAGTTGGCCCAAAACCGTGAAATAAAATTGCGGTTTAGGCATTTTCTGAAATCTTGTCAAACAGAGTGTAGAGTTCGAAATTTATTATTTTTTTGTATTATTAATAAAAATTTCGGTAGATTACCGGTCAAATTTTATAGAGTAGAACTAGGGTGTTCTTAAGTTTACCAAGTCTCTTTGTGAGCTTAACTCAAAAACTCATCAGATTGACTTCAAGCGACGCATCTAAAACGTTAAAACCGATCTATTTCACGAGTGATGAGTTTACATGTCAGATTTATAAATTTTCAAACTAATTTAATATAAAATCAAGCAGTCAAAAAATGATGAAAAATGAACACATTAAAATTAACTTATAAACCATTTTTTTTTACTGCTTGACTTTATACTAAATTAATTTGAAAATTTATAAATTTGACATGTAAACGCATCACTCGTGAAATAGATTAATTTTAATAATTTGAATGTATCATTTGAAGCCAATTCAACAGGTTTTTGAATTAAACTCACAAGGGAACTTGGTGAGCTTAAGAACACCCTAGTTCTACTCAATTTTATATAATTTAAGTATCGGGTGACGCATCAAGAGCCATTAATTTAGTTAACAATTCAAATCACAATGGTGATATTGACACTTTGTTAAAGAAAGTTTTTGGTCCTGGCGTAGTTTCACCGCGAACTTTGAGATTATATTTATAGCAACTTGAATCTCTCTCTCTATTCATTCAGTAAATAAGGTTCATAAGTTTGTATTTTTTTTCCTTTTAAAGTTCTAATAATATTGAATGAGAGATGCCTCAATCTCTAATTATATATGATCGCATTTTATTTTAGACCAATTTAGTTAAATTATCAAACCTTTTGTTTTAATCTAAGCGTACAACACTCAAAGTGTCACAACACCTAAGATTTAATTCCTTCAAGCAAAATATCGACATTTTTATAAGAATCTGATCAATAACAATAACAATAAATAAAATATAGTAGCATCGTGATCGAATTCTTTTTATATAAAAATCAGTTACAAAATATAACTACAAAATTTATAAGCAATGCTAACTTTATTAGATTTTAATTGGTGCCCATTATACGATGGTAGCTTTTTAAATATCATATCATCAAAGTTATAAAACTAAGACAAAAAGGATTTATATATTATTTTCATTTAATGCACCATCCAAAAATCCATATCAGAAAGATCATTGTATTATAAAATCGCTTTTTCTTTTTTCTACAATGTTAGTCTTATATAAGAAAATTAGACTCTTAATTTCCTTCCTTACTAAACTTTCACAATTTTTTTTAATTTTTGTTTTTGTCTTTTTATTTTAGAATTTGATTTGGCTTGTATGGTTAAAATGTTACTTTTAAATACACATCTAATCAAAACCTTAAATAGTTTCCTCCATTATCCTACATTCACAATTTTTTTTAGTTTTGTTTTCCCTTTAATTTTATAATTAGATATTGCTGGTATCATAAAATGTTATTTTTAAATACACATCCAAAAAGTCTTAAACTGTATGCTTGTTCATTCTAATCTCATGCCTCACACGTTTTTCATCTTTATAATTGGCAAGTCATTTTGCATTTTTTCTTAATTACCAAAGATGAACGTTATACTAAATTTCTCGTACGAGTTGTTCTTCTGAATTGTAGTTGTGACCGAAATACCCACTACAATATACCAGTGTTGTAAAATGTTCGTTTAGACTGATTAATCGGCCAATTAGTCGTTGGCGGTGATCAAACTGTTACGAATTTTTTCGACTAATTATTTCCGATTATGACCAATTATTTTTTATTATTCCCGATTAACCGCTTGACAGTACCATGTCCGTCCGACAACCGCATACCGTTATTTACAACACTGCAATATACATCACTCGCACATATTTTATATTTATATAGCATGTCGATTTGTGAGGCCTTTGATTGGAATTCCCCGTGTATATATCTTCAAGGTCTTATTGAGCCTATTCAACTTGATATCAACAAATAGAGCGAGATGCTTAATTATGTGGGCATTCGTCATCATGATCCCAGTGACCCTCTTTATCACATTCATAACCGCGCGAATTGTTATGACGACTGTGAGTCCAATTTCTTGGGCATGTTGCAAAATTTTGTGTGGCAACACATGACATCATACTTATTACTCTTGGTTGAATTATTCGAGATTGCAACATACGACATATTATATTATGGAATGAGAGAAATGAGACAGATGATGAAGACATGGACCTGCAAAATCTAAACCCTTGTATAAATAGGTGCAGAAAACATACCAACACAGGATACGCACGGAACCGAGTCAATGTGTAAGTACCAAAAATGCCCTTTTATGAAAATAGATATGAACTCTTATAAACAAGTAGGGGTGTTCATCGGTTCGGTTCGGTTAAAACCGAAATTAAATAGACAAACCAAAGTTTTATTCGGTTTTCAAAAATAGAACCGAACCGACCAAATTAAACTTATCAACCGATTAAAACCGAACCAAAGTAAAGTTCGGTTTTTTCGGTTAAACCGAACAAACCAAAGTATATTAATTACGGCAGCAAAAAAAAAAAAAAATAGCCCCTCAACATTCACCAAGAATAAATCGAGATAATGCATGACTCGAAGCAAAATCATGAAGTTTTAGCATAAAATACTTGTAACTTAATTGAGTTTACGATTTACAAATACTTGGAGTCTTGGACTATGTAAGCTTTGGCTATATGTAGCCGTGTACAAACTAGTTTGAGATATAAAATAAAATTACAAAATTCACTCATTCTTCTATCTTACTGTTCTTGTTAAGCCATACACGGCAAATAAAGAAAAATCAAATAATCACATCGCACAAGATAGAACTAGCCCCAGAATCAAGCGCTTTGCAACACAAATTAAAAGGGACTCAGCTGCCTAAGGGCTTTTCTCAAAAAAAAAAAAAAAAAAACGGGGGGACTCATCCTGCACACGATAGCAGCTCGAAAGAGAGCAAAGGCACAGCAAAATGGAGGTTTCCTTTTCCTTACCCAAATATGCTCCAAATTGGTCTCGGATGGCTCGATCGACACCAAAGCTGGGCCGGCAATAGCCTTCCCCACTTCACCCTCTGATCAGCCTCGAAATCCGCGCATCGGCAAGCTACAGAAGTAGGTTTGGGAGTGGAAAAGACTAAAGAAGGAAAAATATGAAGAGGAAGTGAAAGAGTTCAAAAGAGAAAGAAGAGAGAGTTACAGCGAGAGAGAAAGGCCATGTTTGGTTGTGGAGTAAGAGGTGGAGTAAACCCCTTACTCCACACTTAGGTAGTCAAACGAGAAGTAAAAGAAGAGGAGTAAGGTGGAGTAAGCGGTGAGTTAATCCGGAGTAAGTTACTCCACCATTTCAGGTGGATTAACTTACTCCACACTTACTTCACCTGTAGGGCCCACTATTATAGGAAGAGGCTCAGTTTCCAACACTTTACTCCTCTAGGCGGATTAATTTAAGCTATGAGTTATACTACCAAACAAGGTGTAAAATATGTGGAGTAAGATGGAGTAAGTCATTTAATCCTCATTAACTTTACTCCACAACCAAACATGACCAAAGAGAATAAAACTGAGAGAAATTGAAAATCAAAGATGGAGCGGGGTGATGGGACTGGGGAGGGGGGAGCGAATTAGCGAAATGTGTTTTTTTTAACTCTGACCGAGGATCCGACTTCGGCCGGTTCGGTTAATATGACTTTTAGAAATTATAAACCGAACCGAATCATAAAAACCGAATAACACTAAAAATTAAACCGAACCGGACCAATTTAACCGAAAAACCGAACCGTTTGAACCAAGCTTTTTCGGTTCGGTTAAAAACCAAATAAACCGGAACCAATGAACACCCCTATAAACAAGGCAAGTGATGATACATTATGTTTCATATCAAAACATTGCCAAAATCTCAAAATGTTATAAACATTTTGTTTCATATCAAAGCATTGCCAAAATCTCAAAATATATTATGACGAATATACTTACCATGTCCATCTCTCTTGTTATTCTTTTTTTTTCTTAAAATATTTGATGGATACCTTGATTTCAGAGACGTAGTCAAGATTTTTATCATGTGTAGTCAATTTTTTTACTAATATGACTAACGGATTACAGACTACCAGAATTAACCAATTCATACTATGGATTGTTTAAAATTAGACAATTTTTTTGAGAGATAGACAACAACCTAATTATACACAAACTTACACGGTTTTCAAAATTCAAGAGTAGACAATTGTTAACCCCTGATTTAATGTGGTTCCACCACTGCAATTCAAAGCATATATAGTTGGAGAAAATGACTCACTCAAGGTTTTCTTTTTCACTTTGATTCAAATTTTATTCTTAATGTTGAAATTCGTACACTTAACTTAGGATTCAAGACTGTTACCCCCGGCTAGTTAGCTTGAGATGAGTTCAAAGTATTGTAATTTTATTTACTTTTCCCAATACTAAAAATGATATATTATTTTATTTTAAAAACCAAAAACATATTCTGGACTCCATATTTTCGTAAGCACTAAAAGACTTTAAAATCACATATTTCCAGAGAGGTTATAGATCCCGTCTTTGAACGATATATCAGCAATTCAAAGGACGGGTAACGATAATTTCGTATTATCTTAAAATTTAGCCTAGCCTTCGTGGCATGCTTAATTCAAGTTGGATAACTCTTATCCCAACTTTGAATATAAAAATACTTACATTTATTTTTTATGAAAGTTGAATTTGTAAATATGAATGTATCATACATTTAGAAGAAAATATAGCAGTAAATAAAAATATATGATGAAAAACTAGAAAAAATACAACGACAAATAAATTTTACAAGAATTGATCTACTTTACACAGTTTGAATTTCATGTGATGTTCATTAGTTTTCCGTTTATGGTCAATAATTGCTAATAATCTATCACGAGATCCGACTAAAATCCCCCTCACGACTTCGCAGCCTCTGCAAAGGTTTTCAAAAAAGAGATCCGACTAAAATTAATGCACAAGCTTAATTATTTCTGTGATTTACCACCTAGATCATTTCCCAGGAAGTAAGAACAAATGTTTTTGTGATTTTACAAATCTTATAAATATATTTAAGTTTTACAAGATTATGAAATTTTACATACCTGAAATCAGTTTCTAAAATATGCTTCTATTTTTTATATTTTTCTCAGATTTTTCTAATATTCTTAATATTCAAAATAATTACTCAATTATGTCTTGTCGAAATTTTTTGCTCCACTCTAGTGATTATTATGACTCGGCTCCTCTGAATATAAATAAATAAATGAGATAGTTAAACAAGTCCAGTACAAGCACAAAACATGTGCATAAGCAAGTAAGAAAGAGACAAAAAGAGAAAAAAAAAAAACATAATATGTTATTGGAAAAATAGGTACAACCTCCATGTAATTAAGATAAAGCTACAAGCACATAAGGAATCAAATAAACGATGGATGTAATCAATATTTATGGTGAAATATTTTATGGCCCAGCCCGTTTTAGAAAATATCTTCTCCCCAACGGTCACCGTGGACAAACAAAGCCCCTAAAAAAATAATTCTGGCCCAGTCCGTTTTAGAAAAATATCTTTCCTCAATTGGTCACAACTCACAAGGGACAAACACAGCCCCTAGGAAAAATATCACAGCAAAAAATCGCTAAAGCAAAACCATATCCTCTTCTCTTTTATAAAACCCCACTTATCTTCGCTCCCCTACCTCTCTAAACCCCTCTTCTCTTCTTTTCTCACTTCACAACCTTATCTCTAACCCTCAAACCCTCCCAAATGGCCACCGCCGCCGCTACTTCCTCTTCTCTCCTCTGTAAAACCCTATCACAACCTAAATCCTTGCAAGGAAGAGCAATAGTCTGTTCTTTCCCTCACCCCTCGAAACCCTTCTCACTCGTAGAACCACTTGCGGTTCTCGCTTCGTCATGCTCTATTTCGCCTCTTGTCAGGAAGGCGAGACCTTTCGACCTAGGTTTCGTGACGAGAGTGGTGGTGTCGGACTTGGATATGGAGCAAGACGAGGAAGGGTTTGAGGAGGAAGAAGATGGTTTCGGTTCAGAGGTATAATTACTTTAGTGTGATAATATTTAATTTAGTTTGTTAAAAAGTAGTTTTTGGAGATGGATGGTGAAATTTTAACTGAATATATTATTACTTCACTGTTTAATAAATAGTTATTTTAGTTTGTTAAAAAGTAGTTTCGGAGATGTATGACCAAATTACTGAAGTTAAGCTTTGCTTAATTTTGAATTGTAATATTGAGATTGGGGACATGCTATGAAAACTAGTAAATTTCAACAAAAAAGAACCTTCGGGTTGGGGCAAGTTGGGATGCTGGAGTTACAATTCTGTGCAAATAAATCACAGTCTTTCAAATAGTTAAAACTTAAAACAGTATATATGCCAGATGTGATTTAAAAAAAAAAAAAAACTGGTTCAGTAGGGATGTACATTTTATTCATATAAACATTTGTTTCAGGATTCGTATGAAGAGGAATCTGATGAGGAAGTGGTGGTGAAAGATGAATTTGACGCTAACTCAAAGCTATTTGTTGGGAACCTCCCTTTTAGCGTTGATAGTGCTCAATTGGCTGGTGTTTTTGGCGAGGCTGGGACTGTTGAGATGGTTGAGGTACATACCTTCTCTCCAATTATTATTAGTTAATGTATTGTTTTTTTCTTGCATGGAAGAACAGTAATTTGATTAATTTAGGATTTTGTATAAATATAAACAGAAATTGACAATGGCTAAAATGATATAAATATCATTGTTCAAAAGGATTTTTTTATTTTTTATGTTTGTGCAGTATAGCAGGATTTAAGTGATAATATCTTATTAGTCAATTTATATATGTAAGCAATGCAGTCTACAAAGAAGGGAAAATAAGAACTGACTTTCATAGTAGTGACATACTTCATTATTCTCCATGCAATAATGCAATTGTTTAATTTTGAAATAATCATTTTGGTATTTTTTTGTTTTGTTAAGGTTATATATGATAAAGTGACTGGAAGAAGCCGTGGCTTTGCTTTTGTCACAATGGGAACTGCACAAGAGGCAGCTTCAGCTGTTGATCAACTTGATGGATTTGTGAGTGCTTGTTAAATGCATTTCTATGTTGTCATTGATGTTTGCTTTAGATGCATTATCTAGTATGAGAAAATATATGAATATATCCTTTTTTTGGTTAATTACACAACAGGTGTTAGAAGGAAGAGAGATAAGGGTGAGGTCAGGCCCACCGCCACCAAAAGATGAATCGGCCCCATTAAGGGGATTCAGAGGTGGGGCCCAAGGGGATGGCTACCGAGGTGGGTCCCAGGGGGGAGATGAGCACAGGGTCCATGTGGGAAACCTTTCATGGGGAGTTGACAACTCCACACTCAAGACACTGTTCAGTGAACAGGGGAAGGTTATTGAGGCCAAAGTAATTTACGACAGGGAGAGTGGCCGGTCTAGGGGTTTCGGTTTTGTCACTTACGGCAGTGCTGATGAGGTTGACAATGCCATCGCCTCACTAAACGGAGCTGTAAGTAGCTTCTGCAGTTTATTTTCTCTCTAATTAGGGTTTTCTTTACTACCATGAACAAAATGGTTTCAATTAGAAGGCTTATGTGCCCAAATTGAAATCCTTCCTTTTTACTAAACTTGTCATTTCTTTCTTTGTCAGGATTTGGATGGAAGATCGATTAAGGTATCAATGGCTGAGGCAAGGCCACCTCGTAGACAGAATTTCTTTTAGAATAATTGGGGCGGTTTATGTTTTAGGCTACTTTAGAGGTTTTGAAGGGTTTAGTTATCGTAAATTTATTGGATTTTGTTGGTACTAAAGCTATGTTGTTGTAATGCTATCTTTCGAATTGTTTTTTTGTATGTTTGTGCGGATCCTTAATAGAAAACAAGTATGCTTTAAATTGACTTCATAGATAAGGCTTAAATACGATATTGTTCTTCTGGTACTTGGACTGGTTCTCGTATGATGTAAATTTGACAGCAGGATTACTGTGGTAGATGTATGTATTTAAATGTATACAATCAATCTACAAGGCGCCATAATGAGATACGGGTGAAAAGATAAGACTCTATAGAAGAGAATTTATTTAATGCACAACTTAATTATTTTACAATGTTGCTACGATGATCTATTTACATGTTGCAAATAGGAAAAAGAAAACCTATAAAATTACTCTTATCAAAATGCTACACTGCTAAGAAAATAAGTATGACGATAAATAGATTATATTGACAATAAAGCAAACTAGAAGTATGCCTTGCTTTGCTTCGGCATTCATCGTGGTGAGTCTGTGATAGGTTGAATTCAGATATTGTACATATCATCAAGTATTTGATAAATATAAAAGGATAGTACAACTATATATATAGATGCAAGTATTACATGGAAGTACTAATTTACAAAACACTGGCTGAGAGTTAATGTTGAAGTACTCTTTGTTGCAGCATATAGAACAATTCATATTAATTTCCTTCTTGAAAATTGAAATTTCCTGTAGATAAAAAATGCACAGCTCGTCTATGCTTTTCCTTTATGAGTCTCAACCTACAAAGTTGTAATTTATATATAGTAAATGAGGCAATGGTTATTAATTCCATAAAGAAGCATACTTGGAAAACAGTATACAGCTTGGAAAGTATCATACTTGGCCTATATTCCTAGAAGAACGGATAACTGAATATGCCACATCAGATATCTTGTATTTCCTATGTCAGTTAAGCTAAACTTTTAATTTGATAAATTATAACTAATACAAAGACAAAGTATGTGACCATAATGAGGTAGACAGAAATTCAAATCCAAGTAGCTTAATGCTTTTAGCTTGTAGACGCTTTTGCAGCTTCTCCTCCTATAGGGTCAAGAAAATAAACAAACATAGAGGAAAGAAAGAATTAAACAAAAGACTCATCAAAGAAAATACCTGAGCAAAGACATGGAACCAAAAGCTTTTTACTAATACGTAATCAAAGCACAAACAGATAAACAGATCGTGATTCAAAGGAGCTTTGTACTTTCTCTTTAAATCCTGAATAGATAAACGTATTGATGATGATTCAATCCAATATAAAATATAGAATAAAAGAAATTAATTAAAGTCTAATGATTAAGTACCTTATCTTTCCCCTTTGATTTATTTTTCTTATTACCAGGCAAAATAGACACATTGCTTCCATCCCAGTTAAGAGCTGTAAATTTAATTAAAAGAAACAAAGACAAACCCATTACTGCTGGGCACCTCAATTAATTTTCAACTTCAAAATTGAGAAAATAAATAGAAACAGAGATAACAATCAATTGTAAAGGACAAAGGTCATACATACTGTCCAACATTTGGACTCAGCAAATTGATCATGCTGGTAATCCTAATTAGCAAATTTGAAAAGATAACATAATAAAAATGAGAAGATTAAAGTAAAAAGAAACTTTTATGGCATTCAATGACAATAACATTTACACTTTCAAATATAAAATGTAAAGATGCCATAGGTTCAAGATATATGGGTAAGTACGGTAATTAACCGGGTATACCAGATAAGAAGGCATTAGACCCATGCATGACAATTCCCTTGTTAGACTGGAGAAAAGCCCGGTAACAGCCACATTGCTTTTCTCATTTTTCTACTACATATAAAGCAAACTTCATCATTAAAGATGGAAAAATGTCTCAAATCAGGGGTGGGGTGGGAAGGGACATTAATGGCACTGCATCACTTTGGTTAATTACAAATGAAAGAGGCAATTTACCAAGTAAGGTGTTTCACAGTTACAACCTTGTACTGTAAATTGTTTCCTTGATGGAGACAGTACCTGCAAAATATCCAATTTAGATCAAATTATTTTTTGGACAGTTCATTTAGATTTTAGCAAATGCTTAATAAAAAATATTTTAGAAAAGTACCTGCAAAGAGTTGCACGAACTATTATTTATCGCCTGTTCAGTCGAAAAACCAGTGACAAATCTCTTTATATCAGATTGTTACAATATTCTGTGAGAAATAATTTTTGTCAGTATATTACAGTACCTACAATAAGTAGTAGAGAAAATTTTATATTTAGAATTTAAGAGAAAGAAAAATGCAATTGCGAGAACAGTAAGACAAAGGGTGTGATTTGAAAACTAAAATAACAACTATATTAATGGAAAACAGAAATTGCGGTTTTGACCCCAAAGAAAGTTGAATTACCAAAGTAATTTTTTTTTTCATTATTGTATAAATTATAGTTAATGAACCTAATAAAGCTTCTTTCATCATTGTTGCATCGTAAATTACTTATATAACATAACAGCAAGTTAATTGCAAGTTTCAGAGAGAGCTAATTTTGAAATTCATCATTGTATGTATTTCTAATTTGACAAAGAGAGACCTTTCAGAGAGAGTTTTCAAGAGAACTTTCAGTGTATACATCTCTGCATCTCCTTCTCTTCATCTAACTTTTGAAATTACACTTCAAAATTTTGCATTTCTGATTCGACAAAGCGGAGATCAACTTAATTGCAACCTAATTGCAATTCATCATTGTATGCATTTCAACTTAATTGCATTTCTAATTGGAAGTTTCAAAGAAAAATGTTTCATATGCTTCTTTAAGATTTGAAGGATTTATTGTGAAGAAATTCCATAAGAAATTCCAATGGAAGGCATCAAAGAAATTCCAATTTTGAAGAGTGACCTGTAGCACTCTTATACTGATCTGACGTACTCTTAAATTGGAATTTCTACTTATGAAACACTTTGATGCCTTCAATTTAGTTAAATGCTTCACTCTTCAAAATTTGTTGCCTTCTCAAGTGCTACAGGTCACTTTGATGTGATACAGGTCAATGGAGTGATACAGGTCAATGGAGTGATACAGGTCAAAATTGGGGTCAAAGTTGCTACATGTCAATGGAGTGATACAGGTCAATGGAGTGATACATAACTCTTATCTAATACAGATTGCTACAGGTCACTCTTCAAAATTTGTTGCTACAGAATTGCAATTTGTTGCTACAGATCAGTCTATATAAGAGTGCTACAGGTTACTCGTAGATTTCGGCAAAACTGAGAAACAATTGCTACTGGTAGATTTCGGCAACGTCTATATAAGAGTGCTACAGAATTGCAATGAGAAATGTAGATTTCGGCAAAAATGAGAACTATATCTTCACAAAAGTGGAATAAGTAGAAAAGCTACAACAGCTTGGAAGAATTTGACTAAATAGCTACAAAACCGTAAACCCTAAAGACCATTAAAAAGAAAAAAAAATTTAACAAATTGAGAAATCCCAAATTGGATGAGAAGGGAGAGCAACAGTGCCAAATACCTGAGAAAAGGTGAGGCGGAACAGGAAAGGTGAGGCAGAAGCGAATTGAAGCCGTGTGTTGAAGCCGTCCGTTGAAGTCGCTGAGGGAGGGGAAGAGTGCTGAAGTCGCGCGGATTGAACGGAATGGGTTGATAGGCGAGGCAGAATAGGTTAGGAGAGGAAGAAGGTGTCGGAGGAAGAAACGAAGCTCGTATAGAAGGTTTGAGAATGAGGGAGGAACCTTCGCGGCTGAAAAGAGGGGAGGCGAAAGAAGAGAGGGGAGGCGCGATCGCTGAACCGAGGGGGGCCACTCGCTGATACGGGATCGCTGATTCGGGGGGACCACTTGTCTGTGTAACTGTAGATGAAACTGTTCACTCATGGATCGGAAATTAAGTACTAAGATAGATTTGACAGTTGGCATAACGGTTATCAAATTTTGAATTGTATATTCTTTACGCTTAAAATAGGTCAACTTTCAAATAAAAAATTATTAGTTGTAACCTGCATTCTGTTGAGGGACTCCAAAATTCTTCACTTGACAACCTCTGTCAGACTTTAAAAAAAAGAGACTTGATTACAATAATCCATTTTACCCACTTTATCCACGAGAGTAAACGTGCCTATCAATGTCAATACCATTGTGGTCTCGCGGATACTCTTGCTACTAATAATGATACTTTCGAAAATAACAATTTTTATTGGCATACTCTCGACAATAGTCATATAGATAAACCATATTCTTCTAGTTGCAAGTTCTTAGTAGATTGTCTTGCTCCATGTTCAAGTTCAAGCTTGCAGCATATTCTCTTTTCTTTTTCTTTTTTTTTATGTAGCAGGCAAATTGTCTATTATGATTTTCATTAATACAAAAAAAAAGTTACAAAGTGATGTGGTTACATATAGAGTGGAAAAATGGCACGGTGGAGCCGGCTCCGTCACGGAACGGCACGACACGTGTGTCAGTTACGTGTCGTGACTCGCGTATTCCGTGCCGTGATCATCTTTTGAAACTTTGACACGGCACGGCACGTCACATGAAAGATCTAGTCACGGCACGGCACGGCACGTGGTCATGCGAGTCATGTGTAACTAGGACCATTAGATATTGATCAAATGGTGAATCTTGAATAAACTAACTTATATTATGATTAAATTGTCACGCGAGTCACGTGTGGTCACGGCACGTTTGGATCCGGCGTGACTCACGTAGCGTGACTATTTGCGTGCCGTGACCACGGTTTGAGTTGAATTTCAGGTTTGCGTTGGTGGGGTCATGAGAGCCACGGTTTTTGTTTCTTTGATGCCAAGGTTTAGACAGACGACGGTTGCTTGTTTAGAGAAATTCTCAAATTAGGAGCAGCAGAGAAACTTCTCCGTCCCTCATGATACAATTTTTAAAGCGGT
This sequence comes from Carex kokanica, assembly GCA_025461125.1. Taxonomy (NCBI): domain Eukaryota; kingdom Viridiplantae; phylum Streptophyta; class Magnoliopsida; order Poales; family Cyperaceae; genus Carex; species Carex kokanica. The sequence continues at coordinate 324,618 of JAJGRX010001056.1, read as the reverse complement.
GGAATATTTGATTGAGCAGAGAACTTGGGGCAACGTGCGCGCAGCTCCTATTTGCCTTTGTCCCTGTCTCATGTTCACCGATTAATCTGATTATATGTAGTTTAAGTCGATGAGAATGAAAACATTTTTGGTTCATGACTGCCCCATACTAATTAACGATAATTTTTAGGCAACTACAGAGAAGCAAATGCAGAATTAATAATCTCTTCCACAGACAAATCACTTGAGAGGCTCGGCTCGCTGAGAAATTAATCAATAAACAAACATTATGTTATATAAATGGACTAAAAAAAAAAATACAATTATAATTTTTAGATTTGGTAAATTTAACATTGGCTACCATAATCATCAAATAATGAATCATTTCCATGTTAAGAAAATAGAATGCATAAATTGTTGAATTTGTTGCTAACCCCGTTGGATTTAATGCCAACATTGAGCATATATGTAATCTAATTATGGATTGTTTACTGTCATATAGTAAATTAAAGTGATCAAATAAGATAATAGACAATCAATATATTCATTAGGATGTGGTCTATAAATGTGTAGAACAATTTAGGCAGAGATCAAATCATTGATGGACTGATTCTGAGATTTGTAATTTAGAAAACTGTCATTTAAGATGATTGTGTGGGCCACAAGAATATTAATGCAGCCGCACGTTTTTGATGCAGTCGCACAAATACCTTTTTCAAGTTGACAGATAACCAGATAAGTTACTATATATAAGGATTGGTCCCCAAGACACAAGATAACACAGAAGACATACGTTTTTCTCTTTAGAAAAGCACAGCTCTGTGTGTCTTCTCTTCTTCTTCCACCATCAAAGAATAGAGAAGAGAAATCCATTAGGAAATTTGGAGATGATTTCTCAAGGACCATATTTTGCTGTCTTGGAAGACTTATTCCTACGACCATACGACAAAACAACAAGAAGGGCTTCTTGACATTAGAGTCTAGTTTCGCGCTCACGGAGACGGTTGGTGATCTCTCAAAGGATCGAGTTACTCCATGGAAACATACATGGAATCAGGTATTATGTTCCGCACTTAAGATTTATGTTTTATGAGTCGGCTTTGGCATAGGACGGTCCTTAGGTTAAGGTGGGGAACTGTTTCTCCTTTCCCGAGATGTAAGTGTTTGACCTCTAGATGAGATGTAATTGTTTGATCTCTAGATAAGACGTAATTGTTTGGCCTTTATGATTGCCCAACATAAATATGACAGAGTCGGATCTTTCGCATTTCTCTGGGATCTTATATTAACCTTCTAAATTAAGGAATATTGACTTGCTACCTCACGTAGCTTATGACAATCTTTTTTTCAGATTTATAACTTGGTCCTACGTACACTTCGTGATTAGTTTTCGTCATCAGTTTTTTTTCTTTTTGGTCTCCTTTCATATATATTTTTTTTCTCCCAATTTATATAGACGAATGGTCCAAATTAATTCCAACCGAACCAGATTCAATTTGACGCCTATGAAAACTATAAGTGGTCCATTTTGAGATTCGTGTCAGGTTAAACGAAACGGTCCAGATCTACTGATTGCACCTCGTTGATCCGAATTCAACAAGACCACCTAGCTGATCACTTATAATCTCGACTGCTAGGTGTCATGAAGTGCTTTATTAAACATAACATTTATACGATGATACAAGGTCCAAATTTGACTAATAAGGTCAACTCGGATAGAGGAGAGCAACAATTCAACGCCCGTATAATATCAAATTTTGACTTAAAAACTTCATGATGCCTGATTTGACTAATAAGGTCTACTCGTTCATTATTTGTACAATTTGAATAAAGAATCAAATCGTACCACTATCCACATATCCTTTTTTTCCCCATAAACTAGACTATTCGCTTATAATGCGAATCTTTTTTCTTTTTTAAGCTCGAGAAATATTCGAATTAGATATCTTTAACTGTTTTGTGAGTACTTTTAAATTTAAGTTGGAAGTGTTGGACTGTGCTTCGCGCACACCAGGTACATTTGGAATACAAAAAAAGGGGAAAAAAATCAATTTACTTAAAAATTCATAATATTGATTCGAGATTTTTATGTAGGTTAACATGAATACAAGTTTTGGTTGCATTACCGGGCCGTCTCGTCGGTAACTTTGTCATCCACACCCTTTTTCTCCAAATTCCTTGGATTATAAATTTAGAATTATAATTTATTAATAATGAAGGGAGTATTTGGCGTGCTATCGGATGTATAGTGACATGTCGTGCTATTGTTTTGAAAACCTATCATATATGTTTCAAATGACAAATTCATACCGTTGAAGTCGATCTACTTCAAAAGTGATGTGTTTACATGCTGAATTTATAAATTTTTGAATTCATTTAATATAAAATCAAGTAGTCAAAATATGATGAAATATACTTAATTTGACTTTGTACAAAATGAGTTCAAAAATTTATAAATTGTGCATGTTAACACATTACTCGTGAAATATATCATTTCAACGATTTAAATTCATCATTTGGATCCACTTACACCTTTTTTTTTGTGACACCGGATTACACCCTATATTTTCAAAGTCCAAACAGTCGATCCAAACCGTTCAACATGATGGATATATTAAAATGTGCTTGTAGATCAACTTTTACATGTTTTTGAATTTTTTTTACTATTTATTAAGATGGGTACAAAAATTCAATGGTCTGAAAACAACGATTTTGTAAAATACTTAATAAATAGTAAAAAAATAAAAAAAATGTAAAATTTGATCTGCAAGCACATTTTAATATATCCATCATGTTGAATAGTTTGAATCGACTGTTTGAACTTTGAAAACTTTGAAAATGTTGAATGTAATTCGGTGTCACAAAAAAAGAGTGTAAGTGTCCCTCATATTATATCAAAGCTTGAATAAATAACCAAATCACACAACTATCCCCCTTATCCTTTTTCTTTTAATTTATTTAAGCTCGATAAAATAAATATTCAAATTAGAGATCTGAACTATTTTGTAAGTAATTTTAAATATAAGTTGGACGCAATGAATTAAGAGCGTCCATATATTCAAATTTGGACGCCACATTTTTAGAATGTCTTGCTAAATTTTCGGATGCGTCATTGTTAAAGCATCCTGGTTTAGCTAGCTTTTTAAAAGAAGAAAGTAGGAAATACAAATTTATCAGGTTATATATGACCGAGTTTACTCTTTCGACTCCTTTTAATCTTTTAATTCGTGCATAGCTTTTTAAAGCACATTGAAGCGGTAATTGCAGGACGCTGGAATGTAGTGCATCCATGTAGAATTGTAGATGACTCGTCTGGCTAATTCAATTTTTTTTTCTAGGCCTAAAGCAAAATGCTCAATGACATGGCATTTGCCATCATGATCCAACATTCCAACGGCCCTCTTTATCACATTCATAACCGCACAAATTGTTGTGACGATTGATAAAGCTCACGGGATCACTGATTATACGCACCGCATGATCAAGCATGCTCTCATGGAAAATAAGTCCTATTTTTTGCATGTTAGCAAAATTTTGTGTGGCAACACACGACAACATACCTATTGCTCTTGGTTGAATTATTTTAAATGGTAACACATAACATATTATTATGGAATGGAAAAATGAGACAGATGATGAAGATACTGAGCTGCAATAAATTATGTTTCATCTTCCTTCTTATTCTTCTTTTTCGTAAAATGTTCCGGAATGATATAGTCACCCTGATTTCATTGCAACTGAACGCATATATAGTTGGAGAAAATGACTGTCATGGTTTTCTATTTCACACACACACACACACACACACACATTTTCTAAAATCTCTTGATAATAGATATTTTACAATTAATCTTGACAATATATTTTCAAATCAAATTAAAAATTCTAAATAATAATTTATTTTAGCAGGACAAAAATACAGTGTAGGGATAAATTATGCACAAATTAAGAAATACTTTTATAATGAGTTGTAACTGCACGTATATTGTTGCGGCCAAATTTATTTCAAGTTACATAATTTTTTTCATATTATTTTTGGTTGTAGTTTCATATTTGATTTATTTATTTATACCACATACAAGTTTGTACCAAACTAACATATGATTTATATTTAAATTATTCAGATTTATCTCAAAGTCAGACAAATTTTGATCATAAATTAATATTTTATTATAATTTTTTACAAGCTCATCTTTCAACGCATACAATTTTTTATGAAATAACATGTAATTTTATTTTTGAGCTATTCAAATATATAATTGATATTATTGTACAAACACGGAAAAAAAGAAGTCAAATTTGATGACATTTTTATAATTTTAGCACGCTTGCTAATAAACCTAATTATAAAAGAAAAAACACAAAATTCATTTCATTCAAAAGTATTTATTTATGGATCTCATTTGAAAATAGAAAATCAAGCAGAAAACGTTCATATTTTTAGATTCGAAAAATTCATCACAGATCGGAGGAAAAATGGATTAGAATGATCGGAGAAAAAAAAGAGAGTGGGTGAAAGAATTTTTTTTTTTTTGGCTTAAAGACAAAAGTAGTTAGAAGTTGAACTACCCAGATTTTAGGATTTAAGGCTTGTAGACAGAGGCTTAAAGAGTTGTGAGTAACATTTTAAAGGGTTGTAAACAAAGCTATAAAAGCTTGGACATGGACAGCGCCGACATTTTAGAAGGTCGAAGGACTCGGGAGGTGATAGGGCTAAATAAGTAGTGATTTTTCCTATCACTTAACCTAAAATATCGTCAAATATGGAGTTACAAATATCCAAAATAGGTCGAATCATATTACTTTTGCTATTTTCACTTGATTTTGTAGAATTGTAGATTTATGGTGTTTTTAAGGCTAAAACATGCATAAAATGAAGTATTTTGGACAAGCAGGTCTCAGCCATGCAGTTGACCATCCATCCGCATGCGAGTGGAAGCCGCCAAATGCATAAAAGGTGCACTGCAATAGAGAAGAATAGCACAGCGCAAGAGTTCCATGTGGATGTATGTCCAACCGCATGCGACCCCCTTCAGCCGCATGTGATAACTTACAGATAACAGTTACAGCAGTAAACTTGGCAGCTAAGTTCCACTAAACCCACTAACACATGATGGACGAATCACGACTCATCTCTCTATCTTGACAGGAGTAGATATCTTAGTAGACTATAAATAAACTAGATCTAGGATTTACTAAAATAGTCAATTAGAAATATCACATAAACTCCATTAGAGTTAGGGTTAGAAGAAGGCGAAATCAGCCAAGAGATAGAGACGGTATATAGGAGATCAAAAGAGACTATTTAGATGTATTCCTTCCATTTCTCTCTTCTTTATTGCTTTATCATGTCTCTTGTATTTGCTTTCATTGTTGATTTAACCATAAGAGGCTAAACACCTTTCTAGGGTGATGACTTGTAATCTTGAATTCTTATGAGTTTAATCTAGTAATTTCATTTTATTTATCTTATGCGCTTGATATGAATTCTACTACACTTTATTATTTGTATTTTTATCTTAATTTGGTGCATGCTAACCTCCCCCGTATGGTAATAGCCACACTATAGTGTTTAGGCGTATAAGGTTGACCTATTAGGAATATAATACAATTATCTAGATCCAATAAGGGAGATAGACGTAACTGTTGATAGGGCTGTAAACGAGCTGGGCCCTAGCTCAGCTCGTTAATTCTGGACCGAGCTTTTACCGAGCGAGCTGGAACTCGTGACGAGCCAGACCGAGCTGGCTCGCGAGCTGACGAGCTGGCTCGCTGGGTCTGGTTGGATCTTGTTTTAACCGAGCTGGACCGAGCCAAGCCGAGCTGGACCGAGCTGGACAGTATAAAATGTACACAAATTCATACAAATTTACAAATTAATGCCTAGCCGAGCTAGCTCGTTCTGGACCGAGCTAGTGGCGAGCTGGCTCGTTAACAGCTCGGTCCAGTAACGAGCGAGTTGTTAGCGAGTGAGTCAGGTGCGAGTCACGAGCGAGCCACGAGCTACGAGCTTTTTTGACACCCCTAACTGTTGATTCCTTGTGATCTGATCTCAGTTAGAAACCTATTAGTTTATAGATCTACAGACAAACGTCGTGTTCTATATATTACTAGTGGGATAATCTCGGTTATTTCAACTAAGGAAGGTAATAAGGAATGACGTAATTGTGAACTTAAATTATTCTAATCTGGGTAATGGAGACTTATTATTGATCTCTATGAAATTGATTAGGATAAAGTCTGGGTCTCATCCCCTTACTAGTACTTTTTGATTAGGGTATTGCAACAAGATAATGAGTAGTACTAATACAGGATTAGCAGCCCTCAGATTTGCATTTGATACCAGTTCAGGTATTGCATACGGTTATGATCAAACCGTATGCGACATTCGATTAGATTTAAGAACTATAATTGACAAGTTTAGTACTCGCATGCGATTGGTGACAGCACCGCATAAAATTGATTTTTAACTAGAAACTATATTAAATGAGTAAGAATGATAGAAAGCCTCATCTCTAGAAGTCTTCTTCTGCACACATAATCTTTACTTCAATACTAATTGTCTCGATAAAACAACTTATCCAACCAAACAAACAACACTATCCCTGTGGACCGACACTCCGATCTATAATATACGATAGATTCATACGTTTGTGTATCAATTATAAAGTAGACAATTAAGGTTATAAATATTATTAGCTCTGTTTTTGACCCACTAGGGGGCACGGACGGAAATTTGTTTGAGAATCAATTATCAGGCTCCAAATAAGAATATCAAATCTAATAGTTTTATTTTTTATATTTGAGTTTTAAATTTGAAGCTATTAACGTTTTGAAAATAGAAACATTTGAACACTCCTTTTTTTACAATTAATTTTGACAATATATTTTCAAATTAAATTAAAAATTAAAAATAATAACTTTTTGCACAAATTAAGAAATATTTTATAGTGAGTTCATGAGTTGTAGCTGCATGTATAATGTGACGGCCAAATTTATTTAAAGTCACGTAACTTATTTTGGTTGTAGTTTAATATTTTCTTTACCGTTCGTACCAAAATAATGATTTTATTTTAAACTATTCATATTTAGTCAGACAAATTTTGTTGATACGATTTTTTAGAAATAGCATTTAATTATATTTTTGAACTATTCAAATAAAGAGTTCAAATACATCATGATTTTGTGCTCCAATATACTTCACATCATTTATCTCCATTTTCAAAGTCTGAAGAGTTGATTTGAACCGCTCAACATGATCTTCATAATAAAATATTCTTGGAGACCTAATTTTATATTTTTTAGAATCTTTTTACTATTTTTTAACATTATCAACTTTTTAAGATGGTCTAAATCTTCTTAAAACAGTTATTTTGTATCTATCTAAAAAAATAGTAATTTTTTTTTAAAAAATATAAAATTTGGTTTCGAAACATATTTTATTATGAAGATCATGTTGAGCAGTTCAGATCGACTGTTCGAACTTTAAAAACAAAAATAAAATATGTGGAGCAAATTGGAGCACAAAATTACAGTGCATTTGATTTTAGAGCCCTCCTCATTCAAATATATTTTGATAATATTCTACAAATATATATAAAACTAAATTTAGCATCCTTGCCGATAAAATCAATTATAAAATAAAAAATAAACTAAAACGATACAAAATTCATTTTTTCTGATAATTGCTGCTTCTCCTCTCCGCCATGGCTCCCCGGGATCCCTCCGTTTTTGAAGAAATATTGGCTGCCGCTGCTGCTGTTCGCCGTCGGTCTCTTTTTCCAGCTAGTCGTTCTTCCTTCCTCTTACCCTCCTACCCACTACGATGGTTTTCCTCTCAATTCTATCTTGAATTTTAATTGATCGTCTTTTATTTTGTTCTCGCGTGACTTTTTTTTTGTCGTTTGAACGTAGTGCTGAAATTGGGGAGATACGCTTCTGTTGAAGAAGTCAGAAAATCGTACGAGCAATTCTCGCAAAAATGGTACGTTTATATTTACTGGTCTTTGCTTAAATTGCAATTGTGGCTCTGATTGTCATTTCGCTCTCAGTTTTTGGTTGGTCCTTTCATCAATTTTATTTTGTCTTATTCTGTTATCTTTTTTGTATAATTTTTAATTGAAGTTTTCGAGAGTTATTTTAGGGCTCTATTGATATTTATTACCTACACAACAAGACATGAGAAAATAACCTGGAAACAACATATAAAAATAAGAACACCAAAACCTGTGAGACACCTGTATGCTCTTGCCAGCGTTCCAATTCTTAATATCTAGATTATGCATGGTTGGATCATATTGAGATAAAGTAGTGAATTTATGATTTATTTCCTTTTTTGTACTGTAATCTCAGTATTATGTAATAACATGATTAAACCATGTCTCAAGGAAACACACTTATACCATGAAATTACATTAAGGTGACAGCTTTAACAATGTTAAATACCCCACTCAGTTTCAGGTTTTATTTGATTTGAACCGGAATACATAGCGAATACATATCTAGATTGAAAATTTAATTTTAATTCTGTTTGTGACTTTTGTTTGTATTTATAATTTAGTTTGTTATACTCAGTAACTGACATCTTATTTCTGTAAAATTAGGCTCTCTGATTCAGATCGGCCAACAGCAGTTGAGTTTATCAAGGTGAGACTAAAGTCTTTCTCTAAGCATTGATTTAAACAGCTTATATGATAAGCTGAAAAAATATAAATTAAGAAAAGAAAATGCCTCTGATCATTTTTTCTTTTTATAATTTCATCTAATATTGTATTATTGGACTTTGTTTTACTCATAATGTATAAAGGCACTTTCATTAAAAACTACTCCCGATTGTTAATAATTTTATCTCTTATTATATTATTTGACTTTGTTTTACTGTAAATTCGGTGCTTTACCTTTTAATTTGTACTTCAGATACGCTATGCATTTGAGCTGTTGTCTAATCCTATCTTGAAGAAATACTATGATCTTTTTGGTCTTGACAAGCAACAGGTGTGCTTGATTTCTTTACCTAATTCCAATATATGATAAGGTTAAAAGGATGATATCTATTTTCTTACATTTTATTTTCTGGTGTTATATAGGATGTTTTTGTGTCGATCAAAGAACAGCATCAAAATGAGGAGGATTACACAAAAATAAAGCTCCCCTTACTTAATCCATCCTCCTATGGTACTCTTTAATTTATTCAACTAATGTTTTTTACTTTATTTATTTATTTATTTATACTTCTGTTTGCAAGCAACACTAGATGTCTAATTTTGTCAGCATAGCCGTAGTGTTGTTTTAAACTGCAAACAATGTGAATATTGTCTTTTATACTTCTATTTTCTAAGTATATATGAAACCAGTCTGCTTATGAGGTCTTCCCAACCTTACAAAAGGAAAAATGTTCCAAGTTTTATAAAATTGCTAATCCATTTGGTTGAAGTTGAGTATAACCATGTTGAAAGTGATAAAATTATAACATCGTCTCTTGATCCATTGCTACTATGAAAGTGATCTTTGTTATTCTTGAATTTAATAGAAACAGAAAAACTTCCTTAATGGGCAGTTATAGCATTATCAATTGATAGGACAATTTTTTTTAGTTAATTAGTTCATTTTCAAATAATTTAACTCTTTTAATAATTGCTGGGCATTATTTGCATAACCAAAAGTATGTTGACTGTGATGCTATCCAAGCAATGGCGGATATTATTTGCAGACTTGTTAGCATGTACAGCTTAATTTACAAAGAATTATAACAATTTGTCAAAAAAATTTGCAAGTTTTTGAACTATTTTATTAATAAAAGTGGAAACCTAATGGTACGGTAATTTGTAGATTCAACCATAGATGCTTTTAATGTAATTGGACATGAGGAGCTCATGTCAGGCGCTGACAGAGAAAAGCCACTGCTTGTTCAAGTAAGTTTCCAGTACATAATATAAATGCATTTGTCATTGTTTTGATATACTTGATGTAAAGCAACAATTATGTTATATGTGACAATTTGCCACTGAAGTCTTGCTCTTGTTATTTTTTTTTTAAATTAGGTTTATTCAAACTGGAGCCCTCGGTGTGCTCAGTTTTCTGACAGCTGGAAGAGAATTGGTACACTTCTCCTTTAATTATACCACCGTACCTGTATAGTTCAATTTGATTTACATACCATTGATTTATATCTGCAGTGCCATTTGATTTGCAAGCGCTGATATTTTACCAAAATATTTAGATGTTTGTGTATTTGATCATGCATACTACATTCACCTCACATGCGTACAAATTTATGATGCCATGAAGAGAAATGCATTACTGAATTTATATAAAAAATGTGCAGCTAGTCTACTAGATGGTTTAGCTGATACTGGCATGGTTGAAATCAGTGATGTCGAACTTGCAGCATATCATGCAGACAAGAAGTTTGCTAAACAGCCTTTTTTTCGCAACGGTAAATTTATTTGTCATGTTCTTTTGTATTTGTCTTGTGGATATATTACAATGGGCATCGTACTAATACAATACAGTTAAATGTAAGCGACACATGACAAAAAGTGTCTTTCTTTGTTGACGGTGAATTGTTGATCACTCTTAGCCAACAATTATATCTCAATAAATATCCTTTTGTCTTAATTTGATATGAATAATCACTTGCTAATAATTTTCAGGTTTACCGGCACTTGTTGCTTACCCACCTTTCTGTAGGAGTTCAGATTGCTATATGAGGTAGATAATATAATACTGAATTATCTGGAAATTTCTATGGTATTTTTATTGTATCACGGCAAGATCCAAAATATGGTCTTGTTTCAGTCGCAATTAAACACGGCAAATGCATCACCTTTTGTGGTAGTTTGTTATTTTGTGAAAAGAAATCATGATAGGCCTTGGGAAGATATCTAACATGCATTTTGTTATTTTATTCTGGGAATCTTGTAAAGTATTTTTTTTTTACTTGTTTGTTTAAAGCCTTTGCTTATCTATATCTAGGTACCAAGGAGAGCTTTCGGTTGATGCTGTTATTGATTGGACAGCAACATATGTTCTCGGTTTGCCTCGCATTTTGTACTACTCCAAAGAAACACTGGTAATTATTATTCTTGCTTATTAGTTCGTTAATTGCAAATCTCAACTTGTATTTTTGTTTGTTATCATGAGTAATCAAAAGAATACTTATAATAAAATTCAATTTCAGATGCAGAAGTTCTTTGCAAATGTTGCCTACCACAAGGTAACTAATTAGCATTTATTCCACATAAACTTATTAGAAATATAGTTTCTTTTGTATGGATCCAGCGCCAAGATTTATCTTTGTTTGCTGATATATCTGATTGGTATTTAAGTAGTATTGTATAAATTAAATGAAAGATTAAATGTCCACTTGGAATTGAAAATGTTTCACTTTTATAATTCTAAAATGGACCTGAACCATAATAGATCATCTCTTTCCACCTATATCAAGGAAATTAATGGGGAATTTTACATTGTGCCCTCTTTTTTCAAAACATAGAACAAAATACCCTCATCTCAAATTTCCTAACAAAATGCTCTTGTGGACCCCACTTTTCTCCTCTCTTCCCCTCCCTCCCACTTCTCCCTATTTACTTCCCTCTATTCTTTGTTTAAATAGAAAAATACAACTATAATTTCATTCATGTTTTGAATTATTTTTACCTTTTTTGTATATAACTGATTAGAATTAAAAATTATAGCATAAAATTTTATTTGCTTAAATAAATTTTATTTTTAATTTGCATATTTTTTTAACATAGACATTCTATTTAGTTTATTCGTTTTAAAATTTCATATTCCTATTTTTAACAATTATAAAAAATTTATCACATCACATGTTAAGAACAATTTAAATTAGGATTGGTCAATTGAAATGATAATGTGATAAATTAGATTCTTTAATGAAATAATAATGTGGTCAATTGAAGATTAATGTAATTATATTTCCGTACTTTTCATTCTTTACTGTATTTTTTATTTTTCTAGACTATTTAATTTAATTTCTGCTTAACTATTTAGTTTCTAGACTATTTACTCAACTAAGTTAAACTGGGGGAAATTGAATTTAACTATTTCACCTTGTTATCAATAATAAGTAATGTACCTTTAACCTATTACTTGCTTATGAATTTAGGTATTTCTCCTCTGACTTTCCAGTCAGCCCATAAATAAATTAAATTAAATAGTATAGAAAAAAAATATAGTAAAGAATGAAAAGTACGGAAATATAATTACATTAATTTTCAATTGACCACATTATCATTTCATTTAAGAATCTAATTTATCATATTATCATTTCAATTGACCAATCCTAATTTAAATTGTTCTTAACATATGACGTGATAAAATTCTTATAATGGTTAAAAGTAGGAATCTGAAATTTTAAACCGAATAAACTTTGATAGAATGCATATGTTTAAAAAATTATATGTTACTTAAAAAGATTTTATAAAATAAGTTAATACATTGTATTCTAATTATTTTTAAAAGGAGCCATATGCTGAAAAGATTATATCTATAAGCTAATGTTATGCTTTCTGATCTAAGCAAATAAAATTTACACTACAATTTTTAATTCTAATCAATTACACACACAAATTTTAAAAAAAAATTAAAACATGAATGAGATCATAGTTGTATTATTTTATTTAAATAAAGAATAATGAGGAGTAAATAGGGAGGGGTGGGAGGAAGGGGAAGAGGAGAAAAGTGGGGTCCACAAGGGCATTTTGTTAAGAATTTTGGAAGGAGGGTATTTTGTTCTATGTTTTGAAAAAGAAGGGCATTATGTAAAATGTCCCGAAATTAATGTCATTTAGGAGGATTATGCCACCTTTTATTCTTTACTTATTTGTTTATTTACATATCTGTATGCTGTGAAAAAAGGTCAAAATATTGCTCTTTTCAAGTACGGGTGAACGTGCTGCCCCATTCCTGCGCAAATTAGCACTGGAATATTCAAATTATGTGGCATTTGCAAATATTTTATGGACAGAAGAAGATTCTCAGTTTTGGTGGAACTCGTATGTTTTCAAATTTGAACTCTTAATTATACTTCAGCTTCTTTCCTTTTGTTACTTGTATGCTGGTACCGTACCTGAACCAGATTTAAGTAAAGGACTTCTCTTTTAACTGTACACGAGGAGTTAGTTTTGAACTGTATAATAAAGTAGGGACTTTGAAAAATTAAAAAAGGTTGGGAGTTCCTCAGCAATTCCTCAATAGATATGGAGTCCTATATTTTACGGAGTTGACTTTTTATTGTTTTTTTGCCTGAATAGTTGATTGAATTAAAATATCTATTTCTGGGTCAACAAAATCAGGTTAAGGGTTGAATCAGCTCCTGCTTTTGTACTTTTAAAGGGCTCGGTTACTGATCCAGCTGTTTACCATGGTAAAGTGTTATCCTCTCTCTCTTTTTTTTTCTTTCCCAATTTTTGTTCCCAATTTATTTCTTTTTTCTATGACAGGATTACCAAACAGATCAGAGCTCATAAAACTTATTGAAGACCACAGGCGCCAAGGTATCAGTCACACAGCTTTTTCTCTGACACTTGTTTAACTTCTTATTTAGCAGTTTGGTTATTTATCTGTTAGAATATACAAGTTTAATCTCAGTTGTTTTCAAACTCCTTTAGTAAAATGCTTCACATATTGGTCATTGATCCTTTTGGTTGAAAAAAAAAAAACAGGCGCAATTGGTACTTTATTTTTAGATTCAGATGATCAGCCTGTTCCTAATTCAAGAATTTTATACAAAATATGAGCTGTGGAGGGGGTGAAACTCACTTGCTCCCCCAGGGGCGTATCTCAATGCATGCCAAAGGGTGTTTAGCCACCCCTATGATTTTAAAATTTTTAATTATGTATATTAAAATTTAATTGAATTGAATTTTCTCAAGTTTTATATAGTTCACTCCCCCCTCATGAAATATCAACTGCGTGCTTGTAGACTAGTAGTTAGAATCCCATGTTGTGGTTGTGGAGACTTGGGTTCAATTCCGAGCTACTACACAATATCCATTTTTGTATTCATGTTTCAGCCCCCCCCAATCTAAATTTTCTAGTTCCACCCCTGTGCTCCACCCTTCACTTCCTCTCTTATGCCTTTCTGGAGCACAACCTAATAAGATCAAGATATGATTAATGTCTTGTCTATGAACCATGTAATATATTATTTCTTTTTTTCTTTTGGCCTCTCAGAAATACCACAGTTAAGGAGTGATACGGCAACACAACTCGGCTGTGATGCAAAAGGCCATTCTCGTGCTGGTTTTGAAACTTTGGTTTGGTACTGTGTGATTGTGGCTGGCCGACCTAGTTCTGAACTTAGTAAAATGCGAGAAGTAAGTATATTTCCAATTTCTTATTATAATTAGTACTACCAAGATATTTTTTATAAAATTCTAGAGTTTATACGCAAATTTAAGCACCTATAAACACTGTAAGAAAGGGATAATAACCTGAGTTTGGATATGAATCTCTCTCTCACACAATATCTACATGTATATATATAAATTTATTTTCATGTATTAAAGAGCTTATGGGTCCTTATGTTGTCTTGGGTATAGTATTTTGTCGATAGCACGTAGAACTAATCTGCCAATTTTTATATATCACTCGCCCAATGCACTTACTGTGGTTCTTTCTGCTTGGTGTAAAAAACAGTTGATGCACTCAACCCGGGAGAAACTGACAGGCTATGGTGGTGCCGGCCAAATTGAGAATCTCGAATTGCTAAATGACGCGGCCACTTCTCCTGCTGCTATTGCCTTCAAGGATAATCGTCTAAGTTTTGCTTGGCTTGATGGAGATGTGCAAAAGGTAAAACCCCATTCTGCAAAAATTATATAAAATAATAATAATAATAATAATAATAATAATAATAGTAATAGTAATAATAATAGTAATAATAGTAATAATAGTAATAATAGTAATAATAATAGTAATAATAGTAATAGTAATAGTAACTGTTATATATAATTGTAATAGTAATAAATAAAAATAAATAGGGGTTGTTACAAAACAAAATGCACGTGTATAGAAGGGCTTCTTCGTGAAGTAGGAACCATCTTAGAGGCTTCTTTTTTGCATATTTTCCAAAAGAAAAGAAAATAAATATGGGGTGTCTGTAGTAATTCTAGGAGATAAAAGTACACGGTTACTTGGCAGACATCGTGAACTTCAATTCAATACAAAGAAGACACAAGCAAAGAAAAAAAAATAAAGCTAGATGGTGCTCAAGCAATATGGATATGATACCAGGCATAGCACCTGGCATAGGATTTTGTTGACTTCTCAATTTATTGTTTGATCTTTTGTTGTAGAAACTTTGCCTATTTTACCTGAACCCAGAGGATGCTGAAGGAGCATGTGGACCCCGATATGGAGATGAGGAGTCGCCTCGTGTTTTCATAGTTCGGTTTCAGAGAAGGACAAAGGAGGAAGAGGAGAAAATCCAGGAAAAAACAAAGAATAATGTGATGCAATCTCTACTACAGGAGGGCGGCAATTCGGCCTCTCTGCTTGTTGCAAAATATAATGGAACACAAGAAGCTGATGAGGTACATATGTATATATATTTTTTTTTTCAGATTATATGTTTACTTGGATGGGACAAAATTTACTAGATGAACATAACTTTTCTAGTTTGCTCAAGATAATAATACTGGTAAGCTTACACTGAGAAGTCATGGATAATTTGACCTGATTGCAGATTGTTAAGTGGATCAGTCAGATAATAAAGGATGGCGAAACTCATGCAATTCCCTTTTTTGTAAGTTCTTTATAGCTTGGAGAAAGAAAAAATAGTAAAGTGTAAGATCAAGAAATAGTTTTCCATGCATTTTTTTTTCTTACTAATTATTTCTGTTGATCAGGATCAAAAGGTACCTGATCTTGAATTAGAGGAGCCAAGTAGAGTATGGTTAAGTGGTACTCGTACTGTACACTCGGCTGGCAGTGGCCTCGTCCAGAGGGTTAAAAGTGTCATTTCACTTGTAAGTGATTATGCAGGGGATCCTCGGATAGGCCCCAGCTTGCTTCTATGTGCGTGCATATCGTTTGGGGCGATTTGGCTTAAAAATACCAGCCCCTCAGTTCAATCCTCAGACAATCGCCAGGTAATATACTACTTTAAAAGCCTTTGTTCTTATAATTGCATCATCTATATTTCACTAATTGTTGCATTTTGCAAATAACAATCAATAAAACTGAACCAATTTTTGAGAGTTCTTTTTTTTCACCAACCTAAGTTGAGCAAAATGTGACCATGGCTTTTGCCCACCTCAACGGGTGTTGTGTTCACATAAAAGTTTAGTCATGAATATGGAACTTTTGTATATGCAAACATATATATTAGATTGGCTATAACCTCATAAAAGTTTATGCTGTTGGGAATTGAATTTGGGGAGAAAAAGAAAAAGGAGCTCAATCATGCATTCGTTAGAGTTTAGATCAGCTTTTTTGCTTTATAAATAGTAACATATCTTGATAGTGATTCACTTTCCTGAAACAAACTAGAATTTACTTGGTGGGACATTTTTATTTCAGGAAAACAAAACAAAGAACAACGAAATGACAGGAAAAAGGAGAAGTCGAAAGCCAAGAAGTGGATTAACTGATAATCCTGTGTCCATCACTGACAAAGTACCTGAAGATGCAGTTAATTTGCTCTCTTCAGGCTCCGACTCTGAATAGATAATTTTTCTTCTTAATTCACTCCATCTGATTTTCTTTTATAGAGTTTCTTCTCTAAAATTTTGAGGTGTATACTACGTCATGTAGCTTTCTTAGTGACCACCTTGTGATGCAGAAAGATGCCTCTAATATCTTAGGAAATTCCAGTGTGGAGTTTGTATTTTAGTATCAATAGATTTATTTAGTTTAATTATGTGAAGCTGATTTCCTTGAAAACAAAGCAGAAGCCAATGCTTGTAATCTTTTCATTTAAATTATAATGCAGTTCATTTGTAGATCTTGGAAAGAATTTAACATTGTGTTGAAAATGAAGTGCACCGCAATTCAGTTGCTCTGCTTCAGCGTTTAATGACAATAGAAACCTTGTAGTGAGTACCATTGGTTCTTTGATCAAATATAGCAATACAAGAAGCTGTCTAAAACTCAAGAATAAATTTCGACTGTCAGGTCCTTAGGTTTGTCGATACTTGCTTGATGAACTACAACGGGTTGATGCTGATATAAGAGAATTATTGTACTTGTATAAATTGTATTGCGACTGGTCATGCTCTCACGCATTCAGACCTCGCACCTCTGCCCATGCATTACGTCCTCGTCAACTCCCTGATAATTTTGCACATAAATGGACAATTGTAGGTGTTAATATCAGATATTTTTGGTAATACTTTCACAACTTTATAATAACTGCTCATGAGATTCAGATTATACTTGCATAAACTGGCATTCAAACTTAATAGTTTCTAAACAATATTCGTGTGATTAAGATTTTATGGCCAGCGTTAAGACCCAACTATTCTGTGTGAAAAAGGAGCGGATAGTGGTAAAACCATATCCATATTCTTTTTAATTTTTTTTAATTTTTTGAATATGGATACAGATCGCATATTTATTAAAATAATATAAAATGATAATGAAGTTTATAATTTATATCTAATTATAATAGTAAATAATATAATTTTCATAATATATAATATATGAGGAGGGATCCACTTAAATCTTTTTTGGTGACATGAAGTTACACCCTACATTTTCAAAGTTTTCAAAGTCCAAACAATCGATCCAAACCGTTCAACGTGATGGATATATTAAAGTGCTTGCAGATCAAATTTTACATTTTTTTTTTACTTTTTTACTATTTATTAAGTATTTTACAAAATCGTTGTTTTTAGAACATTGAATTTTTGTACTCATCTTAATAAATAGTAAAAAAAAATTCAAAAAAATGTAAAATTTGATCTGCAAGCACATTTTAATATATCCATTATGTTGAACGGTTTGGATCGATTGTTTGGACTTTGAAAATGTAGGATGTAATCCGGTGTCACTAAAAAAGAGTGTAAGTGGATCACTCCTCATAATATATATCTACTATTTGAATATGGATAATTGAAATAAAAAACCATATCAGTAATCATATTCACACAGATATTTACGTAAAATTTTAAAATATTAATTGCGTAATATATACAAAATTCATATTTGTATCCGCATTATTCCCGAATTCGCTCCATTTACACCTCAAATTCTGCCGAAATTTTTATTAATAGAAATTAAAATATTAAAATAGCCCGATACTAACCAGATTAGCGAGCTGATTTACGAAAACCAAATCTCGGGCCGTTATAGAGAATCACGGTCAGGATGCAGCGGAAAAAAAAAATCAGGCCGTTATAGAGAATCACGACCAGAAAATGCGAAAAAAAAAAGCGTTATAGGGAATAACGGCCGGGCTATATTTTCTCGTAATGGACTTTTTCACCTCTCCGCTCTTTTCTCTCTTCTTCTTCAGATCTGCTTCCTTGGTATCCACAAACTTGATCAAATCTTTGAAACTAGACAAACTAGTAAGCTGTCTTGGCTGGTTGACACATGGCAGCGTTTTTTCAGCTGGCAAAGCTTCATTTTCTCTTGTATCGCTTGTTCTATTGTTGTATTTTTTAAACTGAACACGTATCTTTATAAAATATATAACTAATATATTCAGTCCTAGTCGTTATTCTTTATAACGGCCAGTTTTTTTTTTTTTTTTTCACGCTTTCTGGCTGTGATTCTCTATAACGGTCTGATTTTTTTTTTTTTGCGCTGCGTCCTGGCCGTGATTCTCTATAACGGCCCGAGATTTGGTTTTCGTAAATCAGCTCTCTAATCTGGTTATAGAGTATAACGTCCTCTGGCCGTCACAGTAAATCACGGAATTCCTATATTTCAAATTCTGCTTAAAGTCTTCTTCAATCTCGATATTTTAATATTTTAATTTTTATTAATAAAAATTTCGGCAAATTCTGTCCTCGTACCGCAGTCCGCAGAGAAACTCAATACGAAGTTATGGTATGAGCTTGGGCCTGTCCTTAAGGCCCGTAATGCAGTTAGCAAGCCCAAGAGCCGCAAGAACAACTTCAATTTTCAACACGGAGGAGAGCTGAGCACGCCTAACAGAGAACGTCTGAGCTTAAGATCGGAGAAGCGAAAAAAAAAAAATGGCGGCGGCGGGGGGTTTGATCCGGCGAGTGTCGTCCCAGCTGTCTACAATCCCGCGCCCCCTTCTCCCTTTCTCTTCTTCGATGGATCTTCCTCCTCTGGTTTCTCTTACTCCGTCGGAGGTTCCCTCCGTGCCTCGCCTCCCATTCGAGGCCTCCTTGGAACTCATGGCCGTCCCTAAAAAGAAGGTCTCTGTCACGCTCCTTCCGAATCTCCACTTTACGTTTTTTTTCTTGGCATTGTTTTTGTTAGTCAGGAACTCAGGAACGTGGGTTTAGGGTTTTGGTTTTGGTTTGGGGCCCTATTTGGAAATGGCCGAGAAAATCAACTAGGATTGTCGTGTAGGATTTGTTTTAGTTAATGATTGAGTATTGTCTGGAATAAAATGAATCATACATAAATTGACCCAGAGCTGCTCGCGCAGACTGTCTAGAATTTGTTTCAGCTCATAACTGTGCACACTGATTCCCAAGACTGAACACATTATTTTATCTGGTTATTGGATAGTCAAAGTCGGAAACTTAGCTAGAATATTATGGATTGATCATGAAATCAATTCAAAACTTATTAATGTGGTTTTTTATTGTCTGTATTTACTAATTGCTGATTCTTAATTAATTTCAGTCATCTTTATGCTGCCTTCAACTGTGTAAATGCAGTCAAATGCTCTCTTTTAAATCCACATACTTACTCCTATATTGTTTTCTAGTTAATGGCAATCATATTAAAGCTGCCTCAAGCTTGCTGAAAGTGATCGATGTTTTTATAAAAGTTGTTAGATTAGTTTATTAGCATGAACGGTGTATTGACATTTGTACTAGTTGCAACTAGATTAGCATGTTTTAGTTGAGATAGCTGGTTCAATTGGCTGTGTCTTGCATGTTATATATGATTTTGTACATTGAAGTACTGTTAATGGTTTTGCCAGATCATTACCCCGTTTATTTGGTAACCCTTTAGGGCCACTACATGCCCATGCTTATTTGCTTTTATGTTATACGAATTCACTCTCTCAGGTTAATACTTTTAAATTGAATCATGAATGTATCAGCCTTGGTAATAAATAGTCAGATGCCGTGATTCATTTGGCATCAATATATGGGTTATGGGTTCTTTTTTCCTGTTAAGTTTTATGACGATAAGTTTAAATTTCAGGTGTCGAAATATAAGAGAGGGTTGAGAAATGGACCAAAAGCTCTGAAACCTATTCCTGTTATTGTGCGCTGCCTGTAAGATATCTAATCTTGTGTCAATATTAAATGCAAAATTGTTAATTTTATCTTAAGATGCAATTATACCGTGCATTTAATTATTTGTTCTTACTGTAAGAGCAATGTGAAAACATAAGCTGTTTTTCCATATTTGCTGTTATTGTTTTTTATTACTGTCTTAATAATTACTATCTGTGGCTGTGTGAAACAAATTTTACAGTGCTTGTGGTCGAGTTAAGTTACCACACTTCTATTGCTGCAGCGGGAAAAAAGAGAGTGACAGCTCAAGCTGATGCAATCTTAATTGGAGATAATTAATCTGAATAATAATCTATAGGATACTCCTCTTTTATCTGTACTTCAAGTCTAGTTTATTTGCAATGTTCACATTAGAATGGAAATTTTCCGTTTTCTTCATGCTTTTGTAATTACGATATCCTGAATGGTGCTTTTTGAAGCTTAAAATTCGTTTAGAGAAATGCGAGGAATGACAGTTTTTTTATTGTCTTTTTAAAATTGCAAGATTAATTATAACAATGCCACCCGAGGGATTTTTATATTGAGTTCTCATTCAACTGCTTTTGAAGGTTTAAGAGTTGTGCACCAGGTCCAAAATTGCAGTACTTGATAGTAAACCTCACACGTGAGGCTAAGTCCAGGTATGCTGGTGTAATTTTTTTTTATTTAGAAATAAAATATTATTTTCTGCTGGAAAGGGAAGGAATCAAGTTGATTTTTGAAAAATCGATTCCACCGCACCAATGCTTCAGTGCAAACATGGGGCATATTGCTTACACCGCACCATTGCTACGGTGCAAGGTATTTTCCCACGTTTGTTGTGTGCGGTGTGTGGCCGGATTGGAATATTGCTTGCACCTCGGCAATGGTGTGGTGTAAGCAATTTAATTTCTAATAAAATTCTTAAATTATGGGTGTATGTACCAAATGGGACAATTCCAATTTTACAATTGTAGTATTTTATATTTAGGCCTCTTTTTAGTAGAATGAAAAGCAACTGGCAACTAGTGTGCAATAAGCAACAAGTGGATAACCATGTGAATTACTCGAAACAAGAGGAGAGCCTTTAATGAGCTTCCATTGGTATCAGTTTTATATGACATTTTTCTTTCACCGTGAATTGTTCTCTATAGTTTAACTAGAAGGATCAAATAATTTCATTGTTCATGCTTCCAGAAAAATGCTGAATATAAATATTGCAAATTTTAAATCATTTGATAATTGTTAAAAACTTGCATAAAATATCATGAAGTTTTATGTGTATTAATTCAATTCATGATAAGCCGTTTTAGAGGCCAGCGAGGGGATATTAGGAGTTGCATGATGTACGCAGTATATGTCACAATTTAGATATCGAATTTCAAAATTAAAAAAAAATAATAAATGTTGATGTTAAAGGATTTATACCAAGTTACCAACCCTTAATAGAAATAACTAAAAAGAGTTTTAAATTATACAGATAGTTTTTAAAATATTGTCAACTACCATTTTTTATCAGTGAATTATTGAAAGTATCATTTCAGTTTGTACAATTTTCAATATAAACTAAAGTGATTCGATCTTCAGCATTTATAAGAAGAACAATATTTTTTTTTAATCAAATCGTCATTTTAACACTACAATTACTGTGATTGTGTAACTGAATGTAGTTACACACGTATGCAAAAACGTGGATGCTAATTTTACATACAACTATATATCCATGGAATCAGATATCAATTAAATATACAGAGTTGATATCTTATTCTTGCAAATAGTGAGGCTATGTACTATACACAGTAGTGCACATCGGTCCGTACTATTTATATTTTTATTTTAAAAGTTTATATAGTTGATTCGAACCGCTAAACATTATCTTTAAATAAAAATGTATTGGAGATCAAATTTTATATTTTTTTTAAGACAAATAAAAAATCACTATTTTCAATAGTTCAAAATTAAGTGATTCTATAACTATTTAAAAAAATAGTTAAAAAGTTCCATAAAATGTAAAATTTGCATTTGAGTACATTATCATTAGGAGAATATTGGACAGTTTTAATCGACTATTTAGACTCTGAAAATGAAGATTTATTCATAATACGAACTGATGTGTCATATACATAGTGTCGTAGCCTCTTGTTATAGATTAGTTAAAGATAATTTCTACATACAATCTTACCGTAAATATTCACATGAATGCTAGTGTCCCCGAAATTTTTTTAGTTACCATCTTAATATTTCAAAATTATGGTCTTACCATTGATATCGGAAAAATTAGAAACTTCCCACCCGCGCAGCTCACAGAAAATGTGTGGGTCCAAAGAATAAATATTTTTCTCTAAAATAGTGGGTCCCACTTAGAGTGGGAAAAATGGCACGCCGGAGCCGGATCCGTCACGGAACGGCACGGCACGTGTGTCGGTCACGTGCCGTGACTCGCGTGTCCCGTGCCGTGACCATTCGCGTGCCGTGACCAATTGTTGGCAAAGAAGACACGGCACGGCACGGCACGGAAATTGTCTTGGTCACGGCACGGCACGGCACGGAAACACGGAACGGCACGGCACGGGACACGCGAGTCACGGAACGGAAGACACGCCAGTCACGGCAGTAGCGAAGCAATACACTAACATACCTTCCTATAAGATATAATTTTATTTTAATTAAAATATTTACATTTAAATTTCAATAAAACATTTGAATTTTAAAGAATCGTTTCATTTTTTTTTTTAAAACGTTAAATGCGATCAAATTTGACTAACGCGCGTTTGGTCACGGCACGTTTGGTCACGGCACGAATTAGTCACGGCACGACTTAGTCACGGCACGCGAGTCACGGCGTGACTCGCGTGCCGTGACCACCCCTCGTAATTTTTGTCACGGCACGGCACGGCACGTGAAAAATTTACTTGGTCACGGCGTGTTAGTCACGGCACGGCACGTTTTTCCCTCTCTAGTCCCACTATTTCAGCTCTGAGCAGGAAATGTTTTTCAATGCAAGGTGAGTCCAAAATTGTGTGTCCCGCCAAATGAATGAATGCGCAGCTCAGAACAGTGATGACCCCTAAACCCCGAGTCGTGTACACAGCTCAGAGCTGCGTGAGTGGTAAGTTTTTAATTTTTCAGATATCGATATCGATGGTGAAGTCAGAATTTTAAAATATTAAGATGGTAACTAAAAAGTTTCGATCAATGTCTCTCTAATTTTTATTTTATAACAATAGTAGAATCTATTCAGTAAGAACTTGTAATTAACAATTTCAGCAATAAAATGGACATCTTAGCCTCTTTTAAAAAAAAATTCAGTAAGAACTTGAAAATTAGAATTACTTGTGCATTTAACTAAAAAGGAAAAAGACCTGTTTTGGGGAAAATAGACAGATCGTTTTCTATAATTCTATTGGTTACATCAATCAAACTTTACATGCGAAAGAACGATATTTTATTGGTGATGGCGACAATGGGCTACAGCTGCTATTGCTAGTGCATCTCCCAATCAAATGATGAACAGCAGATCAGGACAACTTGTAGTGAATCCAGCCCACTTGTACCCTTTTCTAATTCTCTCCATTCGGTACACAAACTATTGAATCCATTGCACTAAGTAGGCTGGCAAAAAAATTCGCGGCTCTCGATTTGTGCGAGTTTGATCCAGTAATTGTGCGCAATTAGCTCTTTTGAATCAATTTCAAATTGTTAACAAACTGAGCTGTGAAGTTCAAATCGCATACGTATTAAATTTAGGCTCGACCCAGCTCACTCAAAAGTAATTTGTGAGCTGATCATCTTGATATGTACATATGCTATATTAGAGCGGAGTAAGTTTGATGGATATCAAACTTATTTTATAATTAATGACTTTAATATTGTCTAATTTGTTTTAAAATATGTGCACTGTGTATTAATATTTTTATAAATCTGTTCTAATTTTAATGTGAACAAATTTTAAAGCAAATTAGATGATTTCTTAGCATCTATTTTATTTGTTACAATTGGAGAAGACGGCGAAGGTTTCAATCTCTTGGCATGCTACTGGAAAACAGCATCATGCAGTTGTTCGCTTTAATATCACAGGTCAACAACAATTACCACAAAACAAACTATCATATGTCAAACAATTTTAATAAAAATATGTACATCATCTGTCGACATAGCTTATGCCGTGCTAGTTTTTTTCTTCTATAAAGGGAATAAATATTTTCTATTTGCCTTCCAACTTTCCAAGAACCGCAATTTAGCTCGTCTCCTGAATCATTTGATGGGGATTGTGTGATGTGCATTACATAGCAATTTATAGCCATTTTTATTTTAAAAAAAAATAAAAAACTGATTTGTCTAGAAATAAATTGATGGTTTTTTTAATTCAAAAATAGCAAGGATTTTGAACGAATCAATGGTTCGGTCCACCATTGTTCGGACTTCCACATGACCGGTCACATTGATTATGTCTTCATTCTGAATCGAATTATTGATTCGGTCCACCCCCATGGACCAAATTAATGGTTTGGTACTCCCCTCACACGCACGCACGCAAGCCAAGAGAAGAGAAGGAAGAAGATAATGGAAGAGCCCAAATTTTGAAATCCCTAATATACTCAAGTAATAGTTCAGTCACCTCCTCTTGTTTAATTTTATGTGTCATCAGTCATGTAAAGATATGACAATGGGTGGATCGAACCATTAATTCGGTCCTTACTATTTTTGAAAAAAAAATCATCACTATTTATTGACAAATTAATTTTTTAATTTCTAAAAAAAGAAATAGATTTATAGCATTACATCCACCCTGATTAGAAAACAAATGTTTAATCTGAATCATCTATTTTTGATCAGACGTTCTAGGTTGAAATGAAACCCTCACCAGCTGAAGCATTTTTTTTTGTTGGGGCGGGTTTGGGGGGATGGGGGGGTTATCCTTAAAAATTTTAGGACACATACAATGTACCTGTATTAGTTTCTCTAGTCTTTATGTACCGAAATTTTTATTTATACCATATAAAAAATAAACCAAAAAAATCGGAATTTCAAAAATATCAAGGCCGCCAAGCTAATATGTGGCTTTATTTTTAGAGCCGCATATTAGCTTGGCGGACCCCTGAAAACTCAAATAACAACTGTAATATTAAATATATTTCGGTTTTTGAGGGGCCTCCAAACCAATCTGTCGCTCTATTCTTGTGGGGCCGCAGATTGATTTGGAGGCCCTGGTATTTTTGAAATTCTCCACAATTTGAGATGTTTTGGTTTATTTTTTTAAAAGAGTATAAATAAAAATTTCGGCTTTATGTACGAACAGATTAAATAAATAATTACATGTTGCATTTATACACGTCATATGTTATGTACAAATAGTAACATGCTAGTATGCATAAGAAAAAAAAAACATACTACATATATTTGTTCAGCTGCGTACGTGCATATTCTCAACAAGCAATTATGCAAATACATTGTTAGTGATTCCCGACATTTTTATTTTTACCCAAAAAAAAATATATTTTAATATAATTAACCAAGTTTTTAAAAAAAAAAAATTTATACCCAAACTGTAAATTTTATTTACGGTTTGAATTTTTTTTTTTTTTTAGAGAAAAATAGCTTAAAATGCTGAAATGAAATATAACACAAAAAAATCGAATTGTTTTTTAAAATATTTGTTAGAAAATACGCTACGAATATCGCCGATTTTGTGCTAAAATACGGTAAATTAAAATAATTATGCTAAAATACGGTAAATTTACTAAAATGATGAAATTACAATAATTATGTAGAATTACGCTAAAATACGCTAAATTACGCTAAATTACGTATGAATTGGGCCGATTTTGTGGCATCTTTCATAAATCATAAAAAATAGTAAAAAAATTCCAAAAAATAATAAAAATTGGTATTCTACAAGTTCATTAGATAACTAATTTACTGAGCTACGTAGATTGAAGAATAGAAATGAAAATCTTAATCGGAAACTTAAACTGAAGTTTTGAGGCCCTTCTCTTTGTTTTTTGGCGATTCTGAATTTGGCAATCTAACATTGCTAGCACGGATGATGCGCATTTTCACAAGCTTTCCGAAAAGTGGTCATTTGCTGAAATCGGACACTCGAGCGCCGTTTTATAGCCGTTTAAAGTTTCGTCGTCGTTTTTCGCCTTTTCAGTGAAAATATCATCCCAATTTATACGTAATTGAGCGTAATTTACCGTATTTTAGCATAATTCTACATAATTATTGTAATTTTAGCATTTTAGTACATTTACCGTATTTTAGCATAATTATTGTAATTTACTGTATTTTAGCACAAAATCGGCCCTATTCGTAACGTATTTTCTAACAAATATTTTAAAAAACAATTCGATTTTTTTGTGTTATATTTCATTTCAGCATTTTAGCTATTTTTCTCTAAAAAAAAAAAAAAAAAAATTCAAACCGTAAATAAAATTTACGGTTTGAAAAAGAATTCAAAAAAAAAAAAAATCAAACCGTAAATAAAATTTACGGTTTGGGTATAAATTTAATTTTTTTAAAAACTTGGTTAATTATATTAAAATATTTTTTTTTTTGGGTAAAAATAAAAATGTCGGATAATTAGATGATTTTATGTTATCAGTTTCAGATTTTATGGTCCATTATTAAGAATAATTTTATATCACTATACACAAGTGAATTTGCCCATACGGTAAATATAACTTATTGAGGGCGGTTTAACATTTTTTATTTTTTGTTTCCATCATATTTTCATTTTTTATTTGAAATGGCAAAAATTTAAAACTGAAATAACAACAAAAATCCGTTAGATGTGATATATATATATAGGAGTTGGCTACAGTACTACGCGTAGCATAGAGGGCCTCCGTGCTACTGCTCAATATGTGAGTTTTTAAAATTCTAACGGTCGATCCGAACCGTTCAACATGATATCCACATGAATATGTACTTGCAAACCAAATTTTACATTTTTTAAAATTTTTTTTACTCTTTTTTTAGATAGGTAGAAAATCACTTGATCTGAATGGTACATAATTTTCAGATTAAGTGATTTTCTACCTATCTAAAAAAATAGTAAAAAAATTCTAAAAAATGTAAAATTTGGTTTGCAAGTACATATTCATGTGGAGATCATGTTGAACGGTTCGGATCGACCGTTAGGATTTTGAAAACTCACATATTGAGTCGTAACACGGAGGCCCTCTATGCTATGCGTAGCATATTAGCATTTTCCTATATATATATATATAAACACATATAAACAACATGACCCTTTCACTCTGTTTTTATTATGAATTAATAAATTGAAAAAATCAAAATTCATAAATTATCCACATTAACGAATTTTTTATGGTCCTTACTCCTTAGTACCAATCAAATGACATAGATCGTATTTAAATTTTCATTGACATTTGAATTTTTGAATTTTTGAATTTTGTATTAAAAACTTTTACAAAGATACACCAAAAATAAAGATATTTGAATCCCCTTAATTTAATATGTAAAATAGTTAGATTCCATCTTGTCCGTACGATTCAAATGAATGACTCAGATTTGTTTGAACCTTGTAATAAAATCAGGACAACTGGACAAGTTGGGTACATCATACGAAATCCCAAAGCATTAATGGCTCTGATTAAGATGAAATTGACTTGTGATTTTGATATTATAAATTTGATGTTGCAAGGATTGGATTTGGATGAAACCGCGCCGTGACTAGATTCTCTGCCTCTGCCTCACCCTTGTCCCTTGAGTGTTCAACAACCTGTACATTATTATATCATATTCATATAGACTTTTGTTTTTTTACAGTCTGCTATCTATCTAGAGGTACAATTCGGTCATTATCAGGAAACTACTCGGAGACGCACAAGAGAAAAAAGTGAGAGAGAGAAGAAAAATGAACGTATTAAAATTAATTTATAAATTTTCAAATTTTAATTGTGACTTTATACTAAATTATTTTGAAAGTTTAAAATATTTGCATGTAGACGCATCACTCGTAAGATAGATGAATTTCAACGGTTTAGATTTGTCACTTGAAACTGATCTGATAAGTTTTAGTGTTGAGTTCACAAAATAGCTTGGCAAACTTAAGAACGTCATAGTTCTACTCTCAATATTATATAAAAATTGTGTATAAATATAAATTTTTTGAAAATAAATGAGAACCAATTGACCTTGTACATTGAACATTCCTTATCCCAAGAGTACCCCAATCACTAGTAGCTGATATTATATTGCACGGTGGTTAAAACAAAACACCTAATGAATTAGATATAATAAAAACCAGCGCCACAATGGAAGCCTTCCAAATAAAAATTATAATCTAAGTCATCCTATTGAGGTTTCAAATAAAAATTATTATCTAATTCGTCCTAGTAAGCTTCCTTTATATGTCACCGGAGAGAAAATGACGCCGATTAGTAGAATTGTGGAATTGAGATAGAATATTCTCTAAAACTATTCTGATATTTCGCTTATATTGTGGAATTGAGATATCTTAAACTATTCTGCTAATTCACTTAATATGTTTAGCAAAAATGATAATTATAATTGTGAAAGCTATTAACTACGAACAAAGTAAAAATGACCGTTTTACCTTGATGATTTATTTTTGGTTGTTAATGTTTCTTTTATAAAATATTGCTTTGCTGCAAAATTAAATTTCAGAATTAAAATTGTCAATACATAGTAAAAAAAAGACACCATATTACAGGGACGGAGCCAGACTTTCGAACAATGAGATCAAACACATATGAAGTCAATCATATAAAAAATTTCAAACTATGAGATCAATTATATAAAAACTTTATCCGAAGAATGGAATCAATGTTACTTTATCATGACTTTTTGTGCTAAATTATATATAAAATAATATAAATATAAAAAAATTAAAATTAAATGGGGTTAATTGACCTCATTGGATCTAAGTAGACAGGCAACATTTCAAAGTTCTTATATAAATCGAACAATGGGCCTCTGCCATATTACGTCTAATATAAATTATTAAATTTAGTTAAAGTAGACAGGCAACATTTCAAAGTTCTTATATCCAATGAAAATAAAATCCATATTACAGTTTGGCACTAATAAATTAACAAAATAAACCAAAAACACAGCATTTCAACTCGCACTTCTTTCGATTATGCATATCTTCAACAAAGTATTTTTTTATAGCATGGTTAAAAATGAAAAGGGGAGAACAGTCAAGGTGCAGATTAGTTAATACAAGTTGCATTACTAACTTGGCAAGTGGTTAATAAAAGCGGCCAAAAGTCCATAACAAAACAAAACAAATTTGCTCATTAAACAATAACTAAGTGCACCAAAAACAATTTAAATTAGATCAATGATATGCACCAACCACTGCCACCAAATGAGGTTCTCGGCGTTTTGCTGCCGCGTCTGCCTCATGGGCCTTCCTCATGATCCCTTTTGGAAAAAAAATCATATATATCCTCCTAAAAGTTGAAAATTACTAAATTTTCTTTCCAAATTTCTCAAATCATATATAACTTCTCAAAATACGAAAACTTCAATATTTATCCGTTCATTGTCCATTCCATTAAAACCAACTCTGCACTATAAATTCTCATTTTTCCTCGTAGCAAATGAAATAAATCAGTTAATAATATCAGCTCGTTTATTCTCACAAGTCACAACAAATAAACGGAGAACATTATGAGTTGAGGTGGATTTAAGGTTAATATGCAAAGTCTCATTCCTATTATAACGTTGCTTTCTTATTTTAATGTCGACAATTAATTCTACTTAGTAAAAAAGACATAACCTCAAAATAACTAAAACCAAATAATCTGAAAGTTGTTCTCCACATAACAAAAAGTATGTAACTAATCCAAAACATAAATTCTAATGATCATGAACGCTATCACCGGAATGATATAATGGTGAGTTGGATAAGACGTTCCATCGATGCTTAAAGTAATCAATAATTAAATAAGGAGTTGAGTATGTTTGTAAAAACAAATTTTGGATGATGATTTACATCATTGATGCACGCTTTATTTCTATTCTCAAAGAAAACACAAAAAAATGTTTTAAACTGAAAGCAGGGTTAATGAAGTTATCGACTAATTTGACTATTTGAATTACCGCTAATTCAATCTTTAGTTACAATATGAGTTAGTGACTAGTTTAAACAACTACGCATTCATCTGAGTTTAGGATAACTCACTAATATGAATTAATGCTATTTCTTTATGATTGAAAAATATCCTCAAATAATCTCTAAATTTTTGTAAAATTATCATATTTTGTATATAAATATAATCAAAATATTACTAATTATATGTAGTGATGTAGTCCCATCAATTAACGACCAAAAATTGATAACATAAATGTTCAAAAACTAGTACAATTGTCCGATCTTCTGAATCAAAGACACCTTACTTTTTAATCTGAAAATTCTGGTATGATAAAAGAAAATTCTTGATGACTGATAAAATTCCATAGTTGCATTATAGTTGTTATCATCGTTCTCTGCAGAAGGAACCCAAAAAGTAAATGTAATTTTTCTAGTTCTAGACCTAATCCCTAAATATAATTACTGACTTGTGTCGTCGCCGCCTCGCCGGTGTGCTACAACACAATTATTATTCAATTGAAATAATCTTATTAAAGTTAATAAACCACCTCCCTCCCCTGCTTTCAATTGAAAATCCAATAATAACAAATTTGATAGCTTGGATTGACTATTTGTGATTGTATCATCGCAACAATAGAACTGTAGATTAATGTTAATGCATTTCTAAAGACCCCTGAATCCTCGTAAGGTCCAGATTCACTTATTAAGGAGTCCGAGCGAAGAAACAAAATAAAACAAGGCACATCCCAAGTTGCACAACATAATAAAAGCAAAGAGTCAGGCACAAAAGCCAAATTCTTCAAATCCTTCGACCAATTAGCTTCATACTCCACTAAATCTACAAGGAGGCCTTCCGGTGTACAATATGTAAAGAGTGAGGCTATGGTGCTATGCATAGCACCAATGACTAGTGTACTACGGCTCAATATGGTACTTTTTAAAATTCTAACGGTCGATTCGACCGTTCAATGTGATATCCATATGAATATGTACTTGCAAACTAAATTTTATATTTTTTCGAATTTTTTTACTATTTTTTTAGATAGGTAGAAAAATCAGTGTTTTTTGAAAATTCTGGACCATCAAAATTCTACCTATCTGAAAAAACAGTAAAAAAATTTGAAAAAATATAAAATTTAGTTTGCAAGTACATATTCATATGGTTATCACATTGAACGGTCGGATCGACCGTTAGGATTTTAAAAAATACCATATTGAGCCGTAGTACACTAGCCATTCGTGCTATGCATAGCACCATAGCCTCACTCATATGTAAACATTCAAATAATCCAATACCCATTAATTAGTGACATCTAATCGAGCAGAACCCGTGTACAAGGAGGTGGTACGCGTACCATTTATCCTCCACCTAACCACCTCGAAAATTGCCACAATAAATCTGAATCCCGGCTGTAACCTCGACCTCTACTCTCCGCCTCTATTCTTTCGCGCGTAGAAAAGCCAAGTCACTCTCCAACTGGAAAGAAAACCCTAGCAAACAAAAAATCAATCAAAATCCATCCTGACAAATTTCCATTCTAAAATGGCGGTTGTCTCCTCTGCCTCTTTCATCCCATCCGCCTCCGCCACCAACAGCCGCCGCTCCACAACCGGCCAGAAATCGACCATCTCGTTCACTTCCTCCTTCTCCTCAACGCTTATTCTTCGCTTTCCTCCCAATTTTGTGCGCCAGCTGAGCACTAAGGCGCGCCGCAACTGTAGCAACATTGGCGTGGCCCAGATCGTCGCGGCGTCGTGGTCTGACCGCCAGGCCCCCCTTGACACCCCTCCCTCCGCCACCGCTGGTGCCGAAACGGCGCCGGTGGTGGTGGAGGGCGATGACACGGCCGCTGGATCTGTATCTAGTGGTAACGGTGTCGTCAGCAAAGTTGTACAGTCCCCGGCCTCTTTGGGTGTGGGGTCCTTTCTCAGCTCCGATGGGAGCCTTGTGGTTCATGCCGGTGCGTGTATCACTTGTTACAAATATTCCAAACTCCAGATTATAAATTTCATGCAGTACCATTGCTTCCCCTTTATGCTTTAGCGTTAATTTTTGACATGATTAGATGACATATCTAGGTTTCAGTAATTTAGTCCTGTGAAAAACACACTTTTAGGTACTTGTACCGCTTTCGGAGCTTATATTGTCAGAGAATATGCATTGAAGGATATCAGATATAATTATATTGTTGCAATTTAGTTTAATAATGAAGATTGATGAAGTGATTAGGTTATACTGTTAAGTCAATACAGTCAAACTAGTCTTTCATGGTTCATTGCAATAGTCCATCTAGAATGGTATCGTTGCTATATATACTTAAAGTAATGAAGATCGATGAAGAAAACAAGTGATTAAGTTACTGTTAAGTCAATATTAGTCAAACTATTTGTTGACAGTTTTAGTTGATTTTTAAGTAACCACTCAAACTATTCTTTGTCTCTCAATTCTGGCACAGAGACTGCTAAAACCCAATAGGAAAATACAGTCTTTTAGTTACAAAATCTCTGCATGTTTATTGGGGGCACTACTAGCTGTTGTCATGAGTATTGTTGTCTAAAAATAAAAAATATGTAAGAAACTATATGTATAAAGAATTAATTTGGCGATATGTCATTTACATATTGACATTTATGTTTTGATTAGGTGAGAGAGTCGGACGAGGCATAACAACAGATTCGATCACCACCCCAGTTGTCAATACCTCTGCATATTGGTTTAACAACTCTGATGAACTGATTGATTTCAAGGTTCTTGATTCTTTCTTATATTTTCCTATTTTTGTTGGGCCATGGGGATAGATTTATAAGTGGATCTGTGATCATAGGTTGCTAAATGTTTCTATTGTGATATGGCAGGAGGGAAGGCATGCTAGTTATGAGTATGGTCGGTACGGCAACCCAACAACGAAAGTTCTGGAGGAAAAGATGAAGTATGAATCTCATCACTCTGTATTTTCTTTTCTTTTTTTTATATTTTTAAATGGTGCAATGGTGCATGATAAATAAAAGAAACTAAATTTAAATTTGGCGAATGCAGTGCATTGGAGAGAGCTGAGTCAACACTTTTTGTCTCATCTGGCATGTATGCTAGTGTAGCGATGTTCCTTACACTTGTTCCTGCTGGCGGCCATATCATAACTACAACTGATTGTTATAGGAAGACTAGGATCTTCATACAAAATGAACTTCCAAAAATGGGCATTTCGGTAATTATTTGTTCTTGTTGAAAATATAGCTGCTTACTGATTAATATTCCTTGCATATTTTGGTTATGTATTCAATGACATATCAATTTTGAGTTAGTACAAAAATCACTTACCTTATAGATCTTGGATTTACTGTCTCGCTGGATGTGTTAGACTACTGGATATTTTGACATTTACTCGTCACGGCCAAATATTGATGAGATACACCCAATAAACCACCCCCACCCCGCTTTGTAATTAGATTTTGTCTCCTTCTACTTGTAGGTAACTGTGATTGATCCTGCTGATATGGATTCCTTGGAGCGTGCACTAAACGAAAATGATGTAACTCTTCTTTCTCTAAGTTTCATACTTTTAATAATATGATATTAATAAAGCTTATCATTCTTATTACCTCAAGCTTTAGAGCAAGAAGTTGTAAAATTGAAGTCCCACAGCCCTATTAATCAAATGGTTTCCTTGTAGTTTCTGTGCACATTGGAACAATTTTTAGAAGACAGGGCCATGTTCAATTATTAGCTTTGACTATTTAGTGCAGTAAGTTGGTTAGTGCAATATAATCAACATATCGTACTTGTGTTTATCTTTCAGGTATCAGTTTTCTTCACAGAGTCACCTACAAACCCATTCCTCAGGTGCGTTGATATAGCATTGGTCTCAAAACTGTGTCACAGCAAAGGTACTGTTGTATGCATCGATGGCACCTTCGCCTCTCCTATCAATCAGAAGGCCTTGACATTTGGTGCCGACCTTGTCTTACACTCTGCTACCAAGTTCATTGCTGGTCACAATGACGTGAGTAAAGTTCAATTAAATTATTACAGCTTCTTTATAGGTTACTTTTTAATTAATAGTAAGTGCTTGTGTTGTGTAGGTGCTAGGAGGGTGCATCAGTGGTTCAGAGAAGTTGATTTCTAAAATTCGCCAGTATCATCATGTAGTGGGGGGTGTACTCAATCCAGTAAGCTAGACTTATTTAAATATTGCTTTTTCTTTGTTAATTTTATATGTTTTTTTAAATTGGTAGTTTCTTTTTTTATTTCACAATGGCTTTTGCATGTTTGTAGAATGCTGCGTATCTGATCTCGAGAGGCATGAAGACACTGCATCTTCGTGTACAGCATCAGAATAATACTGCATTGCGGATGGCCCAGTTTTTAGAGGAGCATCCGAAGGTAATATTAAATACACTGACTTCTACGAGGAGAGAGATACAGCGATGTGCTAACTAAATGAACTCTCCTTTATTATATCAATCTATATTGATTATTGTTAACGAAATTATTGATTTTTTTTTTTTGGACAGATTGCGCATGTGTATTATCCTGGACTGCCAAGTCACCCAGAGCATCACATTGCCAAGCGTCAAATGACCGGCTTTGGTGGTGTTGTCAGTTTTGAGGTAACTGTGTCTCTATCTATATAGACCTTTGACAGTTGAGATTTCAACTAAATTTTCTTGAAGAAGTGATAATTAGTGTTCCTCTTTGATTGGGTCATGATTTTCAGGTTGTTGGTGACTTGAGGTCCACCATGAAATTTGTTGATTCCCTTAAGATACCTTATCTCGCCCCCTCATTTGGAGGTGTCGAGAGCATTGTAGACCAGCCTGCCATCATGTCTTATTGGTACTATATACACTTCTCAATATTAAACTTTCTTTACAAGTTTAAATTTTGATCTGTTGAAATCGTCCATCTTTATTTACAGAACACTAGTTTTGTGACATTTGACTATTTTCCTATCAATGCTTTATACATTGCAATCAAATCTTAATGCTTTGCAACTTGCTAACAATTTATACTCTGATCATCTAAATAGAACTTGCTAACAATTTAATCCTTTAATTTTTTTTTTGTGAACAGGGATTTACCTCAAGAAGAGAGACTGAAGTATGGTATAAAGGACAACCTCGTGAGGTTCAGCTTTGGTGTAGAGGATTTTGACGACTTAAAGGCCGATATCGTTCAAGCCCTGGATCAGATATAGACAAATTACCAAGTTGCTTTACCTGATCCTGTCATTTGGACCCTGTTGTGATCTTTATTTCTATTTTCTTTCCTCTTTCGCAGTTGTTCTGCTGTTGTCCTTTCACCTAATTGTTTTGTTTCTCTGTTGTATGATGAGCAGGGATCCAGTGTCCTCAAACTTATTTTAATTGAATGTGTGAACTCTCTTTTCTCTATATTTTGGTTTATCTGTTAGCTCATTTTATTAGTTTTTTGTGATTCCCTCAAAGTTTAGGTTATATTACTTGATACATAGCAGCCCTTTGGTAGTGTTCAAATTAGGTACTAATAATTGCATTAAAAAAAAGGAATATATATATATATATATATATATATATATATATATATACAGGTGAGTGGTTGTTTACATAGTGAAATTAGGTACTGCTAATTGCACATATTAGATAGTACTTCTACTTGTGTCATATTATGCGCGTTATTGGTGCTTGCCCTCTTATACGTTCCATTCATTCTGGTACGTGCTATACTGCTATGGCGTTTATTGTTGAAGCATAAATATCTTTCCTTAAATTCCAATGGAAATTAAGTACGCAAAGAAAGGAGAGGCAAAAGGTGATCCTTCAATAACGCATTTTTTTATCGTCTTTTCCTGGGTTTATTTTTATTTTTATTTTTGTTTGTCCCAGTGACCAAAAGTTTAGAGAACATGCTATGATATCAACGACAATACTTATATTATATCCGGGAAATCTTTTTTTAGTACCATGTCAGAAAGAAAGGAAGTAATTTGAAAATCCAATTAATGGCCCAAGTCTTTACACAGTCCTTTTGAATGTCAAGCAAGGGAAAACTAATCAAAATATTAGGTATTATGTCCATCAGACCATCACCCAACAGTGAAAAGGTGAATGGCCTAGTCCAATTGTACAACGCAATTCACTTGTACATTTTTTCTTATTCAATCTCAAGTAGATCAGGTAGATGGTCACAATTCCCTCGGTTATATTTTGTTTTTTAAAAACCAATCAAGGAGTACACCGAACTTCCATTTAGGACCCCAAATGAACACAATCATACCTAGAAAGAAGAACAAGAGCAATAAGAACAAATGTTGTTAACTATAACCTATCCTAGTTGGTGCATAATAGCTTAGTTCCATGAATTTACATTTATCTATTTTAGCATTGGAAAGTGAAAAACAATTACTACGTGGAGAAAAGATGCCAGTGATGATCAGATGATATGCTTTCCTTTGTCCTCTCGAGTCTCTTCAGTATATCTAGAAATGACGGTCTCTTGTTTACGTCAGCCGACCAACATTGATCTATCAATCTTTCAATCAAATAAATTTAGTATATATTTTTAAAATAGATTATTCTTCAGAAGAAAAAAAGATAAATCTATATTATAGTAACACTAAGGTGTTCCTAAGTTCACCAACTCTCTTTGTGAACTCAACTCTAAATTTATTAGATTGATTTTAAAGGACAAATCTGAACCGTTAAAACCCGTCTACCTACGAGTGATGTATCTATGTGAAATAATTTTAAACTTTCGAATTAATTTAGTATTTTAATCTTTTGTATTTCAATGGATCTATCCATTGCTTTTGTAAGGACTACTATCGTTTCTATTAATGAAACAAGTGGGCACTCCCCACTTTATTCAAAAAAAATTTAGTATAAAGTCAAGCGGTCAAAATTAGAATGTTTATAAATTAATTTTAAGGCATTTATTTTTTGAACGTTATTTTACCACTTGACTCTATACAAAATTAATTTGAAAAATTAAATTTTTTGCACGTAGATGCATCACTCGTAAAGTAGATAGATTTCAACGGTTCAAATTCGTTATTTGAAATTGATCCGATAGATTTTAGAGTTGAGTTCATAAAAATGTTGGATGAACTTAGGAACACCCTAGTTCTACTGTATAAAGCATTCAAGACTCACTCCTTTAACTCGGGGATACATCCTTTTGCACGAAACATTGGCCGGTGTCCATCCGCCACATATTTTGCCGCTTCATAAGGTTCCAACTGCGCAAGTGGCGGCTCGCCTTCAAGAATCTGAATTCAAAATCAGATTGAGGAATTGAAAAAGGCATGTCAGGCAGTACAAGTTTTCTATGAACCAAGTTATTTATGATCAATGTATATTCAAAATTACCTCATAAATTATCATTGCAAAAGAAAATACATCTACTTTCTTGTCGTACTTTCGGTGCTTGAAGACTTCAGGGGCCATGTAACGATCTAAGCATTGTATGTATATAAATCTAAATAAGCAGGGGATCTTGGTGGTGTATGTATTCCTTTTATTATAAGAGAAAACATACATGCTTTAGCACTTACAACTGCCAGTCTCTCCAGTTAGCTTGTATATGTCATTTGCATGTTTAACATTAATAAGCTTACTGAGCCCGAAGTCGCCTACTTTTAAGTGGTCAGCACTCGAGTTCACTAACAGGATATTTCTAGAAAAGCAAACACCTCCATCAATTTGCTAAAATAATAATAATAGTAGTAGCAATAGATATCAGGGGCAGAAAAAGGAGTGCAGACCTGGGTTTTAAATCTCTATGAATTATGACATTGGGCTCTTTATGAAGATAAGCCATTCCCCTTTTAAATTTGGCAAACGATTTAAAAAATAATAATAATAACAAAAGGTTAATTACCTTATTTCAAATTTACAGCATTTAAATTATCTACAAATCTAAGTGTAACAGTAATTAGTTTGATTCTGCAAATATCATACCTGGCAATATCTAGAGCAAAACTAATTGCTGTTGCTGGAGTAACAGCACCTTTCTCTTTCAGATATTGGTGTAGATCACCCTAAAATTTACACAGGTTCAATAGATTCTGATTATGTATACCATATGCTGGTACAATAAATTGAGAAAGAGTGAGGCTATGGTACTGTGCATAGGGCAGATTGGTTTATACTAGGATCAATATCTCCATTTTCAAAGTCCAAGCAGTCAACATGATCTCCATATGTAAATGTACTTGTAGATCAAATTTAACATTTGGTAAATTCTTTTACTATTTTGTTAGATAGGTAGAAAATTACTTGATCTAAAAATTCTAGGCCATTCAAAAGTAGTGATTTTCTACCTATCTAAAAAAAAGTAAAAAATTCTAAAAAAAATGTAAACTATAATCTGCAAGTATATGGAGATCACGTTGAACAGTTCGGATTGATTATTCGAACTTTGAAAACGAAGATATTGATCAATAATACGGACCAGTCTGTGCGATTCATAGTACCATTGTCTCACTCATTGAAAACATTTCTCATTTTGTAGTGAAAAACACATACCCCTCTGAGGAACTCGGTAACTAACATCAACGGTTTTTTCTCTGTTACAGCTCCGAGGAACTGGACAATATTCGGATGGCGTAGCTTCAGCAGCAAAGTCACCTCATGTCTAAAATCTTGACTGTAATAAATGGAAAAAGCAATAGTAAATAATGGTACTATAACAAATAAATATTGGCATCATTACAAAACAAAATTGACATGCAATTGACATCAAAATCAATATTTGTTGAAATAAGCATGGGAAGCGCTCACGCCACTAGTCTATCCTCTGACAGAGAAGGAAGAATGCGCTTAACTGCTACAGGTGTCCCACGCCAATTCGCTTTCAGAATTTCACCGAAAGAACCCTGAGGCAATATAAATTTACACAAATAAACTACAAATTAACATGACTAAGGCACAAGTATACCTGCAAATACCGTAAATATATCTGGAATATAGCATCCAAAAAATGTCCCACACTTCAGAGATGAAAGTAGAGCATGTTTATTTATTAAATTTTAAATTCTAGTGCTCCATGAAATAGAAAAACACTTGCTATTTATCAAGTCTGGTACCAGATTGTCATATTGGTACACATCACACTGCTAATGAATGTGTTTTATGTGGTCCAAAATGTAGCAATGAAATTTCAGGAAATATATTATATTGGACCTTTCCAATTATCGATGAGGTTGAGAAATCCAACTCAGCAGGGTCGATTTCCCAGTCACCTTTATTAGACAAGGGAGGGAGCACCGGTTTTGGTTCGTTATGGCTACCATTTTGGCCCTGAAATAAAGCCGGAAAACATAGTAATTTAAAAGCATTGCAAGCTAATCATGCTCTGAGTTTAAACATATATTTGCTGTTCAAAGTTTTGAGTTTGAAATGGATTGCAGTTCATCTGGTCCCTAACTAATTTTTTTTTAATTTTCTTTTATTTTTCATTTACATCAAGATAAATCCAACAAATTTATAAAGAAAAAGCACCGAATATGTACATTAAAGTATCGATCGGTACCATAATAAAAGGTCCAGTACTGGTATATGAATGTGAAATTCAACTTAACGGCAACAGTTGAAATTCATATCATACTTGGTTGCTGTGTAGTATCATTTTCACACAAAAAAAAAAGATAGCTATGAGGATGAATAGCCTAAAATAATACGCAATTACCCTACATGTTAACAACAACATGTTAACTACATCACTTACATAAGAGAGGCCACCGTAAGTTTTAAGAAATTCAATCATCAGGTACTTCTTTGTGCCTTCGGCATCTGCTAGCGGCTATCAAGAAACCAATATTCAGTTTTTACATTAAAATGTATGCAACTAGTCCTTTTTTCTTTTACTGTTTCTAATATGTCATGTATTTGTTTCCTTTAAAAATATTTCTCCTCTCTTCCAAAAGACTTGTCCAGACATATTATGATTCAATAATTGTCTGAATTTTCAAATTTACAAAATTGACATATA
This sequence comes from Carex kokanica, assembly GCA_025461125.1. NCBI lineage: Eukaryota > Viridiplantae > Streptophyta > Magnoliopsida > Poales > Cyperaceae > Carex > Carex kokanica. The sequence continues at coordinate 284,201 of JAJGRX010001056.1, read as the reverse complement.
TATTCATACGCACGGTATTCTTCCAACGGTCCTGAGCATTGACATCAGCACCATGATCGATCAAACAACGTGCGACGTCAATCCAGCCCTGCAATGCAGCGACGTGAAGGGGTGTACGGCTGTCATAGTCGCGTGCATTTACCAGCTTTGTATCCTCTTCTAGAAGCCTCTGCACAGCCGACGCGTCATTTTGGTGTGTGTGCCAGAGGATCAGAGATGTCCGGCCTACCCTCGCCTTACCTCTCTTTTTATTCGCTGTTGTACCACTAGACGAGCCACCGCTCGTTTCTCCTTCGCTTGTGCTTTTCTCGCTCATGATCAGACAGAGGAGGTTTTAATTTGTGGATCTTATTTCATTTTGGAAGGGAAGAGAGAGAGAGAGAGAGAGAGAGAGAGAGAGAGAGAGAGAGAGAGAGGGGTTGTTCCCTTCTTCAGCTTCTATTCTTAGAACTTTTAATATAGTTGTTTTAACTGCAAGGTTATTTGTTCCATTTGGTCAAACATATATGTAGTCTATATTTAGTATTAAATATGTCACACGGGATTAATTCCTGCATCCTATTGAAATACATTAAGAGAAATTATAATAACAAAAGAAAGAATCAAAGGGGAAATACATTTTTCTTTCTGTCCCAGCTATATTGCATTTTGCTTGATGATTTTTACAATGTTTAATGGGTCAAGTGGAGCACAGATTAACCATTGAACTGTGAAAGCATGAGATTTATGAAGGTGAATAAACAGAGTTGCTTTGATGCATTGACCAACTAATGAATTATTAGGGATTTGACATGTCTAATAAATCCATCCTTATCTATTGCCTAGAAAAAACAACGGAAAGAAAGTGTCAAAAATTTGCAAACCAAACTTCTGTTTTTGTGGTTTTTGAAGCATTCTGTTCAGGCTTAGCTGTTGGTCTTATATTTTTTTTGTGCATTCAGTTTACATAAATTTAACTGAAAATTTGTGGGCTGAGAGCTACATTACGAGGTTTAAACATGGGAACCTAAATTGAAGAACACAGTCCGAAAATTCCAAAAGAAAAAAAATACTCACAGCCAATAATGAGATGTGAAAGAAAATTCACAGGGTGTAATTCATAAAGAAAGCTATATCTATTTGTCAATGTTCAGTCAAAAGGTCAACAGAAGTCAACAGGTCCGAAATCGCCTCGCGGCCATGAGAGATTTACAATTCTCGTTTCCATCCTTTGGTATTTTCATCTGTAGCGGGTTGATATGATATGTCAAGTAACCCGTCACATATAACATAACAGAATACATGGACTCACGGACAACCTAAAGTCTGTTACTTGAGTTCTCCTAAAATTCGAGGCCTAATCCTCTCAAGTAACTCAAATTTTAGTTTAAATCGGATCCGTCCGATCAGAATCCGGGCCAATCGGGCCCGAGGCGGAATGCACGGTTCCCCTTTAATATGCGTGCTTAAGCAGATCTGACGGTCGGGATCTAAACTTAAAATTGGAGTTACCTTAGGTGATTTAAATTTCTCCAATTAAATTCTCAATCGAGATCTCCGGATAAAATTATAAATTAAGATAGCAAAATAAAAGCTTTTCAGGGAAGGAAAAAGAGAAAAAGGGTAAAAAGAAAGAAAAAACAGAAAGAAGCAAAACGGGGTCGATCGGTTTATAGATCAATACGCGACCTCTGTCGAAGAGAGAAGAAGAGGTCGAATTCGTTCATGGCGATCCCTTCTCTGGCGCTTCTCTCAGCCTTGGTGGCGCTATGCCTCTTGACCTCTCCAGTTCGATGTCTCCGGTTCGATCTCCAGTCGGGACAGATCAAATGCATCTCTGAAGAGATCAAGATCAACGCCATGACTGTTGGGAAGTACTCCATCGCTAACCCTTCCGAATCTGTGCCCCTCCCTGAGTCGCATCGCGTCTCTATTAAGGTCTTAATCAATTGTTTATTTTTGTTTCTTTTTTCAGGTTTTGGGATTTTTCGTATTGAGCTAAGGTAGAAATGATGTCTTGGGAAAAGCCTATTGTTTTATCCGCTGTAGTTGCTCCTGAAATAAAAAAATAAAACTAGTTTATGTATGTAGATTTTGTTGGAATTATTTTAAATAAATTACCAACCAGATTTCCCATGATACTGAATTGAGTTCTTGATAGCTTGTTGAACAAATTATGCCAATTTCAGAAGAAACTTCACAAGCACTTAAAAAGACCCCTTTTATTTTATTCCTCTTTAATCTTATTTAATGTAGATAGCAATGAGTAAAGAGGGGTAGTTTGTGCTGCATTTTACTTTAGGTGAAGGGAGAATGGAGATTGGGGAGGACACGTTTTGCTGTTTGGAATTGCTTTCGTTTAGTTCATCTGCATTAATAAGTTCATGAAGGAACTTTTTTAGTACGGAATGAACTTGTTATTTTATCTTTGAATGTTAGATGTGGTTAATTTACACAAAAGAAAGAAGTGTAAAATGAAGTTCGGAAATAGTTCTTACTGAAAGGGTGAATGATGACCAAACAAGAACAAAGCCACAACCGACAAACCTACAGCAGGTTAATATTAGGGTGTCGGTGACAATTTGGGTTTTTGAACGACTTGACATTTTGATTCCTTGAGAGCTTGAAATGAAGCTGAAAAATTGAGATGGCATCCTGCAAATTTGTGTAGAAAATTAGAAATCAAACATTTGGACCTATTTATTTTGCTCTTTCCCTCTAATCTCCTATAACACCTTCTATGAACCCTGACTAAATTCTGTATTAACTACACTAAAAGAACAAAGTTTGATTTCTCATTTTTGCCACTTTTCTCCAATTTTGAAGGTGACGTCACCGTACGGGGAGAGCATGCACTCAGCAGAGAATGTGGACTCGGGGAGCTTTGCGTTTGTGACGAAAGAGGCCGGCGATTACTTGGCCTGTTTTTGGACTCCTGAGCACAAACCCGCAGCCACCATCTCTTTTGAATTTGAATGGAAGAGTGGCGTCACTGCCAAGGACTGGTCAAATGTTGCCAAGAAAGGCCAAGTTGAGGTAAATGCAACATCCCTTTCTAGTTTTACCAAAAAATTTGGTAACAGGGCAGGTAGTATGTAGGGGTGTTCATTGGATCCGGTTTATTTTGTTTTCAACTGAACTGTCAAATTTTGAATTAAATGGTTTGGTTTCGTTTTAATTTGTTCGGTTTGGTTGAATTTGTGAATTACTTCGGTTTTTATATTTAGTTCGGTTTAATCTCTATTATTTCGGTTCAACCAAACAAACCGAAATTTACTTGAATTACTTCGGTTATTTATATCTGGTTGGGTTTAATCTCTCTTATTTTGGTTATGTAATTTCTATGATTATAAAATGTGTTTCTGTATGTATTGAGTTTTGACCTTTTGAAATTTATTCTCTTTTATTTCGGGTCAACCAAACAAACCGAAATTTACTTTGGTCTTTTGGTTCGATTGTTATTCGGTTGACAAGTTAAATTCAGTTGGTTTGGCTAGATTTTTGAAACCGAATTAAATTTGGTTTGACTATTTTAATTCGGTTTGAACCGAACCGACTGTTTGAACACCCCTAGTAGTATGTATCAGGTAATTCCAAGAGAATAATCGAAAAACTCTGTACCAGGTAACTCATAATGGATGATTTAAAAAATGAAAAATATGGTATGATTTGTTTACCACCATATGTGATTATTCGTGTTGTATTGGTCTGGAACCACATGTACTGGCATCTGATACCTTGTATTGAGGATACTTGTTTGACTCTTCTTTTACACAATGCTTATTGTAGCATCTATGTGTCATCTATAGAAAGTGTTTGTTGCTTTATGTTAAATTCTTGTATTATTCTTGTATTATTCTTGTACTATAGGTAAAAAAAAAACAATGACGAGCTTAATAGTTTTATAACCAGTTAATTACATGGTTCTTCATAGTATCACCCTTTCTCATTTGAGTCCTTGAATACTCCACAGTTCACATATTGGTCCTTGAGATCCTTCATTTGTACCAAATCAGTATGGTTAAATTATATTAAAAGACAGATGGAGATCCTTGCAAGTATTTATATGGACACACTGTCAATGCTGACATACATGGAAGTGATATAAATTTTAGTAGATATATGATGGTGTTGGTTGTGATGTTGGTGCTTACGCTGTCCCAGTTAAGTTGTTCACGCGGACACGTGGGCATCACTCTACTGATGTGATGAAATGGACATTGACATCAGCAGTCATGTCATCATATTATCTACGAAAAAGATTACTTTTCTCCCATGGTTTGACAGCATGACAAAGTATATATCCATACACTTGTAATCAAAATTGAAACTTTGATAAATTAGGGACTAAAACGGGAACATAATGCCATTTAATATTTCATGAAAATAAGCTACGTAATACCTGCATTTTGTGAAAATATTAAATAAAGAACCTTGAGTGAAAAATATTTGACTTATAGCTTTACAACTTTTAATGGTGTAGCTGATGGAGGTTGAGCTGAAGAAGCTAGAGGATGTGGTGAAGTCTATCCATGATGAGATGTTCTATTTACGTTCAAGGTAGATCTTAAATTTAGTTCTACCGACAAACCTCAATTACTTAACAAAAGCTTGTCTTAAATCAATAAACAAAATCTTTTATCAAGATGTACATTTGTTTTACATGAAAATTTTGAATTGTGTTGTAGAGGAAGAGATGCAAGATATGAACAGATCAACCAATACCTCAATTACTTAACAAAAACTTGTCTTAAATCAATAGACAAAATCTTTTATCAAGATATACATTTGTTTTACATGAAAATTTTGAATTGTGTTGTAGAGAGGAAGAGATGCAAGATATGAACAGATCAACCAATACTAGGATGGCCTGGCTCAGTTTTCTATCACTCATTTTGTGCCTATCTGTTGCCGGACTACAAATATGGCACTTGAAGACATTTTTTGAGAGAAAGAAGCTTCTTTGAGTTCCTGTCAACAATACAAACCTTGTCTATCATAAATTATTTAGTTTTATTTTTATTTTTGGTAGTTCTTTCTCACTTGTAAGTTGTAATAGAACTTGTATTTTTTTTTTTTATCTACCAGAGTTGTAAGCACCTTTAGAGATGATAAATTAACTTAGTATGTACTTGACAGTAGCTAAATGAGTTGATTTTTGTTATCTTAAAAGACCTGAGCAAACTAAGCAATGAGTTGAATTGAAAGAATCAATACCAGTGTTCTAAATAGCGCGCTATAGCGCCGCTATAGCGTTTTTGGACCCCAAACGCTACGCTACGACATCAAAATGCGCTATTTGCGCTACGGCCGCTATAGCGGTCCGCTACAGCGCTATTTGCGCTATACAATATGAGTTTTTTTTTTTTTTTTTTTTTAAGCAATTTATATGGGTTTTAAATTAAGATAAAAAAAAATCTCAAACCAAAATTGAATTTGTTGCTACTTGCTACAAATAAATTAATTTGAAATTGGGAATAGAAATTGAAATTTGAATAGAAAAAAAGTCCAAACCGGAATTAAAATTTGAATAGAAAAAAAAAATAGATTATGTCATGAATCATGATACTTAAGATATTTTTAATAGAAAAAATCGATAGTTTATGATATTACTATGGATATTTTGAACCACAATTTGGACTTTGTACGGGTTCAATATGAATATTATAATTTCTTAATTACTTTGGAGTTATTTATTGTTCTATGAGACCTTAGATAATGTTGATATTTAGTACAAATATTGAATATACGAAATGTAAAAAAAAAAAAACGCTATTTGGAATAGCTTCCGCTATAGCGACGCTATTCGCTATAGCTTTTTTTTTAGCCTTCCCGCTACGACGCTATAAACGCTATTTAGAACCTTGATCAATACTTAAAGCAAATTACAAAATAACAAAGGTTCATGTTGAATACAAGCATCGTAATTGATATTCAATTTGGTTGCACAAAATATCTCAAATAAATTATTTAGTTTTATTTTTATTTTTGGTAGTTCTTCCTCACTTGTAAGTTGCAATAGAACTTGTATTTTTTTTTTTTTTATCTACCAGAGTTGTAAGCACCTTTAGAGATGATAAATTAAACTTAGTATGTACTTGACAGTAGCTAAATGAGTCGATTTTTGTTATCTTAAAAGACCTGAGCTAACTAAGCAATGAGTTGAATTGAAAGAATCAATACTTAAAAGCAAATTACAAAATAACAAAGGTTCATGTTGAATACAAGCATCGTAATTGATATTCAATTTGGTTGCACAAAATATCTCAAATAAAAGAGGTAAATAATTTTCAACAATAAGAATACAAAACATAAACAAAACCTATAGTTATATTCTTATCTGGAAAGCAATAACCAAGTGACTGAAATACATTGAATTGATACCAAAGCCACCCTGATCAAGTCCTTAGCAAGCAGCCTATTCTAATTTTTGTACTTACAACTTGTGCATGAGTCAATGTTTTAGAATCAACACGGAGCAAATAACACTAAGTGGAGAAAATGTGATGCCAGGGATGGTCAGGTGACAGGCTTTCCTTGATTCTCTCAAGCCTCTTTAGAATCTCCAGAAACGATGGTCTTTGGCTCATGTCAGCCGACCAAGATTGCTCGATCAAGCTGTTATTTTAAGCAATGACAACTCATATCACTAAATGGAAATTTTCTCAGAGATAGAATCTTAAGATTATAAACATAAATTCAAAATAAACTCAATTCTGTTTGGCTATGGTGTAAACTATGGTCGGTCTTGGGTCTGAATTGTTGACAACTAGGGTAAGCTAAAAACAAATATGCATAATTAAGATAGCAAATTTCTTGCATTTACTCAGTAACGAGAACCTAGATTCATGGGGAGAGATTTGATACGAGATTGAGCAATTTGCACCAGGCTTGAGCTCAGCTGGAAATATAGGACAATATTTTTTTTTAAAGCTTGAGCTCGTCTCAGAATATTCAAGGACAACAAATTCGGAGTAAGTTCTGATTGAAATGGATACCGATAAATTGAGTAAATGCAAGACATCACAAAACATGATGTCGGGGATAAACTCGTCTCAGAATATACAAGCATCACAAAACATGATATCGATAAAATTTTAAACTATAGGATCACAAGCAACAGCATTAAAATCCCAACAGTCACAATTGGACAATGCTATGAGGAACTTACTCTTTCAAGTCGGGGATAAGTCCTTTTGAACGAAAAGAGGGACGATGTCCATCCGCCACATATTTAGCAGCTTCGTAGGGTTCATGATTTGATAGTGGTGGGTCCCCTTCAATCATCTGTGCCAAAATAAAAAAGTAAGAATAAATTTTTATTATGATAAAGAGATAGTGGCATAATTGATCAATCAGCGTGCATTGTAAAAAGAGATAAAAGATTACCTCGTATAATATCATGGCAAAAGAAAATACGTCAACTTTCTTATCATACCTCCTGTGCTTGAATACTTCAGGAGCCATGTACCGGTCTTGAGAGAGAGAGAGAGAGAGAGAGAGAGTATGAACTGATTTAGAAATGGTACTTTTATTGGTATGCACTCTAAAAGGCTTAATCTTTTGAACAAATATCCTCCAATATTTGTAAATTAGGTAAATTTAGTCTGTCACAATCCCCCAGAGAAGTTTCTATTTGTACAGGTGGGGATAAGATAAACCTTTATGTTTGAATCACAAACAAAATCTGACAAAAATACATAATACTTGGTGGATCAATTGGGTCAAGTCATTGTTTTTATAATATACTCTAGCATAGAGCGGTCTCAAATTATCAAAATATTTATTACATAAAAAGTGAATTAGTTCATACAAATTAGTACGAACTGTTAATTGGTACAGATATCAGAAAGCACATAAGATTTGACAGAGACAGGAAACCATGATTGTTAAAAACTTACAACTGCCAGTCTCTCCAGTTAATTTGTAGATATCATTAGCATGCTTTACAGTTATTAGCTTGCTCAACCCGAAGTCACCGACCTTTAGGTGGTCCGCATTAGAGTTAACCAAAAGAACGTTTCTGAAAGGCCAAAAGTTGCAGGTTTAGCTATCTATTGCTGCATGGAAACTTGAGAGCTAGAGCATTGAGAGAGAAAATACAATAATAAAAAGGTGAAATTGACAACAAGAGTAGTACCTTGGTTTCAAATCTCTATGGATAACAACATTAGGCTCGTTATGTAAATAAGCCATGCCCCTGTAGAAAGAGAGAAACAAGGATTGAGGGTATGGAGAAAAGAAGTTCCACACCATCATAGTACAACATAGCTACTGAGCCAAATGAAGTAAATTACATGTGAAATTCTTTCATAGTACATCATAGAACCAGCAGGATATATTTTCTAAGAATATTTAGCTTAAAGTGCTTACTATTCATAGATAATAGTTATCTCAACAAGGTACAAGGCACCAAGGGTATGTGTAAAGCATTAAAAGATACCTGGCAATATCTAAAGCAAAATTAACAGCAACTGATGGGCTAAGTGCACCCTTCTCTTTCAGATATTGGTGCAGATCACCCTAAAAAAGATAAAGGAAAGGATATTTTATGGAATTATTTATGAGATGGATAGTTTAGTATATGTTTATAGAGAAAAAAAGATGCTTACTCCTCTAAGAAACTCGGTGATTAGCATAAGTGGTTTTCTCTCGGTAACTGCTCCAAGAAATTGGACAATGTTAGGATGGCGTAGCTTCACAAGCAAGTTTACTTCATGTCTAAAATCTTGGCTGCATTAAATCGTTTTTTGCAACAAATGAGATTAACATGTATTGGATGCTAATAAGATGCAGCAAGCAAAACCATTTATTGCACCAATATTAAATGGATACATCAACAGGGTCACAATTTTGAAGTCTAATTAAGTTAATTATAAATCTTGTCTTATTTCAAGCAAAATCCATTCAAATTTCAAAATAAATGACTTACGTCACCAATCTATCATCTGATAGAGAGGGGAGGATGCGCTTTACTGCCACTGGAGTCCCACGCCAGTATGCTCTCAAAATTTCACCAAAGGAACCCTGTCATGTGATTTTGCTTATATAAGGTTGAGGTAATAAGTAATAACTACAAGGACTAAAGAAAATCAAAATATAAGGAATCTGGAAACTATACACAAATATACATCTAATAAGCGATTAATATCCAACAGATCTAGTAAAACCTCAATGATCTTACTTGTTGTTCTTAACATGACACATTGGTCGACCCAAAAAATTATCAAAAACTCCAGACCTTTTCGTGTTAGTTCAATCAAATAGCCACAAAATTGATATACAGAGACCTCCAAAACAACATCTGATGCTTAGTTCAACTTCAGCATAAAACAAAGGGTTATTGCAAACGGCAAGGCAATATTCTCAGAATTTGAAGTACGACACTCTCTTCAACCACACTGATCTAAGGGCAGGGTTTTATGTAATGGTAAATGTAAGGTTTTGATTGTTAATTGCACCCTATGTTGCATGGATACGGGTACGGGTATCGTATCGGATATGATACGGATACGGCGATACGACAATTTAAAAAAATCAAGGATACGATACGCCTATTTTATATATTATATTTTATTTATAAATAAATTAAATATAAAAAATGCTGGATATGGTGTGATAAAATTGTCTAAATATATATTAAATAGAAATGTTACTATCATTTAACAACAAATGGAGAGTGGTGTAGTGGTAAAGGGTGATGGTGCTTATGCCACACAACCCAAGTTCGATTCTTGGCGCTGGAAAAATATTTTGCCTAAAAAAATGGTGTATGCGCGGTCCACGATCTACCGTATCCGGAAGTGTCAGAGCCGTATCGGAGACCGTATCAAAGATTTAAGATACGCCATGTAAGCCGATACGCCAGCTGGCGTATCCGTATCCGATACGTATCCGACACGGGTACGGAGCCCAATATGGAGTATCCGAGTAACATAGATTGCACCTAAGGCATTTGTTCTTGTTTGCAAAATAGTTGCTATTGATGTTTTGCAAAAACAACAACAACAACTAAGCCTTTAGTCCCAAACAAGTTGGGGTAGGCTAGAACTGAAACCCAATCATAGTCACAAAGTCAAGGTAGATTGATGTTTTGAAAAAAAAAAAAAAAAAAAATCAAAGAAAGAATAAACATTACTTAGAGGCAGCAAACCTTTCCAATAACAGATGAAGTTGAGAAATCCAACTCGGAGGGGTCAATTTCCCAGTCACATTTATTAGGCAAAGGAGGTGGGACCGGCTTTGGCTCAAAATGGCTTCCATTTTGTCCCTGTATTGTAAATTTGATAATAGTAATATTGATATGCTATAACCTAATATATACAAAAAATCATACATCGGAAAACTTTTATGCAAGTCATATTGTTGGATAAAGCACTATGATTGTATAGAGGTTTTTTACACTCTTATGTTTATTTAAACATGTGATCGAAAGATTCATTTGAGAACCCAATAGTCTCAAATAAGTAGTCCAAATAAAAGAAAGTAAAGAAAGAACAAAAAACCAACTGGGATCAACCGGTGCCAACTACAAATAGTTATGAGTTTATACCAGCACTGACATCAGGAACCCTACATCGGATTCTGAATATATCCATGGTAGTGCTTATTTGAAACAAATTAAATGTTATTAGTTAAAGAGGCCACATATATTCTGAATTGGGATTGGGAATTATCAAACATGAAATGAATAAGCTCTCCAAGCTGAAGTTTCAAATCCTTTAATCTAGTGACCATATGTGTTATATAATAGATAGCCATACTTGAGGCGAGTAAATTAATTAAAGTATCAAATCAAAGTCTGTATTACGTACAAATGAGTGACCACCATAAGTTTTGAGTAGTTCAATCATTTCTTTCTTCTTTGCTCCTTCTGCATCTGCAAGAGGCTGTCATAAAAGAATATATGAATAAAACAACCTCAATTAGTCATTATAATTGAATCTAAATTGGAGAATGAAAGGAAAATGTGTAAACAAAATATCTCAGATTAGATATATTTGTAATTACTATCCTTCATCCATCATCTTGCTATTTATAGTTGAATTTTTATGGTTTTACTTTCTTTCAGCTATAAATACACTGAAAAATGGTCCTAAAATTTCAATAGTTTGGGTCCAAACCACGCAAAGAAGATAAATAAATTGTATCGAAGATTTATTAGTCAAATCGAAGAGCTAGATCTAGCAACAGGGAGACGGAGAGAGAGAGCAAGAGAAATGAATTTATTCCTACAGTATTTTTCCATCGATCCAGTGCGTCGACATCAGCATGATGATCAAGCAAACACCGTGCCACGTCGATCCAGCCATGTAGGGCCGCCACGTGGAGGGGCGTGCGGCTATCGTAGTCCCGAGCGTTAACCAGCTCCTTATCTTCTTCTAGCAACCTCCGCACAGCTGAGACGTCGTTTTGGTGCGTGTGCCAGAGGATGAGAGATGTTCGACTCACGCGTGCCTTCTCTTTCTTCCTCTCCTCCTTCTCCGACGCATCGAGAGGTGACGACAAGGCGCCCGACGAACCACCGCTCTCTCCCTCGCTGGCGCTCTTTCCGCTCATCGAAGCTTCTATAGATCGGAACTCAATTGAAAAATGTGATTGTTTTTGAGCGAAGCATAAGGTAATTAATTAATTCTCCCTTCGCGTTGACTTGGTTGGCTACTTGGCGAATTTTTTTTATAAACCATAATTAAAAAAAATATTTTTACAAAACCAACGTGATTTTTTTTTTTTATAACAATCGTAAGAACCGGAATGTTATTTTGATCCGAATTTTTTTTATTCTAGATTGAAATAACATTTCGGTTCGGTCTTCTTTTTGAATTTTCTGCGGTGGCTCATATGAAAACTTATAAAACTAGTACCACTGAAAAAATTCAAAGAGGGGACCGGACCGAATACCATTTTGGTCCGGAATAAAAAAAATTTCGGACCAAAATAACATTTCGGTTCTGATGATTTTTGTAAAAAAATAAATAATCATGTTGGTTTCGTAAAAAACAAAATTTTAATTATGGTTTATAAAAAAAATTCCTACTTGGCTCGAGTCCGTATGCTTTGAAGTAACCCAAATTTTGAGGTTAGATCTTGATCGTCCGATCAGAATCCAGTGGAATGCACGGAATCTCTTTAATATTCTTGCTGAAGCAGATCGGACGGTTCGGATCTAAACTCAAAATTTGATTTAACTCGAGTAATTGAATTTGGCTTGGCTTCTGACGAAAGAACGCGGGATCGAATAATAACTTCAACTGTGTCGTTTTCTGTGTCGTGGGTTGTTACTAAGCAGAAGTGCAGAACTATGTTACATGGACCAACAACGAAAGTTCTCTTTTATGTTTCATGACAAAGAGAAGATGAGATTCGAATATGACAAGATTTATTACCGGAGGTCGAAACTTCATGGTGAATTTTAGATTTTTGAGAAATTGCAGATAACTGTAGCAAAATGTTCTTCGTAAAATTAAGATTATTTTTCTATAACAGAAGACTGTTAACTAAGGATAACTTGAGTTACAAAGAATGACAAGGTGATTTTAATTGTTTTCGTTCAGAACATAAAACCAATGATCGTTTATTTATAGTTTTATTACAGTCCATCAATTTGACAACCTGTGTAAAACATTATTTAAGGTAAAATATTTAATTATCAAGGGCAGACTTAGAAGAGATTTAGGCATTTAGCCCTCTCTTTTTTTCCCTAAATCTATCCTTACACACACCTAAAAGGCATATTTAAGATTAAGGACCTATATCTCTAAGGTTATTTAAAGAATAATTGTGTATCAAGAAATTATCTTACAAATGTCAACAAGAAATCTATGATTTGTAAGAACACATTAAAATATTTCATTATCTTTAATGTTGACCTTTTAAGCAAGAATCAAATTTTTAATCTTCTGTTTCTTAATCTGCATTACTAAATTAATCCTATAATATTGAGAATGGGATACCTGTCATACGAAGAGTTTGTTGGAGGGAAAAAAAAATTCCTGATTATGAGAAACTTAATTAAATTAAACAAATCGAAAATTGTAATTTGGTCGTGAAATCTTTGTATTTAAACGTATTTTACTACCATGTCTCAATTATGCAAGACAAATGAATTATCATTAAGATAATCTAGAGTTGTCATTAATTGCTTGGGAACAATTACAGAAGTAATTGACAATAATATCTTCAGTGTCTACAACTAAAATATCGAGAATCGCTCATCTTAGAATCATTCAACGTTGGATAAGATATGGTTTACTCGTACTATTTTTATGGGGTAATTTTAAACATACGTCTGAAATTTTTTGAAATTACATATTTTGCCTCTAAAATCCATAATATTATATTTTCCCGTCAAGATTTCAAAACTCACAAATTTACCTAATTTATTACTTTTCTATTAAAACTCATTTTAAATTTATAAAGTTCTCATTTATACTTTATTATAAAATAAAAATATGTAACCCGTGTAAAAAAATATTCAGTTTTCTGATAGGTGGTTTTCGAGGATAAATGGTTTATTTCTATACTTGTGACGCATACACAATAACATTTACGCATACACTTATGCATGCATCACAAGTAAAACAAAAAATAAACTATTTGTTCTTGGAAATCGACAAATTATAACACTGAACATTTTTCTTACACATACTAAATATTTTTATTTTTTTAAGAAAAAAGAGTAAAATAAAACCTTTATAAATTTAAAATGAGTTTTAACAGAGAGACAATAAATTCGTATTTGTAAGTTTTTAAAATTTTGAAGAGTAAATATGATATATGAATTTAAGAAGAGAAATAAAACGTAATTTCAAATATCTTTGAGGGTGTACATGAAATTCCCCCTTTTTATAACCATTTTGTCAATTTTATCTAGTCTATGACATTTTATTAATAAAAACATACTCAAAAACTTGTCTTTAGTCTAGTGGTAAAGGCACATGGCTCTTGTGTGAGAAGTTATGAGTTCAAAACTCACAAAGTGGAGAAATTCTTTATATAAATACATAGGGGTTTGAAATGTGTTGGGTAGCTCGACCCCCAATTAGGGTGTAAACAGAGCGAATTCAGAGCAGATAATGCTAATACCAAATCCATATCCACATTTCAGTAAGCGGATACAAATACAGATACAGATAGTAAATGAATATCAAAATGTAAAATCAAATCTACCGTAAACGGATACGGATACAGAGCGGATAATTCATGAATACGGATTCCAATAATTATCTAATAATTTAACTCATTTGAATAATCTACTTATATAATAGAATACAAGTGTTATAATCAAAAACACATTTTTTTTTAAGTAACGCGCATGACTTGAAGTAGTGTTTTGCAAATACCCCCACGGGTCAGACCCGTGCCCGCCCGCCCTGGACCCGTGCCCGCCCTGCTTGTGCCCGTGCACGGGTTTTGCACGGGTTCACGGGTTAAACGGGTACGGGTTGAGAAGGGCTGGGTACGGTTTTTTTTTAAAAATTTACCCGTGATACCTGTACCGTTTCAAACCCGTACCCGCCCGTACCGACCCGTGGACCCGTGGACCCGTATTACCCGTATCTGCAAACCCGTACCCGTCTACCCGTGTACTTTTTCTTTTTGAAATTCAAATTTTTTCCCCCAAAAAAAAACAAAAACAGAAAAAAAAAAAAACAAAAACAACATCCAAAAAAAAAAAAAAAAAATACCCGCCCGGACCTAAACCCGCCTACCCGTGACCCGTGTTGCCCGGGGGGTTTGAGAGGGGCCGGGTAGGGTTTTTCAAAAAAATACCCGTGCTAACCCGTCCCGTGTCGCCGTGACCCGCGTTGCCTGTGACCCGCCCCAGGTTTTGCCCCTGCCCGCCCGCCCGTGCCCGTTTGCAAAACACTAACTTGAAGCATATATAAATGGGAGAAAGTTGGTAACATCAGCTCATTGTCACGTGGAGTCCACAGTCAAAGTCAAATGAGAAAATTACATGCCCTCTTTCGTAGAGAGAATAGCTCGTGGGTTCCGTAGCCGGATTTTGGGTTTCTCGGACATATAAATGTTATTCGAATACAACGGAAAATTGTGTTACATGGTAAATAAATAATATGTATAGTTCTTCACCCCAGGAGTTTCTCAAGAAAGAATAGTACAAATTTCTTTATAATTTCATAAATAAATTTAACTAAATTGAACACATCAAGGATATTATTTTAGAGTATAGACTATCTATACACCCTTTTACCCTAAACACTAAACCCTAAATCCTAAACCCGAACATTGTTTCACATTAATTTGTATTTGAATGCAAGATAGCCCCAATAAACCAAAACAAATTATAAGTATCAGCAAAATTAGCTTATGGTCTCTTCTGCACATATGTTATCTTGATATTCTTTCATATAATTTCGACTAAAATAAGTTTCTGGAATAAGCCTCGCATTAGAAACCTCAGATCGTAATTTCTCAACCAGATGTGTTTTTCTTGCCTCACAAATACCTTCAAAAAACTCATCTAACAACCCCTTGCTAGGAGCAAAACATCTCTCTAACAAATTCTTCAGCACCTCCACTGCCCCTTCGTAATCTCCGTTCTTACAAAAGGTAGATATAAGCATTTCATGGATTTCGGGTGTTGGGTCAAAGCCGTTTTTCTTCATGGCTTTGAAAACTTGAAATGCCCGCTCCGAATTCTTCCTCTGGCACTGCCCAAAAACAAGTGCAGCAAAAGTGGAAGCATTTGGTTTGATATCAGCCGCATCAAGCTCCTTCACTAACAAAGCCGCTTTCTTTGTCTTTCCTTCGTTACAAAAACCCAATATCAGCGAATTATATGTTACTATATCGACCGCCACCCCCTTTCTGACCATCTCCTCAAAAAGCCTTGATGCCATCTCGCTATTGTTTGCTTCGCAATACCCGTTAATTAAAATATTATAGGTTACCGTGTTTGGAGTCACCATGGATACATTCATTTCATTCAAAATTTTATTTGCCTCATGTAATCGAGCCTCTTTACAGAATCCGTTGATCAAAGTGTTGTAAGTCACTACACTCGGTTCCAACCCCTTCCCCTTCATAGATTTTAGAAGCCTAACTGCAGCACTTAAAACCCCATTCTTGCAATGTGCATCAATTAATGTATTAAAAGAAGCGACAGTAGGACTAAATCCAAGTGTTTCCATCTTACCAAACAATTCCACGGCTTTCTCGAGCTTTCCCGAATTGCAATGAGCAGACATGACCATGTTGAGTGTATACACATTAGGTGAAATCCTGCTCCTGCGCATTTCCCGGTAGAATGAAAACACAATATCATTGCGTCTCAAGCTAAGTGACGAGGTGAGAAATGCATTGCAAGAACGAATGTTAGGAAGAAAACCATAATCCCTCATGGAACAAAAGATATCTGTGGCATCTCTGAACTTTTTCTCGCGTGCATAGGCAGAGAACAAAAGATCAAACACCTGCGGGGTGGAGCTACAGAGGCGGTAAGTGTAGAGCAAGGATTGGAACAAATTGGAGCTGGAGATCGGGGAGGTGGGGAAGAGAGAAGAGGAGAGGATGGAGTGAGCAGATTTGAGCCGGCGGGATTGAGAGAGAGTGTGGAGGAGGATGGAAAGGGAGGAGAGAGAGAGGGAGGAAGGGTGGTGGAGGTGGGTCCAGTTGTAAAAAGATAGAGAGAGGGTGGGGTCGGGGCGGAGGAGGAGGAGGAGGTGGAGGAGGCGAAAGGGGGTGAGGGAAGGGGCGAGGGGGAGGAGTTTGGGCCAGCAGGAATTGATGAGATGGCTGTGGAAGACAGTTACAAAGTCGAGGTCTTGGCTGTGGGGCGAAGGGATTGTGCGGTGAGGGATGGGGAGGGAGGCGGGATTGGGAGAGACGGAGGAGAGGTGGCGGATGGGAGGTAATCTCAGTTTCATTTGTCAGGTCCCGTCACTTCCGTGTCTTCTATATTCACTAGATGGGGGCCTCGCGTTGCTTCTTTGAAGGTGAATGGAAAAGTGGGACTGTATGTCTGTATACAAGTTATATACAACAAAAATTAATAAGTTATATTGGGATGTTACAATTTACAAAACTATACTATCAGTAATTAAGGATTGATAATATAACCTAAATAAGCATCAAGTAAATTAAGAAAATTATTTAAAAAACTGGTGCCTAACTAAAAATCTATACAATCTATCACGATATGTACAAGTTAGATCAGTATTAAGTAAAATTCACAAAAAAAGTTTGAGGCCCTGATCTCTAACTATAACACTATTCAATGGATTGTAAAAAAAATATTGTAATTATAATGATACGTACATACATATGCAGATAGTAAAATGAATCAACAGCAGATTTGCGAAAAATAAATTAAGCATTTACATAAGATTTGAGAATGTATTTTTGTAAAATAAAAAAGATTAGAGAAATACCTTAATAGCTGTAGAAAAATGAAGGCGCTCAAGTAGATGTATAAGACAGTAGAACAGATATATGAGGGCGAATTATATAGTGGATTTCTGCCATTGAGAACAATCAAATAGCATATAAGCATATCAGTGGATAAGAAAATATTAATTCAAGTAATAAAGGTAACATGGTAATGCTATTTATAGGCATTTTAGCATATCAGTAGATGTTGTTGGAAAAAGAAAAAAAAACACTTATGTCAAAATACAGAAAATTAAGGCAATATATCATATTTGTAGATCCTATTTTAATCAATTAAGAGCAAATTTTGAATCATGATAATAGCTGATTAAATATCTACTTAAAACACAACGACATTGCCTAATGTTAGCAATGCTGAAGTTGTTCGTTTGTTAATTGATGTAATATTGAAAACTGGAAATCGAAATCCAAAGCTGACGTATAAAACTGCTGTATTTTATTTTTCCCAAGCTGTATGCTTTATGGTTTATGGTTTGAGGTTAAGGTTTTGAGAAGCAAAAGCTCATTGTCGAAGCCCTAATAAAGAAAAGGGGGAATTTCATGTATCCCCTCAAAACTTTCAATATTACGTATTCTCCCTCCAAAATAAATAATTACATATTTATCCTTTAAAATTGTAGTAACTCACATATTTGTCCTATATAAATCTATAATATATCAAATATATCCAAAAACAGTAAAATAATTATTTTTAAGACTCTAAAACTCACTTATGTACCATTATGCCCTTTCCTTTGTCTCCTTTTCTTCTCTCTCTCTCTCTATGTGAGTGACTGCTCCAAAGCAAAATTACAAAACTGGAAAGCAAAATAAATTGGAATAAAATGGTATTTAACAACAGAAGCTATGACAACTCTATACTGGTATTACCAGATAATAAATTAGCGATATTTATCTATGTTATTACTTAAATCTTATCTTGCATCTTTGTAAAATGCATATATACTTCTAAAATGAAAATTTGATTTTTGTTGTTACCTTTGCCTAAACTATTACTTTGTTGTTAACAATCAGATACATAAGGGAACTAGTACATGCAAGCATCACCATCTTTGAATTGGCAATTCTTAGATGTTTTTATTTCATTGTTGACTTACGTTACTACTTTGTGCTTTACTCTGGCATCTACTTATATACTGTCAAAGTTCAGTGCAATTAGATTGCACTATTATATCTGTGCTATCTATGGTATTGACTTGGTACAATGCAAAACACAAAAGTTATCAATTGAAAAAACATAGAATTTAAAGTAAATACAACATTATATGAATTATGCACAACAAGCACCATTAACATTAATATCAATTTATAAAATTTCAAATACAACACTTAGAACCTCTCCCATTCGATATTACAAAAACAATATTTTATTACTAGTATCGTGCCCGTGCGTTGCAACGGAATATATGATAAGATAACAAAAATAAATTCTCATACAAAATGACAAATTTTCATAAAAAACAAAATTAGAAATATATTCTACATTTATCACAGTAATATGTATAGAAAATTAATTAACATTGTGATCTGCCGTATAGAAAATTTCAATTGAAGAGGGAGAAATAAGGAAAAAAAAAAAAGAAATGGAGAATTATATTGCTAAATTTTAGAATCTGTTTAATTTTAATTGTAACGTATCGTGTGGCGATATGTGTGGCAAGTATGTTTATAACTAAATTTAAACTTCTACACATAAAACAGATACATTTAATCAAAAGAAGATAGATTATGTGATTGGAGAGCTGAGATTAAATCCAAAAATTAATCTTTCAATCGCAGCCGTTGGCGGATCGGACACCCAACGTGCTTAATAATGGAATGGAGATACACACATTCTTCAATTTTTTTGTTGAAGAGCCTCAATCATGCATAGGTATTATTATTTCTCTTCGTAACAGCAACATTCGACCCATGATTTATGAAGCAGGCACTACATCCTCTTGTAGCAAATACCATATTCATGTACCAGACAGTATCAATTGAGGTACGGCAGGAATATCAGTTTAGTTTGGCACCAATATTGTACTGGTACCAATATAGTACCAATACCATCCTCTTGTAGTCCTACATGGAGATGCGATACGTGAGGGCGTAGGGGCAGAGATGCGGATGTCGTATTGGTTGCAGCTGCAGTGGGAGAAGGGGTCGAGGAGGGAGAACATGAAGAGAGTGTGGGTGTTAGAGGCATCGGATGAGGTAAAGCCGGAGAATGATGAGAGATAATTTTTTAGCTTATCCAGCAGAAAATCCCAAATTGGGATCGAGAAGGGTGACCACGAAGAGGACATGGCTGGTGGGATCAAGGAGAGAGGGCAAGAAGAAGGCGCAGCTGGTGGGATTGAGGAGAACGACGGTGCATATACTTTTGAATTCTTCTTTTGCTTTTGGCGTGAGAGAAAATTAGAAAAAACGGAGAGCTAATGGATTAATGTATTGATACAGATATAGATCCAATTCAATTAGCGAGGCCGTTAATCAAGAGCAGAGCATCAGAGCAGATGCACAGGAACATGGACTTTGAGGAATTAGAGAAGAAGAAGGGTAAAATGGGAATTTATATAAAATTAATGTAAAATCTAATAGATTGGGCAAGTAAGTGAGTTATTGTAATTTTAAAGGATAAATATGTAATTACTAGTTTTGGAGGGAGAAATACGTAATATTAAAAGTTTTGAGGGGGATACATGAAATTCTCCCTAAAGAAAAAAGTAAAAGCCAAATGTAACACTATAATCTGTAGTTTTACTGGTTCCGTCCTGGTACCAGTCTTTTTAGTAATCTTTGGTTTAAATCAAAATAATATAGAAGCACAATTAAAGTAGACCATAAAAGGAAAGTATACCAAAACAATCTCCATGTCAGCCAAAGGTATGTTTCTTGAAATGCTTAACAAAGATAACTCACTCTATCAGGTTTACTCTCTAAGGCAGCTTACCTGCATAAAACATAATCACAATGACATAACAACAATGTCCTAATATTGTTCTCATTCAAGAACTTAAAACATGAAAACAAATAATTTTTCTGACCAACACAAACCTATATACCACAATCATGCAATCAAATTAGGGGTGAAAATGGACTGGACACAGAGCGGATAGTGGTAAAACCATATCCGTATCCGTTTGTGACCAACACAAACCTATATACAACAATCATGCGACAATTAAGACCGGTACTGATCTGGTAGCAATACCAAACGACAAATTATTATAACAATTTTGAGGCTTTAATTAAGATCAAGACATTATTCCAGTCAAAGCCCCCACCAATAATCTTTAAGTAAATAAAATAGATGTGTAGGTTAGGTTAATGCAAGATTTAAAATTGATATTTTGGTTAGTTTCTTCTTTCTGTTGGGTTTAAATCCATCCTAATTGATATCCATATCTTTCCATGGCTCTATGCAATTTAACTTGAAAATTTCAAAATTGAACTGAGCCACTATCTCTCAAAATCATTAACCATTCAAATATCATAAAAGTCTGTTAAGAAAAGAAATAATCAATCTAGGGTGATTAATGTGTAATACGCTTCAGGATTTTTAAGTTAAACTACTATCTATTAACCATTTAAATAAGTTTTAACAAATGAATTTTAGCAAAAATTTGCCTTGAATAGTAGCTCTGGCCTGAGCGTGTCTTTCTATCTTCTCATCCACAATCTGCAAGAACAATGGCTAAAGCCTTAATAAAGAAAGGCAATTGATACACAACTATGGATTTGTATTTCTAGCGGATAGTTCTACCTCTTTGCTGGCCAAGTGCTCAAGTGCAGCATATGCTTTGTACAATTTTCCAACAACATCCCCATCTTCGAATCCGCAAAAGACAGTCAACTGAACTCCAATTTTAGTCTCAACTCATCCTAAACCCTACTCAATAAATCAAGGAACCAAAATTAGGCTACAAAAGTATCATGATTTCAAAATTGTTAAGCTATCTATCAATCTACAGAAGTATCAATAATTTGTACGATCAAATTTATAGTAAAACCTAAGCACTAAATCAAGAAAATGCTAAATCCTATACAATTTTTCAATCATCAGAAAATACTAAACCCTAAAAAGGAAAATTGCTGCTTTGTTGCTTAAGGACCTTGCAGCAGTAAGTATTTCTTCCAGGAAGGAAAAATGAGACGATTACCTCAAAATAAGCAAGCAAGAAAAAAAAAAATTCCTGCTTCCTAAACAGTACAAACCAGACAATTACAGTATTAAACGGGGTGTTAATTTTGCTTTTACCGCCTAAAACAAAACAAAAAAGAAAAGAGAAATAAATTGAGATTGGGACCCAACTGTCAGAGGTTGTCGGCAATACGGTAGTACTGTGAAGAGGTGCCATGGTCAACTTCCACTGCCGCGTGCACTCGTTTGTATTTCGGAGGTTATAAACAGTGACGCTGGGAGGGAAGTGAGAGGAGGATGCGAAAGGGAGGGAAACGGTCCGATGGACGGGGATACGGAGAGGAGAGGGAGAAATGAGTTACAGCGATCTCCGTGAACTATCGAATATCGCGCAATGAAGAGGAGAGAGGAAGAGAGTGATTCGGAAGAGAAGTGAAAAATCGGAGCGAGACTCTGTCGCTGAAAAGTGGGTCCCAGCTGTCGGTCAAACTGTAGAAGAACTAAACTCTCAAGGCCCCAACGGCCCTACCAGGCTACCAGCTATTTCACGAGACATTTAAATTTATTAAGTTTTAAATATGTTTACATGAATCTCAATGTAAATCAGATGTTTAAGCTTGGCGGATGAGGTTTGGAATTATGGGTGTCAATGACACCCGTTTACCCTACCCGTATCGTATTCGATAAGACGGGTATGGGTAAGGTTTTTTTTTCGTTAGCTTATTGGGTATGGGTATGGGTAAAGATTTTTTTTCATTAGATAAACGGGTATGGGTACGGGTAAAGATTATTTCGTACCCGTTGAGTAACGGGTAATTATATGAAATAAATTATATATAGATATATCAATATTATATTCAATTTATTTATTTTCCTGTTTTCCATATTGCTGTATCAATGCTGGAGAAAATGTATGCATTTTGTTATAAGAAGAATATTATGCTAAACATATTACTTTTTTATTTGAATGTTTTGTTATTTAGTTAACGAATTGAATTTGTTAGAAGAGATATTTGTTATTTTTATTTTATTTTTGCTTTATAAAAAATTATTAGTTAGAATTGATTGCATATTTGTATTTTCATTTTTATATTAGTAATTGTGATGGCGTATGTATGACGTGATGAATTTAGATGATTTATTTGTAAAAATAGTAAAACCATTATATTAGTATTTTCGTTATTTGCCCACTACTGTTTCGTTATCCGTTAATCATAACGGGTATGGGTAGGGTAGGGTAGGGTAAGACAAATTTTTAACGGGTATGAGTAGGGTATGGGTAGATCAATTTTTAGTGAGTATGGGTATGAAAATGGTTCCACCCTACCCGTATCGTACCCATTGACACCCCTATTTGGAATCCCTGAGAAGCCTAATGATCGAGACTTAATCATGTGGGTCCCATACGTCAGTTACTGAGTGCCACCATGTGGCACTCAGCCCCCGCAACAGAGTATTAGTCCTACCAAACTGACACGTGGGCCCCGCAACCAGCTAAAGGTATCCCTTTTTCTCTCAGAAGACAAAGACAAAGCACGGTTTGGTGTTAGTGCTAGTGTGCGGCTTGCATTTCTCCACCTGTATTTTCTTTCCCAAGATCGAGAGATTGAAACAGCCAGAGAAAGCGAGAGAGAGAGGCCAACTTTCTCAAAAAAAACAGAGAGAGAGAGAGAGAGAGAGAGAGATGACTGAAGCATCGACCACAGCTTGCATACTCTGCTCACGTTCTCTGCCTTTGATCGGAGGCAGTAGTAAGTAAATATGCTTCAAGGCCCCTAAAAATTTTCACACTTCAATACTTCGAATCAGCAATATCTAAATGTATGCCACTTATACCTCCCCTGTAGGAAGAAGCGAGAATAACAAAAGATTAGTAATTGGGACATGGAGGAAAAGCTGGAACGAATTTGGAATAGCAATTCCAACTGTTCGAATTTATCCCTGTCACCGGATAAGGGGAACTGTGGTAGCAACTGCTCATGCTTCTTCTTCTTCTTCAGCGGCTCAAGTTGTAACTTATACCTCTAGCATTTCAACTGATATTCCACTTTATGAGCCACCTGGTGTAAGTTATTACTGGTAATTATTCCAAATCGACCTTTATTCCTGGGCATTTCATGCTAAGAGGGCACACAATTTAGGTTACTTTTGATGAATATCTCCATGACCGAACGCGAATTTTCAAGGCAATGTTTCCAGATGAGCGTAGGAGCGAGAGACTAAATGAGGTGAGATTACAAGTTGTGGAGGTTTTTAGTAAATAACTTTTGTTAGCCGATATCTTTGTTGCAAATTTAGTTGTACCAATTATATGCTGGAATATTATTCTTTCCTATGCTGAGACAATTTCAGAAATACAAAATCAAGGGGAAATTTTTT
Organism: Carex kokanica; assembly: GCA_025461125.1. Classification (NCBI taxonomy): domain Eukaryota; kingdom Viridiplantae; phylum Streptophyta; class Magnoliopsida; order Poales; family Cyperaceae; genus Carex; species Carex kokanica. The sequence goes on along the minus strand of JAJGRX010001056.1, from coordinate 260,305 downwards.
ATAATTTGCTCATTATGGTATAAATCCAGAGAAGTTTTTGAAATTTAACACTGGTCTTGTATCAAAATTAAATTGGAAATTGCAGTTTGATATGAACTTGAATTGTGACCACAGGATGAATGGAGGATTCATATGCTACCTCTCCAGTTCCTTCTCCTAACGGTCAATCCAGTTGTTGTCATGCGAATATGTTGCAAATCACTTGGAAACGGCTACCCACCATTGGTCCCACAAGATACCACAAGCCTACTCCAGCTCCAAGCTGTAATATGATCAATATTTAACATTAATTTCTTAAACAACAAATTTATAATTTCATAAGAAAATTCAAAAACACCATGTTGAGTACTTGCTTGTTTAGACTGAATGGGAGCTTCAAGGCTTAGATGTGGCGTACAGGCCAACCGATTTTTCATTAGGTGTGAAAGGGTTGCTTTACCCGGAGAGAAAAGGAGGCTCTGGCCGTTTAAAGGGACATCTTGAGATTAGCATAAGTTGCATTCTTCCCCCGGTGCTTGCTTTGGTTCCGGATAATGTCCTCAGAGGAGTTGCTGAATTGGTACGAAGTATACTACTTAGTTCTTTTGCTTTCAGAAAGTATTTTTCTAGTAGACATTGATAAGGATTTTTCATTAAAAAAAATCAACCCCTAGTTCATAGCATATATGACTATATGAGCATTATCAGCTGATGTGCCTATACAACATATGTTGTATCATGAAGGGTTTTATGTTTGTGTTATTTGCTTAAGAGTTGCAATTACAGGTTTTAAGGAGATTGGCTGAGAAAATGAAAAGAGATGTGGATGTGGGGTTATTAACCGATTTCAGGAAATTCCGTCGAGAGAAATTAATGAAGAATAGCAGCACAGGAATTGGTTTTCAGGCATCAGTACCTGGGATGACTAGGGATGTGTAATTAATTACTTTGCTGGTGACAGAATAGTTATTTTGCAATGTGCTATTTAATTTGTTGGTTTGTATATAGAGCTGGGCAAGTTTCATATTGCTCAAGGAGAGAAAATTTGTTTGGTTTTATTTTATTATTGTAAGTCTGTATTCCAGTATATAATTTGCATGGAATTAGAGACGAATCGTTGGATATTTACATATAACTCCCAGAAGTTTGGATCTTTCATCTTTTGAATTTGAAAAATGCAAGGCAGGGGCTTTCATTTTTAGTTTTCAGATGAATTATTTGGTTTCCAAAACTACATATAAAGGTCATATTTCGTTGTGGAATAAATGGTAGAATAAATCACTTACTTCACATCTAACCCGTCAAATAAGAATTTAAGATGAAATGAGAGGTGAGTTAATTAAGTGTAAACCATCAAATAAGAATTTAAGATGATTTAAGATGAAATAAGAGGTGAGTTAATTCAAAGTAAGCATCGGTAGAGTAATTTATTCTGTATTTACTTTGTATGTAGGGTCTATTATCATGGATAGAGATTTATTTTTCTAATATCTTACTCCTCAAGTTAGATTAAATTAAATCAGGACTTAAATTATCAAACAAGGTATAAAATATAAAGAGTAAGTGGAGTAATTCATTTAATCCTTGTTAACTTTATTACACAATCAAACATTACCAAAGCGAGAAAAAGTGGGCATGAATATTTGTTCATTCGCAGATCGCAGGAAAAGAAACTTATATCATCGATTTCATGGGTTCCCCCATTTTTTAAAAGTGTTCTTGAAGATGAAAATGAAATTGAGAAAGGGGAGGTAACACAGTTGGTTAGAAAAAATGTTCTAAAACTGTTGGTTATTCAAAAGTCAATAGTTTGATTTCTCCTCACAACTTCGTAGCTTCTGCAAAAAATTTCAAAAAAAAAGAAAAAGAAAAAGAAATTGAAAATGAAAAATGTAAGGAGGTAATTGTAGACTTGAAGAGGGATAAGAGGTTACAACATAGGCCTAATAAATGTTAAAAAGTAAGCTTCATCCAGAGATATGATGCTAATCTAAAGTCGGCCCAATATATAAAAGGCCCCAAGTGTAGTATTCCAAAGGAAACATAATAACATATTCTTTGGATACCGCACGATAGAATGAGCTCCCGCCTCCCAGCCAAGCTAAAATTATAGGAGGTCCACTTTAAGATTCCTACTGAGTTAAAAATAGACGGTGCAGATCTTATTCTACACAGTAGGATATCCCGCTGGATCTGATTTCTAGGATTTTGGATTTTTGGATCTGATATACCGCTGGATACAGGTTCGTACTAAAAGTTAAAAAAGAGGACGACTTTCTCGGATTTTAGATTTGTGTATAATTTTTGCTGGATTTTTGTCCTAATTCCGTGAATAATATTTTTGAGTATTTTTTTTAATGTACTTTTGCGTTTTTGGATTCAGTTTTGGATTAGAAGTGACCATGACAGTGATAGCTAATAAATGTTACATTTTTGTCACCTGAGGTGAAAGCTTTAGGGCATGTTCGGCTACCACTGTGCCCGTGGGAAAAACAAAATTCACTCAGAGTGAATTTTTTTTTTCCACGCGCACAGTGTTTCGGTCATTCAAATTGGATCCGAACCCAAGTCCATTTCCGTTCCCACCTGGCAGCCGAACAAGCCCTTAAAAGGTTCTAAGCAATGTTTTGATTGGCTAATTAAACCGATGCTTATATTATTGCTAATTAAAAAAGAGGACGACTTTCTCGGATTTTAGATTTGTGTATAATTTTTGCTGGATTTTTGTCCTAATTCCGTGAATGATATTTTTGAGTATTTTCTTTAATGTATTTTTGCGTTTTAATTTGGATTCAATTTTGGAATAGAAGTGACCATGACAGTGAAAGCTTTAAAAGGTTCTAAGCAATGTTTTGATTGGCTAATTAAACCGATGCTTATATTATTGCTAATGACTTTCAATACCTCCATTTTAAAACTTTGCACCAAACGCATACTTTTCTACGTTAGGGTTGCAAAGAGTATGGAAATATTTTATATCCCTATTTGTTAAAAATTAATTTTAATTGTCTTATTTTTTGTAGTTAAGCATGATTCTTATATGTATTTAATCCATATTTGTTAGACAATCGTCACGTAAGATAATGCTACAAACTAATAACTTATATTCTTACCCTTATCAATAAGCCAATATTTATTCTTACTAGTAACTTGAGACAATAAGTTAATAAAAAAACTTATCCATAATTTTCTTCGTCGAATATTTTTTTTTTTATTAAATTGTCGAATACAATATAGAACAGATAATTTTATGAACAAATTTCAACATTCCCAATCCCGTTGAAAATAATAAAATAAATGAAAAAAGAAGAAGAGGAAAACGCAAGGATTTCCTCAAAATTTTATTAATAAAAAATGACATCCAAACCCGTGTTATAGCTGACTTTGAGATTCTCACATATTCATTTAGGTAACTGAGCTACTTTACTAGTAATTAATTGACCTAATACAATTAGAATAATCATTTAAAATTCTAACTAGAAACACTTGGTGCTTCTAGTTTGGAATTTTTTGGATCGGATGTCCTAGCCTAGCTCGTAGGCATCTTTCGTAACGTATAATCTTTGCTAGACTGATTTGGTTTTTCTTGGATTGAATTCTAGATAATTGGACCTCAAACTCACCAAAAATAGTATAGGAAATTTATTTGAAAGATTTGTTTTGAGTAATTTTAGGTTTATGCAACACACATACTGTATGTGCAACATTAAGTCAAAATTGCTCTGTTAAAATATTTACCTTTTTCTTTTGAAGGACAATATTACCAGAGGAGGGTTCAAATGCCGCTATTTTTTGTGCCTCCATCATGTCTCTATTTTTAAAAACTTTAATAACTCAAAATTTAAAACTTAAAAATCAAAATAAACAGTTGGATATGATCTACATCATTTTATCTATGCATATGTAAAAAATTGTGACATTTTAACTTTGTTTTGGTTGTTATCAAGAGCTTGTAAAAACATACTAATGTGGATAATTTCTAAACGTTAATTTTTCAAATGATTGATTTACATAAAAACAAAATTGAAATTAGATTTTTTTTATTAGCACATAGAAAAAATAACATAGATCACATCTAACGGTTTTATTTTGACGTTTATGATTTAAATTTTGATTTATTAATGTTTTTAATAATTGAGGCATGGTGGAGGCACAAAAAATGAAGGCATTTGAACTCTCCTCATATTACTATATTAGGTCTCATAATTGTTTTATTAAACAATTGTTCTCAAATTAAGAAAGTTAAAATTCAATTGAGATTGTACTTTGGGGAAATCATTGGTTTGTGAAAGGTAGATTATTCGTCAATAAAACGCGCCACGTAATCCCTGAAGTACCCACAAGTTCAAATTCCAAACAAATTCAAATTTTGTAGAGTTGATATTTTACAAAATAAATAAACTAATTAATTAATGCGCCACGTCACCCATTAACATCACTTTTAATAATTTTTAAAAGGTATGAATATAAAATGATAGGAAACATCATATCCAATATTTCTCCACAAATAGTACATCAATACAAGCAAAGAAAATTAATTGAATTATTACTTTGCAAGAGACTTGTAACAGATCAAATGTGTTTTTATAATTGTGTCTAGAACGAATGTCTGTGAGTCGTTCATCTCTCAAAAAAATCTTATTCAGCTTCTTAAATTATTTAAATGGTGAATTATGACTGTTGACAAAGTCTTCTAAGTATCTCATGTCACTAACACATAATTATTGCGGAATAAAGGGTCAAATGGATTCCTCAAAGGAGACGATTACCAACCCACAAAAGATGGTCAAACTAACAACTAAAAATTTGGAAAATAGATAATATACAAAATAATGACCAATTTAGTACTCGACCAAACTCAAAACCCCAACAAAGACATGCTCCAGCCGACAATGAATATAGAAAACAATTTAATATTATATTGTTGCAATGGTAGCTTAACTTTTTAAGTAAGAGAAATCGTTCAAGTATAAATCTATACCACTGAGAAAATACGTTTAATACAATTAATTAATATAAATATCTTCCGTGTGAAAAATTTTGAACTTAAAGTTTGATTCTAATTAGAGGTGAAAACGGTATGGATAATATCTGATCCGTATTTGATCCGTATTTGAAAAATTAGATGCGGATATCTGATATCCGAATATCCGTGTGGATATGGATACAAATATAGTTTTACGTTTCAATTATTTGTATCCGAATAATAGACTTATACCATATAGTTTAATATATATTATGAAAAAATTATGCTATTCACTATTATAATTAGATAAATATTATGAACTTTAGTATTTTCTTAATTATATTTTTATATTTTTTTAATAAATATCCGATCTGATCTGTATCTGTATATGTATATGTATCCGTATTTGTCTAATATCCTATTCGTATCAGTATTCAGAAAATTAAAAAAGAAATATGGATATGATTTTACCCATGTCCGCTTCATATCCGCTCCGTTTTCAACTCTATATTTCTAATATTAGAGTTTACGAAAATGATAGGCATGAACTTTTTCTTTACTATAAAAAGAAAAGAAAATTGTATTACCATCCTTCTCGCATGATAATATAAAAGCATTTTCCATTTATTCCGTTGATATTTATTAATTCTTTTTCCGACAGTATAACTATTGAAAAATGAAAACAAAGTATCCACTACGTATGTATATGTGTTATTCCATTGTTTTTTTTTATTATAGAAATAGAATATCAAAATTTCATCCGTCCATGACAGCATTAATGCTTGCTTCGCCAAACACTGAGAAGCAACTGTTATAATATTTAGATCAGACCCAAATCCAAATATTTAATTGTTTTATTTATCCACATTGGTTCTTACTTGATACTCCGAGCTGCAATTATTGACTCCTAAAAGGTTATTTCTGCTTTTAAGCACATAGTGGCAGCACAACAAATGCATGTGAAAAATTTCCATTATTCTCATTTCCTAGCTACCATAATGAATTTTTTTTATAAACCATAATTAAAAAAAATATTTTTACGAAACCAACATGATTACTTTTTTTTTTTTTACAAAAACTATAAGAACCGAAATGCCATTTTGGTCCAAATTTTTTTTTTATTCCGGACCGAAATGACATTTCGGTCCAGTCCCTTTTTAAATTTTCTGCAATAGCTCATATGAAAACTTGTGAAACCTATACCACAGAAAATCCAAAAAGGAGATCGGACTAAAATGTCATTTCGGTCCGGAATAAAAAAAAAAATTCGGACCAAAATAGCATTTCGGTTCTTATAATTTTTGTAAAAAAAAATAATCATGTTGGTTTTGTAAAAAACAAAATTTTAATTATGGTTTATAAAAAAAATTATACCATAACAGCTGCACGTGGAAAATGATTTGCATGCAGTATAAATAACGAATTTAAGATACTGGATGTGACCATAAAGTATAAACTACAAAATGACAGCAGGACTGGTTTGCCCATTACTTACATAGTTTATACTATTGTGATTTGACTTGTGCAACTAATGGAAATCCAATTTGACATATATTAAACGAATTTTTATATAGCAATTGGTGGCCAATGATGCAATATGGGTGGGGCTTATTGTTGGTCCACATATATTAGAAGGTCAAATCTTTGTTGTCAAGATGTGTTTTTCTAATTCAGGCATCTCGCTTCAATTTAGTTAATTGTAGAGAATTTTTTATTCATATAAATATTGTAAACGAGAGATAAAAAAGAAAAATAATACATCAATTTTTCGATGTATAGAGAGATCGGTTAAAAATTTACCGATTCAAATTACTGGATTAATAAAATCCTACCGATCCAATTTTATTTTTCAATTATTTTTTCAGTTTTTTCCGATAAACGGTTTCTATGCATACACTCGGGACAAACAAAAACGTGCTGTCATGAGAAGTTAAGAAAAAAATATTATAAAAACTGAATCGGCAAACTTTTACCGATTCAAAATTTTGAATCAGTAAAAATTCTACCGATCTTTCTATTATCGAAACACATAAACAATATATTTTTTTTTTCTCTTGTTATAAATTAAAGATAAATAATAATAAACAAGATAGAGAACACATAAAATATGACAATTTCTTTATTCATATATTTTTCATGTGTGTACAATACAATATTACAAAGTCTCTATTTATAGGCCACAAATTGTGAATGAAAAGCTATCTAAATTAATTACAATAATAAATGGAAAATAAATTCCAATAGTAGTGGAATATGAATGAATGAATATTGGGAGTCATGGACATCCATATTAATAATTTCATTCATAACATTCCTCCTTGGATGTCCATTATATAAGAATATGCTTCATTAAAACCTTACTAGGAAAACCCTATGAGATAAAAACCTAATGAAGAGAAAAGAGTACATTATTCTTCTTAATATGCAACTACAACCTTACTATGAAAGCCCAGTGGGAAAAACCATTGTTAAGGAAAATATAATGCATATTAACTCCCCCTCATGAAAACATCAATCAAGATCTTTAATTCAAATAACTCCAATATTACGACTAGCTTTTCGAATATTGCAGTAGGGAGCGCCTTAGTGAATTAATCTGCTAGATTTTCACTTGAACGGATTTGCTGAACAATAATAACATTATCCTTTTGGAGTTCATGTCACAGATCTTAACCAAACACATTCTTGGATTACGAAGTATATGTTTAATTTCATTCTAATGTCTTCGCGTGGGAGAAGAACAATATATCTTGCTAATAAATTTATAGCAAATGACATATCAAGTCTTGTATGTCTAGCAAGATACATAAGTGCTCCTATTGTACTAAGATATGGTACTTCAGGACCAAGTAGTTTTTCATCATTTTCTCGAGATCTAAAAGAGTCTTTATTCACATATAATGATCTCACAACCATTGGAGTATTTAATGGATGTGATTTATCTATATAAAATTGTTTCAGTACTCTTACAATATAATTTTATTGATGCATAAAAATGTTATTTTTCAAATGTTCAATTTGCAATATAAGGTAAAATTTTGTTCTCCCAAAATCTTTCATCTAAAATTCTTCTTTTAAATAATTTATTGTTTTTGGAAACTCTTCAGGAGTTCTAATGATACTTAGATCGTCAACATAAATTACAATTATAACAAAATCATTTTCATATATTTTTATAAAAATACATGGACAAATTGTGTCATATTTATATTCATGTTTCAATAAATATTCACTGAGATTGTTATATCACATGCGTCCAGATTGGTTTAATCTATATAAAGATTTATTCAATTTAATTGAATAATGTTCTCGAGAACCTAAATTACATGCTTTAGGCATCTTAAATCCTTCAGGGATTTTCACATAAATATCATTATTAAGCGAGTAATATAAATAGGCTGTAACAACATCAATTAGACGCAAATCAAGTCCCTTATGTTTTGCCAGATTAATTAATTATCGAAAAATTATTGCATCCACCACATATGAGTATATCTCAAAATTATACCTTTCTCATTTTGTTTTCACATAAAAATTAGTTGGACGAAATTCATGATTTTGTATCAACAACTCGTTATTTTGTTCAAACATGAGAAGACAATAAATCGATTCAAAATATTTCTTAAAATCTTCTTCAAATATTCTTGAAATCTTCTTCAGGAAGATCTTAATATTTCTTGAAATCTTCATCAGAAATATTAAATCACTGGAAAAAAAATCGCACATCATACAAACATTGTTAAAATCTTCTCAATATAAAATTTGCATATCATATCATATAAATCTTCTTCAGAGAGATATATTAAAATTTTCTTATATTAATATTGTACATCATTTAAATCTTCTTCATAAAAAAAATTGCACTTCATATAAATTTATATGAACCATATTAAATATCTTAAAATAAATGTACATAAATTGATAACTTATTTCATTTAAAAATAACTTATTATAAGGATTATTTATTTAAATGGAATTGAAATAAGATATATCAAAGTTACCTCGAATCTGCAACTAATAGAACTCTCGTGCTGATAACGTGTTATAAAATAAAAATAAAGAATAATAAACAAGATAGAGAACACGTAAAAGATGACAATCTATTTATTCGTACATTTCTCATATGTGTACAATACAAGATTACAAAGCATCTATTTATAGGCCACAAATTGTGAATGAAAAGACATCTAAATTAATTACAATAATAAATGAAAAAAATAAATTCCAATAGTAGTGGAATATGAATTCCAATAGTAGTAGGAGTAGTGAAGAAATGAATTTTGAGTGTTATGTACATCCACATTAATAATTTTATTCATAACATCTCTCTTATTTTATAATATTTTGTATGAAAAATTTCTCGTAATTGTGACCCCTCATCCCAGCATGCGCAAAATAATTATATTAACTGTCATAATTTTGGCTCAATTTGTTTCATTTGTACATTTAATTAGAGCGATTCTTTCTTTAGAAATGGGAGAGAAAAATTTCTTACTGGTATCAAGCTGATATATAGATACTTTTGTTATACCATAATCACTGTCATTCTTAAAATTAATCTTAATGAAGTTATTATCCTGTTTTGATGATTTAAGAAATCATTTTATTTGAATATGTCTTGGTTAAATAATGTATTGAAAAAGAAATAATAATAACAAAGGGTCTGGAACTGGTTCTGACCGAACCAAATAATATATATGTTAATAGCATTATGATACAGTTTATTTTAACGACTTATCATGGTCGGTTTAGTTTAATGGGATACAGTAATGATAGAAATGGGAGTAATAACATATTAACATTAGTTCCTTATTAAATTTTGATAAAATCCATTTTAACGTAATATGAGCTGCCCAATTTTGAACTACCGATGACAGAAATTGTACTGGTCCATTTTCACAGAAGATCTACAAACATATCGGAACATAAACAATCAGGAAATCAGGAAATTCCAAGAATTCAAGGACTCAGAGACACCACCGCAAAATTTCTCAGTTCCAGCAACAAAACCTGCCATTCCAATACACACTAATAAGACTTTTTAGTTACAATGGACAATAGTTTAACAAAAGTAAAACACTTCATTTCTATTCATGTTTTTAAAAAAAAAAAAATTGGACCAAAAGCACTTGAAAAATATTTGAAAAATTAAAATGCTGTCGCCTGTCGGTAAGCATAATTAAAATTCCATTTTTTTTAATATCTCAATTTCAACCATGCTCATCAGCGTGCTGCGTGCTTGCTTCATCTAACACAGAGAAGCAAATGTTATAATATTTAAATCGGATTAACTAGTCCAAATATTTAAATGTTGCCTTTTCCGTAGACTCTTGTGTTTTCAATTTAATCAGATTCCATGCATGTCAATATTTTGTAAATTCTGATACTCCGAGCTGCAACTAATTCCAGACCTTTTGAGTTACTTGTGCTTTACTTCAACAAGGTTGACTTGAAGTGTTACACGAACCACGCGCGGTGACTTTTTTTTTGTAGAAATTAAATTTTTTAATTCTTCATAGAAAGAAGAAGGAAAATATTTTTTTAATTTTTATAATTGATGGAACAACAGTACAACACCTATAGTATGGTTTCATCAGTTGCATCAATACAGTTTCAATATTTTTCAGACGTATATTTTCACGAAAACTGTTGAAGCACAAAAATGTGCAGTTCTATCATGTTGGTTTTGGTGGAATACAATATATTTTTTGAAGAAAAAGATAATCAATTTTTTTTTTCTCAAAATTTGATTTTTTTTTTTTTTTGTTTCTAAAAGAAATCGCTTGCGGTCAATTTTGTGGAATTATTTTCTTCAGTTATGAAGAGTATGTATGCATTATTAATGCATAGCATTAATTTAGAACACTGTATTTTCCCTTTATATTCTCTTATATTCTCTTATATTTTTCCTTTATATTCTCTTATCCTACCATAACAGCAATTAACATGTTAACAATGCTATGAATGAATTTAAAATATAAACTATGTAAATACCAGCAGTACTGGTTTTCACATTACTACGTAGTTTATAGGAAAAATAATATTGTGATTTGAATAACAAATTTTCGATATAGCAATTGGCGTCTAATAATTAAGTAATAACTATGGGTGTGGGCCCCGCTGTTAGTCTACATTAGAAGGTCAATATCTAAATTTTGCTGTCAGATTTTCTCATACAGGCCTTTAGCTTCAATCTAGTAATGTACAAAATAACTATTACATTAAGACCATGATTTCCGGCCCATTATTTTTTAGACATTTAAAGGAATTCTTTATTTAGAAATGGGAAGGAGAACAAAATTTCTCATGTTTATTAAATTTCTTAACTTAAAATGTACCAAATAATATGTAAAATAATACTAAATTGGGATATACTTTATGAAGCAGACAAGTATTAAACATGTATTTAACATAGTTTATTATTTTCTTAAATATAGACGGAGAACCCACTAAAATTTGATAAACCCATTAACACAATTTTAGTAATTTTAATTGGATAAATTTGAACTACCAAACACCAATGAGAGAAATTGCACATGACCCATGTCACATAAGATCTACAAACATAATAAAACATAAATAAAATAAAAAAAGTCCAATGATCAAGGCATTCTTTAAACCAACCCCACCGCAAAAAATCTGCTAAAATTCAAACTACATCCCTCTCTCTTAGTCGTCAATTCAACATACATCTCATTTCTAAATAATTCATTCATTATACTCAACTAAGCCATTATACAATTCCACAACAGAGCACCAAAACCATGAGTAAAGAGATCCAGCTGGGCTCCCCTTCTAACCAAAGCCCCAGTCGGCATGCTTCTAAGTCTTCACAGCAAGTGGCCCATACTGGCGACGATACCGACCCGGCACTATCGTCTCTCCCCGTCACCAAGCCTCCCAAATCTATTCTTCCGACTCCGATCGCCGTCTCGCATACCCGTACCAACAAACTCACTCTTGTTCCTCTCATCTTCCTCATCTTCTTTGAGGTTGCCGGCGGGCCCTACGGTGCTGAGCCTGCTGTCTCCTCTGCCGGGCCCCTCTATGCCCTCATCGGCTTTCTAGTCTTCCCCTTTATATGGTCAATTCCAGAGTCACTTGTCACGGCTGAGCTTTCAGCAGCTCTCCCGGGCAATGGCGGTTTTGTCGTCTGGGCTGATCGTGCGTTCGGTCCTTTCGTCGGATGGCTCATGGGAACATGGAAATACCTCAGCGGCGTCATCAATTGCGCAGCATTTCCTGCCCTCTTCGCTGATTATCTCTCACGTGTTTACTCCCCCGTTGGATCCGGTACCGGGCGTTATATAACAATTACCGTTATGAATGTTGTGCTCTCGGTTTTGAACGTCACCGGACTGAGCATCGTTGGGTGGTTTGCTGTGGTGTTAGGGGTTTTGTCGCTATCCCCGTTCATTCTAATGACGGGAATAGCTATTCCGAAAATTAAGCCGAGTAGGTGGCTGATCACGGCAGAGAACAAGGACTGGAGGCTGTTCTTCAACACACTGTTTTGGAATTTGAATTTCTGGGACAGTGCGAGCACGATGGCGGGAGAGGTTGAGAAGCCCGGTAAGACATTCCCTCGGGCTCTTGTCGTGGCGGTGGTGATGACCTCGCTCGGGTATCTCCTGCCGTTGATGGCTGGGACTGGAGCCACCGATGCCTCGCCAGATGCTTGGGGCAATGGGTTCTTCGCCGATGCCGCAGGTACATCATTCCCTCTCTAGCTATAGCTATAGCTACTCTGTCAAATATTAGAAAAACTATATAATTGATTGGATATGTCCGGCTATGAAAGGAAATGATAAGATAATATATTATAAAATTGGATGGAGAATGGACGGGATTTAATACAGTGATTCGTTCAGTTAATTATAGATGAAAAAATTATCATACAGTTGGCTAACTAAACTGTATAGGAAATATTAATAAAAGGGTTCCGGCATTTATTATCGTTGAATGTTGATATTACTCCTTTTCCTTTGCTATTTCAAAAGTACTCCGTTCTTTCTCAAGATCTCTACCTACCGGAACTTCTTGACGATATTTGATAATTTCTGAATAAAACGGACCAACATCGATGCGAAACACTCATGATTACTTGGGTCGATTGTTTGTGTCATGTTTCTGGAACAGAATATGTTGTAAGTTACTGGCGGCCGTGTTTTATGAGTTTTAGAGGTTCGTTAATAGTTTAGAATTGTATGTTTTTTAGAAAGTCTTAAAATAAAAGAAATTTCTCATGACTGGGAGTCGAATTTTATGGTGACCAATTAAGTAAATTTAGGTTGTGCTCCATAACAACCCGCGTAAGAGAGGAGGAAGAGTAAAATAAAAGAAAAGAGACGCGTGAAAGTTAATTTCCGTTACATTAAATTATGATTTGTATTTTGTAATGAGAAATTTTGCTAATTTTCTATAGTTTTCACCTCTGCTTTTTTCTTCCCCACCTTTCTTCACTTTTTTCAAATTATTTGGTTTTATAATTTGGAGCAAGTAAACTCCAACAGTTATATTGGTTACAACGCCAATTCACCTTTTCTCTCATTCCTTTTCTTTAATCACTGAATTCTGAAGCACGAGTTAAGCTCACCAATTTCACCTTTTCTCTACTTCATTTCACGAGTTAAGTTTAACTCCAAAATTTAAAATTAATTTATAAACTTTCATTTTGATAGGTTTTAGAGTTAAGCTCATCAATTCTTTGGTGATTTTAAGAACATCCTAATTCTACATTCTACTCATATATCTCTCATGAAAATAAACAAGTTTAATAATTTAAATTCGTCATTTGAGTTTTAAATTGTAAAATATAAATAAAAAATAAGGTTGCATTTTGTGACGCCAAAGCTTGTGCTATTGGAACCTTCTTCTTGTTTTTTTATTTTTTATTTTTTTATTAACAGATTTGATAATTGAATCCAAACAAATACGACCAAATTACTTTTTGAGTAGTGAATACTATATAAGTATTGCAAAACATAACAATTTCTTTAGTAAATTATTCTGTTATATTGTTAAGACGCATTACAATATGCTTTATAAAGGTAGCTTTGCGTCAATTTATTCATAACATCTTAATTCTTTTAAACATATCCTATTTGATGCTACGTCAGCCGTTGCAGGAATAGTATTTGTACTAAGTAATAGAGTTTTAACATTATTCTTGATATGAAAAAGATGTGGAATCTGGACGTTTTTCAATTGCTATCAGTTTTAGAAGACCTTTCTTCATTAATTGCTGCTTGTAAGAAATTTAGTGCCTTTATAGTGACCGCCAATAGTTAAATTCCATATGAGACAAACAATATTATACTAAACTGCCATTGAAATTCTATCAGCTTTTCAAAAAAAAAACTGCCATTGAAATTAGAAAAATCGCCCAGTCGACCAGATTTTTATTGGAGGGTTCACATTAATTTGATCACTTACACTATGATCGGAATAAAAAATAACGATGATAGAGTTCAATTCAATAGAAAAGAGAAGAAAAGATTTGATTCGAAACTGAATTTTGTTGATCGGAAGCTTCAAGTATAGATTGAGAATTCAATATTTAGAAGTATAGTAAGAGTCTTAAGTTTTGACTTAATTTACAAAAATTGACATTAAAATCTAGCAACTAGGGTTACAGATTAGTACGAAAAGTTTATGATTGAGTAAACTGTTGATAGCAAAATAGAACAAATGCTGAGTGGAGAAGACGAAGGACACCTAATCGAAGGAGTTTTTCTCCGCTAAGTGCAGATGACAACCACACCTTAGTTACGTACAGAGGAGATGCAAAGAAGAAGGAAACAGGGACTATTGAGTCTTAACACACCGCTGAAATCAATTCTCACCGAATACCTTTGTTTTTCACACGATTTCATTGAGCGGCTTTTTTCTCGTGAAATCCTGTCGAATCAATTCTTTTTACCTTTAAACTTTACTACCGATCACAAACGCGATACAAATTCTTTTACCATTTCGCGTTTGTGAAGTCGCGCTGCCATTCCGATCAGAGGGTTAATGAGTGAGGCTATGGTCCTATGCATAGCACGGTTGGATCTGTGCTACGGCTCAATATTTGAGTTTTTAAAATTCTAACGGTCGATCCGAACTGTTCAACATGATTATAAAATGAATATGTACTTGCAAACCAAATTTTACATTTTTTCGAATTGTTTACTATTTTTTTAGATAGGTAGAAAATCACTTGTTCTGAAAATTCTGGACCATCCAAAAACAGTAATTTTCTACCTATCTAAAAAAATAGTAAACAATTCGAAAAAAATGTAAAATTTGATTTGCAAGTACATATTTATTTTATAATCATGTTGAACGGTTCGGATCGACCGTTAGGATTTTGAAAACTCATATATTGAGCCGTAGCACGGACCAATCCATACTGTGCATAGTACCATAGTCTCACTCAGTTAATTATGCTGTGTTACAATTTTTTTTAATATTAAATAACCAGGGTATACAAATATTTATAATTTTCACTCTTATTAGTGAACATTTTCTTACTAAGAATTAGTCTAACTTAAAGTAAATATTTTTTTCTTATTCTTATTTGATCAAGTAATTAAAATTAATTTACTAAATTTTTTCACTTGGTGTACCAGAGCATCGGATTATTTAAGAAATTAAAGATTTAATTCTTCAAAAAAAGGAATGATTATTTTTTTCTTTGAATAATAGATGAACAACACTAATTGTATGATTCTACCAGGTGCAAGTTTTTTTTGAGACCGCACCAATGATACAGCGCTAGACGCTAGTGTTTTGTAGACGTTAAAGCTCATTCTGACCACATATTTGCCAGAAAGTTGCTGGTTGCATCAAGTGTGGTTCCTTCAACCTGTTCTTAGTGGAACCACATCATTAATGTAGTTATATTAGTTTTGAAGTAAAAAAAAAAAGATTAATTTTCTTTTCCGAAGGTTTGATTTTTAATTTCTAAAAAGAATGGGAGCATTGTTTTCTCTGTCTTTTCAAAATGATAAACAATGGGAAGGGCTGAATTAAATAAAAGATAAACGAAGGCTTTTGTGGTATTGTCTGGAAGAGTGAGGCTATGGTGCTATGCATAGCACGGATGACTAGTGTACTACGGCTCAATATGGTACTTTTTAAAATCCTAACGGTCGATCCGAACCGTTCAATGTGATAACCATATGAATATGTACTTGCAAACTAAATTTTATATTTTTTCGAATTTTGTTACTATTTTTTTAGATAGGTAGAATTTTGATGGTCCAGAATTTTCAGAAAACACTGATTTTTCTACCTATCTAAAAAAATAGTAAAGAAATTCGAAAAAATATAAAATTTAGTTTGCAAGTACATATTCATATGGATATCACATTGAACGGTTCGGATCGACCGTTAGGATTTTAAAAAGTACCATATTAAGCCGTAGTACACTAGCCATCCGTGCTATGCATAGCACCATAGCCTCACTCTTGTCTGGAATCACGTGTTGTGCATTATGCATGGCCCATGTGGTGTTTTGTACATAGAAAAGGGAATGCCTGAAACCGCAAACATTTTCTTTATTAAATCCCGTTTGAGGCCTGGAAATAATAAACATTTCTAAATTAACAAAGCCCAAAAAGCCTTTAATCTCCAAAAATTGTTTTTTGCACCAGAACCAGCATAATATTTCTAAATCCTGCTTGTCATGGTGTCTTGCTATACAAATACACATCGTGTATTTATTTTTATTTTTGTATAGAAAGAAACTTTATGGGCTGTGAAAAAATAGTTGAAAAAGAAGGTAAAAATGTTGAATTTTAATGAACATACTAAACACTATTGCTAAAACTAAACACTACACAAATCTATTCTAACTGTAAATCATCCAATTAATTTGTTGCAGGAATGATAGCTGGGACGTGGCTCAAGTACTGGATAGAAGTAGGCGCGGTGCTGTCATCGGTCGGCTTGTACGAGGCCCAGCTGAGCAGTGGTTCCTTCCAGCTAGTCGGCATGGCAGACCTCGGTCTACTACCCAAATTTTTCGCATTGCGGGCCCCGTTCTTCGAGACTCCTTGGGTCGGCATCCTGCTCTCCACGCTCATTACCATGAGCCTTTCATTCCTCAGCTTTGACACCATTGTCGCCTCTGCCAACTTCCTCTACAGTCTTGGTATGTACTGGTTCTACATTTCCTCTGCATATCAGTACATAATAACCATTTTCAGTCTTGACATTGAAAAAATATCTATAGCAGATCAATCTATTTTGCATTTTAATCATTTGTAAGCATAATCTAATTGATAAATTCATACCTTACAGTGGATATGTAGTCTGGTTTGAGCAAATCTGGTAATATTATTCTACCCCCCAAGAAAAAGAGTCTGTATCCTCTGAGATATCTCAAATTTTCAGTTGATCTAAAGCTGGACCGATTTTTATACGGTCCCTATTCAGAATGCAGGGGACTAGTATTATGTTTTGAGATTCGTACATAAAGAATTTGACTGGTCCGGATGTTCCACTGATCAACTCAAAGTTTGAGATATCTCAGGAGATGTGGATTCGAAGTAGAGGCCTGCTCTTCAAGAGTTCAGATTTAGACCGTCGATCCAAAGCATATAGATTATAACAAAAACATACGTAAATGAAATTAGCGGGTTAATCCAATCCATTTGTTTTAAATCTGACTGTCCAAACTGAAAAATCAGGTTTGTGTTATTTTTTTGACAGAATACGCATCAATACACACAATTATTCTTTGTGATAGAAGGATTTATGTATCTTTATACAATTTTATTACCTTTTGGAATGTATATATAAATATCATTCATTTTCTTAATCAGGTATGATTCTTGAGTTTGGTTCATTCATTTGGCTCCGTGTAAAGCATCCTGATCTGTTCCGTCCATATCGGGTCCCGTTGCGGTTGCCTGGGCTAATAGTCATGTGCCTTGTCCCCTCGGCATTTTTGGTCCTTGTCATGGTAATTGCCACCTGGAAGGTTTTCGTCATCTCCGCCGGTTTCACTGTTGGCGGCATTGCGATCTATTTTATTATGGGTTGGTGCAAGGCGAACGGCTGTCTCAAGTTTAGTACTGGAGATAGCTCATAGGAATATCTTGTGTGCTTTGTGTATTTGTGTTTTCTAATTAATTTATTCTCGAATTTGTCAAATATATAACAGGTTTCTTCTTATTCTTTTTTAACTTGATGTTCTATAATGAAGTTGGTACGATCTTGATACCGTTTCTTTATTTTATTTTCCTTGTGGAATCAGGAAGGAGGTGGATGAAATGAGATTTTACATGAAAGATTTTTTTTTTTTTTTGTCAAATCAAAGAGAAGTTTTCAATAGAGTCTCTACATTGATGGATTCCAGTTTTTTTTGTTCTCTCCTTACAAAACAATTAGAGCAATAAATATATTTGACAAGAAAGGACATTAGGCAATTTTACAAATAGCTTCCAATCCAAAAGATTTCTTCATAATTGGTACAAAGGAAGGGTCTTTTTGAATGACTAGTGAGGCATTGTTTGTTAAACATCATAGACAATTTTTCAAATCAAGGGCCTTTTAAAATCACCAGTGAAAATAAAGATGACATGAAATTAGAGAATAAATCAAGAGAGATTTCGGCCTTTTTTTAGACAAGGGATCTTAAGAAATGTAACAAAATCATAAATATTATTCTCACATTTGTGATAGGCCCATTTGGAGTTTCCGATATAACTCATGACAAAATTTGCTAATAAAGGGCGGTAATTGTATTAAAACCTTTTTAAATTTTCTTTTGATGAAAGGCGTCGAAACATTGAATTCTAATTTAGAAAATTTATATATATGCCCATAATAACTTCTCTTTTTAGATACTTCTCCATCTAAATTTCAGAATTAGTTATTTATCCATCTAAACTCACTTATTTTTATAAATATCTCCATTTCATAATTTAATTACTTAAAAATAATATTAATATTAATAAGAAATTAAAAAGACAATTTTGCCCTTTAATTATAATACTGTCCCAAGACATGGGTTCAAGCCTCAAGGCTTACCCTGTGCCTTGTGATCTCCGACCTCTAGTACTGGTATATTCCCGTCAACAATTATTTACTTGAAAAGAAGAATTCGGTCAATTAGAAAGAATTGAAACCTCCTTCTTTACATTTCATTTAATATCGTTAAGAAGAGCAAGAATAACTCAGTGCGTTTTTGCTTTTGGAAAGGTATATATGCAAATGTAATTAAATTTAGCTGGCCTTAGATTAAAGAAAGGATATGATTACAGAATAAGCCTTGGATTAAAGAAAGGATATTATATTAAAGATGATCAAGGAACGTGATCAAGAATAACCCAAGTTCTTCCTTGTACTATTGCATAGAGAAGAAAATCAACATTTGCTAGGTGGTACAGATTATGCCTTGAACCCAGGTCTTCCATTATATTTTCTAGGTTTTTATTGTTGGGGTTATTCGGGTCAGGTGAAACAAGAGAGGTTACAGGAAAGAACAAGGCCCAAGGGTTGGAGACAGTATTATAAATAAAGGATAAAATTGTCTTTTTTAATTTTTAATATTTTAATATTTATTTTTGAGTGATTAAACTATTAAATTGAGATATTTATGAAATGAATGAGTTTAGATGGATAAATAACTATTTTGATGGGAAAATATCTTAAAAGAAAAGTTATGATAGGTATATAAAAATGACTGAGATAGGTTCTCATCGATTACTTGTTATATTATTTTCTTATCTTACACCGTACGTAGTTATGTTTTCAGTGTAGTTGCAATCAAATATAATTATAAGTAAACTAATTAAAATTCTTAAGAGTTAGAATTCATGACATAGAATTAAAAGCTTTAGAAAACGAGAATAAGTAATTTCAAATATTATTAATTAAAGGTATGTTTGTGTATTAGGGTCGACTTTAAAAGATGTAAGCGACATATCAAAAAATTAAGAAGTTACTCAGATATCAGGTGCGGGTTTTCTGGACTTCGTAAAATTATTACTTATCGTTTTGTGTGCATTTATTTTTATATAGTTGAATTATGCATGTTGAATTCGAATAACTGTTTGACTTTGTTAAAAAATATTAAGATAGAATTATTCGTTTGATCAACAGACTTATAAGATGTGTTGTGTTGAGTTAATATACATGATGTGAACAGATAAGTAAAGTGAATAGGGGCCGATATGTTCGCATATCGGGATGTATACATTGGGTTCGGTGTTCAATTGGACCCTTCGTTAATGTGGCATCGGTTGGACTTCTTGTCACAGGTCAAGACCTAGCATAGGGTGGACTCCCCGTCTAGTGAGACAACCTCTCACTGTTGGTTGGACTTCCCAGTGAGTTGGCGGCCTCCCATTGTTGGTTGGACTTCCCAGTGAGTTGGCGGCTTTTCAATGTTGGTTGGACTTTTCATTAGAATGACAAGATAAATGGACTAACGAAAAACTTGAAAGAAAATGAAAGTGTTTATAATTGTAGGATTACATAGCATTAGAAACGCATAAGCATTTATTATTTATTTTATTTTCATGCTTTTGATAATTAAGTTAATTTTACAAAATTCGAGACTGGAACTGAATCTCGCACTGAGAGAATGTTCAAATCTCTCGCCCGTTCCACTGTTATGTGGGTTCCAGGTAATGAGGAAGAGGCGCCAGAACAAGGTCATGAGTAAAAGCAAGCGGAAGGATCCATGTTTATGATTCAATGCCACTTATGTTTATTTTGTTTTGTTTGTTTAATTTCCACCAAATTGGTACACTTGAACAGGCATGGTTATTACCGTATCCCTAACCATGTCTGTCGTGACCGCTGTTGAACCACTTTAATTATTATTGTAAGACTATTGTTTGTAATATTTAATGTGGCATTTGTGGATGTTATTGATAATGTATGTAATGTGTATACGCCTTACGTATAAATATGTGACGTGTTGTCTCGGGGTGTGACAAATACGATATTGTTGTACTTTAGGAATTTAACAAAAAGTATATGAATGTCGTTCACTTGAAGCGTCATATCTACTGTAGTATACAACACTACAGTCAACCTGACGCTTGAAATCCTTATGTTGAGTTGATTCTCAATAAATTATTAACCGTAAATCACTTTTAATTAAATATATAATTAACAATATACACTACATAATTATTTTACATATTAGTCCAATGTTAAATTAATGATTCAACATATCTTCTATAAATATGGTGCTAAATATATATATAGAGTGACTAAGGTCAAAGTGGTAGTTCCAGAGCTATGGAGATACCACATTTTAGACCGTCTGATTCTCTTTAAATTTCGTGTTCAAGGTGATTTGATTTTGTCGCTGATCAAAATAAGACGGAACGGCCAAAATAAATTTCAGCGCTCCGTTAGTGATTTTCTTCCCCATCCCCGCTATTTTAACATCTCCTTAGTGAAAAGCTTAGCATTGAAAGCATAGTATTAATCTGATTCACATAGTATCAATCTGCCACAAAATTAACTTCAATATGTGAAAATAAAAGCTGGTACCAATTGTTTAAATTCCAGTTTTTTCTTAGATACATTGAGTAAAAAAACAAAATCATAAAAGAGCCGTCGCTTGACGAGGGGGTACTGACTGTCGCTCTCAACTAGAGCCGTCGCTCGACGAGGGGGTCGGAAAGGGGATCAGAGCAATTCCTCGGCGAGGGGGTCCGGCACCGGAACAACGAGGTTTCTAGTGACTGGATGCGATGAGAGAGAGGACAGCGCGAGAGTAGGGGAGGGTGGCTGGAGGACGGGCGCTGCAGAGAAGAGGCAGTCTAGGTTTCGCACGTGGTTGGGGAAGAGTCGCCTGAATTTCCAATAGAGAGAGAGAGAGAGAGAGAGGAGATGTTAAAACCTAAGACTAACGGAGAGTTGAGAGATGTAATTTTTTATTTTTCTGTTCCGTCAATTTTGATTACAGCGACAAAATCAAATCACCTTGAACACGAAATTTAAAGCGAATCAGACGGTCTAAAAAGTGGTATCTCCATAGCTCAGGAACTACCACTTTGACCTTAGTCACTCTCTCTCTCTCTCTCTCTCTCTCTATATATATATATATAAATTACTCATATATATATATATATATATATATATATATATATAGAGTGGCTAAGATACAAACGTTTGCACCAAGGCCTTGGTGCAAATGAAAGGTTTTCGGATTTTCAAAGTCCAAACGGTCGATCTAAACCGTTAGATATTTAATCTATATTAAAATATGCTTGGAGACCAAATTTTACATTTTTTGGAATTTTTTTACTATTTATTAAGCCACTTTGAAAATTGCTGATCACATGGTCTAGAATTTGGTTGCACTGTTTTTACTGTTCACCCGGATCAGCAATTTTCAAAGTGGCTTAATAAATAGTAAAAAATTCCAAAAAATGTAAAATTTGGTCTCTAAGTAGATTTTAATATAGATTAAATATCTAACGGTTTAGATCGACCGTTTGGACTTTGAAAATTCGAAAACCTTTCGTTTGCACCAAGGCCTTGGTGCAAACATTTGTATCTTAGCCACACACACACTCTCTCTCTCTCTCTCTCTCTATATATATATATATATATAGGAAATGGCTAGCATGCTACGCGTAGCATAGAGGGTCTTCGTGCTACGGCTCAATATTTGAGTTTTCAAAATCCTAACGGTCGATCCGAACCGTTCAACATAATCTCCATATGAATATGTACTTGCAAATCAAATTTTACATTTTTTAGAATTTTTTTACTATTTTTTTAGATAGGTAGAAAATCACTTGATCTGAAAATTCTGTACCATTCATATCAAGTGATTTTCTACCTATCTAAAAAAATAGTAAAAAAATTCTAAAAAATGTAAAATTTGGTTTGCAAGGACATATTCATATGGAGATCATGTTGAACGGTTCGGATCGACCGTTAGGATTTTGAAAACTCAAATATTAAGCCGTAGCACGGAGGCTCTCTATGCTACGCGTAGCACCGTAGCCAATTCCATATATATCATTAAAAGTACCACATCTATATTATATAGATATATATTAATCTCGGTGGGTGCGCTACTATTCACCAACATTTTTTTTATTAAAAATCCGTAAGTATTTTCATTAATTATAACAAACTAATTGCACATATCAGTTTGTACCAGTGTAATTATCAGCACATAAGAGTACTTATATTAACTCTTACTAGTACGTAAAATATTACAAATGAACCTCCTTGTACAAAGTTAGACAAGAAAAACAGAAAAATATAGAACCATGCTCAAATTAGAGAAGATGAACCTTCAGCATGCTTAAATTGGTAGATAGTAAGCCCGTATGGTTTCTTGTCGTCAGCACAAACAATGATGCTGGAAGCTAGGCAAGCTAGAGGTTTCCACGAGAGTCTTCGTGCTCAGATTAGGTTTATCCCTAGTTTTTTCTGATGGTGTATACTCGAAGAAGACGGGAGAAGAAGGAAATAGAAGGAGAAAAGAGAATAAGAGACAATATCACGGCTAACAAAACATAAACAAGTATCTTATTTACAGATAAAGAGGAAAGAGACTATATGAGAGGTCGACAAATTAACAACACACTAATATGAATCCGGAGAAATGAGATAAAGTAGCGAAGTGGAGCGAAGAGCGGTGGCTAGATACACTAGGTGGAAGTACTTGCTCGAAACGAAGTGAAGAAAAAGTGATGGTTAGATCAACTAGGCAGAAACACTTGCTCAAAGGAAAGAACAAGACGACGGAGTGAAGCCGAAAGGGGGTGGACGGAGGGGAGAAATCGCTCTTTTTTTTCTCTCAGAGGGGCAGAGTCGTGTTCACCTACAATTCGTGAAAAGTATTCTCTACAATTAATCGAGTTGTCTATATCTCCTAATGGGAGCCGAGAAATTCGTTTGTACAGTGGACCTATCAGATTTTGGGTCATTTTTGTTTCGAAAATGTTTATTCACTTTTGGGCCATTGATGATACAGTCGGATCCCTTACAAGGAAAACGAAAGCATTAGTGGATGGTCAGAGATTGCTACAGCTCCTCTCCAATAACATAAAAATAAATCCATGAGTTTAGACATATTTAGACTGATTTTTTAAATCTGAATTTTTTAAATGGATTTGCCGCCCATCCATTGAAAAAATATTTTCTTCTGATGTAGACAATTGAGCTGATATACTTGACTGTGAATCTATCCCAATTAAGTACTAACCAACACAAAAAATCATCATATGTGACAAGGCCTTGTCTTCTTTCTTTCAAGTGGTACAATAATGGATGTTTTAATACATTCTTAATTAATTGATTTTTATTTCTGTGGTCAATTTTAGCGCAGTGGATGGAACGAAAGGGAAATCACAGTAGACAAAGAATTTCTAAAATTTGTAATGCTTGCATCATGCACAGTTACAGCTTTTGGTAATTTGGTGATAACATAATCTAATCTTCTAATATTCTCCCTCTATAAAGCAAGCACTGTTCAAAATCCGAGATGAGGTAGAGCAATTGAGCACCAATCATGCCCCATTTTCAATTTCTCAATTACGCACGCAATTTGTACTTGAAAATTGAAGTCCACTAGCAATTTGTACTTGCAAATATATTTATGAAAAAATATTGTCGGAAAAAGCTAAAGACTCTTGGTTCCTAGATAAACAACGGACAAGGTTGTTTCACGAATCCGTATCCTCTTCATTAACTCAAAATTTGAGTTAATGCATCTCTGTCGTTCAATTAGGATTCAGGCCAATCTGACCCGAGGTAGAATGCACGGGATCTCTTTAATATTTGTACCAACATGAATCGAATGGTCCGGATTCATTCTGCATTAACTCAGATTCCTGTTTCATTGCCTAGATAAACATGACACAAACCATTTTTAGGCTAGAGGCACATCTTTTATTCCAAATTTAGCAAATTCCGAGCGAGATTGATGACATAAATTAGTACAGAGGTGGAACATTTGACAATGGATATTTTGGCATCTTAATGGTGTATTTAAAACAATTAACAAAGTTAAAATTGAAATGTATATTATATTATATATATATATATGTTATTGGATATAGATAGTCTAACAGTCAAACTTCATACAATTTAAGTATTATTTGATGATGTATTAAAAATCATTTATTCTGGGCTGTTAAGATTTTAAGTCACTTGATATACGGTAAACCATACATCAAATTTTATTATTTTTTATAAATAGATAACAGAGTTCATATGCAGATAACGTAGTTTTGTTCATCATTTACACCAACGATATGGATTTTAACTTTTAACTTTTATTTTTTAAGATTATCAATATTGTTAAAATAAAGTATTGTCAAGTGATCTTTTTATTTTTATTTTTAAATAGGGGTGAATATTGTATTCTTTTACCAACACGTCTTACTTACAACTCATTTGTGTTGATATTTTAAAGTGTTTATAGTTAATAATAAAAATATTTATACTTTATCCAAAAGTTGTATTTTTTTTACTTATCAAAACTTTTAAACTTTAACTTCCTCATAATTATTTAGAAAATAAAAGGTGATGAACAATTTATGTATTAGATATAAAATTTTGTGAATTAATATAAACAATTTGTATGTTATATATAAACACTTTTGAGAATAATAAGAAATTTGTAACATGGGGGGTGTTAAGAATAATTTTTTTGTTAACACTACTGAAATAATACATAATACATTGTCAGACATTACAGTAGGTATTTGGTCTCTTCAATGTACCTTTTTTTTAATGTTATAGAGACATGAAGAAGACAAACCGGCACAATAAAACTTCCCCCTTTAAAAGTGACTGAATTGAAAACTTATAATTTTTTTGCTTGAATCAATTATCTGTTAGACGCCGATTTCAAAATATTAAAAAAATTACTACATGTCGATTAAGATACTAGTTGCAAACATACCGTCTACGCCTATATTTTATAATACGTTGCAAGATTACATTGTATAAGTGCATGAAATCACCGAAGTCCCCTCTTGATGCATAAGTGTGCGACTTTTCATACACAAATATCTACATGAGAATTTTTTTTAAAGATTAGTAAATTGGCTCTCCCAATTATGGAAGTTTCAAAATGTTATAATAATCTGAGACCTTTTACTCGTTTCAGTTTGCTGGATGTATACACTACTACAAAAACCACATTTATTATTGCTTATTTACCATTGGTTGTCCTTCCACACGGATGGTGTATGTAATCAGGGGCAGCGCTGTAATTAATTCGAATTTTTTACCGACTATTCGGTCTAACCAACCCGTTGATGGGCCCCCTCCTTTGCCATCATTTTTTAATATTCTACCGTTGGTTTTGAGTGTCTCTCTGATATCAGATGGGTTACAGCACCGATGGAGTAGAGGTGGTGATCTTTACCATCCGTGATGTCAATTGGCCTGTCAGTTTTGAATTGATCAATACCAACTATGTTCCTTTTTGAGCCAATGGCGATGTTCTCAGGGGCAACGCTGTAAATACTTGTAACTAGATTTTGGTATAAACTACACTCTCATGCATTCAATTAATTGATTGTGATGTATCGTGTAATTAAGTTTGGAGCTATACTGTGCAATTATAATGAGATAATTATTTAATAACATACATAATACCAACTCAATAATATCTAATTAACTAATTAAGGATTAACTGGCTCCTGAAATCTGTGTTATAATTTTTTAATAGAAAAAGTTCATAACCAAGAGTAACATATCACTAGCTTACTAGAGAATACTGAGCTTGTGACTACTCATTGTTATCATAAGTTCATAACCAAGAGTAACAGAACTATATAAGAAAGTTAAATTAAAACAGATCCAAGGAATGTACCTAGTGGTATTAATACTACCAAATTAACATCCAAAATAGATCCCAGTATATATTACAAAACATCCAAAACATCCATACACAAAATATGTTGAAACATCCATATATAAACTAGCTATAGCCTAGTACAACTCCAAAGTTTTCAGACAGCAATTGAAAAAATCATATCGCTGAAATACTGCGTATACAAATACCCAATCCCGATCGTTAAAACCCAATTATGTTGTTGTAAACGTATTTCTACGATAGTAATAAGAACAAGTGATTAATGTAGAATAGTTCCTAAAATTTCTCAAGTCCCCTTTACCAAACATGCGATATTGCATCACTCGTTGTACCATGGTATCAAACCTCCAAAATTGAACCTCAACCATCTTGAGATTTCTTCTGTTAGATGCTTCAACCAGCGGGACTGGAACTATAGTTTTTTGCCATTCTTCATAATCCTAATCACAAAACTGCAACAAATAATTGATTAATTGATAACTAGATCTTTACTTTAAACTTTCTTAAAAAAAAAACTTTAAATAATAAATTAAAAATGAAGAAAAGCTATGTATTTGGAAAAAAAAACTTACACAAAACTGATGTTGTACTACTGTAAGCTTTGTCAACTTTGAATAACTCTCTATGATCCAAATTTGCATTTCAAAATATGAATAAGAACAGAGGGAAACAGCGAGAACCGTCAAGTTCTCAAATTTGAGGTGTTTTTTCGGCAACTCGTCTAATGCCTACACATGTTTGAGAAAATAATATACATACACATACACATATACATACATATATACACATACACATATACATACATATATATATATAGAGTCCGACTAGGCTAAGTCATGGTGTAAAACGACTTGGTACTCCACGCCATATCTTCATTTTCAAAGTTCAAATAGTCGATTCGAACCTTCCAACATGTTCTCCATATTGAAATGTGCTTGGAGACCAAATTTTACATTTTTTGGAATTTTTTTACTATTTATTAAGCCACTTTGAAAATCTGAAAATCCGGGTGAACAGTAGAAAACAGTAAAAATTTCTGGACCGCCGGATCAGTGATTTTCAAAGTGGCTTAATAAATAGTAAAAAAATTCCAAAAAATGTAAAATTTGGTCTCCAAGCACATTTCAATATGGAGAACATGTTGGACGGTTCGGATCGGTAGTTTAGATTTTCAAAATAGAAATGAGGCGTGGAGCACCAAGTCGTTTTACACCATGGCTTAGCTAAGCCCAGCACTATATCTATATATATATATATATATATATATATATATATAATTAAACACAAGTCAGAATAAACTATATATAGAATTACGTACAGTACCCTCAACATTTTGGATTAATAATAATAATAATAATATATATAAATAATAATATAATAATAATATAATTACGTACAATATCGCTTGACTTTATACTAAATTAATTTGAAAGTTTAAATTTTTTGCATGTAGACGCATCACTCGTAAAGTAGATGGATTTCAACAGTTCGAATTCGTCATTTGAAGTCAATCTGATAGATTTTAGAGTTGAGTTCACAAAGAGCCTTGGTGAACTTAGGATAACACCCTTACTTTGCAACTCATCATAGCCCAACTCAACATGATCTCCATATTAAAATGGGCTTGGAGACCAAATTTTATATTTTTTATATTTTTTTTACTATTTTTTATATAGGTACAAAATCATTATTTTCAGATAATTCTGGACCATCAGAAATAGTGATTTTGTACCTATCTAAAAAATAGTAAAAAATTTCCAAAAAATATAAAATTTGGCCTCCGAGCCCATTTTAATATAGAGATCATGTTGAGCGGTTCGAATCGACTGTTTGGGCTTTGAAATCGCAAAAACTGACTCGTTATAACTTAGGCTGAAATTATAACATTATGACATTAGCCGGACTACACACACACACACACACACAGAGTAGAACTAAGGTGCTCTTAAGCTCACCAAGCTCTTTGTGAGCTTAACTCAAAAACCTATCGGATTGACTTCAAACGATATTTCCAAACCGTTAGATGTTCAATCTATATTAAAATGTGCTTGGAGACCAAATTTTTCATTTTTTGGAATTTTTTTACTATTTATTAAGCTGGTTTGAAAACCGCTGTTTTTATTAAATTTCTGGAGCATTAAAAAACAGCGGTTTTCAAACCAGCTTAATAAATAGTAAAAAAATTCCAAAAAATGAAAAATTTGAACATCTAACGATTTGAAAATGTCGTTTGAAGTCAATCCGATAGGTTTTTGAGTTAAGCTCAGAAAGGGCTTGGTGAGCTTAAGAGCACCTTAGTTCTACTCACACACACACACACACATATATATATATATATATATATATATATATATATATATATATATATATAGAGTATGGCTAATTTGCTTCCGAAAGCACTTCGACCGAAGTGCTTATGGGATCATATTTTAGTATTTGATGTTCAAACAACAAATCGAAACCGTTAGATGTTCAATCTATATTAAAATGTGCTTGGAGACCAAATTTTACATTTTTTTGAATTTTTTTACTATTTATTAAGCTGGTTTGAAAACCGTGTTTTTCAATGCTGCAGAAATTTAATAAAAACATCGATTTTCAAACCAGCTTAATAAATAATAAAAAAATTTCAAAAAATGTAAAATTTGGTCTCCAAGCACATTTTAATATAGATTGAACATCTAACGGTTTCGATTTGTAGTTTGAACATCAAATACTAAAATATGACCTCGTAAGCACTTCGATCGAAGTGCTTCCGGAAGCAAATTAGCCATACTCTATATACATACATGCATACATACATACATACATATACATATATATCACGTTTTGTACTACAGAAGAAATTCTCATTTTGCAGGATGCAAATTTAATTTGGATTTTTATAGGGACAACTGGGCAAAAGCCTGAAACTTTTCCAAGAAAAGAAGTGGGTAAGAGATCTGAGCGCAGCAAATCGTGGATTCTTTTTCTTAGTTCATCTGACTCTGTCTTACAAAATAACATTAATTAATTAATTAATCAATTACAAGAGGAAAAAAAATCGAACAATCTGCGTCGTGGTTCCATCTCTTGTCGAATCTTTGACTGCTGCATGAATCGAATCATATTGTAAGTTTTCTCAAGGTTTATGATACAAATTCTTGAATTTTTATTTTTCTGTTTTGGCCACTTCTAGAATTTACATAGAAATTTTGTTCTTCATTTGAGATTTTGACTAGATAATTGTTCCGAAAGAGTACAGAATTTCTATTTCTCATTTTTTTTTCATATATAAATACATAAAAGTAGCCACTATTTCTGAAATTTTAGCTTTAATTTGTGTACGGATAAGTAAGATGAAATAAAAGAATAAAACAAGGAAAGATGAAAATGAAAATGTGTAAAATATCAGACGCATTTATCAAATTAATAACAAATGTGATATCTACTTTTTCTACAAGAAAGGCATAAAGTAATTAATCTGATTCCTTAATAGAAGTGCAATATGACTTGAATGATGTTGAAATTTTTTAATTTTACTATTTTGTTGAGACAATATCAACAGTTCATTCAGCCTTTGATCTAGTGACAAATGCAATATTTTTTTTGTGGAAGAGGTCTCATGTTCAAAATTCCTATACAAATTTCTTATTCAAGCTGGGAAGATGAGCTATATAGAGTAATTAATGGAGTATAGCTGGGTCACCAGACTTGAGCATTTAAGAAAATTGATTAGTAGACCTTTATATCAAATTTTATTCTAATTAGATCATATATTTCATAGAAAAATCAATTCTAAAAGTTAAATGCACTGACATATATAGTCATTATTTGCTTGTGAGAACAACTGGATGATCTGAACATAATTTTTCCTTAACATACTAAACTTTTTAGTTACATGCTAACTTAAAATTTATTTTTATTCTAATGAAATGTATGGAACAAAGTTTTATAACTTCTACAGAAATTTATGTAAAATATGTTTAGAAATATTTTCAACTATATACTTTGTTGTTATAGTTTTAAAGTTTCTCAACCATCCTTCTTTGTGAGATGTCATATGTTTGAAATTCATCGCATATTGAAGTTTATGAAAAAAAATAGGAGCTTGACCCCTTGATTAAAACAATTTAAAAGTTGGATAATTTGAATGACGTAGACATTTTTATTGACTAGCTTGCTAAGAAATGTGCCTAGAATTTTACATACTGTGTGATAATTTGACAAAGGACAGTAACATGATCGTACGTTTTTAATTATATGTTTTTATATATAATTATTTTTCTAGAGAAAAGAGGTCTAGTTTTTAATTTTTTCTTTTAATTTAGCAGTTGGGTGTCAAGTTTGGTAGCCTTTCAAATTTTAAAGTCCACAAAAACCCGTTTGAGTTTCGCCCTTTGCTACTATATTAAAGACTGATTCTTGATTTTATACATAATTAGCGTAACTTATAAATTTGTTTGAAGTAGTAACTTAGTGTAAAGAAAACTTTTGATCTTTGAAATGTATGAATACACTATACATATATTTAATTGTGCATTCAATAAATGGTGGCTAATCCTTACTAATAGCTGTCTTTTTCTTTCTTCAGGTAATTAAACAAGTGTATTACAAATTAAATAGAGTGCATCCCCACACCTTGACACCTTCTATTACTTATTCAAAATTTAATTGCTCACTGGTTAGTACCCAGATCAGGTCAATATAATTCCAAAAGAACCATAAATTGACATCAACAGTGTTATCAACATCTTCAATAAATACACTATGGCAAACTTCCCATTCAAGTTCTCTCTCTCTAACTTCCTATCTCCTTCACAGTCTCAATCCAAAACTTCACATCACTACCCTGCCCCATACTCTCTTCTAACCAAAATGCAGGCTCAGGAGATACAACTCCAACCTAATCAAATCCAAACTCCATCCCAAATTGATCAAAGAGAATTACAAAGAGACCAACTGAGTCCAATGGACAGTTCGAACTTGTTACCGCAATCCCGAAAATCTTGCACCATCCCAAAACCAATCACCACTGCAAAATCCAGCTCCAACAAGCTCAAACTCATCCCCTTGATATTTCTTATATATTTCGAGGTTGCCGGTGGTCCTTATGGTGCCGAGCAGTCTGTACAAGCTGCCGGGCCCCTTTACGCCATAATCGGTTTTTTCATATTTCCTTTTCTCTGGGGAGTGCCTGAGTCGTTAGTCACGGCAGAACTCGCCACGGCATTACCGGGAAATGGTGGTTTCGTTGTATGGGCTGACCGGGCATTTGGCCCATTTTTCGGTTCCCTCATGGGTACCTGGAAATACCTGAGTGTCGTTATAAACATAGCCGCGTACCCTCCAATGTGTGCAGATTATATATCTCGCGCGTATTCTCCAGCTGGATCCGGGAAGGGTAGGTCGGCTGCTATATCGATAGCTGTGGTGATTCTTTGTTTGTTGAATTACACCGGGTTGTCGGTTGTCGGTTGGGGGGCGGTGGTCTTGGCCGTGGTAACACTCGCACCATTTGTTTTGATTACGGCATTGGCCATGAAGAGAATTGAGACAAGGAGATGGATGGTTCAGACGGAAAAGAAGGATTGGAGGCTGTTTTTGAATATCTTGTTTTGGAATTTGAATTATTGGGATAGCGCGAGCACGATGGCCGGCGAGGTGGAGCAGCCCGAGAAGACTTTCCCAAAGGGTCTGGCTATTGCAGTGGTGATTTGTTCGGTGAGCTATTTTTTGCCGGTGATGGCCAGCACTGGAGCAATCGACTCACCGCCGGAGGCTTGGGTGAATGGTTACTTTGCTGATGTAGCCGGTACGTACTTGTTTTTAATCTAAACTAAAATATACATACTTCTAATTTAGTGCTATATCTAATCATCTCTCGCGTAAGTATTTACCAAATATTAATCTGAGATTTCCGAGAGTTAACTTAAGTTTTTTTATATGCATCATGAATTAATAATATATTTATTGTCTAACAGTGATATGATTGAATTTATGAAGTTCGTTCGGATTGATTTAATCGCATAAACTGCTTTGTTTTCTGAAGAATGTCATCTTTTGTAAGAAATATGTATAAGATAGATTTAGATACATGATACTTAATTCATTACTATTCGATTTGGTAGGCTTTGTAATAATACATCAATCGATCGCTGATCCATGCATGCGAACCACCTAATAGGAACTATACAAACCTATCTTAGCCCTCTTATATGAGGCTTAGTTTTAGCTTGTTGGTTTTTCATTACTGTTTTTTGGTGGCTTCTTAAACGCCGAACTTTTGTATTTTGCTCTGCGTTAGAGCTTTTTTTCTTTTACGTTAGCACTGCATAACAACTATATTTTCTGCTGTAAGTTAACTTGATTTCATGAAAATGAAATGGGCCATAAGTGTCTTTTATCAAAAAAAGAAAAGAAAAAGGAACTATACAAACCTAGTCTTGTCAAAGTCACGATCGTCAATAAATTTGTCACATATATGGTAATTAACACTTTAATTATCCTCTATCAAATAACCTGGTAATAATGATTTTGTCTGATCAATTGTCATAATCAGCTTTACATAAACCTTAATTATATGATTTTGGAAATCCCTTTGGATCAATGCAACATAGCTATATATAGCCTTTATAATGTTGTAGTTAGTTGATCAGTTAGTTTCTTCATCATAAAGTCGTTCTTGGTTTCTTTCATGGCTTCATGTCTCAAGCTAAGGTCTGGTGTCAGCATTTAAATTGGGCATTATTATTTTGTCCATCTCGATTTTTTAAAATATATAATATCAATATTTTAGTTTTTTTTTTAATTCAAGATTATATTTAGTTTTAAAACTTCTATCAAAAATAATATTTAGTGTTTAAACGCATAATAAGTAGATTTAGTTGAACTCATATGAACATATAGTTAAAATGTTAAAAAAAATTAAGTATAAAACGAAGGAGCAAGTCAAATCTAGTTTAACTTGTGCATTTATAGTTTATTATGAATCACATACATTCATATTTAAAATGTAAACATCTGCTTTAACGACATGTGTTCAGTTGGTTTCGAATTTAGGGGTGTCAATGATATCCTTTTAACCGTTTATCCTACCCGTACCGTATTCGATAAGGCGGGTACGAATAAGGTTTTTTTTTCGTTAGCTTATCGGGTATGGGTATGGGTAAGGATTTTTTTCGTTAGCTAAACAGGTAAGGGTACGGGTAAAGTCTATTTCGTACCCGTTACCTATAGGGTAATTGTATAAAATAAAATTTTATAATAATGTTTGAGTAATAATTAGTGATGGTGAAATTTATTTGCGAAATATTTCATATAATATAGTTTAAGCAATAATTAGTGATGGACTTTTGTTATTTAGTGTTTTACTATAAAAAATATTAAACATATTACTTTTATTTGTACGTTTTGTTATTTAGTTAAATAATAAAATTTATTCAAAGAGATATTGTGTTTTTGAATTCTCTTGCTTTATTAAAAAAAAAGTTGGAATTGATTGCACATTTTTTTTTATTAGTAATGTGATTGTATATATGTGAAATCAATGATTTTTTATGTTTTATTTGTACAATATAATAAAACTAATTATTATATTAATATTATTCGTTATTCACCCGCTACCGTTTCATTATCCGATAATTTTAACGGGTAAGGGTAGGGTAGGATAAGATCAATTCTTAATGGGTATGGGTAGGGTATAGGTAAGGTCAATTCTTAGTGAGTATGGGTATGAAAATGCTTCCATCCTACCCGTATCGTGCCCATTGACACCCCTATTCGAATTACTCTTTCGTATTGTACTTTTTGGCATTTTTTAATTGTCTGCATACATGAATTCGGTATAACTCGTACACATATTTCAAGAGCAAGGCAATTAAAACGAATAAGTTAATATTAAACATTTAAAAATCCGGTCTAAAAAAAAAAAAATCTCAAATTGACATAAGCCGAGGCCGACCCGGTCTCTCTCAAACAAATTATGAGTCAATTATGTAGGGCCGGGTTCAGATAACCATCAGTATCTTAATTTATTTCTGAATTATTCCATACCATGTAAGCTAATTAAGTACGTAAAGCAATTATATCTACGGTAGCAAATTGATCAGGTACTCCAACTAATTAATACCCACTAAATAACTTGAATGCTTATGCTTGAATTGACTAAGTTAAAATTTATAAATCAATATTTAAGTAACAGCACTAGCGGATCGATATTATAGATATGCATAACACTATATTTATATTAATAATTAAGATCTAAATTTACGACTTTATGATTGTTTATTAGTATCTCATTACTTGTGTATAGTATATATAAATATATGAGATAGGCTGATAGGCTAATATGCTTTTAGTAGCATATGGGCCGATATGCTTCCAACTCAAAATCGGATTTTCAAAGTTCAAACGGTCGATCCGAACCGTTCAAGTTGATCTACATATTGAAATCTGCTTGGAGACCAAATTTTACATTTTTTGGAATTTTTTTTACTATTTATTAAGCCACTTTGAAAATTGCTGATCCGGTGGTCCAGAATTTGGAAGCACTGTTTTTACTGTTCACCCGGATCAGCAATTTTCAAAGTGGCTTAATAAATAGTAAAAAAATTTCAAAAAATGTAAAATTTGGTCTCCAAGCAGATTTCAATATGTAGATCAACTTGAACGGTTCGGATCGATCGTTTGGACTTTAAAAATCTAATTTTGAGTTGGAAGCATATCGGCCCATATGCTATAAAAGCATATTAGCCTATCTCTAAATATATCTAAATTTACGACTTAAACAGAGAAGGCTAAAAGAGAGCAAAAATTTGTGGTTTTTTTTTTTTGTTGTTGCAAATTTAGATAATTATTATTTTGTTGGAGATCATATATTCATTTGCATCTCTATTGCATATCCTATAGGCATGCTTGGAGGCAACTGGTTGAAATACTGGATCCAGGCCGGTGCTGTGCTCTCGTCGATAGGCCTCTATGAGGCTCAACTGAGCAGCGCTGCATTCCAACTATTAGGTATGGCTGACCTGGGTCTTCTCCCGCGCATCTTTGCCGTTCGTGCACCGAAGTTTGACACACCATGGGTCAGCATCTTGCTATCGTGCCTAATCACACTAACCATCTCATTTCTCCCTTTTGAAGACATCGTCTCCACTGCCAATATTTTGTACAGTCTCGGGATGCTTCTCGAGTTTGCAACCTTCCTTTGGTTGCGCAGGAAGTACCCCGATCTGAAGCGGCCGTACCGTGTGCCCCTGGGTACCACGGGTCTCTGTATCATGTGTCTCTTCCCATCAGTGCTTCTCTGCTACATGATTGCCCTTGCAAGTCGAAGGGTTTTTGTGCTGAGTGCCGTGCTGACGGCAATGGGGATTGCAGTGCATTTTTTGATGAGGTATTGTCGGTTGAGAGGATTGCTTAAGTTCACCGATAGCGAAGGAGAGGTAGAAGAAGAGAGAGAGGAAAGGACAGTGCTTGGACATGAAGAGGAAATCAATGGCGTTGTTTAGATAGGTTAATTAAACATGCAAACTTCACATTGCATTAGATAGATTGTTGCTAACTATTATGTACAACTGGTACCATGTACGAACCATTTTCTTACTTGTTTGGGCCTTAATGGGCTTAATGGCCCAGCTTAAGTTTCTTATTGTGGCCTATAAATAAAGAGAAAAATTGCTCTGCTTTCAAGTGTATGATACAACAGGGGCTTTTGTACAGAATGCCTCCAAAAAGCCCAGGCTCGTTTTCTGAGAATGTAATTTTTTTGTAAATACTACTTTACTCCAATCTTTTGTTTTCTCTGTAATTCTAATTTAAATCATTTAATTCAATTTTAATTGTAAACTACATGCCCTCATTTACAGAAGTTTGATAATGAAGATTATTAATTTTCGGTGGATCTTAGTGCAAATTTTGCTGAAACAATTTTGCATGTTGCATTTTTTGTTTACTCCAAAAAAGCTTTTAGTCATTTAAAATTCCACTTTACATTCTACAACTCTCTTCAATTTACTTAATCACTTAGAAAAATTGTTTAAGGGAATTCTCTACATTCTACTCATTTTTATTTTTCCGCTCTGATCTTTAATCTACAAAAGAAGCATAAAATAAATTCAAATAAATGGTGCCGTTCCTACCAATATGAAAAAAAAAAAAAATACACTACCTTTTATGATAAATCGGTTCTTCATACCCTGCCCCGTACTCTCCTGACTAAATGAAGGCCCAGGAGATACAACTCCAGCCTAATCAAATCCAAACTCCATCTGAAATTGTTCAAAAAGAACCAAGAGACCAACCGAACCCGACGAGCAGTTCCAACTTGCTACCGCAATCCCGAAAATCTAGCTTGCACCATTCCAAAACCAATCACCACTGCAAAATCTAGGTTCAACAAGCTCAAACTCATCCCCTTGATATTTTTTATATATTTCAAGGTTGCTGGTGGTCCTTATGGTGCAGAGCAGTCTGTACAAGCTGCTGGGCCCCTTTACGCCATATCTTGTTTTTCATATTTCCTTTACTCTGGGGAGTGCCGGAGTCATTAGTCACGGCAGAACTCGCTACGGCATTGCCGGGAAATGGCAGTTTCATTGTATGGGCTGACCGGGCATTTGGTCCGTTTTTCGGTTCCCTCATGGGTACGTACCTGGAAGTACCTGAGTTGTGTAATAAACATTGCCGTGTACCCTCCAATGTGTGCTGATTATATATCTCGCTCCTATCCTCCAGCTAAAGCCGGCAAGAGCAGGTCGGTTCGCTATATCGATATCTGTGGTGCTTCTTTCTTTGTTGAATTACACCGGGTTGTCAGTTGTTGGCTGGGGAGCAGTGGTCTTGGCAGTGGTGACACTGGCACCATTTGTTTTGATTACTGCATTGGCCATGAGGAGGATTCAGACACGGAGATGGATGGTTCCAGTGGAAAAGAAGGATTGGAGGTTGTTTTTGAATATCTTGTTTTGGAATTTGAATTATTGGGATAGCGCGAGCACGATGGCTGGAGAAGTGGAGCAGCCAGAGAAGACTTTCCCGAAGGGCCTGGTGATTGCAGTGGTGATTTGTTTGGTGAGTTATTTTTTGCCGTTGATGGCCGGCACCGGAGCAATAGGCTCGCCACCAGAGGCTTGGGTGAATGGTTACTTTGCTGATGTAGCCGGTACTTTGTTTTTTGCCCTTTTACAAAATATACTTCTTTAATACTCTAGGGTTTGGGGTTGAATGAAATTGTCTCTTGCGCAAATATTTACCAAATACTCAACTGAGATTTCGGAGAGCTTAATAATCGAACATTAATTTGAATATAATTTAAGCGCCAAAACTTAAGTTTGGTTATGCATCATGAGTAATTAATTTATCGCAGTAATATGATTGAATTTAAATAGCAAGTTCGCATTGATTTAATCGCAGAAACTGGGAAGGCGTATATATATGCTTTGTATTTTGAAGAATATACGCCTTCGTTCATATCAGCCGGTAGTGCAACTTACAAGTACTTATGAAATTCTCCCTTTCAATAAATATATTCAAAATTACTTAAAGAGTCAAAATAAGTATCAATATCCCTACCTCCTCAAGATTAACCGATCGAAAAGCGCATTCATACCAATATCCCTACCTCCTCACATGGTTCAGGCGGTAACAAGAATACTGGCATCTCAGCCGGCACAATTACGCTTCCCATCAGTGCCCCTAGGCGTCCCTAGGTCTCTGTATCATGTGTCTCTTCCCATCAGTGCTTCTCTGCTTATGTCATTACGCTTGCGAGTCGAAAGGTTTTTGTGCTGAGCGCCGTGCTGACCGCAGCTGGGATTGCGGTTCATTTTTTTATGAGGTATTGCCGGTCGAGCGGATTGCTCAAGTTCACTGATGGTGAAGGAGAGGCAGAAGAAGAGAAAGAGGAGGAAAGGATAGTGCCGGGACATGAGGAGGATATCAATTGCGTTGTTTAGAGAGGTCAATTAAACATGCAAACTTGACAGTTGCATTAGATAGATTGTTGCTAACTATTATTATGTACAAGTACAAACATTTTTCTTACTAAGTATGGGCCTTAATGGGCCTAATGGACCAGCTTGTAAGTTTTATTGTCGTGGGCCTATAAATAAAGAGAAAACTTGCCCTGCTTTCAAGTGTATGATATGATACATCAGGGACATTTGTGCAGAATGCCCACAAAAAGCTCAGGCTTGTTTTCTGAGAATGTAAGTTTTTGGTGAATACTAGTTTCCTCCAATCTTTTTTTTTTTCCTGTAATTCTAATTTAAATCATTTAATTCAATTTTAATTGTAAATTACAAGCACTTATTTACCGAAGTTTGATACTGAAGATTATTAATTTACGGTGGATCTTACTGCAAATTTTGCTGAAACAATTTTGCATGTTGCATTTTTTTTTACCCCAAAAGAGCTTGCAAGTCAATTCCCTTCAATTTACTTATCACTTTGAAAAATTGTTTAAGAGAACTCTCTACATTCTACTCATGTTTAATTCCTTTTTTGTGCTCTTAACTCTACAAGAGAAGCATAAAATAAAATTTAAATAAATGGTGCCGTTCCTACAAATATGTAAAAAAAAAAAAAAATACACTACCGTATGATATGATACATCAGTTCATCATACCCTCTCCTTTTTTACAACACTAAATCGTGATCTCTTATGAAACAGTGAATGCTCATAACTAAATCAAGTACAAAGCCTATGCATTATGAAATTAACTGTACCGAAATGTACCTATCTATCAAACGGCTTTTCTAAATGTAACACGAAAGCAAATGCAACAACAGTACCAGATAGGTGGTGTAGACCAGAGCATACAATGAAACAGCATTTTGGGTGCTTTTGGAGAATGTACCATCCGTTGGTGAAGTAATACTTGTGTTGCTAAATCCAGTTAGACCTGATGGCGGTGGTGGAGAGAAAAGTGAACTCATTGGATTTGGAGCAAAACTGGTGTTTCCGGTGCTTGAACTGTTGGTGGTGGTGGTGCTTGATTGAGAGCTGCACCAAAAACAGGATTTGAAATTACAAGTTATTCTAGTGGAAATTGTTAAAGTTTCTCGGATCAATAAACAATGGAAAACAAGAATAGAATGAAAAACAATGGTAATTTAGGTAACTTTTACAAATGTTGGATCTAGAAAGGTGCAGAGGGCATATATGTTCCACACACTTTGTGGTGGGGTAAAAGATATTTCTCACGAGTGAGGCTACGGTACTATGTATATATAGCGCAGATTGGTCCGTACTACGGATCAATATTTTTGTTTTCAAAGTCCAAATAGTTGATTTGAACTGTTCATGATGATTTTCATATAAAAATGTACTTGCAGACTAAATTTTAAATTATTTAGAATTTATTTACTAAAAAATAGGCAAGTAGAAAATCACTACTTTTGCATGGTCTAGAATCTTTAGATCAAGTGATTTTCTACCTATCTAAAAAAATAAAAATAATTATAATAACTATAAAATTTATTCTAGAAGTATGTTGTCATATGGAGAGCATGTTGAACGGTTCAGATCGATTGTTTGAACTTTGAAAATTGAGATATTGATTCATAGTACGAACCAATATGCGCTATGCATAGTACCGTAGCCTCACTAATTTCTCATTATGGGAGGCATGGTTGGTAAACTATAGGTAGATTCTGACAATTGACAACATAATTAAAGGTTGGTAATGGTGGTGCTGCAAATGAATGTGTTGAGTGATACACTGAGTACGCAAATGTAATCATAAGTGGAGCTCACCTTCCAGCAAAGATGCATGAGCCATGGCCTGAAAAATAAATTTTTGGAAAAGGTGTCAGAAATTCAGGACAGACAAAATTTGAGTTCAAATTAATAACTATCAATGTAAAGGGAGGTTTAATGAGTCGGACTACCGTGACATCAGTGGTATTTCAGCCTAAATACCACCAACTCTAAAACCTATTAAATTGGCTTTAAACAACGAATTCAAACCGTTCAAACCGATTTATTTCATGAGTGGTGCGTTTACATGCAAAATTTATAATTTTTTGATTAATTTAGTATCAAGTCAAGCAGTCAAATGTGAGAATTTTTTTTAGTTAATTTTTATACATTTATTTTTCATTATTTTGACCGCTTGACTTTGTACTAAAATAATTCGAAAAATTATAAATTTTGCATGTAAACGCAACACTCATAAAGTAGATATTTATGTTAAAACACAGCTTAGCCCAAAAAATAAAGTCCCTGCTATTGATCTTTTGCCACTAATAAATAATGCAGGTCATTTTCTTTTCTTTAAATAATTTCCCTTTTAATTAGTTCTCTCACTATCTCTCATTATCAGTCTCAGCTGTATATCAAGAAAAAGTAGTCCAACTCACCATGTCCCCATTGCAACCATACAAACAAAACAAATCATCATGTCAGCATCAGGTACCAAATTTAATTAAGATAGAGTTTAATTCATTAAATGTACTTTTGGACAATTAGACAAAATAGAGAAACCATTAACTTCTGATGACTTCTCTCCAGCAATTACCTTATACTCAATTAGATCTATTTTTTTATTTTTTTGGCTTTAAAAAAATATATTTTTAACTAAATGTCAGAATCAAACTTTCAGGAGAACAAACATAAAGGCAGTTAATGTGTTTGTTTGGCTTGGAAGTCAGGTACAAATTGTGCTCGTAAAATTGCAATTCATTAGGAGGAACAAAAATTATTTTTACAGATTTTGATTCCAATAAATTTCAAAGGTGTACAGACCAGGCTTTGACCATTCTTTTTTTCTTTCTTCCAGCAGTCGTTATCTTATGCTTTCATCTGTCTTATTATACAAGACAAATTACTTCTGCTAACGGTGTTATACATGATAAGTTATCTTCATTGAGCTAATATACAAATTTGATCAACACAATCACTGTTTGACCTTTTCTTCTTCTCTACCTATTGTTCCTTTTTTTTACTCTATTGGTAATTTATCCAAACTCATTATAAATAAGTCTAAGAATGACATGGAAAGTTAAAACAAAAAAGGTGAGGATTATAGAACTTACTTGGATCAGTAGTGGTGGTTGCTGCCGTACCATTGAAGTTACAGGTACCACCAGCTGATCCGGCCTTGTGGTAATAATCATTATATGCATAAGAAGCCAATTCGACTAGATTATTCGCCTCAAAACAAGCTTGACCCTCTTGTATGGGCGAACAGTCGGCTCCGCCACTACCACATGCCCAATTCAAACCGTCCTGTAGTGCAGTTGGATCTGCTGTGGCAATCGCCACACAGAACGTCCCGACCGTGCTTGACGAATTTTGAGCTTAATTTATATAATAAATGTGGAATGTATTAGTTTTAGGTGCCTCAATAGTCATTTTGGTGTATTATAATATTTACAAATTATAGGGTCTTAGTGCAAATACGCATTCGTTTTTGTAATTGTGGGCTTTGGTCTTCTTTTCTTGCCAACCATAACAAAAAAACTGCTGTAAAAAATTTGCATATTCCTTTCTAAATTTAATTTCTTCCGTCTTGGATTCATTTTTTCTTTTCACTCTGGGGCTAAAGTAAAGTATCGTATTGAAGTTGCATGGCCTTAATTTGGAGGAGTTGATAACGGAAACAGACTTTGAAAGATCATAAAATGTAATTATTCAAAAATGTATAGAGATAAGTTAGCTCAAAAGTACCTGATCCAACCGAAATAAGAGAGATAAGCAAGAGTATGCATATCCACCATCTTGTAAGCGGCATCTTGTAGCTAAACAAACAACAAAATATATATTAAATTAGACAAAGCCTAATACATAGTTACCCAATTTGATGTTATAATGCTGCTATTGGGAATAAGAATGTGTGATCATAAGAGATATGGAATAAGTGTACAGGAAGTGCCATTATATGAGATATTAAATATGTTGGAGATTAGTCAAGAAAAAAAAGATATGAGAAAAGAGCAATGTTCAAACTTTGGCCAACCACTTAAGGGAAAGTTGGTACAACTAACGGTTTCTGAACTTGAGCATGATAATGTTGAATAGATATTATTTTGTTCTGATGCTGATCACAAGGCATGGTTTCTTCTTAACAGAAAGAGATTTGGTGCAAGCTAAATATGTCTTCAAATTCCAAACAAACATTACCCAGAGAAAAAAATTCACATGTTGTGGTACAAAAAAAAAGGACTATGAAGTTAAGCCAACAAATTAGTTATGAACAACCAGTTGCAGTACCAACTAGTACATGGTGGAGCAATGGAAATTAATTTAGAAATTAAGACAGAGTAAGAGTGTACTAATGTTTGGTATTGTTAGGCCAAAGATGAAAGGCCCATTTTAGTACCAAAAGTATAAGGATAGAAACCCGCTACCAATCATTAGTTGAACAAAAAATGAAAATCATTCAATTGATCATTGTCATTAAAAGATAGAGTTGGCTATTCATGTCCTTTCCAGAATTTCATAAACGAAGGAAATTGGTACTAACCAAGGAGTCAAAATTAGGCACCATATATTCCGGCACAAGTCTTCATAAACAGTTGCTCTTAATTACTAAGAGTGGATAATGATTTTATTTTTTATAATATTTTCTTTTGACCATTTATTATCTAAATATTTTTTTCTGGTTAAGGTTCAATTTGGCTGTTTTTATCTATAAGGAAAAAGTTAAATTAATATAAAACTCTGCATGGCTGTTTTTATCTATAAGGAAAAAGTTAAACTAATATTAAACTTTGCATGGCTGTTTTTATCTACAAGGAAAAAGTTAATATTAAACTTTGCATGCAAGACCGCGGTAGGACTAATGCTGTTGTCACATTGTCATACCAGTTGAATATTTTCTTCATTTCAAATAATAAAAATTTACCAACCATTCAATCCACAATACACATCAAAGAAAAAGTAAATAAAATTTGTACAACTAAAACTGAAAAATCAGAAAATGCAATAGAAGTTACTATTACCAAGCACCTGTTGAACAGAGTATATATACAATTGTTTCTCAGAACTCTTGACTACAAACTGAATTCAGAGATATTTTTCTATTAAATAATGGTGTCAATACTCTATGTATACACGTCTACCTTTCCTTAGATTGCACTGAAGAAACGATTCTTGTACAATCCAAGGAGAGAAGAATTTTACTTTTCTGATAACAGAGGCAAGATATTTGGTCTTATTCTGAGCTTCTGTTTAATTCTATCTATTTAATTTTTGTTTTATGACTTGCCTTTCTGTGACAGTGATAGGTAGTTTACTGTTATTTAATATACAGATTCGATTTACTCTTCAATAATACATTTTTTTTCAGAAAAAAAAAACAAATTGGAGAAACTAAATTTTATATCAAGTGTTTTTTTTTCCAATTATAGGGGGGCAGATTCAAATTATAAGAAGCTTTAAACTTTCCAATTTTGAATTTGAGTTGAGAAAACAGAGGTTTTTTCTTTTCTCCAAAATTTCTCAACCCAAGTAAAATAAAGAAAAATCTAAAAAAACATGTCACAGGAAAAAGAAATAGCTTATAAGAAGAGAAAAAGAACAGATATTAATACTCAGAAACAGGCATTAATGCAACAGAAACAATAAAAAAAGCTACTTGCCTGAAATCCTAAATTTCTCCTCTTCAAGCTCCACACACACTTCCCCCTAGAGAGTTAAGAATAGGGAGAAACTGGAGGCTTACACCCTTTCTCTCTATCCAAGCCGATAGCAATATTAGCACGCAGTCAAAACTCTCTCTGTCTATCCCCCTCTCTCTCTTTCTCTCTCAGCACAAAACAAAACAGAGCAATGAGAATAGAAG
The DNA here is from genome assembly GCA_025461125.1 of Carex kokanica. Lineage (NCBI taxonomy): Eukaryota > Viridiplantae > Streptophyta > Magnoliopsida > Poales > Cyperaceae > Carex > Carex kokanica. The sequence continues at coordinate 215,784 of JAJGRX010001056.1, read as the reverse complement.
GTGCTAGTAAGTAGTAACAGTCTATTTTTGTCACAGTAGAGAAAATAAAAGTGATCAAGTCTGGGGTTAACACGTCACATCTCTGATTTGGAAGAGGAAAGTGATTTTATAGTCCCTAAAGTAGATAAATAATCAATTGTTTAATTCTAGTGTAAATGTGAATGTGGAAGTGTTATTGTGGGTTTTATATGACAATTTAATGCACGGACGCCCACGGCCGCCTAATGGCTGCTCTATCTGCTGACATATGTGCGGTGTGTTTTTGTGAGAAAGCGTTAAAGCATCACAAGTGCAACCTTTTTTTGTTTCTTTTTATCTTTTCTACTTTAATTGACTGATCCTTTCTTTTCTCCTAGTTCGGTGCCACCTTCAAATTAGAACGCGAAGTCTGCTACGCCTGTGTGTGGCTGCTGCCAGCATGGCCTGGTCAGATAGTCTAAGCAAAGTTTCATAATTTAATTTTTTTAAAACAATTTTTATATTAAATGGAAAAAAATTACTTTTGCTTTCCACAAAAATGCATTCAGAAATTACCAAGTCCGAAAATTTTCGTGTTTCATAATTAAAGAGTATGGCTGGTATGTATTGGTGTTATACCGTTCAAATTGATTTACTTTATGAGTGATGTATTTACATATAAATTTTTATTTTTTTGAATTATTTTAGTATCAAGTCAAGCAGTCAAAGATATTGAAAAATGAATGCATTAAAATTGACTTAAAAATTTTCACATTTGACTGCTCGACTTAATACTAAATAAATTCAAAAAATTATAAATTTTGCATTAAAACGCACAACTAATAAAAGTACATCAGTTTAAACGGTTCGAACTCACTATTTGAAGTCAATTTGATATGTTTTAGAGTTAGTGGTATATAGATTGAAATGACACTGATGTCATAGCTACACTTAGATTCGTGACCAATTAAATTAAGAATGTCTTTCATTTATAGAAGTAGAAGAGAACTCAAAGGCACACGATGTATTGACAATAACATCTTTCAATCATCCTGATATATATATATATATAGAGAGAGAGAGAGAGAGAGAGTAGAACTAGGGTGTTCCTAAGCTCACCAAGCTCTCCGTGAGCTCGACTCTAAAACCTATCGAATTGACTTCAAACGACATTTTCAAACTGTTAGATGTTCAATCTATATTAAAATGTGCTTGGAGACCAAATTTTACATTTTTTGGAATTTTTTTACTATTTATTAAGATGGTTTGAAAATAGCTGTTTTTATTAAAATTCTGCACCATTGGAAAACAGCGATTTTCAAACCATCTTAATAATAGTAAAAAAATTTCAAAAAATGTAAAATTTGGTCTCCAAGCACATTTTAATATAGATTGAACATCTAACGGTTTGAAAATGTCATTTGAAGTCAATTCGATAGGTTTTAGAGTTATATATATATATATATATATATATATATATATTAGAGCTGGGCTATGGTGAGTTGCGAAGTTAAGATGCCATTTTTACTTCACGCTCATATTTTTATTTTGAAAATCTAAACGCCCAATCCGAACCGCTCAACATGTTCTCCATATTGAAATGTGCTTGGAGACCAAATTTTATAATTTTTGGAATTTTTTTTACTATTTATTAAGCCACTTTGAAAATCGCTGATCGAATGGTCCAGAATTTTTTACTGTTTTTTACTGTTCACCCGGATCTGAGATTTTCAAAGTGGCTTAATAAATAGTAAAAAAATTCCAAAAAATATAAAATTTGGTCTCCAAGCACATTTCAATATGGAAAACATGTTGAGCGGTTCGGATCGGTTGTTTAGATTTTCAAAATGGAGTATGAGCGTGAAGTAAAACGACGTTTTAGTTCACAACTCACCATAGTCAATCTCATATATATTATACTCATATATGTATATATATGTGCGTGTATATAGTAGAACTAGGGTGTTCCTAAGCTCACCAAGCCTCTCGTGAACTCAACTCTAAAACCTATCGAATTGACTTCAAACGATATTTTCAAACCGTTAGATGTTCAATCTATATTAAAATGTGCTTGGAGACCAAATTTTACATTTTTTTGAATTTTTTTACTATTTATTAAGCCGGTTTGAACACCGCTGTTTTTATTAAAATTCTGCACCATTGAAAAACAGCGGTTTTCAAACCGGCTTAATAAATAGTAAAAAAATTCCAAAAAATGTAAAATTTGGTCTCCAAGCACATTTTAATATAGATTGAACATCTAACGGTTTGAAAATATCGTTTGAAGTCAATTCGATAGGTTTTAGAGTTGAGTTCACGAGAGGCTTGGTGAGCTTAGGAACACCCTAGTTCTACTCGTGTGTATATGTATATATATGTGTGTATATGTATATAAAGTAGAACTAGGGTGTGATGTGCTCACCAAACTCTTTGGTGAGCACAACTCTACATAAATTATCGGATTCACTTCAAACGAGATGAATCCAACCGTTGAAACCGATGTACTTTACGAGTGATGCGTGTACATGCAAAATTTTGAATTTTTTGAATTCATTTAGTCTCAAGTCAAGTGGTCAAAATTGATGAAAAATGAATGATCCAAAATGAAGTTGTTTTAATGCATTCAAAAAATTCTCAATTTTGACCACTTGACTTGAAACTAAATGAATTCAAAAAATTCAAAATTTTATATGTACGCGCATCACTCGTAAAGTACATCGGTTGGATTCATCTCATTTGAAGTGAATCCGATAGTTTTTAGAGTTGAGTTCACGAGAGGCTTGGTGAGCTTAGAAACACCCTAGTTCTACTCGTGTGTATATGTATATATATGTGTGTATATGTATATATCTATGTGTATATGTATATATGTATGTGTATGTATATGTATGTGTATGTATATGTATGTATATGTATGTGTGTGTGTGTGTGTGTGTGTGTGTGTGTGTGTGTTAATATATAGCCACATCAAAAATGCAACGCATTAAATACTCTTCTGAACTTATGTCGTATTCTCAAGTAGTGCAATATCATCATTATTTATTAGAGCATAATGAATATATTTTCCAATTCATGAGGCCATCTAAAACATTAAATATGATCAAGGGTGAACCAAACACTTCTCATTTGCTACATTTGTAATATAAATTTTAAAATGTAAAATATTTTATAATATGGTTTGTCGTGATTTTATACGCGCATTTAAATAAAAAGAAGGATAAATTAAGAAAGCAAGAATCCTGACCAAACAAATTTTGGCGGCTTGTATGTGTCGGAACGCAGTCTAATTAGAAATTAGTTGGTTTGTCACAATCGGAAAAATGGAACGTTCTACCTCTCGATCACTTTTGTAACTAATATCATTATAATTATAATTAATTAATATGGTCTACACGCAAGAGCGGAGACAGACTTTCGAACTATGAGGGTCAAACACACAATAAGTGTCAATCATATAAAATTTTTCTATGAAGAATGGAGGACTCAAATTTGCTATACTATAACATTTTACTCTAAATGAAATTAAAAATCATACATAAATACAAATTTTTTTTAAAAAAAAATGAGTCAGTTGATCCCCATTTCTTTGACCTAGGTCCGCCTCTGTCTACACGAGTACAAATCTAAGCCTCTTTTATTTAATAGATTTCGGTTTGTACGTAAATAAATAGATTATTAGTCTAGTGGCAATGACAATGTTTTGTATGTGGGGTTTTGCAGTATTCTAAATCCGAAAGGAACACTTCTTGTGGATATTAAATAGTAGACAATAATTTTTTATTTCTAAATAAAATATTCATATTTACGATACAACATATTTTTTTAAATAAAAGATTATCATTAATTCATTCAGCTCTTAATATTTATAAAAAAAATTCACATTTAGATTTCGAATCTACAAGCTTTCTTACGAAAAAAATATTATTTTAATTACTACACTAAAGATTGATTCTCAATGGTATATATAGATTGTCAAATTCGAAAAAGCTCGAGAAAAATATTCAATTTTGATGTATTTGACGAGATATTGGTTTGTGAAAAAGTTCCAATTTTTCAATGGATTTCACTGAACTCTAATAAATTATCTTGCTCTTGAAGTTAAGTACTCTTACAACAAATGTTAACGCCCTTCTAAAGCTTGAAGCAATTTAAGCCTATTCTTCCTATAAATTAATTGAATGTGTTGCAAATATATTACAAATTTTGCTTTCTTTTTTCCCTTTTCTTAAATTAATGGTTAGTTGATGATAGCACACGAAGACCATAAAAAAAGTGATTAGTGTGATCGGGAAGGTCCGTGTTATTGTTAGCCAACAAAAAGAAAGAGAAAATAATGGTTCTCACCAAATCCTCATTTTTTTTACTTGGGAATAAAATGTCCTTTTCCAACAATTCAAGTTTGTTTAGACCTCTCTTCAAATTAGCTCTGATTGGATTCCTGTCTCCCTTTTTTTAAAGGGGAATTTCATGTATATCCCTCAAAAGTTTCAATATTACGTATTTATCCCTCCAAAATCAATAATTACATATTTATCCTTGAAAATTGTACAAACTTACATATTTGTCCAATCTAACTCTATAACATATAAAATATCTCTAAAAATAATTAAATAATATTTTTATAAAATTGAAATTTATTTTACAATATTAATTAAGAATATGTTGACCATTATGCCATTCGTTTATGTCACTTTAGCCTGCTTGAGTTTTGACAGTGTGCTAATATTGCTAATATTACTTATTTTAGAGGGATAAATATGTAATATTGAAACTTTTGAGGGATATACATGAAATTCCCTCTTTTTTAAAATAACATTACTAGTCAAGTGGCCCCACGTTGCAGCGAGTAGAAATATTAATTGGATAGAGGAGTGCCAAAATGAATGTTTTTATCTTTCTTTTATTTTAATTACAAAATTAGAGTGTCGTGAATAAAATGATTAATTAAAGAAAAAACTAATTGTCTATGTAAAGTGTGATGTTCAATAGAAAATTAATTTATTAAATGAGTAATTAATAATATAAGAAAAAATCGTTAGATGAAAACCTATTTTTTCACACTCCACTGTACCGCAAGACAAAGAAACAGAAATAGTAACTTGGTTAAAATTTTACATAAGCAAGGTTCAAATATCTCATGTCTTTTATGTCTCAATCGCGTCTCACATCCTTATCTCTATTTTTAAAGTTCAAACAATTAATCTGAAACGTTCAACATAATCCGTATTAAAATGTACTTGGAGACCAAATTTTATATTTCAAAACTTATTATTATTTTTTATAAATATGTATAAATTATTATTTTGTATGGTCCAAAATTTTCTGAAAAATAATAATTTTATACCTATTTAAAAAAATAGTAAAAGATTTACCCTTCTTTTGAATAAGAGATCAGGGATAGGAATTCGTATCCTCTGCATTAACTCAAAAAAGAATATTCTGAGTTAATGCATCTGTACCGTCTAATTAGCTTTAAGATTGATGCCGATCAAATCTGCACTAATATTAAAGAGCTTCATGTTTTATTGGCATATGCCAAATTAGATCTGTTTAAAATCAGACAGCCGAAATGTATTAATTCAAAAGATACTCTTTTGAGTTAATGCAGACGATGTGGACCCCAGAGATAGGGATAAAAAGCCTTAGAAGGACACATGCATGGCTCTAAGCCTCTAACCATACATTTGAACTGTTTCAAAAGAGCTTTTATTTCTTAGGAATCAACTTTTTTTTAGCTCAGCTAAGAGCCTAAGATCGATTCCAAAATTCTTTAAACCTTAGAAGGACGTGCATGGCTCTAACCATACATTTGAACTGTTTCAAAAGAGCCTTTATTTCTTAGGAATCAACTTTTTTTTAGCTAAGAGCCTAAGATCGATTCCAAAATTCTTTAAACCTTAGCCGTGAATTTATTGTTAGGCCTCATATGCGTTAGCCCAAAACGATTGGCCCAACTTTTTTCTGCTTTTATATGGGTCAGAGAGGAGAATCTAGAATTTATCCGCCTATATATTCCGCAATTTTTTTCTTTTCAAAAATGCCTACGCTAAAAAAAAGTTATTGCTAATATTTTGAAATTCAAATGTTAAATTTTTTATTTTTTATTTTCAAGTATATGCTTTCAATAATTTTAACTAAATACGCTATGTTTAGAGTATTAAGAATTTGCTTTTACACATGAGGAGGGATCCGATTACACCTTTTTTGGTGACACACTTTGACACCTACCATTTTCAAAGTCCAAATAGTCGATTCAAACTGTTCAACATGATGGATATATTACAATGTGCTTGGAGATCAAATTTTACATTTTTTTGAATTTTTTTGGTATTTATTAAGATGGTTATAAAAATCGTTGTTTTCAGACCATTGAAAAACAGCGATTTTGTAACCATCTTAATAAATAGTAAAAAAATTCAAAAAAATGTAAAATTTGATCTCCAAGTACATTTTAATATGGTGATCATGTTGAACGGTTCGGATCGATTGTTTGGATTTTAAAATCGCAAAATTGACCTATATAAAAAACGGTGTCATGATGTGTCACCAAAAAAGGTGTAATTGGATCCCTCCTCTTTACACATACCAGATTAAAAAATTCTCCAAAAAATTGTATCTCCAAATCTCTCAAGAAGTAAAATTAACAAAAAAAGATCAACTGTCTTGTATTTTTGCTTCCCTAAAATTCCCTTATTTTCCTTAATTCAAAGATATTAATATTTTTATTAGATTTGATGGTATGAACATGATTTTTGTATTTAAATTATTTTGAGTAAAGGTGTTTTAAAGAAGAGGATTGAAAATGTAATTTAATTATGTTTGTGCAATATAATATTATGTAATAACCTCCTGTGTGGCACGTAAAAGATGATATTATATAGTTTTATAGAAGAGGATTTAAAACATAATTTGAATGTGTTCGCGGTATATATTATTTGTAGAAAGTAAGGTATTAAGGAGTACATAACCACTGTTCTTTAAATTAACGGTTTTGTTTGACAGAACCAAGCCAACCTAATAAGAGCATGGTTTAGAAAAGATGCTCAATTGATTTATTCACGAACTGCTGCCTTAGGGAGTCCGCTCTCTGTCTCGGGGAGTCCGCTTCTATTGAAGGCAATTCAGAGGAAGCAAAAAGAAGACTGGGTTTTGAGAGTCGATCTGTGGTCCGCCTGCTCCGCTCCGCCCCTCCACTGCTCTCTCGTCTGCCCGGTCCAGCTCACCTCACTTCTTTTTAGCGGATGACCCCGATCAAGAGTTACGCCGCTTATCGCCTCGCCTGAGCGAATAGCTCTTTGGGTTCGACTGAGGGTTTGTAAATTCGTTCCATCCCCGTAAGTATCTACTATAACTACATACGTGAATAAGGTATGCACTTTTATGGTTGTTGCCGATGATGAGATTGCAAAGAGTCATCTCCTTCCTCCTCTTTCTTCTTCTTTCCTTCTTCTTTCTCTTCTCTGTGTGGTGATTGTCTCGGTCCGGTTGATTTAGTTCCCGGTCCGGTTTGATTCAGTGTCTTTTCGGCTGAGTGGTGACTGTCTCGGTTCGGTTTGATTCTTTGATTAATCGCTTTGATTCTCTCTACTTCGTTTACATTACGTAGAATTAGTTCTAAAATAAACTACAATAGGTCGAGAGTCGATAAAAGTACATCCAAATAAACTCAAAAGAGTAATTTTAGGTTTAAGCTTGTGCACTTCAGTTATAGTTTTTTTTTCTTTTCTTTACATTATTGTTGTATATGTCCTCTGTGAGTGATTGATAAAGTAGAATTAGTTATAATTTATTTTAGAAGTATTAATACTTAGAAGAACATATAAAGACAGGAGATAAATTCGACTTTTTGGACCAATCGACCTCCATAGGTAATTTATTAAATAATATGTTAGTATGTTAATTTTGTTACATTAATTTTATGTTACGATTGTAGGTTACACATGTATCCAGTGGAATCAATTGAATTCCATAAATTAAAAAAAATGTATTTATATTTTATTTTTTATATAGTTTAGAGTAAAATATTATAGATACCGTAAAAATCGACTCTCACATACAACAAAAATGTCCCACTCAGATTCTCACTCTGCATAAGTTAAATTTGAACTTGAGTTAAATTGACTCTCATTTATATTCGGATCTCATCTTGAAAATCTAGCTTTCTCAGGAGAAGTTAAATTTGAACTTGTAGTTAAGGTTTCAAACAAGAAAATTAGAGACCTAAGACAGAAATATATACATTGTTATCTCATGTTATACTTGTTATATCAATACGAAATATATACATTGTTAACAAAAATCAATCACCCGCATGACCATATTTTTAATCAAAAAACGCCAACAAAAAATATTTCTATCTAATCATATACGTTTCTAAAAAATAAATAAAAAAAATATAAATAGAGATAATTATTCATACTCGTATCCATTATACACAAATGAATATTCAAAAATTAAAAATAATACAGATATGCTCCGACACTAAAATCATATCCATATCCTTATAAATCATGCATGTATTCATATCTGTATCCAGAAACAATCTTTATTTAAATATCCGATTTTGCAAAAATTCCAATATGAATATAAATATAAACATATAATATCTAATCTGTTTACACTCCTACTTAGGACCAAATAAGTTAGGTAGAAAGAGGAATGTTCAAGTCCGATGAAAATCGGAGCCGTCCGATCCGTTTTAAGATTTGTGTGCGTACTACGTTATAATTTGTGTGTGCGAATTTTAAAATGAATCAGATGGCTCTGATTTCTATCGGACCTCAATTCATTTTTGGTGGACATTGCAGCTAAACTAAACTAAAAGTTTAGAAATGGTGAAAAAATTGAGAACGGAGTAGGTTCGATACATATCAAACTTACTTCTAGGTCCAATAACCTCCAACATCGTCCGATCTGCATTAAAATTTGTGCGCACAAAAATTGAAACAAATACGTACAGATTTTAAAGTAGAGCGCACACATCTTAATACAAATCATACGGCGATTGATGGACTGAATTCGAAAAAGTTTAGTGACGAAGAAAAGGCTATTTGTGATAAGATAAAGGAGCACCAAATTCCCGACATTTTTAAAAATACCCTAAGTTAAATAAAGATTAATAAAAATGCCCGCATCCCGCAACTTTTATTAAAAATGTCCAAACCGGCCATTAAATGGCAGGTTCCTCATTTAATTTTTTTTTATAGAGACAAATAGATAAAATGCTAAAATCTAACACTAAAAAATCGAATTGTTTTTTAAAATATTTGTTAGATTACTTTTTTCATAGCATATTTATACTAAAATACGCTAAATTACTTGAAATTATGTTAATTTATGCTGATTGACACTATATTACTTTAAATTATGTTAACTTTTTTTTAAGAGACAAATAGCTAAAATGCTGAAATATAACACTAAAAATCGAATTTATTTTTAAATATTTGCTAGATTACATTTTTTTTATATATAATTAGCCTATTTATACTAAAACACGCTAAATTACTTGAAATTATGTGTAATTTATGTTGAATTACACTAAATTACGTTAAATTACAATAATTATGTAGAATTATGCTAGAATACACTAAATTACGCAAAAATTACGTATGAATAGGGATGATATCTTCACTCAGAAGGCGAAAAACGACAACGAAACTTCAAACGGCCATAAAACAGCGCTCGAATGTCCGATTTCAGCAAATGACCACTTTTCGGAAAGCTTGCGAAAATGCGCATGCATCAGTGCCATCGATGCCGGATTTTGAAATTCAGAATTGTCAAAAAATAAAGAGAAGAGTCTCAAAACTTCAGTTAAAGTTTCCAATTAAGATTTTCATTTCTATTGTTCAATCTACGTAGCTCAGTAATTTAGTTATATAATGAACTTGTAGAATACCAATTTTTATTATTTTTGAAATTATTTTTACTATTGTTTGTGATTTATGAAAGATGGCACAAAATCGGCGCTATTCATACGTAATTTAGCGTACTGTACCGTATTTTAGCATAATTCTACATAATTATTGTAATTTAGCGTAATCTAGTGTCAATCAGCATAAATTAACATAATTTCAAGTAATTTAGCGTATTTTAGTATAAATATGCTATCAAAAAAGTAATATAACAAATATTTAAAAAAACAATTCGATTTTTTAGTGTTAGATTTCAGTATTTTATCTATTTGTTTCTAAAAAAAAATTTAAATGAGGGAATGGCCGGTTTTCCTCTTTAATAAAAAAAAAGTTGCGGGACCGGCCATTTAATGACCGGTTTGGACATTTTTAATAAAAGTTGTGGGATGCGGGCATTTTTATTAATCTTTATTTAACTTAGGGTATTTTTAAAAATGTCGGCCAAATTCTCGAAGTTCTAACTCCTAACTTGGATTTAATTTAAGCTGGTTTATTCAGTCGGATTTGTTTATCTAATAAATTTACTGGGTCGTAGTTTCAAAAATAAAAATCCAACTTGCATTTTACATAAATTTTTAATATTTTAAAATATTAAAATACGTTCATTAAATCTAATTTCGTAATTGTTTTAGCATAAAAAAAATTCAATCCTCAAGTCCAAAAAGGACTTTTAGCCGGATCCATTTGGGCCCAACCAAAAAGGCCGGATACTAAAGCGCATCCACACCGTCGAAACTAAAATTTCTGGAAGGGCAACTAATCGTATGGTCACAACATGTCGTGATCCCCTATATGAGCTCACAAGCGGGTCGCTGAAACCCTTTTCTATCAACGAGGCACGACGCGTACGAACCTTCTGGAAAAAGAGTAGGCTTCCATCCCGCACCCCAGGTAGGATTCAATTTTTTCTCCTCTTTATCCGTGCTTCTCATTTCTAGGGTTCTATACCGGCGCCGTAAATTCTTAAATCGAAGGTAAGCGGAGCAAATTTCTTCTCGATTTTGCTTTTCGAGTCCTGGATTTCTGTTCTGGGTCTCTTATTTCTCAATTATAGGTGAAGTGTTGGCGTAGGGTTTTCGTCCATCGTTCTTGAATTGGTTTTATTTTAGGATAAACGTGGTTGCTTTCTGAAATATTGGATGTTTTGTTTGTTAAGTAGTTACTGGCTTTAGGTGCCAATAAAAACTTGACACGTAGAAATTATCTAAATTTTATTGACCGGACAGGACCCCTAATTGTTCCTTTTTCCCAAAAAGCACGCTTAAGTTTCCCATCTGAAGATTTTAATCACTATTAAGTTTCTTACAGAGCTTTCGTTATTTTCCTTGTTTGGCAATGAAATACTGTTTTTAATATCTTGATCCTGTAGTACAAGAAACCTCATGCATAATCAGAAAAGAAATAGGAAGCATCTTGTGTGCAAATGAAAATCTAGACGGTATCAGTTATCACATTGTGCTTCTTTCTTCTCAACAAGGATGAGAAAAAAAATATAGTTAACATTTTTCACGTTTAGTTTTAGTGGGGGTGCAAGTATAATTATGATGTTCCGGTACTGTGCCTGAGTTAAATTAAATTAATAACAATTGTGCACCAATTCCGAAGTCTCTGGGATGCTTGAGAAACAGTAATAGACAAAGCTGATAGTAAATGTTACTCTATTATCTCTGCCAGAGCTTACAACTTTGCTTTTGATTTTCAAATTCTAGGTTGACAAGCAGGAACTGGAAGAATGAGGGGAAGGAGCTACAGTTACAGTCCGTCACCGCCACCAAGGGGTGGTTATGGCAGGAGAGGGAGGAGCCCCAGCCCGAGAGGCCGCTATGGCCGTGGCAGAGATCCGCCCACCAGTCTCCTTGTTCGTAATCTTCGCCGCGACTGCAGGTCTTTCTTTTCATCGCTGCTCTCTTCGTTTACATATTTCTGTCTTTGTATAGTAAAGATATACCAGCATTTCCAGCAATGAATCCCAGGGTTCAGTATGTGCATGCTAGATTTTGGTGGGCTTGCAGCATTTCTGGTAATCTTGGGATGGAAACGACATTTTATTGAGTGGTGTGGTACTAAAATTGATGAGTGGGGGTTAGTTGCTACTTTTGAGGTTATATGAAGTGTAATTTGTCTAGATTATGGTTCTATAAAAGAAATGTTCTATTTTGCAATGAAATTCTTGAACAATTTACCAACAGTTTTGTTGATTGATTTTCAGACCTGATGATCTCCGTAGGCCTTTTGGACAATTTGGCCGTCTGAAGGACATTTACTTGCCACGGGACTATTATACTGGGTAAGCAAATATGACGGTTTCTATACACGAGACATCAAAATATCTGGAAAAATATAAAGAAGTTGGTATACTTGTGTTTCTTGTACATTAGTAATGAAATACATGTGAATTTATTTTCTGGAGGATCTTTAGATTTAACAGTTGTAAAAGAGTATGGAAGAGACTTACAAGTGTTAAGAGTTCTCTCTTTTGAAGAGACGAAGCAATTGCAAGAAATAAGAGACTAAGAGAGAGATTAGAGTCTCAACTCTCAAGATAACAAAGTTTGAAGAACTTGAAGTCTGTGTTTTTTATATCCAAGGTTAGCTACCAAGCAATTGCTCTATAGGTGTAATCCTGCATTACAATATGCCTTTTTATTCCAGTTTTGGAAATCATTGTAGGTGTCTACTCAGTTGAAATTTTTTCATTGGTTAACTGTTGTTGTTTTCATGATTTTTCCCTATTTATAGTAGCCAATTCCCAGTTTCATTTCTTGTAAACCTCCTATGGAAGGGAAAACATAACGAATTCAGTTGTTTTTGTATTTTTTTTTTGTGAGCTGTAAATCTGTCAGCGTAAAAGATAATTTAATATCTATAATGCTGACACTCTTCCATTTGATTTTTTGACAGTGACCCACGTGGATTTGGGTTTATACAGTACTATGACCCTCGTGATGCAGAGGAGGCCAAATACCAACTGGATGGTCAGATTCTTCTTGGGAGAGAAATAACCGTTGTATTTGCAGAGGAAAACAGGAAGAAACCAAATGAGATGAGATCCCGGGAGAGAGTAAGGTAGCTAATTTCCCACTTCTTCCTTTTTATTTTTTTATTGGATGCTTTTGTTGTGGAACCTAGTTTTACTTCGGCCCTTGAAACCAGCTTGCTTTACATTTTGATCTGTTGAAATGAGAAATGAAAGAAAATCATAGAGTTTAGTAGCTTCATCAGTACTATGATCTGTGTTACTTAAATGTATGGTGGGTCAAACATTTTGGGTCTGGTGGGTCAGGCCAATGTTCTTCACTGAGTAATCAAATGGTTTACTTTTGTCTATTCTTTTGATTATTTGGTTATTTTGGTCTCTAAATTACCAAAAAATATTGGCTTTGATACTAGGCTTCATGCCTAGAAGTCCAATTCTATTTTATTTATCTTCTTTTTCAGCTTTTTGTAGTGTTTTAACTGGGCCTATTTTGTTGAATTGTAATTTCTATCATGAATCCTTGAATTTTTGTATCGAATTGAATTGTTATGAGTAATTTTTTTATCTATTGGTTTACATAAAATTTATGCACAAGTTCATAGTTACCTATAAAAGTTTTGCACTAATAAAATCATATGCACATATACCAGAATCCACTTTCAAATTTCTTATTCAGTGATCTGTTCACGTTCTAGATAAATTCTTGACATATTGTTGAAGTACAATAAAAGTAAAAGAGAAAAAAAAAAAAATCCCAACTTGTCCCTTTGACCTTATCCAAACAAATGTATAAATGAGCCTCTCCTGTCTTGTGTACAAGAGAAATGTCTGAATTGCACAAATTCTTGACATATTACTGAAAGAGCATTGTCTGAATTGCACCATTTCTATATTATTATATATCATATTGATGAATCATTCCGATTGAAGTGATTCACTTCTCCGACACAAAACCAGTATATGCATCGTTGAGGTCCTGACTTGTATTAAACCATGCAATTTATATTGTGAATTGCCCAGTACTAGTCACAGTGATACATCTTTTGCCAAAATTTCATGGAAGGATCTTAAACACATGGCAAGAATTTGCTCTTTGCCATTGTTTTCCTTTAGGCGACGAGAAGTAAAATAATAAGGTGCTAACTTAATGTGGTATAATATATAGCAGCCGGAGGTCGCATGAATATAGTAGGAGGTCAAGGTCTCTTCGGGACTCGCGGTCTCCTTCTCCCAGGGGAAGATCAAGGGCTAGGTCCCGCAGCTACTACTCTCCTTCTCCTAAGCGCGCTGACCGTTACTCCAGGTACTGCCTATATAGTTTTTTATTTATGGATACATTAGTTGGGTGATATCCATAATGGCTGTGCAAGTTTTATTGGTTAACCTCCTAAGAGAGATTTTCAATATTTCACTTGGTGTTTGAGTTGATCTGTTTGGGTATGGCTTTTCTGTCTTGTGGCTTGTGGTTTAAGATAATAGAAACTAATTTGCGTGATATAGGAGGGTCTGCTAAACTTAATAAATGAAAAATGAGAGCAGTTTCTAAAGACAGAAATGCAGATTAAGTGTTGTTATTGTCAAGGTCATATCAAAGTTTTGAAGTCTAAAATTTACTTGAAACTTGAAAAGAAGAAAAATTTGCAGCAGAAACCACACATATAATGTTAATACAAGTAAAACATCCATTCACCCAAGGACATCTAAATTTGGGAGCAAAGTACATGGGGTCCCTTTTCGCCTCCCTTCTGTTCACCACTTGTCATCCAGACTCGGGAGAGCACAGCCTAACTGCCCTTTGTCTATTTTGTTTATCTACCTTAAAATGTAAACAGTGCGAGGTGTCATATTCATATTATTAAAATACCATATTGAATGAAGGATTTTATTATCTATTTATAAAATGCAGGTCGCCATCTCCAAAGGGCAAGAAGGAAAGAGAACGGTCTATCTCCAGGTCCAGGTCTCCGGTTGCCAGTCGGTCCAGAAGCCGGAGCCCAGTTGATGATTATCCAACTAAAAATGGTGATAGTCAAGGCAATAATCATCGGGACAAGCCAGTATCTCATTCCCCTTCCCCTGTTCCTGTTAGGCGCGCTCGCTCTAGGTCTTACTCTGAGTAGCTTTGTTTAGGTGTAATATTTTATTTGAAATATTAGTCTAGTTTGCTGTACTAGGATTTTAATCAGAGTTCTGAGGTGTCTTTGAAGATAATTATGGTATGACTTGTGGATGGATGTTTTGATCTAAGTTTATGAGATTTGTATTATGGGATCGTTTAAGTTTGATGTTTAAGTTTGATATTTGTGGTGCTCTGACAATTTGATTCAGACTTTTGGAGGGGTCTTCATTTCGGGCTACTGTTTGGACTGCAAATTGTACAAGGCCCCAAACGTTCTTATTGGCAGAGCATTGTTATTTTTCCACCTTCAAGTAGTTATTCTTTCTTTTCTTTTTGCTTATTCTTTCTAAAGCCATTCTCAAGTAGCCATTCTTTCTAAAGCTTCGAAATACACCTAAAATGTATTAATTTTTGTTTGCAGCTCGTTGTCAGTTCGGGGGAAGAAGTGCTTATTAGTGCCCATGCATTTTTTTGTCAGGTCTGAGAAAACTCATTTTGTTATGTCAGTCTATTCAAAATATGTTGCATCTCTTTTTCAAATGGGACTTCTGATTTGTAAAGGCTACTTGTGTCTCCATCTGCTGAAGTATGAAAATATTCTCTAATCTTATATGAACAACTTATTTTGATGATGACGTTTCAACTCATAAAATATCATCAGTCACCGAAAACATTTTATCTAGAAAAAGGCGACAGGAAGTCCGAGGGAAGTGCCATATCATATCATCTGTTACCATAGTAGCAGTCTTGCTTGGGAAAAGTATACGAAGCTACAGAATTATATCTTAATAGGAGTGTTACGGTTGGCAATTGCTCAGCTAAGTTTCTAAATTGATATAACTGTCGGTTCTATGGAAAATTAGTAATTATGATGATTGGTTAATAATAAATAACACAATAATATATCGGGGAACAAAATCTCTCAAATTATCTCCATAACATATCAGGAATTCGAAATCCAAGTTTGGAAAGGTTCTTCAAATGAAACAGAACCTTGAATTGCCAACTCAAGGTGGGGCCTGGGGTTCTTTGGGCACCGTATCTACCACTAAGCTCTCAACAGCTAATTTGACCGTTAGCTTTAAAGAACCAAGTTGCATAACACAATCTATCTTCGATTAACCTACGCCGTTTATTAAGAAGCAATCTGATTAGTTCAATCAACATCTAACGATCCAAAAGACCCTGTTAACATGATATAACAGGTTAGGTTTATTAGGCCACGCGTCAACTCCTTGAACATTTATAAATCTCAGTGATGTCGCATTAGCTTATCTGAGTTACACGCGTTATTGCTTTAATATGCAACAAGTATAGGCGTGAGAGGTGGGTTGCTTTTATTCGGATTTATTTGTCCTATCCTTCAATCTTTTATTTATTTAAGAAAAGTTACGATCTTTTCACAAACTCGACGAAGTCGTACTCGTAACCAATTACCAAACAAGCCGTGGGACCAGTATCCTCTGCGGAGTTATCCCGGCGGAGTTGTGCGGAGCTTTTAATCTGATCTGTTTGTTTTGATCGGACGGACCAGATCAGATTTTATCGGACAGAGAAATTTGTTTTTTTGTTTTCAATTCGGACAAGATTTAATCTGGTTCGTCCGATCAAAACGAACAGATCAAATTAAAAACTCCGCACTACTCCGCAGGAGATAACTCCGCAGAGGATGCGAATTCACCAGCCGTGGGGGTACACAGGTTTGAATCAAGTTAAATGCTTTCTCTATCTGTGTGTATTTAAAAGAAATAGAAAAAAAAAACATTTGCCGAGTCTAAGGAAACAGCTGTCATGTTCTGTGCCAACCTGGAAATGTCAACATCTATCTCCGACTAAGCTGACTTTTTTACTTTTCTACGCCATTTGTCATCTACTCAAATCATATCTATTTAAAAAATTATAATGCTATGTATATTCTTTCTAATTTGTGCAAACAGAGAATATTTTAAACCTTCTTTTCTTTTTTTTAAGATGTTTGACCCCTTATAATCCAATTCCCATATGCCTCATCTCTTACGCTCTTAAGTCTTACCAACTAAAGATGATAGCTGTCTCATTTTGTTTTTCACTCGGCGTATTTTGTTGAGGATAAGGATTATTACTGGTTCACTCATCTCCATCTAAACATGAGCAACTTTTAGCTCTCGTACTAGCATGTATCAGTTCTTTATTTTACCTTGCTTATTTTTGCTGTGATTTTTATTAATATCCAAAGTTAATTACAAATTAATAAATATACCTAACAACTTTGGGAATTTATAAAACTATCCATACCGGCCATTTTCTGGCTAGTTTCAATTGTTTTCGGTACCGGCCAGAAAATGCCGGATTTCAAAGTTCAGAATTGCCAAAAAACAAAGGAAAGAGCCTCAAAACTTGAAGTTTTCAATTAAGATTATCATTTTTATTGTTCAATCTACGTAGCTCAGTAAATTAGTTATATAATAAACTTGTAGAATACCAATTTTTATTATTTTTGAAATTTTTTTACTATTTTTTATGATTTATGAAAGATGGCACAAAATCGGCCTAATTTAACGTAATTTTGTGTAATTTACCGTATTTTAGCATAATTTAACATAATTATTGTAATTTAGCGTAATTTTGTGTAATTCAGCGTAATTTAACATAATTTCAAGTAATTTAGCGTATTTTAGTATAAATATGCTAATTATATATATAAAAAATTAATCTAACAGATATTTAAAAAAAAATCGAATTTTTAGTGTTAGATTTCAGCATTTTTGCTATTTGTCTCTAAAAAAAAAAGAATTTAGTACCGGCTATTTTCTAACCGGTACCGAAAATAATTAAAACCGGCCAGAAAATGGCCGGTATGAATAGCTTTATAAATTTTGTTGGGTATATTTATTAATTTGTAATTAACTTTGGATATTAATAAAAATGTCGGTTATTTTTGTAATAAAGTGTCTAGTTATATATACTGGTAATGATGGTAATGATGGGTGAGTTTACTGTATAATAGACTGTCATCTCCATCTGATTACTGCGTTCTGGTATACAATTTGAACACATATCAAATATAATAATTTTTGTGCTTGTATGCTGCTATTGGTACTGCAACTTTTCTGTAATGTGTTTTTTTTGTTTAATGCTAACCTACGGGCTTTACACAAGAAAAACCAGCATTTTTGTTTAGTTTTTGTTATTACTATCATTATTGTGCTTGGTTCTAATTTGGGACAGCAAGGCTGATGAGTCATCAAAATTAGAAGTTTGCCAGACCAACTGTATATATACTTCGTCACATTGATAGAATAATAAGATATATTTATGAAAACTGAAATAGTGATGATGACGATGATGACGACAGAGAATAAAAAATAAAAAAGAAGAAGAATGAAAGTCCAATGTCTTTAAGATAAAAGATAATCTACGTGTCCACTTTAAAAGAACTTAGATTTATATTTCATTCATAATTAATGCTGCTTGATGCAAGTGTATATTAGAAACAAGAGTGTATATTTGTATTCTAAAAGAAGTAATTTCGTTAGCTTAACTGATATGAATACGAGACCTAAACCCTGTTATTTTATAAGATAATTGATAAATATAATATCATATTTTTTGTAATTTTATTTAATTGGTAACTTATGATGAGATTGTTTTTTTTTATCATATTTTATATAATCATATATATATTTTTAAATATAATGAGACTAACAATTATATTTTTAAATTTTTTAAAATACGCGATGTGCTTAAAATAATATATTTATTTATTAGTTTATTTTTGGGATTAGATTATATTGGATTCATACTATTTGATCATTATTTACTATTAATCTTTTATCCGTTAACTTAACATACACAAATAGAATACGAATAAAGTTAATATTACTTATAAACAAAAATAAAAAAATAAATACAATTAATTTTAGGGTGGGTTTTTGTCCAAACGGCTTTGGACAAAGTCTCATCCAAAGCCTGACCTAAACCGTCCGATCTGCATCAAAATTCGTATAAACATTTAGATTCAGGAAGCCATTTAAATTTATTAAGTTTTCAATATATTTGCACGAATCTCAATGCAAATCGGACGTTTAAGTTTGACTTTGGATAACGCTTTGTCCAAAGCCCTTTGGACAAAATCCAATCCCTTAATTTTATAAGATTATAAGTATGAAAATATCTCCAGTATTTATTAACGGAGGAGGGTTCAAATGCACCATGGTTTTGTGCTCCAATTATACTCCACATCCTTTATCTCCGTTTTCAAGGTCCGAAAAGTCGATCCGAACCGCTCAACATGATCTTCATAATAAAATATGCTTGGAGACCAAATTTTATATTTTTTATAATATTTTTACTACTTTTTTACATATAGGTACAATATCACTTTTTTAGATGGTTCAGAATCTCCTTGAAATAGTAATTTTATACATATCTAAAAAAATAGTAAATTTTTTAAAAAAAATATAAAATTTGATCTCCAAGCATATTTTATTATGAAGACCATGTTGAGCAATTTGAATCGACTGTTCGAATTTTGAAAACAAAGATAAAAATATGGAGCATAATTGGAGTACAAAACCATGATGCATTTGAACCCTACCTAGGGGTGTAAACGGTTAATTCCGTTTCGAATCCACTTGGGATCCGAATTCTGATAAACAGATTCAGATATTTTCGAATTCGGATCCGAATATTTTCTAACTATGAAGAACAACTCCGGATTCATATTCGAATATGGTTCAAGAATTGTAAAATACTATCCGGATAGAAACGGGTTTCCGAAGCTGTTAATTAAATTATTACCTGAATTTGCTTTCTAATTGAAAGGCCCATAGCCCATGTGACTGCACTGAACTTTGAAGTACTGAGACCACGTGGGTTTGATAGTACTCTGGTTCTCCTATTATATGAAGGCTTCACCTACAATTTAATTCTAGTCGTGGGACTAATGTGTGCTCCCGACCGGAGCTATTTTTTTTTTCTTTTATTCTTTTTCTTTGTTTGCATTACTAAAAAAATATTGTTTGATTATAATACTTGTATTATATTATACAAGTGGGATTATTTGAGTGGATTATTCATATGATTTAATTATTTGACAATAATTCGTTTCGTATCCGTATTCGAATCTGTTTATGTAGATTATCCGCTCCGTATCCGTATCCGTTTAAGGTGGATTTGATTTTGAATTTTGACATCCATTTACTATTTGTATATATTCGTATCCGATTATTGAAAGTCAAATACGGATTTGATATCAGCATTATCCGTTCCAAATTCACTCCGTTTACACCCCCAGTCCCTACCTCATTTGAAAATTTTCAACAAAAAATATATGAGGAAAAGTGTTGTTTTTGGAGCCCACTTCGCCACATGTTTGCTGTACCAATTACACACGGACACAGGATCCGTGTTCCGTGGTACCATTTCCCCTCAAATGAAGTACAATTTGGTGAAATCATAATTTAGTCATCTGAACCAAATTTTATCTGTCGGAAAAGTATGAATTGATCCAGTCCGAATACTCACAAACTCACATGTACGGATGCACGTGCACCTCACCTCAATGCGTGTAGCATTACAGCTGGTTTGGATCTCTAGTGTGCGAGTAACCTTACCCAATCATATATTAATTACTCACAACATTTTTTTTTTAAATATTTTGATAGATTATATATTGAATATAGCGTAATTCGACAATCATTTGGTCAGTAAAATTTAATCATTAATTACATCTTCAAATAGCTTGACACATGACCAATCAGTCTATAAATTGCACCAAAATTGATGCATGGTATATCTAATTCATAGAGAACATAGATGGTGTTGTATAAGAATTGTATCGATTATTAAACAAGTTTCTCGCAAATGTAATCTCTTCCATGAATAAGATTCAAATTTTGCCCTTGTTTGGCTCATTTAATTTGCTCTATGTTCTTTCATATAACTAGAGTTGTTCTTCGGACTGTGCTACGAGAGTATTGAAAAAAGTTAAATTTCTAAAAGGAGATAATTATGTTAATAAGTTTTGTAATTTACAAATAACGGCACATGAATATTTTGTAACAATTGGATTCTTTACGAGTTATATAGTAAAGTAGGTTTATCAAATACATAATTCTTTTAAATAAGGAGAGAAAAAAATATAACACATGAGTTGATCAAGATAAATAAGGAGAGAAAAACATAATATATGAGTCATCCGATCAAAATAAATGAGGAGAGAAAAAACATAACACATAAATCATCCGACCAAAATAAAAGAGGACAGAAAAAACACAACATATGAATCATCCACAAGATAAATGAAGAGAGAAAAGCATAACACATTAGTCATCTGATCAAGGTATATATAACATCCTCCCGCCAAGCTCACTTGCAGTCTCGTGGCGCGAGAGAGATATAACACATGAGTCATTTGATTAAGATAAATTGGAGAGAGACATAAACATAACACATGAGTTATATGATCAAAATAAATAAGGAGAAAAACATAATACACAAGTTAATCCGATCAAGATAAAAGTGGAGTAAAAACATAATAAAAGAGTCATCCGATCAAGATTATTGAAGAGAGAAAAAAAATAATACATGTGTCATTTGATCAAGATAATTGAGGACAGCTAAACAAATAAGAAGGAGAAAATATAGATGATGTGACATGATTAATTTTTTTTTTAAGCGAACTCTCTTATGTATTAATGTATTATACATTAGTCTTTTGCTATTGGGTTCCTACTTAGCAATATTAGTTGCGTAATTATAATTTTTTTTTTCACTGTACGTAAAATAGAAAAAGTTATGATTTTCCATGGCTTTGTGAGTTTGAAGATAATTGCCACAAAATTGTGTAAGAACAGGGTGATGATATAAATATATATACTATCCTTGTTTATTATTAATGTTGATTTTCTTCTTCCCCACTGCTGAAACCACTAATTGAAATTGGGTAAACAGCGTACCGGGCATGTGCACAGTACATAATTAAGCACTGAGGTCTAATTTGTTTAATTAAAGAGGCACATCAAATCCTCTACAGGGATAGCCTGGCATGGAGATCCTGTTCTCAGCTCACGCATGATATATTCTCTATTTTAAAAGTACACACCATTTCTCTTAACGAAATACAAGTCTCCCCCATGATATGATATGATTATTATTTTTTTTTTATGATAACACGAAATGATCCAGTTCAGCTTGGTAGGGATAGGTCAATTAGTGTTTAATTAATGCCCCAATCGTGATTGCTGAGCAAGGAATTAATAACTATTTCATTGCATATTTTATTAGATTTGTCTCCGTTTCTTAAGCCAAAGAGAAAAAATAAAATATAAGGGAAGAAACATAGAAATGATGGAGATCAAGTGTGGTGGTAGATAGGGGTACATTTCCGAGCAAACAGTGGCATTGTACAAAACCTGAAATGATTCGTTTATAATTTATTTTAATTACTTGGCCATTGATTCCTATTAAATTTTCATTAATTAGTTTATCTTTTCATCTAATTACAATGTTGATTTCATTCGAGCAACGTCAGCTAGGGGAGAGTGATCACAGAAAATTTTAATATATTTTTTTCTTTTCATATGTTCCATGTTTTGATGGCAAATAAGATGCCTAATATATCAAATACTGATTATGGAAGGGGTTATCATAAGAGAATGATTGGGGGGGGGGGGGGGGTTGCGGGTCCGGTTTAACCGTTTAAGAACATCTATATTCATAAAATTAGACTGAAATTGGAATAGAAGTAACTGAAATTAATTTAAAGTTAAAAATAGTTTTAAAACACTTTAATTGTGCAATTAATTTTGATTTTTTAGCGTTTAAAAATTGAAAAAAATAATTATCATACATTACATAAACTAATTTCTGAAATAGATGAGCGAATATGAATTATACTTTTGCCAACATAATGTTTTGGAAACAATTTCATTACAAGAAATCTTTCTGTTATGAATTATCCTACATATCTCTGAAATTATAAATTGAATTGTCATCTACAATTTGAAATTTAAAAGAAATTATCAATATAGATGCTCGGTGACAAGAGATATCAACCTATGGTTTGTGTCTTTAACAATCGGTTGATTACATGCCACATGCTACTCAGATATTGTTAGATGGCTATCTCCGTCTATAAACAGATTATAGATAGTTAATTCGGAGCTTTTCTTGTAGCATGATTCAACACAAGATTTTGATTTTGACTACACTACCCAATTATATAAAAAAAAAAAAATTAAAAAAAGGACTACACTAGAATGGGCACCGAAATCCCTTTAACTGATCTCTTCGATTTCTCCCTAATTTTCTTCGAAATTTTGCTGATTTTTTTTCGAGTTTTTAGTGACCACAACAATGTATGCCAGTGTGTACTGGGTTAAACACTTCGCAAGTAAACCCAATTAAACGTTCATTCGTTGTTGCTCCACAAAGAAAACGACTAAAACATGACGGGATTTAGTTTGCAATATTGACAACGCTATTTTTGTTTTTTGCAACTAGTAAATAATAGAGTTAAAATTAAAAAAATATATATAACTCATGCGCTGTGTGAAGTCATAATAATATTGTCAATATTTTTATATGGGCCACCATAGTTGGTGCACCATAAGCATGAGCTTAATTTTCGACATGTACACGAATTAGCGCTAGACACGGCGTATGTTGCCAGGAAAAAAAACTAGAATTGATTTATGTATTATTGGCTTGATTTATTTTCTCTTCCGATGAACATGATTTTTTTAGCTTGATTTATTTTCTCCTCCAATTTGATAATTTTTAAAGAAGAAAAATTATGAGGCGCTTATACTGATTGCAGATTCCGGTGTCTATTGTTTTGTTGAATTATCATTCACGACAAATGATGTCTAAATCAAACTTTTCAAAGAATTGAGAACTTCAGAATAAATTTTGGAAAATTACAAACTATAGAATAAACAAATTTGAATAGTCATAAATCTTCATACCAAAATAAATGAATTTAACGTCTCTTATGAAAACAATTGGGTCTACAAACAAAAAAAAAAAAACAAATTGAGATTCATTGCAAACTTAAGAAAAGCAACGTATATGACATTAGTTTTTTCAGAAATAGAATATTACTGTTTTATGTTGAATTTTACAATGTAAAAAAAATAAACATATTGTTAGACGTTTAATATTCGTCAAATGATTCAGTAAATTGTGAAAATAAATCTGCTGTGATTCTCGGGAATCGCAGGACCTTGCGATTCCAAATCTCAGCTGTTGGTTTTTTTCGTGATGCGTGCATGAAAATTTACTTTTCCAAAGTGTTTTCGAGATCCGCGCACAGAAAAATTTGAACCGTTCATTCGGAATCGCAGGAACCTGCGATCCTACCCAGGATCGCAGGAGATTCGGACTCGTAAATTGTACACATGCACGTGTGTTAAAGCCAAAAAAAAATATAATTTATATGTGTGAAGTCTGTTTCAAAAATATTAATATAAAATTGGCGGTGTGACTTATTTATAGGGGTGTTAATGAAACTTCTTTTTATCCGTTTATTTAATTTGTGATTGTATATAATAAGGTTGGTATGAGTACAAATTTATTTATATTAACTTGATGGACATATGAGTATTTATAAGAAAAAAAATTCGTTAGTTTATCATATAAAGGTACAAATAAGAGTTATTTTGTAACTGTCACCTTTTAGTATAATTGATAAATATAATTTTTTTTACGTGTACGACTATATATATTTTATTATTACGAATAGATTGATTTATACGATATTTTATATAATTTTTTATTAGTAATTTAATAAATTAATTTATCTAACATTTTATATAATTTTATAATTAGTAGCTTATGTAAAAAACTAATAATTAATTTATATAATATTTTATATAGTTTTATTTAATTAATAATTTATATATTTTAAAATAGCATGATAATAATTATAATTTTATATTTTTATGATATAATTTATGATGTGTTTAATAAGTTTATTTATTTAATATTTTTTATTAAATATACAAGCTATTAATTTATTTGATAAGTATATATTATTCGTTTCGTTATCTGCTATTTTAATAGATAAGGATAGGGTATAGATAAGACTAATACTAAACGGGTAAAAGTAAGATATAGGTAAAACTAATTTTATACAATTATGGGTATGATGAGTAGAACTAGGGTGTTCTTAAGATCATCAAGTCCTTTGGTGAGCTTAACTCCAAAATTTATTGGAATGACTTCAAACGAAGAATCAAAATCGTTGAAACTGACTACTTTGCGAGTGATCTGTTTACATGTCAAACTTATAATTTTTCAAATTAATTTAGTATAAAATCAATCTGTCAAAAAGATAAAATTAGTTATTTTTAATGCATTCAGTTTTTACCATTTTTTATCGCTTGACTCTATTCTAAATTAATTCAAAATTTATAAATTTATAATTTAATATCTAAACACATTACTCGTAAAGTAGATCGGTATAATCTAATAGGTTTTGGAGTTAAAAGACTTATTAAAAACACCTTAGTTCTATGCTAGATATGACAATATCTTCACCCGACTATACCGTATCCATTGAAGAAAGGAGTGGTCAGATGAACCTTGGACTTATTTTTGGGTTTGATGGGCACCGGAGTCGTTCGATACACTTTCAAATTCGTGCGTACAAATTTCAGAACGGAGAGGCGCATACATCTTATAGCGCATCAAACGGTTCTGGTGCCATCAGATTCAAAATAAGTCCAAAATCCATGGAACCTACACTTTTCTCTATCCATTGACACCCCTGTTTACTAACCCAACCGCTCAACCAGGGGACTGAATAGTGAAACAGTGGTCAACTAGGTTGACTTTGGGTCCGGTTTGATTTAGGTTGGCATGAAGAGTAACTGAGCTTGGCACATTACTTGCCAAGTCAGAAAGTTTCAAACTTTCTCCGACTTGTTTCCAGTTATTACTGAGACTAATAAATAGTAACTAAATGATCGTGTTACATGAGTTGACTTGAGACTTCATTTTCTTCTCTGATTACTTGCCACCAAGTCACCGACCCAAAACACGCGTTAATAACGCGGCGTTATTAGAATGGTCCTTATTTCCCTTAATTTCTTGCAGGCTATTTACGGCAACTCAACTTGCTGTAAAAGTCGGTAGATTTTGTGGGTCTATATATTTTCCCTTGAGTCAACAGACCTCGACACACCTTTTTATGGTAAATCAACAAAAGGAACATTATGTCATTATCTTAGTTATTCGTTATAAATTTTAAAACTGTTGTTCCTATACAAATCTAATTTTATGTGAATTGTACTATAAATTTTTGTGATGTAATTATTTGAGTTTTCTCAAATTTAAGCTTCATACTTACTGCTGCTAGAAGAAATAAAATATAATATAAATAAGTAAATACGTTAATTAATACATACGTAGATATATACATTACTAAATAATAAATAAACAAATAACAACATGCCTTTGTTCATGTTCTGTTTAGTTAAATTGTTCATCCACTTGTATATTAGTAACAATTATAAATTTGTTAGTAAATTTTTTTTTTTTTTAAAGTTAGTGGCTTTAAATGCCTACTAACAATTTCATTGATAAAAAACAGATTTACAACGGGTCAAATGATCTTCCTTTTTAGATCTAAACTTATTTATTCTCACGAAATCACGTAAACTACTCTAATCAACTAATTATATTTATCTACTTTTAAACAATCTATTACTTCTTCCTCTATCTCTCTCCGCGATCGGATCAACTTTTGTCCGATAACTATGGCTCTCCGACGGCCGTATTTGCTCATCGCCGCGTTCCGATCAAGATGGAAGGTGAAAACTCTACGTTTCGAGCTCCGAAGATACCGCGTTCTTGGCTCCGGTCGTCTCCACTCGGTTCAGCTCATTCTCCTCTCCAATGGAGGAGATGGAAACAAGAGAGAAAAGTATCGCAACTCAATATATCATTATTATTATTCAAAACTATGTTTATCGTGAACAATGATTTATAAACATTATATAAATTTTGTAATCTCTATTTTTATTTAAAAAGATAAATAATTAATATAATATATGTTAATAAATAAATGGATAGAAAATTAGATAACAGTTAGGACTTGGGGCTGAAATAAATCTCGGCTCAAAAATAAAAGTGAAGTTTGTAAGTTGAGACCGGCGACTGTGAAACCTCTACAGAGAAAACTCAAAATTCGTTTTGTTGGAGATTAGGCGACAGTCGACTCCAGTCAAACCCTTTTCTCCGACGTCATTTCTTTATCTTTGGCTTCGTCAAATCTCTCTCTTTCTCTCTCGCTGTCTCTCCGTCCCACTCTATATAAACGTACATCTACTAACTCAGAACTCATTCTCATCTTTCACTTCAGAGAAAACGAAAGAGCACTCATTACCCCACCTTCACCCCTCTCTCTACACAATTCCAAGCTCTCACTGGAGAAGACTTTAGCCTCTTCAAGTTCTAAATTTGGAAATTTGGAGGTAAACTTTAGTTTCTCCATCATTTGAAAATCTTTTACTGATATTTGAATAGAGGTCTTCTCTGGGTTGAAAAGGAACAAAAAAGATTCTCTGTTTTTTGCCTACATACGAGGCAGATATTTTCATTTTACGCTGAAATCATGCAACTTATATAATTTATATTTTGTTTTGATATTCTTTAAGCTTAATTTATACCATCTCTCTGTTTCAGCTGTGAGAAAAAGATAATTGTAGCTAACAATTCATCCTTTCTTGGCAGATTTTATTGTATAAAACGAAAGAAAAATGGGTGTAATCTTCTCTTGCTCGGAATCTCCACAAGATTCTTTCGAATCACTTCTAATGAAATCTCTCAGCATAGAAGAAAATTCGAAATCAGAACCATCAATAATCAAGACTTTCGGCTCCGGCAAACTAATAATCAAAACCTCTTTGAGTTTCAAAAAGGAAGATGATGAGTCTCTCCAGTTAGAGGCTAAAATCTCAATCTCAAGTCCTAAATGGAGGGAGAATTCTCCGAAAGTTGCAACTTGCGGCAAGTCAAGATTCACTTACTCAAACAACACCAAAGATGAGTTACCGGAAGTCCAAATCGATAGCCCAAAACATGATGCAGCTATTAAGTTGCAAAAGGTGTATAAGAGCTTCAGGACTA
The DNA here is from genome assembly GCA_025461125.1 of Carex kokanica. Taxonomy (NCBI): domain Eukaryota; kingdom Viridiplantae; phylum Streptophyta; class Magnoliopsida; order Poales; family Cyperaceae; genus Carex; species Carex kokanica. The sequence continues at coordinate 187,703 of JAJGRX010001056.1, read as the reverse complement.
GGCGGCAACTCGCCGACTGTGCGGTATTAGTAGAGCAACGCTGGTACGAGCATGTTTGAATCTGAATGCATATCATTTGTTATAGTTCCAGCAAATTTATTGTATAAAAATAAGTTTTTAATTGGTTTTCACTTTCAAAATAGGTGGAAGTTGCTGGATTTTGCTCTGTTAAAGAGAAGCTCTGTTTCTTTTTTTGATATTGACAAGCCTGAATCTGTGATGTCTAAGTGGTCCAGAGCAAGAACAAGAGCAGCTAAGGTATATATCTTTCACCTCACCTTTTATCATTTTTCCTAGTTTAATTTAATACTGTCCTGATTGATTGTTGTTTGATTGATCATTATTGAAAGAGGTGAGATAATGAACTGGCTAGATCAGTATATATAGTTGATTATTGCATGTGTGGCAAGTGTTGTTAGTTGAAGAGTTGAATTCATTTTATCATTTCAAATATTGCTCATGATGTGACCATTAGGTTGTGCTCTATTGGTACTCTAATTAATTTCTTGTTGCAAGTTTGATTAGAATCTTCTAAATTAATTAGGGAGATCTCCTTACACATGCTTGCATGCCTTATATAGACTGTTTATATTCATTATTTTAAGTATAAGATGAAATTATTTGTATAATTATCAGGTTGGAAAAGGTTTATCCAAGGATGAGAAGGCTCAAAAACTCGCACTGCAACACTGGCTCGAGGCGGTACGTACAATTCTTACCATATTATTAGTTTATTTATCATTAAATGCAATCATCAAAATTATCAGAAAATGATATGGTTTTTATCTCTTGAGCAGATTGATCCGAGGCATCGGTATGGCCATAACCTCCATTACTACTATGATTCTTGGCTTCAGTGTGAAAGCAAGCAGCCTTTCTTCTACTGGTACGTCATACAACAAAATAAACTTTTCATGAACACTGCTAACCTCAAAATATACTAAACACCCTTCTCAAAAAACAAAAAAGAAAGAATAATGAGTAGGTTTGTAAAACCTACATATACATAGGAAAATAGACATTTTTTTTCTTAAATTTGAAAATAACAGAGGGTGACTGGGGGAATGCAAAAAAATTGGGAAAATAATAGGTTTAGTTAATGAATGTTACTTTTAAGGTTTTTCAAAAGTAAGGAATACACTGGTAAGAAAATATTTGCAACAAAATATGTTGCGCTATCATGAAAAGATCAAACAAATTTCTAAATTTCATAATTTGAATTATAGGTTGGATGTTGGAGAAGGCAAGGAGGTGAACCTTGAAGAGAAGTGCTCCAGATCAAAGCTGCAGCAACAGTGCATCAAGTATCTCGGCCCCGTAAGTTCGCACACTAAACATAAATTCCTTTTTTTTTGGTTATGAAGTCAAAAGAAAATTTATTTAAGTTATTCTATATTATTTCAGAAAGAGAGAGAGGAATATGAAGTTATAGTAGAGGATGGAAAGCTTCTGTACAAAACTAGCCGACGATTTGTCGATACATGTTCAAGCTCGAAAGACGGGAAATGGATCTTTGTGCTAAGCACCTCTAAGATCTTGTATGTTGGAAAGGTACGTAAAATGCCGATTTTTTGTTTAACATATCTTTTACATATTGAAACTATTTCAATTTAAAAAAAATCTACAAAAAATAGACCCTACAAGTACTGAGCACCGGGTACCTTTAATTATTTCAATTATAGCACAGTGTATACTAAAAAGGAATTATAACATAATCTGATATTCTAATTCATGCACAAAATCAGTTTTATTTGGACAAAACGTACTATATAGTCACAACTATTACAATTGATTTAACTCAAAAAGGGTAATTTATTTCATGTAACAGAAAACGAAGGGGACCTTTCAGCACTCGAGTTTTCTGGCAGGTGGTGCCACATCAGCTGCCGGCCGACTTGAGGCAGAGAACGGAAATTTAAAGGTAAGTCGAGAAATTTCTACCCTACATGTGCAACTTCAGGAAAAAATTAATAAAAAAATACTTAAAAATCCTTATATTTTCCTTTTAATCCAGGCTGTCTGGCCACATAGCGGCCATTATCGCCCTACTAAGGAGAACTTCCAGGAGTTCATGAACTTTCTCAGGGAAAATGAAGTTGATCTGACAGATGTTAAGGTATCCCAATTTTCCTACTGGTACCAATTGATACCACCCATATGTATTGGGTGCCTATCAAATACATTTTTTTTGTACTTTTACTTTTGGTATTTTGGTTTCGTTTGTGCTCGCCTCTGTGGTGCTTTTTCATCCAAGCTCCAATTAGAAAAAATGTACTCTCTCCCAAATTGGTACCAATGCTATCACAACAGCAAATTCCTTAATTTTTTGCCAGTAACCAGAACAAACCCATTACAATTTGTGGTAACCTTCCTGTTTATATAGTTTCTAATTCAATCCAAATTGTTTTGAATTATTGCAGTTAAGTTCCACTGAGGGAGAAGAAGAACAATTCAGCCGACTTGACAGCAAATATTCTGATTTGGAAGTCACAGAAACAGAACCTCCAGAGGAACACAAAAATGAAATTTCACAACACAAAAGTAGCATTTTTCCATCACAGGACCCTGACACCGAAGCAGAGAAATCAACAACAACAAATGAAAATGTAGAAAACAACGACACAATGTCAAAAGAACTTTCTGACAACAAAGCATTTTTCAAACAAAATTTGTTTGATGAAGAAGCAGAATTGGAAGAAGAACCGATATTGGACCCGCAAGAGCAGATACTAAGTAGGATCAACTCAAAGAAGGGTATGAAATCGTACCAGCTTGGGAAGCAACTGTCTAGTAAGTGGTGTACCGGTGTGGGCCCACGTATTGGGTGCGTGAGGGACTATCCATCAGAGCTCCGGCTTCTTGCATTGGAGCAGGTCAATCTCTCTCCTAGACATGCTGGTCCCTCTCGGTTCGGTTCACCTCGGTTTGGTTCACCTCAAGTTGGTTCTCCTCGATTTACATGATGCAAGATTCTATTGTTTCATTTAAAATAATACAATATGAATAACCATTCTTCCAATTGTATAGAGTTATACAGATACATAAATGTAGTTTTTGTTAGAGAATCCTTTCAGATTAAAATAAGTACAATATGAATAACCATTCTTTCAAATTGTATAGAATCATACAACAATTGTGAATACAATAAAGTCTCTATTTGTTGAAATAGTACTTATTGGTTATTTCTCCTCATGGGCTCAGGCCATATTTTATGCTTGACCATTTTGGACCAATATCAGCAAAATTAAGCAAGAAAGAAAACTGCAAGGACATTTCAAATAAAATGCCAAATTTAGGGACTAGTTTGAGTAAATACCAAAAATTGGCATTCTGTATAGGTGCTCTAAACAGGGGTTATTCAGCTATGGGACCAACAAGTTGGATCATGCCTAAAAGGCCGTAAAATGAAAATAAAAAAGGTGAAGAAAGAAAGAAAATAGGGAGGAAAAGGTATTTGGAGAAAGAGAAAGAGTGTTTCAGCTACTATTTAATTCTGATGAAGTATTTCTGATGATTAAGTTCATTGGAGCTTACCGGATAATAAGTTCCCTATCTTGTATTACTGGGTGATGATTAGTGCTTGTTTTCAATCGTTCCTTTGAAGTAGAATGCTATAATTTATATAGTTGTGGTTCATCTGTTGCACATACAAGGTGTTTGATGAAATTTCAAAGTATAGATTTTCAGTATAGTAGGTGTTCCGAAAAACCAACAAAGATACCATTCGGACATTTCATCAAACACCATGAGTATGTGAAATAACATATTGGGGTTACAATCTACTTCTTTGTTTAATGAAGAAACTGTGACCTGAAAAAGAAACCCTTGAGACTCAATATTTTGTTATCTCCACGCTTATAGAACATCCAAACATCTACGCTTACATTGGAGGATTGACATCATGACATGCAGCTAAATGCAGCAAAGGAAAATCAAGCACATATCTACACCTCGGAGAGGTTGACCACACAAACGGCCATGTCCTCTCTGTACCGAAGAGATTTCAATCACATATAAGCCCAAAATTAAAATTATGTGAGCCTTTTTAGGCTTAAAGTAGGGAAAACCCAACATTAGGTACATACTAGTTGCCGATTTTCTTTTTAATAGAGTTAGGATGGGCTGAGGTAGGGCTGCACAAAAAATTCATAGTTCGTAATTCGATTAAAGTTTGATTCGAAAAAATTCGTAAAAGTTTGATTCAAAATTGAGTTCGTTCGAAATTAATTCAAACCAAACTCAAACTGGATCTAGTTCGTTCGAAATAGGTTCGCAAACCAAACATAGTTCGAAATTAACTCAAACGTGAACCGTTAATTTCCGCTGATAACTTATGTTCGCTGATGAAAATATAAGGCCGCCCAGTCCATAATTGCTCTCAGTTCTAACTTAAATTGTAATTTGAATACTTTGGATATTTGAAAACTTTAGTGATGTTGCTATATTTGGAAAATTTTGCAAACTGTGATTGTACTGAACTTTGATTGATTGTACTAAACTTTGGTGTTTGATATAAATTTTGGTATTTGTAATGAACTTTGATATAAGCTTTGGTGTACTATGTAATTAGAATTCAAAATGCCTGAGTTTTTATTGAAATGTTGTAATTTCGAACTATATGGCCCAGCCATAAGTCATAACTCGTAAGTCGTAACAAAGTTCGTAAAAGTTTGAAATTGAGTTCGTAAAAATTTCAATTCGAAATTGAGTTCGTTCGAAATTAATTCAAACCAAATTTAGTTCGAAATTAATTCAAACCAAACTCAAACTGGAGGTAAGTTCGATTCGGTTCGGTTCGTTTGCAACCCTAGGCTAAGGTGATTTATAAAGCATATACTTCCTTCATGCATTTTACGTTTTTAATTTTATTTTTAAAGTTTAAATAATCAATTAGAAGTGCTTAATATGATCTTCATATTACAATGTGTTTGGAGATCAAATTTTACATTTTTAAAAAAAAAATTAACTATATTTTTAGAATTTTTGAAAATTATTTTTTTTCTGAAAATTTTGGGCCATAAAAAACACAACCATTTATTTTATGGATGAATCTGATATAGATTCCATAAAATCTGATGGATGTGATGGTACGGATATGATATCAGAAAAATCCAAGGTTCTAAATAGCGTTTATAGCGTCGTAGCGGGAAGGCTAAAAAAAAAAGCTATAGCGAATAGCGTCGCTATAGCGGAAGCTATTCCAAATAGCGTTTTTTTTTTTACATTTCGTATATTCAATATTTGTACTAAATATCAACATTATCTAAGGTCTCATAGAACAATAAATAACTCCAAAGTAATTAATAAATTATAATATTCATATTGAACCCGTACAAAGTCCAAATTGCGGTTCAAAATATCCATAGTAATATCATAAATTATCGATTTTTTCTATTAAAAATATCTTAAGTATCATGATTCATGACATAATCTATTTTTTTTTCTATTCAAATTTTAATTCCGGTTTGGACTTTTTTTCTATTCAAATTTCAATTTCTATTCCCAATTTCAAATTGATTTATTTGTAGCAAGTAGCAACAAATTCAATTTCGGTTTGAGATTTTTTTTATCTTAATTTAAAACCCATATAAATTGCTTAAAAATAAAAAATAAAAAAAAAACTCATATTGTATAGAGCAAATAGCGCTGTAGCGGACCGCTATAGCATTGTAGCGGCCACTATAGCGGCCGTAGCGCAAATAGCGCATTTTGATGTCGTAGCGTAGCGTTTGGGGTCCAAAAACGCTATAGCGCCGCTATAGCGCGCTATTTAGAACACTGGAAAAATCTGATGGAATCTATAAAAACAATCTCTTTTTTTCTGCTTTGAAGGATGAATCTGATTTTTTTATTTATTGTATCAGCCGTAATATAATCTTTAAATTCACACATAAATTAAATTAAGATTAGGCATATTTTTAAATTAAAAGTAAAATTATTTTCAATAATTCATCAGGGTACCACCCTCTTGAAACCCTGATTTATCATCAAACCGGTTGTCCGTTAAACAAGATAGCAATATAATTTATGAAAAACAGAAACATGAATTGAAAGTTTTACGAGTTACTTGTCTGTTTATTTCGAAATCTTGAGCTTTTAATTGCTTGAGTAAGATTGCTGACGAAAATCAAGAGGACAGTTATTATAGTTAGTACCTTAGAACTCATTTTTTTTAAAAATCTTTGCAGAAGCTGTAAAGTCGTGAGACGGAATTGAACCCTCAATCTTTGAGTAACCAACAGTCCTAGGATCTTTTTACTAACTAACAGTGCTACCTCCCCTTTATCACTTGGAGCTCAGTTTCACTCTGTTAATTTCTAGTTTCAGTAATCACTGACAAGAGATGCTCCATATAAGAAAACCAAATCAGTCAATTTAATTAACCTGAAAAAATTTCCAAATTTGGATACTGGTATATAAAAAAAAATAAAGGGGGGAAATAAATAAACTATATACAATGTAATCTGAAAAAAAAAAATTCCAACTTGAGTTAGTGGTATATTAAAAAAGAGCAGCACCTTGTTTATTTATTTTCCCCCTTTCCAAATTTAGTAATATTTTTTATTCTTGCCTCTCGAAGTAATATATTAAAAAAGACAAATAACCAAAAAAGAAATTACTATGTTAAAGGATTGATTAGCCTTACCTCGTAAATTTTTCTTGCAGTCTACTAGCAAACTTACATTTCATTACCCTGCACGTTGTGAGAAGGCTAATCAATGCTTTGGTACAAAAATGCTACTTGCCTTGCTGTTACTTGTTCGCTATTCACTTATTTTTGCAGCTTTGCTGCAACCCTTGAGCTGTCAACATTACGCAAGGCATTCATGTTGATTTTCTCAATATAAACCAAATAAAAAACCAAGTGATATTTTCTTAATATAAATCAAATAAAAAACCAAGTGATATTTGATGGGTATATAGTCAACTTCACCTCAACTGCCTCCAGCAACATCTCACCAAACAAGACCCCACTTTCCGACGACCCCACACCTAACCGGGAATAATTTATAATTAATTGCACCGTCTTAGATATAAGTCCAATATAGCACCTTCAAATAAAAAAATATTTGGAAATACATCCATCTCCGTTCAACTGGTTCTCATTTCTTTCCCAAATAACAAGAAGCAGCAAGCATACATTGTCATTTATAACAATCAATATTTGGTGTTATATTAAGTAATCTTTATAGAGAGAGAGAGAGAGAGAGAGAGAGATAGAGATAGTTAAGTTAATGTACAAATATTTTTATTTCGACTGAAAATATAAATTGTCAAATTATGTTTTCTTATATACAAAAGCTCTATTGAAATTGAGAACTAGCCTTTGATCTAGTGACAAAGACACGAAATCCGAATGAAAAATTTCTTGTTGATATTAAATAGTTAGACGGCTTGATCTTCAACCTTAACTCAAAAAAGTTCAATTGAAATTGTTAAATATCATCTAATATCAAAACTTCATAGAATATCGAATTTACTAAATTTTTCGGATTAAAAATAATGATCCTAAAAGAGTAAAAAAAAAGTATATAAGTATTATCATATCAAAAGATTCATCTTTCAAAAATTAAAAAAATAGTACAAAACTTATTAAAATAGTAGAATTTGGCATCACACAAAATTTGAATATAGTGATCAAATATTGAGCAGCTTGGATCGAGTGTTAGAACTAAAAAAAATGTTTTGAACATTATGGATGAAATACAAATATTTAGAGGTGAAATCATCTGTGCACAAAAAGGTCCGGAGACCATCCGTATTTTGTTGTCAGTGCATATTTGATTCCCTTGTGCTGGTCCGATATAACATAGACGAATTTATCAGCTCCAAGCACTTCATTCCTCAACCATTACAAGAAAAAATCTCAATTCTCACTGTCCTCCTTCTGCACAATTGCAAAAATGCAATAGGCAACAATTGGTTCTTGACATCATAGCCGCAAGCTATCAAAAACCTCCTCTCATACCGCCCAGACAAGAAGCATGCATCTATGCTGATCACTGGTCTCAAGTACTGGAACACTGCAATGCATGGACCAAAAGCCTAGGCTACGGCCCTGAATTGAACAGCATCTTCAATAAGCACTTCGTGTTATCTCGTATCGAACAAGTCAAAAATTGGTACTTAGAGCCGGAATTCTTGTCGCAAATTCCCATAAGCAGTGGTTTCAGCAAGCTATATGAACCCTCCCAACTCCCAAATTGTCGGGCTATTGCAAGCTCACGATCCCTCCACAATCAGTCGTATTTCGGAATTACATTGCCATACCTAACCCTCACACAGTTTGCCACCTCTTGGATGCTCATATAGGGGTCATCATTAATGCTGGTCTCAATGGCATCGGCAATGATTGATGCCGTGAGACATTCATGGTCGGTCCTTGTATACTGTGACCTACATGTGTAAGGCTTGTCTTGCCTCGTTATAACCTATGCATCTCCAAAACCCGTTGTTTTCCCCTAAGTTCGTAATTACAACCCGGAGTCTTGCATACCACCTGAATCTGATCCCTATCATTTTTCTTCATAATCTCATGATTCTTATCAATATAGTACTCTCTAATCTTCTTAATCAGCTATTCTTTGCTTTGAAAAATTGTTCTGGTGCCAACTCACCTTTGTACTCAATCCATCTCCTATAGTAAGCAACATCTGCTTCTTGAAAAAAAGATATATCACTAAAGTTTGTGAACAGGTGCGTATCAGTCCTGCCACTAAGCAGCATATATATTCCCATATTCTCTTCGAATGGGCACTGGACCATCTTCATCACAACCCTCCAGGTGATCAGAGTCCCAGTTTGCTCTCTCAAATTCATCCTCAGTTTGCAGATCTTCCTCCGAAATTTCGTTATTTTTTTCAAAATCTGACCCAGTTTCGTCGTCTAATGGTGCTGGTTTGGGGTGAGGTGATGGTGGCGGTAATGGTAAAGGCGCCACATGCACCGGTCTAGGTGGGGGATCTTGTATGGAGTCGTGGTTGGGGTGATAGTGGAGTGAAGTGACTGTATGTTTCTGGGTCAGGTACGAATAAAGGAACCATAGGAGTGTATGGTTCTTGTTGTGTTGTATAATTTGGCACAACTGAATTTTGGCTAGAACTTCCAACCCCTGACTCTATCGAAACTCTCTTGATGTAGATTTCTATGATAAAATTTCCAGTGGCCTTTAACTACCCGTACAGGCCTCTCCATGCAGCATCACTTAGTACTTTCACTATGGTATACGTCGGGGACGTTCCATCGTTCACTCGGGTTATAATTGGTGCATTCGTGAATTATGGTTTTCAACTCCCAAAGTGAGATATCACTGGGAATCATGAATGAATTAACAGGCTCTTTGGAGTAATAAACTCCATATGTATTAATAAGAAACTTTCCACCACAATGTAATGAAATCAAGGTCATGGCCAACAAACTACATTTTAATAAATGGTAAACAATTGTCAGGTTACTAATTTAAATATTTAGGTTGCTGAAAAAAATTAAAATAAAATAAATAAATTACAAAAAATAAATAAATTTAAATTAAAAAAAATTAATAAAAAAATTTTACCGCCTTCTCTTTCTCTTCTGTGAGTTGAGTGAGTTGTGAGAGCGAGGAGAGAGAAAAATATATATTTATAGGACTGAAACAGAAAAAAAATTAAGAAACCAGCCGTTTTGACATTTTTTTTAAATACCCAGCTAACCAGCTAACATAGCTAACATAAGTATATTTATTAAGAGGAGGGATCGGATTACACCCTTTTTTTGACACACTTTGACACCTACCATTTTCAAAGTTTAAATAGTCAATCCAAACCGTTCAACGTGATGGATATATTAAAATATGCTTGGAGATCAAATTTTACATTTTTTTTGAATTTTTTAACTATTTATTAAGATGGTTACGAAATTGTTGTTTTCATACCATTGAAAAACAACGATTTTGTAACCATCTTAATAAATAGTAAAAAAATTCAAAAAAATGTAAATTTTGATCTCCAAGCACATTTTAATATGGTGATTATGTTGAACGGTTTGGATCGACTGTTTGAATTTTGAAATTCGCAAAATTGGCCTATAAAAATAACAGTGTCAAGATGTGTCCAAAAAAGGGTGTAATTGGATCCCCTGATTTATTAATTTGTAATTATTTTTAATATTATAAAAATGTCGGCTTTTAAGCGAACCAGAAAAAAAAAAAGAATTTCTCTATCAAGATATTAACACATCTTTGTTCAGACCATGTGGCGAGTTACTGACAGATAAATATAAGGTTACTGAAAAGCGACCCTTTATAACAAAGAAGTTCCCAGAAGCCTAATTGTCAGAAGTTCAAAACAAATTCGTCAATGACCATTGACGCCACAGAAGATCTCTATACTTCCCCATTCTCTCTTGCTAATTCCTACTCTCAGATCTCCCTCCTCTACACGCGCAAGTCCAATGACCCGCTACTCTCCGCTCTCCACCGACACCGACGCGCCTCACTCCCCCACCTCCTCCTCTCCCTCCGCCGCGGCCACCGCCGCGGCATCAGATCTTCCTCTCAGCCAAAAGCTCGTCAAAGTCATCGGCAATGTCTGCTTCTCCTTCTTCGTTCTTGCTGTGCTGGTCGTCACAGTCGTCGCCGTGACCTACCAACCGCCGGACCCATGGCTCACCTCCTCCGCCGCACTCACCAATTCGCTCTCCGCCACTCTACCCAACTCCACCTTCCGCCCCGACGACTCCATTCTCCCCACTGGTGAAGATCTCGTTCCCTTCAACACCTCCCTTATCCCTGTAAACTCAACTGATTCCCCTTCTTCCGCTGCCGTCCCTGATTTGGTCAATTCTCCCTCAACGACTTCTGAGGAGGCAGGAGAGAGCTGCAATCCTGATAAGCCGGTTAATTGCTCGGATCTGAGAGTGCTTAATGCTGTTAAGGCCTTTAATCTGAAGGCTTTTACAAGGCGCTCGATTATATTTCTCAGTTATGATAAGCCAGTGCCGGGGTCAAAGACTGGGGAGTGTGATGTGGCGTGGAGGTTTCGAAACCACAAGGAGAAGTCGTGGCGCAGGTATGCTTTTGTTAACAGGGAGGAGAATTTTAAGTTTAAAATCCATTTAGTAGCTGGAGTAATTCTATGAATTAGAGTGAGGGTATATTCGTGCAAGCAATTGAAAGTACTGAGAATAAATTTATAAAATGTGAAATGAATTGCAAATACTGGAGATATCTGACTGCATTAATTGATGGTCGTAACTTAATTCAAGTATTGAGATGTAATGAGAGTAGATAACTTCAGCTAGTAATAATACTATAATAATTTCATAAAGTTCGTTCGAATTTGTCTAATTTGAGCTGAAATCATGTATATTATGCTCCTGTACAAAACAATGTAGCTAGATTTCTTCAGCTCCTCTTGTCAGTAAAAATCTGAATCACTCAAGCTTTCCAAAGAATACTAATGACTTTTTTACACTTTGAACAGGTACAGGGATTATCGTCGGTTCCGCCTTGCGCCTGGTGATAACTGCACCATAGAGGTGACCTGGGTAGGCAAATTCCGGTCGGGTACCAATGCAGCAAAAGTGCGAACCCGTACCCGTTCTCCTGGCTCTTCCTCCCCCTCTGTCAGAGTACCCATTGACTCTGAGATCAATGACACCATCCCTACGGTTGGATCTGAATCCGAGTTTAAGAGGGCCAAGTACTTGTACTACACGCGTGGCGGCGACTATTGCAAAAGCATGAACCAATTCATATGGAGTTTCTTGTGTGGCCTTGGCGAGGCCCAATTTTTGAACCGAACTTTTGTTATTGACTTGAGCATCTGTCTTTCTGGAGCCTATAACCCTTGGTATGGAAAGGATGAAGAGGGAAAAGATTTTAGGTTTTACTTTGATTTCGAGCATTTGAAAGAATCGGCATCAGTTGTGGAGGAAAAGGAGTTCCTACGCGACTGGCACCGCTGGGAGAAGAAGGGTAAAAGTGGAAATAAAATTTCAGTGAGGAAAGTGCCAACTTATAAGGTCACACCAATGCAGTTGAAGAAAGAAAAAAGTAATATAATCTGGAGACAGTTTGATGGGCCTGAACCCGAGAACTATTGGTACCGGGTTTGCGAAGGCCGTGCAGCCAAATACATACAAAGGCCGTGGCAAGCTATTTGGAAGAGTAAGCGATTAATGAATATTGTAACCCAAATAGCTGGCAAGATGGAATGGGACTATGATGCGGTGCATGTGGTGCGTGGATGGAAGGCCCAAAATAAGCAGCTATGGCCCAATTTAGATGCCGACACTTCACCTGAAGCATTGGTTCAAAAATTGACCAAAGTTATAGGCACCAGGAGGAACTTGTACATTGCCACGAACGAGCCATTTTATAATTATTTTGACAAGTTGAGGTCACACTTCAAGGTGCATTTGCTTGATGATTACAAGGATATGTGGGGGGTTAATAGCGAGTGGTACAATGAGACAATGGAATTGAATGGGGGGAATTCAGTACCGTTTGACGGGTACATGAGGGTAGCGGTTGATACTGAGGTTCTTTTCCGGGCTAAGACACGAGTAGAGACCTTCAACAATTTGACTAGGGATTGCAAGGATGGAGTCAATACATGCTAGTGTGTATTTTGGAGAAAGAAAAATGTATAATTTTTTGGAGAGGAATCTGAGTATATTTGTTAGGGTGATGCTGTTCATAGATTTGTTAAATGATTTGGTACGGGATCACTTAGTAATTTATGAATATTGTATTGGTTTGATTTTCTGTATTTCTTTCTCTTGTAGTACATTAGTTATCAGATTAAAAGATATGGTCACCATTTGAATTTGTGCATGCATTATTTTCATTCAACCATAGTTTTTGGTGCTTTTGATTGCTATTGCGACACATCCTTTTAAGTGATAGATCTAACCTAAATCAGTAGGAAAGACTTCCTCTGTTCCTCATACTTGTAATGCATATTTTGCATATATTGTTCATGAATATATTGCGGTTCAGTAAGCAACTATTAAAATTTTATTATTTTGTTCTATTTATCAATTGCTTTATAAATTTACTATGTTATCTCCGAATCCATGAATTACTCCTAGTAATGTGGTTTATCTTTTCAGATATGTTCCCGTAATGTCTGAATTACCTCGCCAGCTGATTATTATGCATGCATGTGTTGCGATGTGGACCTGACTGTTATTTGCGAATAGATGGATTGCTTCAATCTGGCCCAACTTCTATTGAAGTCCAATAAACCACACAACTAAAAATTAAGTTTGATTCTGTGTCATGTTTCCTAATTGATGCATGCTGATTGATCAATTCTTTTTAAGAGAAAAAAATATTGTCGGCAAATGTCCAAAGTTCAAACTTAAAACATGAATAGCAGTATCCCCGAGGAGTGGAGTAGGTCCAACGCCCATAGGATCCAATTTGGGTTTCGATGGGTATCGCTTTCGTCCAATCCGCTTCAAGATGTGTGCACGCCGCTTCAGTATTCACGCAAGCCCGCTTCAATGTTCGTGGGGATGAAGTGTGCACACATCTTAGAACGGATCGGAGCCCATCAAACTCAAATTTGAGTCCGGTATTCTGGGCTCATTCCCAGGTCACTAGACATAGTTTGTTCTGTTAATTCCTTATAACTTGGGGAAATGAGATTTGACAAGGCAATAATACCTATGAAGCATCCATGGAATATGCATGGCAATGGGTTATCAGGTCTTATGAACCGTACCTCCTGCAAATACTTTCTCTGTTGCAACCATAAGAAATGATCTAAAAATTCTAGACCATCCGAAATCAGTGATTTTCTACCTACCAAAAAAAATAGTAAAAAAATTTCAAAAAAAATAAAATTTGGTCTCCAAGTATATTTTCATATGATAATAATGTTGAGTAGTTCGGATCGACTATTTGGAATTTAAAGACGGAGATATGAATCCAATGCACGAAACGATCCGTGCATTGCAAAGTACCATAGCCTCACTCAAAGAACAATATTTCTTACTGTTACAATCTATGCATATTTCATCAACTGTTGAATTTTAATAGGTTTTGGTCATGTCACTATCTGCTGTAAATTGTTCTTATATTTGGTTGAATGATTTGGAGGGCTAATGTAAATAAAAATAGAAGAATTCTGATAGTATCAGCGAGAGAGAGGGGAAGAGACGAATCGTACAAGGCGTGATATAGGAAGACTCGTCTCTTCACAAAATTTCATGTCACAATCTCATTTCTTTCTACAAATTTCGGAATTCTTATTATTTTAATCTTATATGATTTAGTAAGAAAAAGAGATTACCATATCAGCATGAGATGAGTAGGGTTAAAATACACCATTGGTTTTGTACTCCAATCATGCTTCACATCGTTATCTCTGTTTTTAAAGTCCGAACAATCGATCCAAAGTACTCAATATAATTTCCATATTAAAATGCATTGGAGACCAAATTTTATATTTTTGGAACTTTTTTTACTAATTTTTTAGATAAGTATAAAGTCACTGTTTTGGATGGTCTAGAAATATTTGAAAACAGTGTTTTTGTATCTATCTAAAAAAATAGTAAAAAAAAATTCCAAAAATATATAATTCCAAAAAAAATATAAAAAAGGCTCAGAGAAAATGTAATTTGACAAAATACCATTCTTTTTCGAGGGTTTTTTTAAGGGTTCAAAATACCAGTCTTTTTCAACACATCAACAGTAGTTTTGATCTCTTATCCAAGAAAGGCGGGTACTACATGTGCCATAATTTCAGTTACACATTAATTCTGACTTTTGTGATCTCTTATTGATAGATCCATACATCTAAAGTTTTGGTATTTAGGTTGGTTCATTTCAGTACACACAGCCCTTGAAATGAGATAGTGATTGAGCAACATGGTCTCTTTCACACATTTAAAGTTTCCATAATGAATAACTGTTTCTTGTTAAAAAAACAATTCTTTTCAACTCCTTTTGTTCTTTCTGATAAAGGATAGTTCCAAAATATTTAGGCTGCTTAGATGCAAGCTGGCACACTGTGATGATGTAATAGTGATCAAAGATAGTTGACTGCAGGATACTGGTATGTATGGAGAGAAATAAACAAGATAGTTGACATAGTTGACTGCAGTGTTTTAATCATCAGACTGTCAAAATAGTTGACTGCAGGCTGCTTAGATGCTAGTTAGCACTGTCATGATTTAATAGTGAGCAAGATATTTGACTGCAGTGCTGGTATTTGAACTCTCCTCACAAAATATTTTGAATAGAGCTTTTAGGAGAAAGGACATTTTTGACTTTATTATATGTCAATATTGTGACTATAATACAACGACAGCTTTTTCTTGTGGTACAAGGGATGAATTCCTTTTTGCTTTTTGTTTTTTTAAACTGTATTATAGGAAAAAAAAAAAATTGTTGTTGGAATGAGAATATAGTTTTTCTCTTCTTACGAAATTGACATGGATTCTCACGTCTGACAAGAAAAAAAAAATGTTCTTTGAAACAGGTACATGCATTTAAGTTAATGAAAGACAATGAGAAAGTAATGACTATAAATGAATCACAGAGTCCAATTGATGGTTTGTGTGTGTGTGTGTGTGGGGGGGGATTCAATCCTAATTATGATTTTCAAAATCATGTACGAAAAAAAATCAAATATTGATTGATGGTAGGTGGGACATTGATCATTGATAACAGTGGATCCTAGCTCCTTGTTTCCACATCACTTATTTTAGTATTTTCTTTCCAAATTTACGGCGATCCAAACAGATTTGTTCAATTGTGTAGACTATGAAAAAAAAAAAAAATCTACTGAAAATGTTAATTTTTTTTAAAGAGATAATTCTAGGAAAGAAATTTGTATTCAATAAATTTTACCAACAAATATTTTTTTGTCATAACGTTAAAGATGCGTATAATGAGTCAATGACAAACAATAAGATCAATCATGTAATAATTCATATAAAAACACAAAAAAATTTGAATTCCTCTTAAGTACATTGAATCTTAGTTATATTAAATGTCTTTTTTAAATAAGGAGAAAAAAATAACATAAGAGTCATCCAATCAAAATAAATAAAGCAAGGTAAATTATTCGTCTAAATGAGAACACTATATGTATTTCAAATTTATTAAAGTTTAGAAGATTAAGAATTTATATGCATTTTAAATTTTATTAAAAAAATTCGGACTATTAAATGTTTTATTTTAGATCGAATAGTTCAGATCAATTATGACCGAATTCTTCTTAATTACTTGAGTGCTCGAATCCACTTTATTAATACAAAATCATATGCCCAAGCCAAAGAAACTTTATCTGGATTTATTAATACATAATCGTTCGTTGTGCGTTTGCAGGGCAATACTTAGATAATGTTTCTTTTTTTTATAAAAAATGGAGATATCATCTGATCTGCCATGGTGGAGTCTGGCGTTGGACGAGCACCATGCATCATAATAAAGATAATAGAGTGAGACTATGGTAATATGCATATAACGGATCGACCCGTGTTATGAATACATATTTTTATTTTCAAAGTTTAAACAGTCAACCCGAACCGTTAAATATGATCTCCATATGAAAATTTACATGAAAATCAAATTTTATATTTTTTTTATAATTTTTAACTAATTTTTAGATAGGTAGAAAATCACTGTTTTTATTTTTGAATGCAAATTAAGTGATTTTCTATCTATTTAAAAATATTTTAAAAAATATAAAATTTAGTTGCAGGTACGTCTTCATATGATGATCATGTTATTATTATTATATCATCTATTTGAATTTAAAAAATGAAGATATGAGTCTATAACCAAAGTTGTTGTGTAACATGCATATTAGATATTACCATAGACTCACTCAAAATGATATTAAATAACAACATGTGTAAACGAAATACAGGGATGGAGCCAACATTTCTCTTTCCGTACTGATTTACAATCAGAACTTAAAAAATTTGATCTAAACAAGCTCATCTAGTGATAGTGATTTTCACAAGCATGGTCCCAATATCTCCTGTTCTCCTATCTCTCTCTATATAGTAACTCCTCTGTTGTGTTTTTCAATTCTAATTGCTTTTTAGTGTCTCCGTGAAATTCAAAAACAGAGACATGGGTGATAAAGAAATGCAATCAAATGGTGCATTCAGTATCTTTTTTTTGAGAACTTGTCAGAGACTGACAAGTGAAATTTATAAATTAAAATGTTCCTTTACAAAACTGTGCCAGCATTGCTAGATATTAACCCAATTCTACTAACTAATCCAGATAGCCCACGCTCCCCCCTGCCTTCTAGGATCAGTATATCAGAAACACTACACAGCATGAAATCTAGAAAAGATAAACTTTAATTAACATCAGAGGTGCTTCTAACAGTATTTCAGCCATAACATGATTTCTTGAAAGCATCTTCCCGCTAGGATAGCCGCGGGCAGCCGTTGGTCACCAAAAACGGTCACAAAAAACAACTGCATTGCGTTGCTTCCAGATGTTCCACGCAACACAGATAAACATCACCATCCACTTTGGCCGTTTTATCCTGCCTTTTGCATGTACTTTATCCCAAGATTGTTCCCACACACCCTGTACCGTCATTGCCGGGGTCATTATAGCATAGCCAAGTTTACGAGCCACTTCAAACCATACATTCACAGCATATGGGCATAGGTAGATGAGATGTAGTATTGATTCCACCGGACAGTTTCGGCACATCTCACAATGTACCAATAGGTTCATACCTCTAGCTCTTAGAACATCCCTTGTGAGTATTTTCCCTTGAATCATGAGATAGGTAAATACTCTAACAGTTGGCGGGATTTTGCATTTCCATACCGATCTGAACTGCCAAACCGTCATCCCCCCCTCGGAAAGTGTCTGGTATGCTGTTTTTGCCGAATATACCCCATCCTTACTCCATTTCCATAGCAAATTATCTTGAGCATTCGAAAAGGTTAAATCAGTTTGTCTTAGCCCTTCAAGTTGGTTAATCTGTCGGATATTCTGCCACGCCTCAGCTAGCGATATACCCGGCTTCTGCTCCTTTTGCACGACCCTTCCACTTGCTCTAGGTTGCCCCTGCCATGCATCGTACCAATATGAGATGGTTTTGCCATCCCCTATCTCCCATGCCGTGCACCAGTCAAACATAGGTTTGATTTTCCTCAATTGTCCCCAGAAAAAAGATCCTGTTATTATCCAAATTAGAGGGCCGGAGTCATTTGAATTTTTCAGCTTCAAATTTTTAATCGTGGCTGTCCAGAGTCCATTTTGATCCCGGTAAGCCTTCCACCACCATCGCAACAAGAGTGAGATGTTGACAAGGTTTAGGTTGGACACCCCAAGTCCACCGCACCTTCTAGGAACACATGTAACTTGCCAATTGGTTAATGAGAACCCCTTGTCCGTATCATCGCCCCTTCCCCACAAAAATGCCCTCCTTATTTTATCAATTCTCAAAATAACCCATTGTGGTAATCTAAAGCAGGTCATGTGATAAATCGGAATTGCCGATAAAACCGATCTAACCAATTGCAATCTTCCACCTCTTGACAATAACTTTCCTTTCCAACCTCCTAACTTATGCTCAACCTTTTCAATTAGCGGTAAGTATGACTCTCTGATCGGCTTTTTCACTGTCAGGGGCATCCCCAAGTACTGAATCGGGAAGTTAGTGCGTCCACATCCCAGAATTCTTTCAATCCATACCACATCATGATCCTGCACATTGATGGGTATAAAACAGCTCTTTCTGAAATTTATTCGTAGTCCCGAGATGGATGTGAAAATTCAGAGAATCAATTTTAGGGTGACAAGCGTGGTGACGTCGGCTGACGCAACAAGCGCCGTGTCATCAGTAACAATTCAAACATTCAAGAGAATATTCAACCAGAAGAAGAAGGGAAGGAAAAGGAAGATCACCGACCCAACACCGTCCCGTTTCACAAATTATTCGTGTTTGCGGACTCAAAAGATGTGATCTTCATGGTGCTTGGCACAGTCGGTGCCATCGCAAATGGCATGACTTGGCCAATGACAGCCCTTTTGTTAGGGAATATGATCGACGCATTCGGAGGAGCTGCGAGCAAACATGACGTCGTTAAACGTGTTTCAAAGGTGAATTTTCAAAGCATTTTCATGTCATTGGAAGTTATTGCAAATATATATTGCATGATAATTGATTATTAAATATCCCACGGAATGAAGTCACTGTTGTGTATAATTTAAAATCTTTAGATAAGTTCTTTTATTTTGCAAAGATTGGGGAATAAGGGGTGCGTGTCGTAATAATTCCATGTTTCTGGAGATACATGGTACCTTGGCTTGAGGAAAAAATACTAGTGATGCTTTGAGGTTTAATTCTGTTACTCTGCACATTTATGCATGAATATTGTTTTGTAATATAAAAACCTTCTTTGTTTTAAGAAATTAATTAGGATATCATGCTCGCGTTGGGGAATTTGATTTGTGCTACTTTTGCATTCCTTCTTTTTGTTTAGTTTGGATCATGTTAATTTCCAAATGTAATAATATGGAAACAGATGCTCTAGTCTCATTTCCAAAAAAAAAAGAAAAAAAAACATCTTGCAAAATACAGAGCATCAGAAATGGTAGACAATACATAATTGATTATAATTTATTTGCTAATTGTTTAATATATTCAATTCAGGTTGCGCTCGAATATGTATATCTAGCACTCGGACTTGCAATTGGATCAATATTGCGTAAGTCTAAATATTCACATAATCTTTTAGTAAATAAACCATTGGAGCTTTATAGAGGGCCAATTTTGTAATTCCAGAGGTGAGTTGCTGGATGGCAACCAGTGAGAGACAAGCTGCAAGAATAAGGAATTTGTATTTGAAAGCTATACTGAGGCAAGAAGTTGCATATTTTGACAAATATGCCAAAACAGGAGAAATAATCGGACGGATGTCCGGCGACACCGTCTTAATTCAAGACGCAATGGGCGAAAAGGTAACACCTACCAGCTCTGAACTGCTTATTATGAATATATGACAATTCATATTCTAAGAGTCGAACACAACGTACAAGTGATACGCGGTATGCTTTGTAAACTGATATATTCAAGTTGTATTGAATTCAGTACAGTAGTAAACTGATATTTCTGAGGTAATGATATATATAGAGTTGTTTAAAAACTAACAGAGAATGACCTTTCCTCTGTCTCATGGGGACTAAATATTGAAGCAAGTTTCTGTATCTATGACATAAAATTTCATCCATTTAATTTTTTTTTTTTTATATAGTGGGTGAGGCCCGCCGATTTCATCTAACATGAAACCATTCAACAGATGACTAGTACCAAACTACTGATACATATATAGCCCCTGAAAATGTACATAAGCCGTTTTAAATAATTTACTGATTGAGAAGTGTCTGTCGTCTACACTTGTACCGAATTCATGTTTCCCGGGCTCGAATTATTCGAAACTGTTTTATCTATTCAGGTTGGCAGGTTCATTCAACAGGTAACTGGATTTTGTGGAGGGGTCATAGTAGCATTGGTAAAAGGATGGCAGTTAGCATGTCTCATGTTGTTAATGGTTCCGGCTTTAGTTTTGTCAGCAGCAGTCACTCACCGAGCTATATTGAAAATGGCATCTCTAGGACAGGCGGCGTATGCTGACGCGGCAACGGTGGTGGACCAGACATTAGGGTCGATTCGAACAGTAAATTGTCTTTTAAAACTTCTATATTTATATGTATTCCAATATGACTGCATTTTGACAAAAAAAAAATATATATATCCCCTAATTTTTGTAGGTAGCGTCATTTAGCGGAGAGAAACAAGCAGTGCAGAAATACAAGCATTCATTAAGAAAAACTTACAATTCAGGAGTTCGAGAGGGACTGATAGCTGGTCTCGGCCGGGGTAGCATCATGATTTCATTATATGTCACACTATCTTTTGTCATATGGTACGGTGCAAAGTTGATATTGAGACACGGCTACACTGGTGCACTGGTCATAAATATCTCAGCCGCCATTGTTAGGGGTTCTCTGTGAGTCCCCATTAATTCCATTCCTTCTTTTCTTTCAACAGAAGAATTTTAGTAGCTTTTCTGTGCATAAATCTTAATTATATACATATAAATAGAGTTGTTTATTGATCTGTTCTGTAGAAACTAAAATCAAAATCAACCAAATAAAAAAATCTTTTTGAATTAAATAAGTTGATCAACCGAAAGAAATCAAATCAAATAATTTTTTTTTTTTGACAATCAAAGTAGTACTTAAAATTCAACATAAAAACCAATCGATTATATGTATTATTATGTATAATTACAATACTGATATAATACCAAATAAATAGTACCTCAAGATATTTAGTAGCAATAGTTATATTTAGTTGAAACTATGCTAAACCTAAATTTTTTGTATTAAGCTAATTAATGAAGGGTTTCTGTGCAGTGAACTAGGGCAGGCACTTACATGCCTGGCGTCATTTGCAGCAGGTCAGGCAGCTGCTTACAGAATGTTTCAAACAATAAATCGGAAACCATATATTGAGTCATATAAAATAGCAGGAAAGAAGCTTGACGACATTATAGGAGAAATAGAATTCGTCGAGGTGAACTTCTCATACCCAACACGGCCCCACGAGCAGATATTCATAGGTTTCTCTCTCTCTATCTCGAGCGGTACCACTGTTGCGTTAGTCGGTGAGAGCGGGAGTGGTAAATCCACTGTTATTTCTTTGATTGAACGCTTTTACGACCCACTGGAAGGTAAGGTGTTGATTTGAAGGAGTTTCAACTTGAGTGGATTAGAGGAAAGATCGGGCTTGTCAGCCAAGAACCGGTATTGTTTGCTGGTAGTATAAGAGATAACATCGCATATGGAAGTGATAATGCATCGGAAGAAGAAATTAGAGCAGCAGCAGAGCTAGCTAATGCTGCCAATTTCATTGAGAAAATGCCTAAGGTAAGTAGGGGTGTTCAAACGGTTGGTTTAGTTAAAACCGAATTAAATTAGTCAAACCAAAATTTTATTTTGTTTTAAAAAATCTAAACGAACCAACCGAATAACAACAAAACCAAAAAAGCGAAGTCAATTTCGGTTTGTTTGGTTGAACTGAAATAAGAGAGATTAAACCGAACCAAATATAAAAAACCGAAATAATTCAAAAATTCAACCAAACCGAACGATTTAAACTAAAAAACTGAACCACTTAACCTAAAATTTGTCGGTTCGGTTGAAAACCAAACCATAGATAACTATCTAACCATGTCATTTCCTGCTACTTGAAAAGAAAACAAAGAAGTTATCTAACCATGGATATACAATGTAGATTTGCATTTCATTTGAATAAAAAGTAACTGTACTTGTTAGTCTGGTGTTTTAACTGTCTTGTCACTACATATTTGATTGTACTAGATTAAGGATGCAGTAATACTAACAACATGTAGGGATTTGAGACATCAGTAGGGGAGCATGGGACCCAGCTATCAGGAGGTCAGAAACAAAGGATTGCAATTGCTAGAGCAGTATTAAAGGACCCTAGAATAGTACTTTTAGACGAGGCCACAAGTGCTTTGGACATCGAATCTGAACGAATCGTGCAAGAGGCAATTGATCAGGTTATGGCTAAGCGAACAACTGTCATAGTTGCACATCGGCTGAGTACTATCAGAAATGCAGCTACCATCGTTGTCTTACATCGTGGGTCTATTGTTGAGAAAGGTACAACTTCTTAGTAACACCTAAGTACTAAATAAACCCAGGTAACACTAAATCTTTGCAAACAAAACCAAATTGACCTTAATATATATACTTAATCATTCTCTCTCAAATGGATCTTTTTTTTTAATTTCTCAATGTATTTTGTTTAGGGCCACATTCGGAGCTAATAAAGGACCCAAATGGAGCATACAACCAACTGATCCACTTGCAAGAAATAAGCAATAGAGAAATATCACAAATTGAATCGATCAACCAACAATCTTCCTCCATAAGTTATTTGTCTCATGAGAACAGGAAAAGGAATCACAGCTCCTCGAATCTGTTGGAGCCTCCAGTTGTAACAGATCCCAATGACAGTATATCCAAAGATTCATCAAAAGAACCCCAATTGGACATATCCATTTTTCGCCTAGCCACTTTACACAAACCTGAATTTCCTTTCCTTATACTGGGATGCATTGCCTCGATTGTCGTAGGGGGTGTATTATATCCTGTTTTTGGTATTCTTTTATCAAGCGCTATAGGCGCATTCTATAAACCACCTCATGAATTAAGAACTCAATCCAATTTTTGGTCATCTATGTTTCTCATATTTGCTGCTGTTTCCATAATTGCGGATCCGATTTCCTCCTATTCTTTTGCGGTGGCTGGGTCGAGATTGATAAAAAGAGTTAGATTAATGACATTTGAGAAGGTGGTCAACATGGAAATGAGTTGGTTTGATGATCCCGAGAATTCTAGTGGTGCAATCGGAGCAAGATTATCAGCAAATGCAGCCAAGGTGAAGGGAATTCTTGGGGATGCACTAGCTCTATCAATTCAGAATTTAGCAACAATTGTAGCCGGATTGCTAATTGCTTATGTTTCAAATTGGGAGTTGGCACTAATTTCATCAGCTATGATGCCTCTAGTTTGGATTATTGGAACTATTCAAATGAAGTTCATTGCTGGTTTTAGCTCTGATGCTAAGGTAGGTATCGAAAAACATAATAAAGAATCATGATAAACTATAATATAGCAATAATATGTACAGATATTTTCATGGAGTACTATTTGTGTCGATGTATTACAAAGGCTATCAGTTTTAGTTAAAACCAGGGTGCTTAACATCAGAAATTACAAGGAGAAGGCTCCTAAAGGTACGTCAATCATGTTTATTCAAGAAACTTCCGGTGTTTGAATTTTATTAAGCGAGCAAAATTGTAGAAAAAGTTTGCCACAACAATTCAACTTTTATCTATTCTGCTCAATGTGAAACTATTAATTATGCAGTTAAGGAGTTGTTGTGTTGATCAAAGATGATTATGTACCAGTTCTGCTTAAAAAATGAACACTTGTTTTCCCTCCATTTAGAACTTTACAAAAAAAATATGTAGACAAAAAAAATATAACATAATATGCAACAATTATTTTATTTGACATCAGATGATGTATGAGAATGCGAAGTTCACTGTAGCGAGCGAAGCAGTGAGCAACATACGGACAGTCGCCTCATTTCTCTACAGAGGAGAAGGTGCAAGCAACTTGACCAGAAAAAATGTGATGGGCCGTTGCGAGCCGGTATCAAGCTTGGTATAGTTTGCGACATTGGCGTAGGTGTCCATTTTCATGCTGAATTGTCTCTTTGCGATAATTTTCTATGCTGGTTCTCACCTTGTGGAGGAGGGGAGGACAACTTTCTTCATAGTATTTCGAGTATCAATTTTGTGCATTGTTTTAAAATACAGCCTCCTTAACGTGTCGAAAACATTATGCAGTTTTGATCATGCATATCTTGATGCTTCCCTCTGATAATTACATGTTTTGGTCTCTACTTTAGGTATATATGACACTTGAAGGCATAAGACAATCTCAGACGACTTTAGTTGCAGCGAATAGTGCAAAGGCTAAATCTGTCATTGCTACATTTTTTGCAATACTGGATCGGAAATCAAAGATAGACCCAAACGACACTAATGGTCTGACCATGGAAGTTGTGAGTGGCAAAATTGAATTCCAGCATGTAAAATTTTGTTATCCAAATCGCCCCGAAGTGATCATTTTTCATGACCTATGCCTATCTATCCAATCTGGGCAGGTATTGTATTGTTTCCTTTTGATAACACTTTCGTTACACCTTCCAATGAGTGTTCATTTAATTAATATACACATATAATTCTTAGATGTAAACATATTGTATTACATACCAGAATTAATTACAAGTTTATTGCATCTATAATTACCAGACAGTAGCAACTTCCAATGAGTGTCCATTTAATATTCACATTTAATTCTTAGATGTAAACATATTGTATTACATACCAGAATTAATTAAAGTTGGTTGCATCTCTAATTAATTTCTAGACAGTAGCACTTGTTGGAGAGAGTGGAAGTGGGAAGTCAACAGCCATAGCTCTTTTACAGAGATTTTACGACCCTGATTTGGGACATATTTTGATTGATGGGATCCAGATTCAAAAATTCCAGTTGAGGTGGCTGAGGAAACAAATGGGTCTTGTTAGCCAAGAACCCGTATTGTTTGATGACACGATTCGCGCTAATATCGCTTATGGAAAGGAGGGAAATGCTACAGAGTCCGAGATAGTAGCCGCTGCTGAGTTAGCAAATGTACACAAGTTTGTTAGTAGTTTACCACAGGTTAGCTTATGCGCATAAAATTTAAAAGATTGATATTTTCGAAATAATTTGTTTGCGTGAGTTGCCAAAATTATGTTACCTTAACAATGTAGGGATATAACACGGTGGTTGGAGAGCGTGGGGTCCAACTGTCAGGAGGGCAAAAGCAACGTGTGGCAATGGCACGAGCAATAATAAAAGAACCCAAGATCCTCCTTTTAGATGAGGCAACCAGTGCACTTGATGCAGAATCTGAGCGTGTAGTGCAAGATGCATTGGATCATCTGATGGTTCATTGTACGTCTTTGGTGGTGGCCCATCGGTTGTCTACCATAAGAAATGCCGATTTGATTGCCATTGTGAAAAATGGAATGATTGTAGAGAAGGGAAAGCATGATACCTTGATTGGTATAAATAATGGAGCATATGCATCATTGGTAGCACTTCACTCCGGTGTTTAGAATAAAAATATAATAGATCTCGGGTCAATCAATTGTCAGTATTCTTCTATTTACATTCAGAGCACTCAGAAGTTGATCTAAATTCAGAATCAATCAAATTTGATGTTCTATTTAAGACACTTGTTTGAAGTTTTAATAGTGTAATCATTTCTTTAGAAATTAAAAAATAATTCTTAAGGAAAGAAATTATTACATTAAAATTAATTTATAAACTTTCTAATTTTGACTACTTGGTTTTATGCTAAATTAATTTGAAAGTTTAAAATTTTCGTATGTAGACGCATCACTCACAAGGTAGATGAATTTCAACGGTTTAGATTCTTTATTTGAAGCAAATCCGATAGATTTTAGAGTTGAGTTCACAAAGAAACTTGATGAACTTAAAAGCAGCCTAGTTCTACTCGTGAAAATTAGGAATTCGCATCCTTTGAGATATCTCATATTGTGTGTGACTTTTCTGAAAATCACAACCGTTCAAATACGTTCTACACGAATCTCAAAGCTCGAATAATACTGGCGCCTGTGCTATCCCGAATAGGCACTGGACACGTCGGTCACATAAAATATGAGATATCTCAGAGGATACGCACTCGAAGATTAGGCCTATCGGCTTCTTTTTCAAAAAAAAAATAATAATAATAATAACACTACGAGATAATTGGGCTTTCTCCTAATTCTGGTAATTGGGCTCAAAATTTAAACGGGCCTGTACCTACATTCCGCAAGAGAAATATCTTCTATAGTAGCGCCAGTTACTTTCGCTATCTGTTTCTTCAGTCCGGTGAGCGTGGCGCTAATGGCGTCGCCTTCCCTCTCTCTTCCTTCTTCACCCCTTAAACCTTTTAATCGCCTTTCCTCTTCTACTGCCCACCCAAATTTCCCACACTTTCGAGCTCCTCAACAAGCCATCACTACCTTTCGTACCTCTCTAGCCGCTCTTCCCTCCTCCAGTAACTCTCTCTCTCTCTCTGCGATTGGTTGCTTATTTAATTTATATTGTTTGAGAGTTGAGTACTTTTCTTTTTTCTTTTTCTTTTTGCAGAAGTATTTGATGCGAAAATGGTGGAGGAGACGAGGGAAAAAAATAGTGGAAAAATATGGGAATGATTTCTCCGAGTACATAAAAGGCACAAAAAAGCCCTCTTCTAAGGTAATAAATTCTAAAACTTCTCAATATGTTCATTTTCTTTGTTCATTATCCATACTGTTTTATTTTCTCAGTTTAACCCCTGGTCAAATAATAAATGGTACTTTTAATTTTTAGGGGAGGAGGCAAAAGAAGGGTAGAAACCAGAGAGTCAAGCCAGAAGAAATGAAAGAGGAAGTGGAGAATACAACGGAAGAAGAGAAGCCTCCTCGTACCACTCATAAGTTGCTTCAGGTTATTTACCAGTCATTTCTTGTTTTCTCCATTAAATTAGTACCTGAAAAATTTTAGTACCGGAACCTCCAGGCTATAGATCCATTGGTCTTCTTTTTATCATTCAGCAACAACCATGAGCATATTCTACAAGGAAATAGTTGGTGGAAGTCCTGTACCACTGTACCAGGTCTTATGAGGTGATAATCGTAGGTTATGGCTACTACTGGTACTGTACCGAAATCTAAGACTGACATTGCAGGTATTAGGAGGGAAAGTTAAAAGAAGAAAATTGCTGTCACCTGCTGGGATGGATGTGCGACCCATGATGCAAATCGTCAGGGGTGCTGCTTTTGGTATCCTACAGGTACTTCTTATCCCAGTATCGTTGTACCAGTTAATATATGCCATTGCAGGACGTCGTACCGTTCTTGTATGCATTGCCGACTTTAGTATTTTGTTGTCGTCACTTAACCAGAACTCTTTGGTTCCACAACTATATATTTTACAACTAAGCATTTGTGAAGTTATGCAATTAGACCTCAACAAATGTGATTTGAACTTTCATAACTAATTTGTATATGCATTGTGCAATCATATCTTAATTAACTGATTAAGATCCACCAATATACTGTCAATTTTATAAGTAGGCAATATGTAAGCCAAGCATATACCAGTAAGGACTAATAAGGATTGATCAAACAAGAAATTTAACTGAGATGGTGCCAAAAATTTAATATTTTAATTTTTACTTTTGGGAAGAAAGACTTTTTTTGATGTTTTTGTATTTGTGTTGTAAAATATGGTGTACAGTCTGCTGGAGGTAACCCTGCTTCACTAAGGCCAGGTCGATGGTTAGACTTGTATAGTGGTACGGGTTCTGTTGGAATAGAAGCTATCAGCAGAGGCTGTTCTGAGGTTTGTTTAGTTTTGCATTGCATTTTTTGTTTTCATTAGACTTTTTTACTTTGTACGCCTCCTATGTACTTTAGGGTACAAATGAAATCTCCCGTTGGGGTATATTTGAGAGTTTTAAAACTTTTTAAGGAGGGATAGATGAAATTGCCTGCATATATTTGTAAAATAACAAAAGACATTTCAGCTTCTTTTTTTTAAGAGCTTTAGTTAAAAAAAATATGAAAAGCTGTTTTGCTTTAAATCATTAAACATCTGTTCTTCATGTCAGGCTCATTTTGTAGAGATGGATTCTTGGGTAATATCAGAAGTATTACGGCCAAATTTAAGAAACACTGGATTTCTTGATGACTCTGTTATCCACATGAAGCGGGTCGAGAGTTTCCTAACCTATGCTGAGAAATTCCCAGGTTCATCCTTTTATTTGATTAGGATTTTATGCAAATTTTCACAAAATCAATAAAATTCAAGAAATGGATGAAAAGACGAGTTAATTTTAACGAAGCTTTATTTGTATATTTGGCCTGATTGAATTGAGCCCTCGTTTCTGTGCATATATGCTTCAATGGACCACAATTTCTCTCGAACTATCCTCGAATCAAACCAGTTTTGTAACACCAAGGCCAGTAAGTACCGCTTCATCCCGTATGCGCTGGAATCAAACAATACCAAAATCAATATCATAAGGAAATGAACATAACTTCATGTATTTAATTGTTCTTATATTCTTTTTTTTTTTTTTTGTAGACACTTACAAGAAATTTGATTATATTAGTGTGACACCACCATATATGGAGGTGGATTACGCTAAGTTAATGGGTCAAATATCGAGATCACCATTGATTGGGGAAGATTGCTTTGTGGTAAGTGCTTTAATTGTTTGACATAATATTGTATTTTTATTTTTGTTTGATATGACAAACATCTAATTAATTATTTTACAGCTAGTTGAGTATCCTTTGAAAACTAAAATGCCAGAAACTTGCGGCCACCTTATCCAGGTACTTATAAATTATATATTTCTTCTTTCTTCTTCTTTTTTTTGTACATGGGAACTCGTAAATTCAATTTCGTATTGCATTTGTATGCCCTATGGTAATGCAGAAGGGTTAGTGCCGTACGAGTATATATTTGAGAGTTGGATTGGGGTACATATGATTTTATTATGTTTTGTAGAGCCATACGAGTTATACACACTATGTCTCTTTTCTGTGTGGGGGCGGCATGTGGGGTATTATGTTATTTTACAAGGTTACACATGGAATTGCCGTATTCTAAAAGTCTTGTTTATTTTTATGTCATCAAACAAAACTTGCAGATAGTGGATAGGCGATTTGGAAGGACAAATTTGCTCATTTACGGACCTGAATGGGCAGAGAAAAAGAAGAGTAACTCCTGAATAGAGTCTCTACAGTGAAACCTATGCATTGAGAATTCGAGACAAAATGGGAGTTGCAGATAGTATGATGGGTATGTTTTGTTGCTAGTGGTTAAAGGTGAAAGATCATACAGCTACTCTCTAAAGAAAAGAATACGATTAGATGTTATGATCACTCCCATATCGAGGGTAGGCTTAATCACATATATCATATATCCAGATCATCTTTATTTGAAATTATTCTTGAGAAATTTTGTTGGTCGGTTTTTGCCCCGTTTGTTGTTTCTACTCGAGTGTTCAGGTAAGGTTCGAATGGATTTTGATTATTATCAGATTCATGTAAGGCACAGTAGGCTTTTATTAGGTCAGGACTGATCCTTTTATTTTAATTAACCTTTTTTACTACAGTATGCAGACTTGGAAATTTAAAAATTGTAATGCCTAAAAACTCAATTCCATTGTCTATTGCATATAAAAATCGAATTAATATTCTGCATTGAATGAAGGGTTTACTGGTTCTATTGCTAGGTTGTACAAGTAACACAAATTGTTGCTGAAAATGAGCTTGTGAGAGAAGAAGCTATTTATATGCTGATATCATCAGAAAGAAAAGAAACAAAAAGAAGTAATTGCAACTCTACTCAAATTCAGTGGTTGTGACGCTTCTTTCTTTTAGAAAAATGAACCGAATGTTAGGTGCGGAGAGTGTAAACTTGAAGCTGTTATTAATAAATGCAACCAAGCATGTGGACAGTTGTGGACCAGCTCATTTTTTATATTTTTTTTTTGTTGCGCTCCGCCAATATAATCCAAGCTAGTTATATAAAATAACAAACTATATATATTTCACAGATAACGGCCATTCATTCTTTGCTCAGACTCCTGAACAAAGTGGTAGTAATTTTCTGCTCATTTATTTGAAAAATATAATAGTTTGTAACATATGTATGATTAATTTTCTTGTGCGATAAATTTTGTTTTGTTCCTGACATCTCCTCGAAGAGGAGCGGATCTTAAGATATTGCACAAGTGTTTAGCGGTAATCATAGAATTTTTCTTTTTTTAAGTTTGTATATAATTTAGTTCTAATGATAAATGTATGTGCCTATTAGAATTCTGTAGTTATGAAAACTTGTATTTAAATCAGTGTTGTGGAAAATGTCCGTTTAGACCAATTAATTGGCCGATTAGTCATTGGCGGTGATCAAACTGTTACGAATTTTTCTGACTAATTGGCTGAATATTTCCGATTATGACCGATTATTCTCGATTATTTCTAATTAACACTTTGTGATATTTTGTCGGTCCGAAGAGCACTTACAGTTATTTTAGTAACCACACATGTATTTTACGTTTTAGTCTGCTCAAACAGACCGGCTCATTCCTAGTCAACTGTAAATTTCTTGTTATTTATCCCATTTTAGTTTAGCCACGCGGATCACGATACGAAAGATGGTCACAGAAGATCAAGGAATAAAAAATATGTTAACAGAAGGAAAGTAGCAATCAACGCATATATTACACATTGATTGAGTCACCGACAGGAGTCCACCGACAGCTTTGCTCTCCCTCTTCTCCACCTTTCTTTAATCTTTTTAGTGCATGTTGGCTAAATTTCTATATCTACCCCTCCGTATTACCCACGTTTCTCTCGAATATTATCAACGAGTTTAAAAAAATGTTTTTAAGTAATACCTCTGCATTAAGTAACATAGAATATTATTTATAATAGCATGTTTCAACAAAATCTCACCACTCTTTCGTTTATGTTCAGCGCTAGATAGGGTTGTAATATAATATTCAACTCCAATTTCATTACAAGTTAAGTTTTGAGAGGAGGAAAGATGAATGAATTTACAATTCTATAACTTAACTAATTTAAAATCTTTCAGGGCACTATTTCAGAGCTTAGTCCGTGTATATTAGTTTGTATATACAAATTTATAAATTTTATAGTTGCAAGATATGTTGTACAAAAAAAATTGGTATATCATGTCTAAATGTATAAATAAATTGACTATATGCAATTTCTAACGATTAATGTGTAGTGTTATTTTAAATTATGCAAACTAATAATAAAATGAAATTATTGCTTACAAATTAGAGACGTCAAAACAAAAAAAAATCAGAAAGAAAGTTCATCTTTAAAACGAAGAAAATTCATCCTTTAATAAACTTAAAATAAACTTAGAAAAGTGAAAAGAGTAAGAAAAAATTAATGGACGGACTTCATAAATTGAGTAATTTGGGGGGGATTTAGTAAGATTGACACTTCCTAGTTCCTAGTGGTCTTCATGAATTTCTGCAAATATATTTAAAATTTCCGAGCATCTTTTCCCAATGATGATTGGAATCTCCCGTCGTTAGTCCTTCAAACGGAAATAAATTATTTGAAGAGAAGACTACTTTCAACTAACAATATTTCATCTCAACTTAAAAATTTTAATTTTCAAATTTACCCTGCACACATCAATTCACCGTCTTAGAGATCCTTCGTTCTTCTACAATACCACCTTTCTAAATTAATTCATAATATATGATGTAATATATAAATTACGAATATTTAATTTCCTCCATCGTATCCCTCTGCATGGTTACTAATGATTATTAATTGTTATAAGAATGAACAAAAGGGACTTTTTCACATATAATATAATTGATTAACCATATAAAAGCGTATGGTGAATTGGTGATGACTGTATATATGAATTTATAATATAGTTCATTTTGTCGTGTTATAAGCAATATTTAATAAACAAAACGAACAACTAATCTTGTGAAGCAAATGAAAGATAATCAACAAAAATATTTCTAATCAAAACTATAATGACATCATTTTGCAAATATATACAGCTGGAGCGCACGTTTATTTAGAACAATAACAATAATGACAACATATATACTTAATAAATACGAACATGGTAAAAGATCATTAGTTGATTCAATGACATAAAGCATATAACTACGAAAGCAATTTACCGTCAAAATATTATATGATCCAAGAATATTTAATCCTAATTTATTAAATTTCTATGAGTATCAATGAACTTATTAATTTAAAATGTCTTGATTGAGTTAATTAGACTATATACTCAGTAAACATGATTGAGAATCTTAAGTTTTCCAATGCTTCCTTTAAAATTGTTCTTTGTTATTTGATTTGTATCAAAATATCTAAATGATATTAGAGGAGAGATGGGATGACACTTTTTTTGTGATATCGGATGACACTGTGCATTTTTTAAATTTTCAAAATCCAAACAGTCGATCCAAACCATTCAATATAATGGATATATTAAAATATGCTTGCAGATCAAAATTTACATTTTTTTTGAATTTTTTTACTATTTATTAAGTATTTTACAAAATCATTATTTTCAGACAAATATACACGGACTAACCTCTTAGTCTCTTGAAAGTTGAATTTTTTTTGTCTTAATATATTCATCATGTTGAACGGTTTGAATCGACTGTTTGAATTTTGAAAATGTAGAGTGTCATCCGATCCCTCCTCATGATATTAATCAAATGATTAAGATATATATTTTTTAATAAAATGATAACGACCTATAGTATTCGGTTGAAATAACAATGTTACAGAAATTGGCGTGTGAATTTCTTCTGTCCACAAATTTGTGCATTAACTCCTGTGATGTTGAGAATTTTTTTTATCAACTCTAATTTTCAAGTTCTATCAATCAAAATCATCAGCTTTAATTGAACAATTAACGATTATATAGTTCAAATTAAATATAATAACCTCACAATTTATATAATTTATTTAGCATTTTCATTTATTGACCCCTGTAAAAATCTATGTTTGGTAAAACATTTATCATATTCTAATTTATTTAGATGTATACATACTCAATTTAAAATTTAAATGAAGTTGAATAAATAGTTGAAACGCTTGTTTCGGAAAGAACAAAAAAAAAAGGTCATTTTGAAT
The DNA here is from genome assembly GCA_025461125.1 of Carex kokanica. Lineage (NCBI taxonomy): Eukaryota > Viridiplantae > Streptophyta > Magnoliopsida > Poales > Cyperaceae > Carex > Carex kokanica. Next base: position 154,355 of record JAJGRX010001056.1, on the reverse strand, counting down.
AGATTTTAAGACAAAATTAATATTTTCCTATCCATCAACCAAAAAATATAGAAAAAATAAGTTTCTATATATAACAAATGGAAACTATTCAACTTTTTCTCCAACTCAAATTTTTATTTTTGGGATCCGAATAAACAGCCCTAATATTCAATACATTTGCAAGCACATATACATTATCCAATTGTGCCGCACTCAGAAACTTTTAGAAAAAACAAATTTATCAAATATGCATACGTTAGTACTATCAATGATCCAACAACAATTATAGCAAAAATAAAAATAAAAATAGTTTGGCCAACATGATGATGAAGTAAGAAAGAGAGTAATTATGAAAAGTTTCAGTGGTAAATTCAGCACTGAGATTTTTTTTCACTCGAGTTGCACATGCAAACAGGATCAAATTTACATGTATGTAAGTCACTCCAATAATTTTAAATTTTTTAATTACATATGTTAAAATTTAATTAAATTTTTGTTATTTTAAGTTTTTATATAATCTAGCATCCTTCATAAAATGACAAATATTTACTTATAGTATAGTGGTAAATGTTTTATTTGGTGTTTGTAAATTCATGAGTTCAATTCTCATTAATTATTATTTTTTTAACTTTTTTCACATATTATACATTTTATAGATTAGTCCCTCTATTTAAATTTTCTAGTTCCGCTCCAGCATGAAAAAACCTAAAGCTAAAAGCCAACATTCCTAGGAAAAAACCAATCGAGATGTGGATTGCTTGTAAGATGAAAGAAAGACAAAATGGATGGTTAAATTTTAATTTCAAGTTTTTTACTTTCGCTTTTAGAAAACTTGGTGTGCTCCGTCTATTTTGTGTATTTGATGTAATTACAATGTTAAACTATTCCATCTTATGCGCTACTTTTTCTTTGGTAATTTGACTGTTAGGCACAATTATCTTTCTTGAATAAATTGATAAATAATGCAACAACTAACAAGCAACAAAAGAGGTGGGCCCAACAAGGTTCTTTGCACCACATGCACTCGTGGCTATTCTATCTTTTCATCCAACCGGGTAAATTAAATGTTCCCCAAATAATATACCAAGTGCATGAATATTACCCCAGAAATACACACGGATTTTAAATAATAAAGGTGCAATGTGGTCCATGGCGTGTACTAGACTGTGCAGAGAGAGAGAGAGAGCTGTACTATATACAGCAGTGACTCGCTAGATGGGCAGTAGCATATTGCGCGCCACATAAATTTACCTTTGTAAATGCCTAAAAAAATCTAACTGTGGTACTTTTCTCTGTAATTGGTATGTTATTAGTTAAACTACAGTTGTCCTTTTTGTTCCTTTGTAATGTGCTTTGCTGGCTAATATGCATCTCCATGAATTCACTGCTCTTGATTTCACCCCCCCTCCCTGTTACCACTTACCAGTGAAGTGGAGTGCCCACCTTTCTCTGCACCCACCTAGAGAGAGAAACAGAGAGAAGAGAGAGAGAGGAGATCCAAATTTTTCGAAGAAAGCAACAACACAACTACCAGAAAGAACCAACCATATCATAGCAGCAGCTAGACATCTCTTCCTCTCCTAACATAACCCCTCCTCTCCTCTCTTAACACCCCAAATCCAAACATATTTTTCGCCATTTCTCTCAAAGGATAATAGTAATAGGTACCTCCCCTTCTCCCTCTCAATCCCAAAAAAGGATAAGCTAAAAAGAGAGAAAACTAAAATAGAAAAAAATGTTTAGAGATCCATGGGGAGGTCCTATGGAGATATCCAATGCCGACTCGGCCACTGACGATGACCGGAGCCGCAATTTGAATGAATTGGATCGATCAGCATTGCTGAGGCAACAGTTAGATGAGACCCAACAGAGCTGGTTACTGGCAGGGCCCGGCGATGTCGGCAAGAAGAAGAAAAAGCAGATTGATCTCGGGTGTATGCTCGTCAGCCGAAAGATCTTCATGTGGACTGTTGGTACCATTCTAGGTGTTGGAGTGCTCATTGGGCTTATAATGCTTATAGTTAAAACGATACCACATCACCACAAGCCGCCGCCGCCACCAGATCAGTACACACAAGCTCTGCATAAGGCACTTATGTTCTTCAATGCACAGAGATGTAAGTGTTGTGTAATTTTATATATATTTTTTATTTTGAAGTGGTTGACTGACAGATTTTAGTTCACATGGTTTATTTTATTCGGATCGTTTGAATTTTGTTTTTGGATTCTTTTTTTATTTCACTACTGTGGTCAAATTAGTCAAAGCAGAGTAACCAATCTTTCCCAAAAGAACAAAAAAAACCAGAAAACATGTCATTTTTAACCTCATCGTCAGCTCATTACTTTTGTGGTTTAAAAACAGAGAACTGTGTGGTGTAAGTACTAATTGACCGACTTAAGGAGTAATATATTCATGAGATTTTCTCCCAGATCTAATCGGATTGAATGTTCAGTATTGTGTGTGGATCTGTGAGACAGTGAGAGGAAGAGAAAGGAGAAACAAACAGTAATATCAGATCTAACAAAAAGAAATCTACAACTACTACAATTTAAATAGACTAGATAAAAACTATATTTCTATTTATTAGAAAAACCAATTGCAATGTTAATTCTGATTTTTCAATCACAAAATTTTTTACTTCATATTTCCATTACTGACCAGTGATCAACAAGTAGTATAAACCCTACCAGCATTGAAATTCACACTATGTTATTTCTCTTATTCTCAACCTCTTGTAACATCTAACAGCTGGGCCGATTCCAAAGCACAACAATGTGAGCTGGAGGGGTAATTCAGGCATGAAAGATGGCTTCTCTGACAGCTCAATTAAAAGAAATCTTGTTGGGGGCTACTACGATGCGGGGGATGCGATCAAGTTCAATTTCCCCATGTCATTTGCCATGACCATGCTCAGCTGGAGTGTGATCGAGTACAAAGCAAAATATGAGGCCGCCGGCGAGTTGGATCACATAAAGGAGATCATCAAATGGGGCACCGATTATCTCTTGAAGACCTTCAACTCTTCGGCTGATACCATCGATCGCATTGCCGCTCAGGTACGTTGTATTTCAGACCTGGATATAACGTGATCTAGATCTGAGGGTAAACATTAATTGTTTAATTTTAAATTAATAAGGTAAGTGTCAAGAAGGAAAATATAGTTTTATGCATCATGCATGTGGATAATTTAGAAGGCTTTATTTTGCTGAGAGAAAATAGTATATACAAAATGTCAAAATAATTTACAATTTTTTTATAACCTTTAAAATTGACTACCTGAAGAAATAACCTTTGAGATAAACATTTTTGAAACAGGTGGGAGCAGGAGACACTTCAAAAGGCCCGGGCCCTAATGATCACTACTGCTGGGTCCGACCCGAAGACATTGATTACACAAGACCTGTTTATGAGTGTCACAGTTGCTCCGATTTGGCCAGTGAAATGGCTGCTGCACTAGCAGCTGCCTCAATTGTCTTCAAGGATTCCAAGACTTATTCTGACAAACTGGTACCGTAATCAAATAAAATAATTAAAAAATTTAGCAAAAGCCTGATTTTAATGTTTTGTATCACTAATATTTTTTTATTGTTTTAAACTGTTAACAGGTACATGGTGCAAGAACTCTGTTCAAGTTTGGTCGTGATCAGCGTGGACGGTACAGTCCCAGCGGATCTGACCCAGCAATCTTTTATAATTCCACCAATTACTATGATGAGTATGTTTGGGGTGGTGCGTGGCTGTATTTCGCAACTGGAAACACTTCATACTTGACTTTGGCTACAACACCTGGCATCGCGAAACATGCCGGTGCATTCTGGGGCGGGCCCGACTATGGTGTTTTCAGTTGGGATAACAAGCTCACTGGCTCTCAGGTACCTTATTATATTTTAGGATTGTGATATTACCAAATAAGATGTATTCTTCTGTTCAATTAAAATTCTTCTTTTTGTTTTTCCTTCTCTGGCCAGTTAACGGTAAATTTAAGCTAACTTGGTACAAATTGAGGTGCTTAAATCATTATATACAGTTAACTAAAACTGAGCTGTAATTGCACTGCTGTGGGTAGACCAATTTGTCTAACCTATCTCTAAATCTTTATAATTCAGGTACTTCTTAGTAGGTTGCGGCTCTTTTTAAGCCCTGGTTATCCTTACGAAGAGATACTTAGAACTTTCCACAATCAAACCGGAAACATCATGTGCTCGTATCTACCCGTTTACAGATCATTCAACCATACTAAAGGTAAGCTGTCTTATTTTGTTTAGTTAGTTAGTCACTTTCATGAATTTACTCAACAACAGTAAAGACCATGTTACTTATGATTAACACCTATCACTTTTGACTTCAGTAATAATGATACCTATCCCTACCAGTACCATCACAGCGCTTCTTTAATTTCAGCCTTTTCTTTTCTTCTCTGAGTTGCCTAATTGGATTTCTCCTTTTATTTGATTGCATGTGGTTCTACTAAACTACCACAAATCATGTCCTTACCTGGTAACATGTCAATGTTAAATTGCTAATTTAATTCAAACTTTGAAAAAAAATCGCTCAGGTGGTTTGATCGAGTTGAACCATGGAAGGCCACAACCACTGCAGTACGTTGTGAATGCAGCTTTTCTTGCATCTCTTTACGCCGACTATCTCGATGCCGCTGACACACCAGGATGGTATTGTGGGCCCACTTTCTACTCCACAGACGTTCTTCGTGATTTTGCTAAGAGACAGGTATGGCTTATTCCTCACCAGTTCTTGTTCATTATATTTATGCATATTTACGCAAATGTCAACATCTTTTGAGTCGAAAAAATAAAAGAACAAAAGTCATATTGAAAAAGTTTGAATTAACATATCACTAGCCCAGCTTACATTTTCTCCAAATCAACATTACTTATCTAGTTATCTTCTTTTCAACAGGTTGATTATATACTGGGCGACAACCCACGAAAAATGAGCTATGTGGTTGGCTATGGATCAAAGTACCCGAAGCATGTGCACCACAGAGGCGCATCAATCCCTAAAAATGGCGTCAAATACAGTTGCAAAGGAGGGTGGAAATGGAGAGACTCCAAAAAACCAAACCCTAACACAATCGTCGGTGCCATGGTTGCGGGTCCAGACAGACATGATGGGTTCAAGGATGTACGCACGAATTACAACTACACTGAACCAACATTAGCCGGCAATGCTGGTTTGGTTGCAGCATTGATATCTTTGTCAGGGGTAAAAACGGGAATTGACAAGAACACACTATTTTCGGCCGTACCACCTATGTTCCCGACCCCACCACCCCCACCAGCTGCATGGAAGCCATGATAGCTGGATGTTTGGTTTTTTTCATTTTTTTTTTGTTAATCAATTATAGATTGGATAGTGTGCTATGTAAGAACAAGAAATGAGTTATTCTTTTACATGGACTTTTGAATTTGAGTATGTTCTGGTTCTTTAATTTTTGTAAAAGAAACATTATTTGATAAATCATAATATAGATCCTTTTCTCCTGTATATCTACATTTTTTTCTGCAACAGTTATTTAGAACAAATTAGTCTTTCAGAGGTAACAAGTGTTGTAATTAAATTCCATGTGATTAAGAAGAGAGCCCAAAGATTTCAATTTTTGTTTCTAGATATAATGACATGGCTTCCCCAATTTGACATATTAAGCCCTCAAATGTGCAATAAAACATAAATGACCCTCAAGTTAGCTCAAATTGGATATCCTTTTTATGTAGTTAACCAAAGCCAACTAAAAGAAAAAATAGAGCTAGCATAAGCAAAGTTTGTTCAAATTTGGATTAATACCAGACCAGCCAATGCAAATGTGTGCCTGAATTGTAATCCCTTGTTTAGACAACTGAAGAGGGCAAAATTGTCCTATTTTCAAATGTTCCTACAAACTGTACATAAGAAATTTCATTCAAGAAAGATGTTATGAAAAGCATATTTGAGCACATACCTTTAATCTCAAGCCACAAAAGAATTAGTATTGACAGCCATTTCTGCAACAAAATTTACATCTCCTCTCAGCCCATTCTCTATGGGAACAACTTCTTAATATAAGCATTTCGTCAAACAACTCGTGTTCGCGCGTGATCGCCTCGGACTCGAAACCAAAACAAACGGTTCAGATGGATCATGAATTGGGCTTTGTATATTTCATTTCAAAATGGTATATCATTGCCTCTAACTCTTTTATCAGTATGGGCTGTAAATTGGGCCTCAATTAAGGATAGTAGCCTATTAAAAAAAATGTAACCCTTGAAAAGCCTATTTCTCAGTTGTTTAACAAAAAGGAACAAAAAATCATGAATTTCTAAACGGTGGCTCATGTAAAAAAAAATTAACCATTAAGCAACGCATTTCAATAGGTATTGATCAAGTGATTTGCAAACTGGAATGAACTGAATTTATAAGTCGGCTAATAATCCAGTTTTATCTCTTTTGCGTGTTGATAATGCCCACAAATTTAGTGGCATGCATTTTTGGTCACAAGTGAGTTTGCAAAACTGAATGAAATGGATTCTCAGTGGCTTTGATATGGAATACCATGTATTTAATAAACCTCAGTTTCTATCACTTGCGTATTTTATTGGCATCAATTTTTGGCGTGTGATACATGTTCAAAAATTGCTCTCTTTTTTTATATATTATTGGAGATACGATTCAACAAAATTAGTGGAGCATGCAAGCATCATATTATGGTTGAACAAAGTAAACATGTCGAGAGCTCTTATGAGGATTTTATCACTTCCTTTGCCAGTACTGATCATCTTTTGATTTAATTTTTATTTTCTTCTCCTTTCGTTGTATTTTGAAACACTAAGATAAGAATTTTATTAGGAAAACTTAAGATTAGATTTATGATGTCCTAGATGATAAATTTAAGTGAAATAAAAATGGTAATTTTCACACATTTACAACGAAGTTATCCCATTGTTTGCTAATTCTGATTGAAGAATTCAATTTTAAATCAGTATTAAAATAGATTTATTATAATTTATCGAATAAACTTCGAGAATTTCATAGATTAGTATATGATATCACAAGAGAGTATAAAAAAAAGGTTTTTTTCTTGTATTTATAAAGACTCTAGACATATTGATTTTGCGCCGTGTTCTTGTAATTTTCTTCTTTTCACGTAAAATATTGTATTTCTCTTTTATTTTCTTATTATGTTTGTGTGCATGTCATATATCTTAATTTAGACGGATATTAATGTATACCTACAACATGTTTGACAAGTTACTCCTTGAATTGCTTTTTCGGCGCGACCCTATCCCCAACAACTTTAGCTTCGCGGCTTTCTCTTTCTATTTGAAATTTTTGTGAGAGAGCATAATGATTTATTAATGAATGCTCCACTTCCAATTTTTATAAACAAAAGGACAACTATTGAGTTGCAAATTGCAATAATCACACACCTAATTGACTTACATCTAAGACTTTACTTGCACCTAGTAATATCTATAGAATGTTTTTAAATTTTTTTCCTGGTTTATCTCATTTAAAAAAATATATATACTATAATAATATTTAATTAAATGTGTAATTATTTTATGTTTATTTTCTGAGAGCATGTGTTCACTACAACATCTAAACGCATTTGTTTATGGCTTCTAGTGTGAAAATATAAATTTTTGCTCAAATGCAATTAAACTCGTGTGTTTGTACTTTGTAGTAAGATTAATGCTTTCAGAATCAGGCGTTCTAAACGCATAGAAACCAAAACTAATTCTTGTTCATGGGATTTCTGGGAACGCATGCATTGAAAAAACATTCAGTTTCGAACTTAATGATATTTAATGCACAATGTGGACGTGAATGTGTGTTCAAAATTTTCGAATACAAATTATTTTTTATAGAATTATGTTTTAGTTTAACAATTAACATTTGTTCACCAATTTTTTTATATTTACGGAGCAAAGTCGGAAACATAATCCTGATAATTAGAGAATATTATAACTTCAAACTGTGGTGAAGTCTAAATATGTACTTGGAGAGGCAAAGGCAAAGATTTCTACTAAATGTAAATATAACCATTTTAATCAACGAAAATCAATATGCACATTAAGAATTTTAATCTACAAGGTCAAATTTAATATACATGTAACAATTTTATCTTTAATATTATAACTATAGTAAAGTTTAAAGAATTTTTAGATTAAATGAGGATTAATTGACCTCATTTAGCAAATATAAATATCCCAGTGTACTTGGCTAATTTGAAAATTCAACATAAATATTATTGTAGCATGATGGAAATTTCAATTCAAAAAATATATTTAAAAGCATCATTTCATTGAGTTCTTAGTAATATCGATACCAGTATCAAACAACACCGATTCTGCCTTTGTTCAAATAATTTCTTCGTCACACAAAAGAACATTTTCAGTGTTTAATAATCTTGCTCAGATGGGCAGTAACTCATGTTTTTTTCTTTTTTTAAAAAACAAATATTGTAATTCAACTTTCTAACTTCAAATATATATACAATAAAAATGTTTTTAATAGAGTTTTAAACATGCATAAGCATAATTCATGCATTAACTTGAACTCCTACTTGATTTCAGAATGATTTTTTTAATAAATACAAAAAAGCCTCATTTTAGATAAGAATTTTTTTCGAACAAACATACACATCTTTTTCATTAATAATTCGGTACGGATAGCCATCGATGCTTAGTACAGTTGATATATAGTATTAGAGTAGAACTAGGGTGTGATGTGCTCACCAAACTCTTTGGTGAGCACAACTCTACATAAACTATCGGATTCACTTCAAACGAGATTAATCCAACCGTTGAAACCGATGTACTTTACGAGTGATGGGCGTACATGCAAAATTTTGAATTTTTTTAATTCATTTAGTCTCAAGTCAAGTGGTCAAAATTGATGAAAAATGAATGATCCAAAATGAAGTTGTTTTAATGCATTCAAAAAATTCTCAATTTTGACCACTTGACTTGAGACTAAATGAATTAAAAAAATTCAAAATTTTGCATGTACGCCCATCACTCGTAAAGTACATCGGTTTCAACGGTTGGATTAATCTCGTTTGAAGTGAATCCGATAGTTTATGTAGAGTTGTGCTCACCAAAGAGTTTGGTGAGCACATCACACCCTAATTCTACTCATAGTATTATGTCCTTCCACGGAAGGATAAGGATTCGAATTTTATATTTTTGAAAATGGAGTGGGTGAGTGCGTGAGTAGGCAGAGCCTACGTGCTATCATAAAAAAAAAAAATCAAAGAAAAAAAAGTTAGAGAACCAGTATTTGATCTAGTGGTAAGAACAATATTTTTTTATATGGAAGGTCACATGTTTCAAACTTAGATGAAAAATCATCTTTTGAATATTATATAGTTAGATGATTGAACTCTAACATCTACTTAAAAAAATAAGTACAGATAAGACAGAGAAGTAATTTGTAAACATGTGGGCCAGAAGCAAAACCGGAGGAGGTGATAGTTATTTAGCAACTGGCGTGTCTCACATCACGCACACACGAATGCCTTCATACTTTCCACAAGGCGCGGGATCACTTGGGAGACCATAGTAACATAATTTTTTAGTATTTTCAAACCGAACGATGAGTTATTTGGCTGACTGAATTATTCGCGAATAAAACGCAATTTTTTTTGTTTTTTTTTTGTGGGTTTTTTTTTGCTTCCGGGACCGAATTATTTCTGAATTATACCCGAATTATTCATGAATCACGAAACTTTGACCTTGCCGAATCAAATCTGAATAATTCAATTGTCACTGTGGTTGGGACTTGGGACGACAGTGGTGTTGCAACTTGTCATATGCCGCACAGGACAGGTCACAGAGAATCTGAATTTAATGATTCTAAGTCCTCTGTTCCACATTCCCTCATCTTCTTTTGTTACAAGTCTCTGACAGAACAGAACAAATGGGAGTTTGTTGACATTTAGAGCATATAAAGCCCAATAGTCAGTGACTCAGTGACCTGTAACACAAAGTACTACATGAAATCTGCGACATAAAATACTGTTTCGAATTCAATACAAGGAGGTGAGCAGATCAAAGCGCACAACACAAGAGTCGATCACTCTTTGAATAATGATCCCGTGGAATACATTTCACGACGATCGATCCACCTGACCACCTCGTGTCTCGTGAGTACCTGACACAGAGACATGTATGAAATACAATGTATCTTTTTTCATAGAAAATATACATTGTACATTACTCGAGTTTCTTTTTTTTTCGAGTATAACATATTCTCTCAAGTTATGCAGAATCGCACCTTTTCTAAATCTCCCAGGTTTTTTTTTTTTGCACAGATGTATCTTGTTCATAACGTAACATACATTATAAACAGGGGAAAATATGAAGACCCCTGATACAATATCTTGACAAACTCCAATTCCACTTAATTGAGAGTCGTCTAAATTTTAATTTTACCATTTCAGATACTAAACAAACTGACGTTGAATTATAACTCAACTAAGAAAGAAGAATCCTCCCTCTTAAAGAAGAGATAATTTAATTACTTTGTAAAAAAAAAAAAAAAGACAATTAATGCATACAAACTACGAACATATAAATAGTTTGATTGCGTCACAAAAATCAATTTTAGGTGAAGTCAGTAGGTTGATCGGACGTATTAATTATTTTTAAATCGTATAGTTCTAACTGCAGAAACAAAATTTACTACATGCATATATGTTGGTTTTCTAGAGAGCATCAGAAAGAAAAGGTTACCACCACTTCGCTATTCTTATATTAAGCACGTAGATGTCTTAATCCACCAACAGTTTGATTAAAAGATAAAATTTCTGATTGAATATTAGCCCTTCGATAAAATATTTTGTAACTATGCATTTTTTAATATTTTTTACATGTAGAAGTCTAATTTATTTGAACACGTACTCGCCACATGCCCACACGTACATGCAAATTGTATCATATATATTTCTAATTGGTCATAATTTATTTCTATTTTTTAAATGTCATTTAAGAAATTTTAAATTGATTGATAATTAATTGGCCATGTCTTCATTTCTTTATAATTTTTTATATCATCTAAAAAATATTATTAATTTGTCATTTAATATGACATTTTGTTTGAGATTTTTGTATGAAAATATGTCAAAAAGATAAAGAACTTATGTCATCTAATATATCATTAAGAAATGTTATTTATATGTAGGATGTCATTTAATATGTCATTTAGTTTAATTATTCTATGAAAATAAGTCACTTTGTATGAGATTTTTCTATTTTCTATAATATATTTCCATTACAACGCACAAACATAATACTAGTAATAAATTAATAATTTGATGATGCATGTTAATTATAGTAGGCAAAATAATCCAATAATCCATCCAGAAAAAAATAGAAACAAATTACAGCATGCACAACATAGAAAAGTGATCGGTTGGACTCGTCAAATTCATAATCGTTGCCTGCCATTAAGTCTAGACAGATGCTTAATATTTTTTAATTGAAAATTGTATAGTTATTAATATAATAGTACTTAATATTTTATAAATATAGGGATCTAGTATAAATATGAGGGTCAAACGTATACATATAAAAGAAATTCTTTGAAAACAATAAAAAATCAATACCGAACAAATTTTGAAAAAAAGGTCAATTGATCGACCGTCATGGGTTCTAAGTATATCGGCTACTGGTTTAGTATAATTATCCAATTCAGATAGATAGTGTATATACATTATACATATGCGGAGCTAAATAGTTAAATAAGTATTAACATAAAACCTTGTAAATAAACTTTCTTTTATCAATATATTTGTTGGCTCTGCCAACCTTCAAAAAAAAAGTATTAACATAAAACTAAGAATAATTATAGTCTAAATATACATCGCACTCCGTGGCCTCTGGGCTCTCCAACAGTTGCACCGCACCTAAATAGGTGGATGGAACTGAAGAGGAGCTGCAATAAATGGTATTAAATTTGAATTGTCATGAATTCTTGCAATAAATGGTAGGAGAAGTCGAGAAGAGGTACAGGGACACGCACCTAAACACAAATACGCGCAGCACTAGCTATACATATTAATTTGTTGCCTGTAACTGTTTCAAAAAATATAAAATTAGATCTCCAAGTAATCAAGAACATGTTGAGTGGTTCGTATATATTGTTTAAATTTTAAAAATAAAAATAAAAAAGACGTGAGGCACAATGAAATATGTATGAAAGACATAAGACATTTGAACTCTCATTATTAATTTAGCAAGCTTGATGATTTAATAATTTGGCTGAAAAAAAAGTTTCTCAACAGTATTTAATTTGTAATTAATCTGAAGTCGTTAATTACAAAGATGTAAAATATAATAAAATAAAGAATATTCAATAAATCTCATCGATTACCAAAATATAAAGATCATATAATATTTTTTTATGAATAACTAGTTTTGTCGTTACAAAAATGCACATGCTCCGGAAAATTATTAAATGCTAGGTCTTTATTATTCGCGGGGCGGACTTATTAAGAGTTAGACGCAACTGCTTCTCTTTTTTCCTTTGGATTTTGAAATTTTATGGAGATTTGTAGTTTCGGATTAACTTTGTCATCCTCTGAAATTTTGTTTGCTCTCCTTTGAATCAAATTATTATTTGTAATTAGAGTTAAATTTAAAATTAAAGTTAAAATTTATTTTTTAAATTTTTATTGATAAATAAAATTATTAGTTAGAGGATTATTTTTTTATCTAGTATCCAAGTAGATAACAAGTTTGAACCTGATTAGCTATTTTTCTAACCCCACGGAAATTCTAAATTCGCCCCTGATTAATTATTTACCTTATGAAAATCGGTCTTTGGTCTAGTGACAAATACATATAGCTCGCATGTGATAAGTTATGGATTCAAAATTTATAAAATAAAAAAAAAATTAATAAGCTAAATCTCCACCTTTTATTTAAAAAAAAAATTAGACCTTACTAACTCGCCGCTTTGCTCAGTTATCTCAATCTTTAGGAGAAACAGGTGTACCGTACGTAACACCTGTAGATCCAAAAGCGAATTAGTACACTTCAGTCTTCAGGTGTACTACCCTATATAATATATAGTCACTACCAGTACTGGCTAGTAGGGAGGCTTCCTCGATCTGTTAATTAATATATAGGAGCTGGCGCAAGTTCTATATATACAAATGAGCAAGGACAAGCGTAATTAAATTATCAAATTAATCTTGTATGCTTAAGTTAATGAATTATTAACATTAATTTCCTATCTACATAATAGAGAAAGCGTAATCCCCGTGACAAATTGACAATCCACAAACATTTGTCAATATGGTCTATGTTTGGTGCATGCATATGGAATGGTAGTCTATATGAAACTTCAAACATTAATATGAAACACTCATTAAAAAGTTCTTCTATACACACACACACACACACACACAGTCAAGTCAAGAATAAAAAAATTGGCTTGAGCCTTGCATGGCTTGATCAGAGTCAACTCTACTGTACAGTACTTCAGACCAAGCTAGAGAGAGAGCTCAGTAGGTCTTGACACGCGTGATTTTGCGTCTCTTACATTTACTTCTCTTAACTGTCTCCTCACCGGCCACCGATCGAGCATTTGAATTTGCACACCACCATATCACCAACATACCCCTATAAATGCCCCCCCAAAACCCGTACACCTCTTCAAGCTTCCAAGAGAAATTAGGATAGACTGAGAGTAAGAAATGGCTATGCCATGGTGCTACCTCCTCTTGATCATAGTCTTATCCCATACAACATCCCATGCATGTGCCCGGCCTCTTCCATCCAAAGAGAACATTACCACTGTGTCAGACACGGACACCAAGTCGATAGTCTCCACGAATAATACCAACCCATCTAGCCCTAACACTAGCCCAAACTCAGCCAGTTTTAATGACAAAAAATGCATCTATGGTGGTGGAGTCGGAGGCTGGGCCGGTGGTGTCGGTGGATTAGGCGGCGTTGGTGGCTTAGGAGGTGTGGGTGGAGTTGGTGGTTTAGGCGGTGTAGGTGGCGGTGCAGGGGGTTTAGGTGGTGGCGTAGGAGGTTTAGGTGGTGGCATAGGCGGTTTGGGAGGTGGTTTAGGCGGTGTTGGTTTTAAAGGTATTGGTGGTGGTATAGGTGCTGGTGCCGGATTTCTACATCCATAAGTAGAAAACTAATTAATTAAAAAGCTGTGTTTAGTTAGGGTTATGGAGTTGTTTGAGAGTTTGCAAGTTTGTATTTGCCAAAAAGAAAAAAAGTGTGCATGCATGCATGTTTGTTTTGATGTGTTTTGCTTAAGAGTAGGTTAAATAATGGAGATGATTGTGCTTAGAAGGTTGAATTGAAATATTTGTGTTTGGTTCCTCACTTGTAGTTTGTTTCAAGTTCAACATGTAGTTCTTTCTAGTTTAATTTCTTGCATCTATTCTTCTTTGTTTACACAAGTTTTCTTTCATTGTGCTTTCGTGGACCTTCTTTTTTCCCAGTTTTTGCTGAGTAAGATAATTTTTCTTTATGGGGAATTGCATATATATATATAAATGCCATGACAAAAAAAATATTTTTTGTTGCCTATTATTTTATTGATGTAGTACTTTTTGAAAATTTACCTGACTGAAGTGAAAGACTTTTGCATTGAAATGGAGATTGACAACAAAAAAATATGTCCATTAATTGCCAGATTTGTGAAGGACTCAATCAGATAGTGAAGCCCATCTGGCCTAATATAGTTACAAAAGGGCCTGGATGGAGATCTGTTTCATACATATACCATCCCTTCAGATGGGCAACCAAACATAGGAAATATAAGTTAAATAAGTGCAAATTGATGGACATATACCATCCCTTCAGATGGCCTGGATGGAGATCTGTTTCATACATGTATGAATTAAATAAGTGCAAATTTATCTTCTTCTCTTTTTGTGGATGAAAGTAGGGCTGGGCTTATTTATTTTTATTTTTTTGTCTATTAGATATAGAAATATAAGTTAACGCAATCAAACATAGGAAATCTTCCCACCACCACCACACCTCCAGTCCGTATTCATATTCAATTTGGTGTCTATTCGAAGAGTCCGAATCTGCTGTGATTCCGAGAGGGATCGCAGGATTCTAAAATTCTGAATTAACGGTTCAAATTTTTCCGTGCGCGGATCTCAAAAACGTTTTGAAAAAGTAAATTTTCATGCACGCATTTCGAAAAAAATTCAACAGTTGAGATCTGAATCGCAGGATCCTGTGATTCCCGAGAATCACAGCAGATTTATTTTCCTATTCGAAATGCACGGGCTGATATTAATTGTTGCTTTGAATTTTTAACGGTCCGAACTTTTGATAAATCAACTCATATTTTGAGATATCTCGGGATTTGAATTCCCCCCTCCCACCGAGTTCGTAGAATTCGTATCCGCTGCACTTGTACGTGTTCAGTAGACTGGATTTAGCCTCCTTAGTCTTCCTTAAGGTCTTAAGTAAGCCGAACAATTGAGGCTTAAACGGGCTTAAGACTTTTAGCTTTAGCCTCCTTAGAACTGAAAATTAAGCTACCTTTCCGAGCTCCTTAAGAAATTCATTTTCTCAGCGCCTCCTTAGCGCTGAAAAGAGCCATTTTCTTACTATATTACCCCCAGTTTAAAGCCTCTCTTCATTTATTTATATTTTCTGTCATCTCTCTCCCACTCCAGCCTACACACTTCCCTAGAGGCGTGAAAACGAAAATCCATCTCCTTGCGACCTCCGCTGCAAGTTCGCCGGCGACGAACCCATTGATTCGATGTCATAGAGAGCTTCACTTTAAGACGCTCTATCTATCAAGATCTAAGTTGACAGGTTTCGTCACTTTATTTTGCTTAAAATTCTCTCATATGGATTTCTCACATCACCTTAGTTCATCACTCGTACGAGCTGTGAATCGAAATTTTTTTTGATGGCGGATTACATTTTAGAGGTTTCTCTGAACAGTAACAACAACTAAAATTAGAACTGTTGGGTTCCGGTTCTAGGTCAGATGCTATCTATTGCGCTGGAGCAAATTTTTTTTGCTGGGTTACGTTTGCTCTTTGTTAAAATAGTGAAAATTAAAGTGTGTTTCTACATGTTGAAATCCATCAAGCAAATTGTGAGATGGACCTTTATTTAAATTTTTTTTTTCCATTGTTAATAGTCTGAATTGATTTATACTATACATTTCAACAACGAAAGCTTTGAAAAAAAAAAAGAACCCACCAAACACATAATTAAGTTATACATTTCACTGGTAAGCAAGTTAAATGCACCATCAATTAACTAGTAATCAAGTTATTAAGTTATACATTTCACTTGTAATTAAGTTATACATTTCATAGTTTTTGTTATTTTGCTTCTTTTGTGAACCTTTATGGAATAGTAGCATCTTTTGTTTATCAGACTTACCTGTTTTAGTTTTTGGTCATATGTTGAATAGTTGTTCATTAGAAGGATTATCTCAATATAGGCGAAATCTAAATGATTTGTGTAAATGCAAGTCTGCTGACTTGTGGTTTGTAAGATTGAAAGTGGGTTGGCACCGACTTGGTACCAATTCACTGCACTTGTTATAGTATCAAGCAATTTAGATGCATTTCAGTTGAAATATGTTATGTATGCTGTTATAGTATCAAGCAATATATAAATAAGTATTCATATTTGTAAAAAATTAGCTTTATTTTAGTTTCAATTCTTACTTTATACTTTAATACTTTATTTGTGTGTTATGCAATAATACTTGCTTTCTGCTTATCGGCATGAGTTGTATGTTGTTTAGAAAAGTTCTCTTTGGCATCCAGTGGAAGCACAATTTTTAAATTATTTTGCAAGCAGTTTCTGACGCACAGGGTGAAATTTTTTTAGTACTGGAACATTAAATCATTACAAATTAAGTTATTTCAATTTGTGTGTTTAGGTTAATAATTTGTAGCTCCTTTAATTTAATTATTGTACGAACTATTTATTATCATTTCGTTTATTTGTTATAATTTTTAATTGTATGAACTTTTTTATAATCATATTTATTTGTATAATTTATTAATTATCATATGTTTGTATTAACTTTGAGGTAAGTTTTATTTACATTGTTCTTGAGCTTGTTCTTCATCATGTTTGTTAAAATTAAGTTGAATTGGTGTTGTGCTGAATGATTGTAATATAGTTGACTGTAATTAGTTGAGCATGTTTGACAAAGGGTAGTTTGGTCTTTAACATCTCATCTCATACAACAATACATATTTTATTATATTTAAGCTTTCATTCTTAATCTTGTCTCTACCGAACAATCTCTCCTTAGCAAAGCTTAAATCCTTAAGCTACATTGTTTTAAGCCTCATTGCCGAACATGGCCAAAAGGAAGGAAAGATTTCCTTTTGAGTTAATGTATCTCGATTATCTGATTTATTTTAATATTCATGTAGATTAGATTCGCACTAATATTGAAAGACTTCTATGTTATAGGTAGGAGCCGGATTAGCTCTGTTTAAAATTAGATGGTTGAGATTCATTAACTCAAAAGATTATCTTCTCTTTTGAGTTAATGCAAATGATACGCGTTCAAGTGCGTATCCTCTGAGATATCTCATATTTTGCGTGACCGACGTGTGCGGTATCTATTCAGGGATAGCGCAGTGGGCCAGTATTATTGAGCTTCGAGATTCGTGCTAAACGTATATGAACGGTTGAGATTTTTCAAAAAGTGAAGGAAAATATGAGATATCTCAAAGGATGCGACTGCTGCTAGGAAATCTAAAAGCCAATAGCTACCAAGTGGATACCAAATAGCTGCATTACGTGTCTGGTTTTAGAGTTACTAGTAGTGTACCCGTGCATTGTAACGGGACATATTATAAGATTTAACATAGAGAGGCAAATAATAAATAATAGTAAAAAAAACAGCAACAAATAACTGTTTTAATACAACAACATTCTTTGCATGTCAGTGTATACACAATTAAATTAAAGAGATTGACTATGGTGAGTTGTGAAGGAAAACGTCGTTTTACTTCACGCTCATACTCCATTTTGAAAATCTAAACAACCGATCCGAACCGCTCAGCATGTTCTCCATATTGAAATGTGCTTGGAGACCAAATTTTATATTTTTTGGAATTTTTTTGCTATTTATTAAGCCACTTTGAAAATCCCAGATCCGGGTGAACAGTAAAAAACAGTAAAAAATTCTGGACCATTCGATCAGCGATTTTCAAAATGGCTTAATAAATAGTAAAAAATTCCAAAAATTATAAAATTTGGTCTCCAAGCACATTTCAATATGGAGAACATGTTGAGCGGTTCGGATCGGGCATATAAATTTTCAAAATAAAAATATGAGCGTGAAGTAAAAATGACATCTTACTTCGCAACTCACCATAGCCCAGCTCTTAAATTAAATGTGGAAAGCTGCTAGAGAATAAATTAATAATATGTCTTTTTTGTTCTCTTTCAAAAATGAACAAGAGGTAAGAAATTCAGAAATGAGATATGCTATATGTCTAAATTGGAAATTAATATTTTTATGCACCAATTAAAGCTGGAGAGAGATATGGTAATAAATATTTAATGCTAATTCTATTTCCTCAATTCTTGGTATTAATTGTAACGTATCGTGTGGCAGTACGTGTGGTGAGTATGTTTTTAACTAAATTTAGACTTCTACACATAAAACATATGTATTTAATCAAAAGAAGACAGATTATGTGATTGGAGGGCTGAGATTAAATCCGAAATTTCATCTTGCAATCATAACCGTTGGCGGATCGGACACCCAACGTGCTTAATAATGAAATGAAGAAATGGAGATGCGGTCAGAAATAACATGCATCGTTCTATTTTAAATAGTGAATTTGGAGTTAACTGAAACCGTCAATAAATGACAGGAGCCCAACACCATCCAAGACATTCAAAATAGTTGATCCACTCAAATTGCTCTTCAGCGTGCCATCCTCAGAAAAATGCAGTAATCGGTATCGTGTGTTGGAACTAAGATCGAAAAACTCAAAGATTTGCTCAAAATCTCCATTTGAAATATTTATAAATTTTAGGACTAAACTGAAACTATATTCTTTAGGAAGATACTCCTTTTACTGTGTAACCGTTCACCGCATCTTTTGAATGCATCTATTTAATTTCTGTTTATAAAGAAATTAAATAAGAAAATAAACTGAAGAGACGTTTTCCTCAGTGCACCGCCTCTTTATAATATTTCATTAATCTCTCCTTAAATCTCTGATTAATGCACCATAGATATATCTATGTATTCTCTAAATCCGCAAGAAAAAAGCTTTTATATGCTCTGATTCTATTTCCTCTCTCTCCGGTTGCATATAAGAGAAAATATTTATTCTTTTCTGTATCTACTTCCAATCAATTATATTCTACTTTATCAAAATCTGTTTACATTTGATTGAATGTTGCATGTGGAGTTATCGTCGGTCCCCACATTTTTATTAATATCCGAAATTAATTACAGATTATTAATTATACCTAGCTTTAAAAATACTCAAACTGGCCAAAAAATGGTCAGCCGGGATTAAAATAAGAACCGGCTAAAAAATAGCCGATTGAAAATATTTTTTTTTCTATTACAGACCCTATAAATACCTCTCTTTCTCTCTCCTCCCTCTTACAACTCATTCAAAATCACAAAAGAGAAAGAGAGGAAGAGAGGAAGAGAAAGAGAGAAAGAGAAGGCGATTTCTGAGACAAAAAGGACGATTTTTCAGGTGAAAAAATGATGAACGGTAGCAACCAAGGTACATCGTCCCATCGTGGCGTATCAAGAGGAGGGTCAATTAGTAATCGAGGTAAAAATGAGGAGAAAAAAACCATCAAGTATGATGTGATAAAAAGAACTGTCAAGTATGCCGTGATAAAAAAAACTGTCAAGTATGTCTGATGAAGGAATTTCTTAGACGGCCTATTCGATATGAAATTTCTTAGACGATGACTTTGTGAAAAATCCCTATGGCTATGGTTTGAAAAAAAAATAAGGTTGATCCAGAGCCTCCAACATCAGAAAATGAGTTTGTTCCCTGTACTTTCAAGACTCGTTCTAAGAAATAATATTATTAGAGTTTAAAATTTGGATGCATTTGAGTTGGATGCATTTTATTTGGATGTAAATTTGATGTTTCTCTATATTTTCATTAAAAGAACCAAAATTTTGGTTTAATAGAAATTTCAGAATTAATTTTTGAATATGGTAAAAAACAATACAGTTATAAAAACTAACATTCAACTAACTCATAACTTAGTCTAAATAAAATACACACAAATTGCAAATAAAATAGTTCTCAAAGCTGCATCTAAATAAACAAGTTCACAACCTGCATACAAACATCAATTTAAATCACCTATTACTATGCCTAAACGGTATTCCGAGAAACCGATCAGTTTCAGAAGATGGCCTACCATATGGCTCTAATTGGCTTCCAGATGCCCTTGCTTGGCTTCTAGATGCCCTTGTACGCCTACCAGTTGACCTCCTTGGTTGACTACCAGATGGCTCTCTTAGTACCCGAACCGCCTCTCCTCCCATGGCAACTGTCTCTCTCATTGCTTCTGCAAACATAACAGATGCATCTAAATGGCTTGTAGCTGTGCTACGCCGTGACCCTTGTGACCCAGTTGCCTCTGCAATAACTCGCTCATTTTCTGCTGCATTTGCTGTGTTTTTTTACCTCTGCATTGCATTTGTTACTTCGTAAGCTAGTCAAAATTGGAATAAAATATATTTTTGATGAATGTTACATACCCTTATTCATGTCGGTAGTGGAACGGCGAGCCTGATTCCCAATTCGCCTACCTTGCATTTCGTCCATGGTCATTACATGATGGGTGTGTTTTCTCCTCCCAACCCTAATCTAAACCTTGCTAGGAAGAATTCTAGGAGAATGGCAAACTAGCTATTCGCCCATATCGTTATAAGGAACAAGCACCTTACTCCAAGTACTTTCAAGATAGTTCAAAGTATACCAGTCTACAATAAATTGGTTCTCACTCTAGTTTCTTGCACGACAAACCGCTATGACATGAGCGCATGAAATATATGTTAATTGGATACCTCTGCATGTACATTCCATTTTGTTGCCGAGCCCACGTGTCACAACGTATTGGAACCCCCTATGAATAATGTTCATACTTCCATTGGAGCTGCGGGTGACTGGAACGTACTCATTGGGAGATGAAACTTGGTACTGACTTTCGCCGTGCGTATAAGGGGCCAAATGTATTTCTGCAGCTTTGAGCCACCGTTTTTTGAGCTTGAGTTCCACCTGTTAAGAAAATAACTTATTTGCATCTTTTAAATCCATGGCGCCAGCTCACTTTTGTACTCAATCTGTCTCCCATAGTAACCAATATCTGCTTCTTTAAAAGCAGATTTATCATTGAAATCTGTGAATGGGTGCGAATGGGCACTGGATCATCTTCATTACAACCCTCTAGGTGATCAGAATCCCAGCTTCATCTCTTAAATTCATCCCCAGTTTGCATATCTTTTTCCGAAATTTCGTTAATATTTTCAAAATCCAACCCAGTTTTGTTGTATACTGGTGCCAGTCTGGGGTGAGGTGATGGTGCAGGTAATAATAAAGGCGCAACATGAACGGGTCTAGATGGGGGATTCTTGTATGAGGTCATGGTTGGGGTGCTGATGGGGTGAAGTGACTGTATGTTTCTGGGTCAGTACGAATAAAGGAGTCATAGGAGTGTGTGGTTCTGGGTTAGGTACGAATAAAGGAGGTTCTGGTTGTGATGTATAATTTGGCGCAATCGAATTTTGGCCAGAACTTCCAACCCCTGACTCTATCGAAACTCTCTTGGCATAGATTTTTATGATAAAATTTCCAGTGGCCTTTAACCGCCCAAAGTTCACTCGGGTATAGGTTGGGGGTGTTCCAGAGTTCACTCGAGTTGTCAATTCTATGTTTCACATTTCTGGGTTATAACCAGTGTATTTGTAAATCATAGAGTTCAAGTCCCAAATTGAGGTATCATTATCAACCATGAATGAACTAATTGCCTCTTTGGAGTAATAAGCCTCATATGTATTAGTCAAAAACTTCTCACCACAATGTAATGAAATCATCATTGACATTGCCAACAAACTACATTTTAGTAAATGGTAAACAGTTGTCAGGTTACTAATTTAAATGTATGGGTTGCTGAAAAAAATTAAAAAAAATTGAACAAAATAAAATAAAAATTTTAAATTTTAAAATTAAATTTTTTTTTTTTTAAAAACTTTAAAATCACCTCCGAAATCATCATTTTCGACTGAAAAAAGGCCTTATCTTTCTCCCTTTCTCTTTCTCTATTTTTATTATGTGATTTTGAGTGAGTTGTAAGTAGGAGGAGAGAGAAAGAGGGGTATTTATAGGGTCTGAAACAGAAAAAAAAATATTCCCAACCGGTCATTTTTTGGCCGGTTCTTATTTAATCCCGGTCGGTCATTTTTTGGCCGGTTTTGGTATTTTTAAAAATACCCAGCTAAGCTGGGTATAATTAATAATTTGTAATTAATTTTGGATATTAATAAAAATATCGGTCGTCGGTCACTCTCATGGTCGTGCTCTAAGGAGCGACATCTCCTGATCATCTTGGTGACGATTCCAAATCTTGCACGATAGAGATACAAGACGCTTAAAAACAGTGTTTCGTATGATCCGGATATAATTATTTCAACTAGATTTATTTTATTTTATTTTGTTTAATTTATTGAACTATCTGAATTTCTGAAAATTTATTTCAACAATCTTAAACGTATTTCCCTAATTAATTCGGGTGGTATTCTTTATGAACTATTATTGTGATTTTATGACTTAATTACTCTGAAATTGCATTCAATCATTATAATTAATTTGATTGAAATTATAATCGGAGGAGTTAGGAATATAAATCTGATGTTGCGATTTATGAAATTAAATTCAGTCCCTTATATATGAATTAATATTTTGTAAATTATATTAGTTAATTAATTTCTAATTATGGGAAAGGCTTTCTGATATGAAAAAAAAAAATCTCCACAGAAAATTAAGTTTCTAATTTAGTAGGTGCGAATCTTCTTGATTGAAATTTTGTTTAAATTTTGATTTATTCAACCAAGATAACAAAGAACTTCGATAAAATCACAACGATTAGTGTTACAATCTGAGATTTATTAATATATTGAAAAAATTTAAATTAAAAGGTAAAGTTTTAAATTAAGTTACATTTGAATTAGTCAAGTGTTATGTGTGAACCGAATTTTAATTATATGATTGTTTTTTTAGTCTGGTCACTAAAAAATGAAATCAGAAATAGTTAAAGAAGCATCACGAATTAGAAAAAAATAATTGGGATTCATATATGCATTTTTTTTTTTTCTAAATGGAGCTATATTTCATCAAAGAACAACAGTAATTAGAACGACAATTGGGATTTATTTACAATGGAGTAATTTGATTATTGTTGGTCTTAAATATATCCCGAATTTTTTTATTTACCATCTCCAAAAAAACAACTAATTAATTCTTTTCTGAATATTTTTATCAAGATCGCAATTTGAAACTACAGTACCAGTAAGGAGGGACTGTGAATTCAAACAGCGATCCCCTAGATAAGTACCGCAATGGCAAACTGCGGTACTAACTACTTTTTTTTTCTGAAATTTGAACTTATCGATTCCAAATTGTTTCAAGGGTGAGCCCTATGTTCAAAACCAATTAAGAGCCTGTTCAACGCACCAATGGAAACGGGAATGGGTATGGGAAACGAGAATTTTTGAACTGCCAATTACTGTACGTGTGGGACAGAAAACACGAAGTTAAACTAAATTTTTTTTTCCCACGCGTTCAGTAAATCACGCGAACATGCCCTAAATGAATTTGACACTACTACATTTCAAGGGTGGGCTCCAGTGCTACAATTTTTAACACACAAAGAGAAAATGCTACTTATCAAGGGTGGGCCCCACTATTTTTTAACATACTTTTTATAAAAGGGTGGCCCCGCTTACTAAAAAACAGAGAAGGCTATTCGGACACAACTAAGATAAATTAACACCGAAGTTTTAAACTGCAATTCTGATAAAATATAATTTCTAAAAAATAGAGTTAAATGATTTTTTTTCTGAAAGATGGTAAATGAAAAGTTTTGGCTATATATAATTTTTTTTTCTAATTTAAGTTTCAAATTATTTGTTGAAACGTTAAAAGTGCATCAAATTCTATTATTTTCATCTCTATGATATTGATAGTATAAATCGCGCTTCAAATGTCACAAAAAAAGTGATTTACAATTTAAAAATTATCTTTCACAATCAGTGGCGGATTTAAATTAAGGGTATGGGGTTAATTAACCTCTATTTTTTATATATAATTTTTTATATAAATTAGAATAAAATATCATGATATTTTCTATGGGTTCCTTATTGGGAAAAAGAAAACCATGATACTGTAAAATTGATCACATTTTTTGAAAGAAAATTCTATATGATTAATCTTCATATGTTTAGGACCTAAACTCTGTACCTGTTCACAATTATCAATTTAATCCACTGAATAAAGTTCAACTCCAAGCAAAAAAAAAAAAATCTGTTGACTTCGAATTTATTAAATCCGAACAAAGCTGCACGTAGCTTCCTGTCACCGAAATTTTTATTAATATCCAAAAAAAATATTAAATTTCAAAATCTACACCCTGTTTGATAAGATTTCGAAAACTATCCAAACCGTAATTTTTTTTTCTGGTTTTAGGCCGAATTACCGCAGATTTATTTCCTGGTTTTGGAATTCCGAAACCGCAAAAAAAAATGTGGTTTTGATTTTGGAATTCCAAAACCGGAAAATAAATTTCCAGTTTTAAGTTTTTTTTTAATAATAGAAAATATTATAATTTATTTATTTTTTGTATTGAAATATTAGAAATATTTTATATATTTCTTTGAAAATAGATGTAATTCTATATAATTTGATTTATTAGAAAGACCGCGACAAATAATTCGGATCAACATTTATAAGGCCGGACTTTTTGTGGCTGTAAGAAAAATTAAAATATTTCTGTGTGTTATTGGAAAAAATAACAATGTTTTGAATCTAAGTTATTGATCCTGGTTCAAAATTCACTTTTAGGTAAATACAGAAAATATTGTGATATTTTTATTTCTATTTTTGAAAAAAACAAAAAAGATTCTCTGACAAACTTTTGTTTGAAATTTTTTTTTGACAAACTTTTTTGTTTTTTTCAAAAATAGAAGAATCCAAATTTTTTTGTATTACCTAGAAGTGACTTTTGAACAGATCAATAACTCAGATTCAAAACAATTTTATTTTTTCCAATAACACACAAAGTAATATTTTAATTTTTCTTACAGCTGCGAAAAATTCAGCCTGAAAAATATTGATCCGGGTTATTTGTCGCAGTTTTTCTAATAAGTCAAATTATATAGTATTCCATCTATTTTCAAATAAATATATAAAATATTTCCAATATTTCAATACAAAAAATAAATAAATTATAACATTTTCTATTTTTCAAAAAAAATTAAAACCAGAAATTTATTTTCCGGTTTTGGAATTCCAAAACCAAAACCGGAAATTTATTTTCCGGTTCTGGAATTCCAAAATCGGAAAATAAATTTGCAGTTTGGACAGTTTTAGAAATATTGTCAAACAGTGTGTAGATTTGAAATTTAATATTTTTTTAGATATTAATAAAAATTTCGGTTCTGTCACCATAATTTACACATTTGGGATAGTCCGTATGAATAATGTCTAAACAGTTGTGTTTTTAAAAGGACTGAAAAAGAAAATTGATCCTAGCGACTTTGGCGTCGCACCTCACCTTTTTTTGTTCCGTACAAAATATAATATAATATCCGATGATACCTGGAATAATCTAATCCGATAGAAGGCAATTTCATCTACGGATTATGCGAAAATGGTGGGCCCCATACCAACATACATACTTAATATTTTTTTGTGTAATCAAATTAAACCAAGATACGGACATTAGCGAGAAAAGAAAAGAGTTATGCATGTAAATTTAGTGTATAAAGAGGAAGGAATTGTTAAGGGAAATAAGATTGTTTATATGTAAAAACAATTATCGTTCAAGTCAAAACGCTTCAGAGGTCAATATTGAATTGCTTTTTATGTAACCGATTTTGTGCCCCATAAAATAGTACAATGCTACGTTTGATTCGACGATGCTGGAAAAAAAGAGTTCTTTTTATTAAATATAACCAAAAAAATGTGATAAGAAATTAAGTTTCATATTTTGATGTACCTGGATCAAGTTTCATATCAATGAAAGCGGACATTAGCCTTTTATAAAAAAAAAAATAAAGGACAAAGATTAATTGACAGTTTCTTTTTTTTTAGAAAATATTGACAATATTAAAAGTAAAATTATAATTTTAATCAAACATTATTGACAAATTTATATTATCCATATCTTATGTTTATAAAATATGATACGATTTGATGTATGTTCAATTGTTCATTGTATATCAAGCGCCTTGAAAATTTCAAAACTTTGAAATTAAAGATTTTTGTTAATAACACTTTAAGTACAGGAATTTGTTTGTTAAACTATTTATACGTTCAGTAACATATCTATAAATTATTTTTGCAACTTTTAATTTTATTTAATTTTCTTGAAGATCTATTATTAAAATTGTCAACTGATTATTTTCTTTAATAAATAGTTTTAACTTATTGATTCGGTTTCTTTTATGGTTAACTTAGGTTTAAATTGATTCTTAGGCAATGGTAATAGTATATTATTTTAGCTTGACAGGTGGTATGGTGAATGCTCTTTTTATTGTGTCTTTTCTAATCTTTTTAGGATTGCTTCAGACCAGCAAATTACTGTCTCTGCTGCATTTTTTAATTCTACATTATCTTTACATTTTAAAAGACAATTATCTGAAATTCTTTTACAAGAATGGGTTCAATTACAACGTGCCCTTTCCTCTCTTTCTCTCCAATCAAATGAACTAGATATCATTGTCTGGAGATGGTCCTCACATTCTAAATTTACTGTTCATTCATTTTACTAGTGGCTAGACTATGGTGGTATACCTAAAACCTTTAACCAGACAATTTAGAAGGCTAACATCCCTCTTAAAATTAAGATCTTTTTATGGCTTGTCAAACAAAATAAGGTTTTAACTAGAGACAACTCTATTAGGAGGAGTTGGCAGGGAGACACTACTTGTCGATTTTGTAATTTCTCTGAATCAGTGGATCATCTATTTATCAGTTACCCTTTTATTTTTTTTCTATATGGTCTTGGATAGCTACTTACAATGGTTTTCAGTTTAATTGTAATTCTATACTTGATCTGTGATCTATTGATAATGATATACATACCAGTGAACCTTTACTTTTGGAGTTAATTAGGCGGCTACTTTGTGATCAATATGGTTAGTTAGAATAAAATTTATTTAAATAATGCTTATATACCATCACTTGCATCTTTTGCTATCTCCATTCTCTTTATCATCTTACTGGTGCAAAGCTAGAAACGATAATTCATTTTTAAATTAACTTTACTTTTATCTTTTGATGTGTCTTCTTTGAATTAGCCAGGTACAATAATAGTGATTTCGGATTCAAATACCTAGGAAGAGGCAAACTCCTTGGAGTCAGATCCCGCACTTGGATTAGAGGTTTATAATCAGATCGATAGAGAAGCTGGATTGTTGCCTTCCCTTTCTCCTTCTGGTTCTGAGTCTACCTCTAGTTCTACTGCCCCTCCTGGTGCTTATGCTGCTGCGAACTCCTCCATTTTTATGGATAGTTCTTCTGTTATGTAGGTAGTTCTAAGATTGTTGTATTCTGGTAACATTTTGTCTAATTCATTGTTGTAGTTGCTTTTGATGCAACGAGTTGAACTTCCTTTATTACTGCCTTTGGGATCTTTAGTTAAGGCAATAGTTGTATGAACATATATTTTGTTTTCGTAATGAAACAAGTGAAAAACCACTTTTATAAATAAAAAGTTGTATAGAATCAAGTGGTCAAAAAACGTTTAGGAAATGAATGCACTAAAATTAATTTATAAATATTTTAATTTTGATCGCTTGAATCTATACTAAATTAGTTTAAAATTTTAAAATTTTCGCATGTAGACATATCACTCGTAAGGTAGACAAATTTTAACAGTTCGAATTCATCGTTTGAAGACGATCCGATAAATTTTAGAATTAAGTTATAAAGAGACACGGTGAACTTAAAGAACACCTAGTTTTACTCTCAAAATATCACTCCATTCGTCAATTTTACTATATTATTTTTATATTATTTTTTATTAATTTCTATAAATAAAAAATTCTGTACGAATTTCATATTCCCTTGTTTATTTTTCTTTTTTGCCCAAAGAATACTATCATAGAGTAACAAATCCTAGTGCGTATCCTCTGAGATATCTCAACTTTTGCGTGACCGACGTGTACGCTGCCTATTCGGGGATAGCGTAGGGGCCAGTAATATTTGTACTTTGAGATTTGTGTATAACGTATTTGAACGGTTGAGATATTCTGAAAAAAACACTCAAAGTTTGAGATATCTCAGAGGATGCGAATTTAACAAATCCAAGGCAGTGAGAGAGAGAGAGAGAGAGGACGGACATATCATATCAGGGGCATAGGCATCGTTTGCTTCGCCTAGGGTTTTACAGCCCTCTCCTCGTCTCCACTTAAAATCTTGGAGAAACCCTAAACCTAGTTCTGAAACGATGGATAGATATCAGAGAGTGGAGAGGCCGAGGCCTGAATCGGCGATTAGCGAAAACGAGGTTAGAATCACTACCCAGGGGATGATCCGAAACTATATCAACTATGCCACAAGCCTCCTTCAGGTTTATTATATTCTCTTCCAATTCTCTACATTTTTCTTCTTCTTAATGTTCGCTATGTTTGGTTGTTATAAACTTCATTGGTAATTATTTACGGCGCTCTTTTAGTGTTGCTAAAGGTTTAATTTGTGAGTTGGGTTTAGGAAAGAGGAATTAAAGAGATAGTTTTGAAGGCCATGGGACAAGCTATCAGTAAATCTGTTGCTGTTTCTGAGATTTTAAAGGTGAAATTGGGTTCCTTCTTCTTTTTCCTTTTATTTATTTATTTAGTTGTATGACTATTCATGTACTACTATTTCAAATTTGTAAAATAGAAAAGGATCCCTGGTTTGCATCAAGACACTGCCATCAGTTCAGTTAGCATTACTGATGTGTGGGAGCCCATAGAAGAAGGCCTTGTACCGTAAGTCTCTCTCTCTCTGTATAAATGCTCAGACATGCGAACACAAAAGTATATTTTGTCTTTTCAAATAATGCTGGTTTTGTTTTTATATATAGACTGGAGATGACGCGTCATGTGTCGATGATTTCAATCTCTCTGTCAACCAACGAGCTAAACAAGAATTCTCCTGGGTAAATTATTTATACATACTGTTTTCTTTGTTTGGATGTGTAGGAGAAATAATTACGTCACTGGTACATCAAATAAGGTATGGTGCGAAGTCTCTAGGTTCCATATTAAGCTCCAAATGCATCACATATGTAAAATTAAACCTCAATTCAATCCAATTTGGTCCTGACTGTCATAATTTTGTGCAATTACACATTGGGTAGACATCAGTTAACCATCTAAAGATCAATTAAGAATTACACATAGTGAGAAAACACCAAAATAAAAGAAGTGAGAGGCCGTTTTGTGTGACACTAGTGTAATTCAGTAACAAGCCAATTAAAATAGGTATGGTAGTACTTGGTAATTCTTAAAATTAAATTTAATATTTTTCATAATTACTTCTTTTCTAGGTATCAAGCACCAGAATTTGATGAACAGCAACAACAGCAACCAAGGCAACAACAGAGGTACCAACAGGCACAGCAGCAACCCCGTCAACCCAGACAAGCACACTATGACTACTATGATGGTACCTACTTCCTATTTCAACTTCAACTGATAACATGACTATTACTGCATCTTACCTATTAAAAGCCTACTTGCACCCATTTGCACCCTCAATTGCACAATTCAAGAATACTTTTGTTGGGCAATGTAACTTCATCTAAGTTATTATTTATTTTTTTGATAGATTCGTATGGGCAAGGGAGAGGGAGGGGGAGAGGGAGGGGAAGAGGGCGTGGTGGGAGAGGTTGGGGGCGGGGAGGCTATGGTGGTTACAGCGGTTACGGCAACAACCAAGGTGGATACAGCAACCACAACCAAGGCCAAGGTGGATACAGCAACCACAACCAAGGCCAAGGTGGATACAGCAACCACAACCAAGGCCAAGGTGGATACAGCAATCACAACCAAGGCCAAGGTGGATACAGTAACCACAACCAAGGCCAAGGTGGATACAACAGCAACAACAACCAAGGCCAAGGTGGTGGATATAGAAACAATCAAAGGGCGTATGCTGGATATGCCTACAACAATCAAGGCAGATTTGGTGGCAGCGGCAGCGGCGGTGTCGGTCGTGGCGGTTATGGCCCTAATCAAGGTTGTCTTTTTCTCCTGTTTATTTTACATTTTCCTATAGGGGTAAAAAGGGTTCACCATAATTTTTGTGGAAATGAAAATAATGATATAATTAATGATATCTACTGATCAAGCGGAATCAATCATAAAATAAGGTAAACATGTGAAACAAAGACCCAAATGTCAGGCCATTGCTCTGTTTTTAGTTCAAACATGTACTGCGAGGTAAGTGTAGTGAAATGGATGATGCTTGTGTCGGGTGTGAAAGAGTTTTCTAGTTTTTGTTGGTTTGAACCCTTGTTATATTAGTGTTCATTTGCTGTTGTGTTGTAGATAATGATGGCTACAATGCAAATTGGGGCCGGGGAGGTGGTATGCGAGGTAGAGGAAATTGGGCCTATCGAGGTACTTCGCTTTATATACATGCATGCATACACACACACATATATAAGCTGTAAAATTTACCTTTATTTTTAGTCGAAATTTTCATTAGACCTGTGCAATCAACCATTAAAATTAATCTTAAGCATTCATTTATTGTCAACAGTGCAAGTATACACCAAATGAGCTCAGGAAAAATGTAACTAATTAATTGGCAACTAAAATTAACGGACGCAACACATGCTGGCCAGTGCATGTACCGTTTTTAAAAGCCTTATAGTCCAAGCGGTTTAACCAATTGTATTAACTGAATAGTTTTAACTTTTCTACTGGTAAGGGGGATATGAAAGAGGAAGAGGTGGCAGTGGTCCCGGGGGAAGAGGGTACATCCGTGGAAGGGGACGGATGGGTGGTGGGCCCGGCCGTGCGAGGGGTGAGCAAGCGTAAAAGCACTTCTAACCGTGCATGTTTTGGAAAATAGGGGAAGAAGAAAGAGCTGCCTGGTATCACTGCGTAATCAATTTTATGCTATCTTTGTTTTATCTTATTATGTGGTTCTTTTTTAATTTTTCTTTTGAGGAGAAAGGCAAGGTCTTGCGATGTGATATCTATCTTAACTCTAAGTTGCCGATGGTTGTGGAAGTGATGTAATTACACTGATTCCATCCCATTTAATCCTTCCCTTGTTTCCCCTTGTGATTACCAAAATGTTTGCACGGTATCTCAATTTTGTTGTTACTTTAGTAAATATTTGATTCCTTTGCTATCGATCAAGATGAAGTTGCTTTGAGGTTAAGCATAGTACCTTTGCTCTGGGAGAGATTTTTACCACTCATTGGTGGAGCTTGAACCAGATGATGGAGGCTCTTTAATATAAATATCAAACTCAACTTTCACTATAAACTAGATTTGAGGATTGCTTGCAAGTCAAGTTCTATAATTTTTACGTGTGTTTGGACTACACAAATTTTAGTGCATTCATTGATAGGGTATATAATCTTATACGATCTTCATCATTTGAATTTTAAATTTTTTAAAACACCAATCGGAAAAAGCCAGGACAAGTTGCCGTGCCAAAATCCTCTTTTAACTTTACGACAGTATAAACCCTGTAATTTTGACAAAACAAATAACAGCCTGTAATGTGTGGAACTGATAAGAAAAATAATACATATGTCAGAACATCAGAGCCGTATGCCATGGTCCGAAAGACAATTCAAAATGTATGGGGAGTAATATAAAAAAATAGAATAAACAGGGTGAAAGGCAATTCAAAATGTATGGGAAGTACTGAAAAATAGAATAAACAGGGTGAAAGACAATTTTGTAATGGTTTTCATATTAAATAATGTTAAATAAAATAATTATATCTTTCATCATAAAACTTTAAGATAGATGAGAGAACAATAGCGCGGAAGCATTTTTCTTCACATCACATGTTACAATAGTTTAATGTTTAAATATTAGTATGAAAAACTCAAAATTTCTTCCAAAAGATTTTGCTTATAATCTCGTTCTCGAATGACATACATGTATTATATTTGATATTCTTTTTTTTTCCAATTGAATAGAATATAATTTTCAGACTATGATAATTTTGGCATCTTATTATGCCCTGCAGCTAAGTTTATTCTTGTTATACATGAACCGCTGTTCCACTTAAAACCCATCAATTTTGGCAGTTTCCATTTTAATCAATTAGGTGATATATTAGCCGTTGCTTGACGTGTCAATTGTTCCTTGTTACCAATATAGCTTATATATGGTGGTTGGTTCCTTGACGGGCTAGACGACAATTGTTTAGGTAACAATTCATAGACCAACTACCGAGGAGGAGATTCTTATGATAGTGTGTAATAATAGAAATCAAGGAGGATTACGTATAAAGATTACATGAATAGAACACTAATAAGCAAATAAGTTTGGAGATATGACGATAGTAATGTAGAAGGGCTTTGGAAGGAAATAATAAGAACTACATATAAAAAAAAAAAAAAATCCATTGCCTTTTTTTAACCTTTATGGCAAGGGATTATGAATGAAACACATTCAATTGATATAGGTACAAATAAAGTATTAGGAAATGACAATAGTCAAGGCGGAGTCAGACTTTCGAACTATGAGAGTCAAACACTACTATGATATTTTAGTTTAAATTATATGGAAAATCATACATAGACACAATTATTTTAAGAAAAAATGGAGGTCAATTAACTCCCATTGCTTTGCTTGTATTAACTCTGCCTCTGACAATAGTCATCTTGTTTTTGGCATGATAGGTGGACAGGTTAAACCTCTTTGAAAACATTATTTACATAATTATAGAATATTAGCTTAGAACCTGATTTAACTGTAGTAGCTCAGGCACTTGATTTTGGATAGTGCAATCTAAAATTTAGAAGACATTTAGTGGGGGTAATTTAGTTGATATATTGTTTCCTTATTGGAACATTTGGCTTCTTATTATCCATCTGATAATAATGATGCTATTATCTGGGGATGGGATTGGGATACTAGGGGAATCTTTTTAGTACACTCATACTATAATTGGCCATAATTGGAGAGATTAAAATGAAAAGTTACCAAGATACAATGCAGGCTGATACCCCCCCTTAAAAAAAAAAAATTGTGGCCAGTACAGAAAAATAAGCTGTTTACTAAAAGACAAAAGACAATCTACATAAAGAGAGGTTGGCAAGGTGGTTTGCAATGTGTTTATTGTCAGGAAGTAGAAACTGTCGATCACATGCTTGTTTCTTGTTCAATAGTCTTTCTTTTTTTTTAAAATTCTTAGCAGGAGCTACCTTGTTCAATTAGTCAATGTTTTAGGTGCTGGATTGCACATTATAATAATTTTGATTTTTAGGGTAACACTATAGAACATTTACGGAATATAGATTACCTTATACCTTAAAGGATAAGCAAATGGTTGAATTGATTAGGTTGTGTTACTGATTGTTCCACTGATTTTGGGAGATGCAAGTCCAACTCTCGCGAAAAGCATCTAAGATATTATGGGCTATACCGGGTGTCCGGAGCCCTTTAATTATAAAAAAAAAGAATGATACATTATGACTGAGGCAACAGAGAAGATAAAAGTGGTACAAGTACTTGCATAGAACTTAGGAGGAAATGCGAGGCGCGACACCATGAATTTGTTTTGATAAAAAGCTCTGTGATGGTTTATTACATTGCATTTTGTGATGATTCTGGTGTTGATAACCTTGGGATTATAGTTTCATAAAAATTACGTTAGTTTTTTATGCGGAACTTATGGTACCGGCATGTGGTACCTACTAAAGTAATGCCTATATTAGAACATTAAGTGCTTAGCCTTTTGAATTGGCAACTTGTATGACTACCGGGTTGTGCAACTAGACACTAGTTTAAAATAGTTCAAACTGTAGTTTAATTATGTAGGTTAAATCTCTAGAGATACCGGATGCGGTATCATTTGATCAATAGCTGATGAACACGCCCGCTATTTCGAGAAACATATCATGGACCATCTGACAGAGCTCTCTCGTATAATATATCATATATATACCCAACATTTTTTTTTATTTTATTATTTGCGTAATCAAGTTATTACAGTACTCTTATGCTAAATATTGGAAGGCTACCATCAGTTATTGATTTTGCTCTTAAGGCGTAGTAACTTCCATTATCTCGATAGTAAATGCATAATCTTATGCGTATGAAAAAGGGATACACTCAAGGAGACAGGGACTGTATATGACTATCAAAATAACATAATGTAATGTATTGTTTTTCTTTATTTAGTCAGTAATTCAAAATTAGGATTGTAGACCACGTGTTGATTGGGATTTTTTTTCCAAGTAAATCATATATTTTTGTAGAGGCAGATTTAAATGCCTTCATTATTTCTCTATTTTTAAAGCTGTAATAACTTAAATTTAAAACTTAATTATCAAAGTAAAACAATATTTATATCATTTTCTCTATGCACACGTAAAAGATCACGACATTCCGATTTTACTTTGATTAGTATCAAGATCTTATAAAAATATACCAATGTGGATAAAATGAGGGGGATTTGAGAATGAATTATGCATCATTTGATCAAAAACACATGAAAAAATAGCAGCAGATCAATATTAGAAAGATATTTTTAGTTTTGACAACGGTCTTAACACGCAAAAAACCGCTGAAGGGTCACTAATTTGATAAAATAACATGTTAAGCCAATAGAAGAAATCCATGTTGGAAGAAAGAAGTCATATATGTTCAAATCAAGAAACATTTCGAAAATGACTAATCAAAATTTTCATTAAACAAAATTTGAAGGCATAAAGCCCGTTGAAATTTACAAATACTGTTTAGTACCCTACCTCCCCCCTCACCCCCCCCCCCCCCCCCCCCCCCCCCCCAACCCACGCGCGCGCGCATGCATGCATGCATGCAACGCACGAAAAAACATCTCTTAGAAAGTACCAAGGATCAAATGTTGGTGCACATTGTAGTCTTCAATTGTTCAAATTCAAGTTGCAGTTCTTGCATTTCATCAATTGCCAAGTTTAGATGGTCTGATTCCTGTCAAAGCACACACAAAAAGGTTAACCAGACTAGCTGTGTAACAGTACTGGATCGTACTGGCTTCATACAGGCATTATAAAAACAAAATCTACAAATGAAATTTTCATTTGAACTTGGCTAAGTAGATACCCAGTATGTACCGGACTATAAGCTAATTATATTATTTTTGGGCACCGGAATGATCAGATCTGATATTGTAAAACATACTCGAACTGTATAGTGCAGTAACCACTTGTTGAATCTAACTAGTATACAAAAATAAACAAATAAACAAGTACATAAACCAAGAAAAGACAAAACTATGATTTCAGTACTCACCAATAAGTTTTTGATGTTTTCAAAGACGACCTTAACTGAACCTTCACTCGAACAATGATTGATTTGAGCTCTTACATCGTCATGTAGAATTAGAAGAACAGAGATTGCAATTTGCACTTTACGTGCGGGCTCCATTGGAAAGGTGTTATCAATTTCTCCCAATATGAAAGGATTAAATAAATCCAAAACAAGAGATAGGAGCTTGCTGCTTGCTTGAAAGAGGCAGATACATGGTTTCAGTAAATACTTGAAATTTTCTATATTTTCTGATTCAGCAGCCCAGCCTGTTCTTTTCGGCAAATACTGTTTGAAAAAGAAAACAAAAGGCCAAGTTTGGATTAAAAGGATCGGTTCGGTTGAATTTTTGAATTACTTCGTTTTTTTATATATGGTTATTTTGGTTTGGATATTTTAGAACATCTACATATTTTGTATGGAATTGAACAATATATATAATGTCAACAACTTATATATATAATTCATATTTGTTTTTTTTATTATTAAATGTATTTGTGTATGTATTGAGTTTTGACCTTTTAAAATTTTATCTACCTTGTTTCAGTTCAACTAAACAAACTGAAATTTACTTCGGTTATTTTGGTTGGGTTGTCATTCGGTTGGTTTGGTTATATTTTTGAAATCCGCATAAAATTTTGGTTTGACTATTTTAATTCAGTTTTAACTGAACCGACCCAATGAACACCCCTAGGGCAGAGGGCGTTACATGAGAAAAACATTACTCAGGAAGGAGAGAAAGTACATACAATAGAAGAAGCAATTATGAAGCTAAACACCCAGCCAGCCAAATCATGTACTTCACTATCTGACAGCTTAGAGAGCCTCATGTCAAGTGCAACCACCATTCGGATCAACCCATGCATGTTTGGTAAAGCTGGCTTTCGTGATATCTCGTCAGCAAGTGCACCCCACAATATCTTTAGGAGGAGTGATCCATCCCCCATTTGAGAGAGGTACGTGAAAACACGACCAGTTAGGGTTCTAAAGGGGCCCTGATTGAGGGTCTTCACTACAACTGTTTCTGTGCAAAAAGGAAATGTTAGAAATACACAAAAAAAGACATTTCAAAATAAATAAATAAATAAATAGAAGGGAGACCTCTCTACAAATATGACCTTCAAAGTCTGAATGTAATATAAATCTCAAATAAAGAAAAGATTTGCATTAAACCACCAAAACATTGTTATATAAAAAACTTGATACAAAAATACTGCAAATAAAGAAGTACAAGGACACATTGCAAATAAGCATCATTGCAAGGGTATATTGATTCAGTTCTATTTTATGGAAATTTTAAACAACACCTTGCTAATAATAATAAAAGGTACTAGAATGTAAAATTAATACCAGGATAGATCCTAAAACGAGAAATCAAGGTGAGTAGAAACCCTAGCTGGTCTGAGAAATGCAATCGACTTGCTTTATAAGCTGAATGTAACACCTCAATTATTTTAAATAATATGACTGGATCCAACTCTTCACCTGCATTTAGTTGCAGAATTAAGAACAATCAAATGAAAAATTTAAGTAAAAAAATGAAAAAAAAAGGACAAACATTTGGGGGCTAGATGCTGATCTTGTTCTCAAAAAAAAAAAAAAAAAAACTGAAAAAACTCGCAATAACTAAAGACAATAATGCAACAAATCAATCTCTTGGTGGACCAAATATTCTAACTTGAGTTTATTTGCAGTGAAATTTGTATCGCAAGGAGTATGTACTAGTGAGGAAAGAATACTTACATAAACAACAGGACGAAAGAGACTTAAGAAGGGCAGGTGTCAAGCTCGAGAAATAATACAAACAACACACGGCCAACTCCTGGCACTCGCCTGGAATTTTCATGAAAATACCCTTTGGTTTCGCATTGAAAAAAACACAAAGGGACAATTGAATAGTGTCATATTCTACTGCTAGAGGGGTCGTTGATACACTGGTCTGACCCACTCGGAGCAGGAGATTGAACATGACCTAGAAATAGCAAGAGAGGATCATTAAATTGCTAAATCAACACAATAGAAAAGATCACACCAGTTAATATCAGAATGTCTGGTACCTTCATATACTGGCACAATATCAGGAGGTGCTGCTTTTTAGCACTCTCTTCTTTAGCAGGTTCCTCTGTAGCAATATCCTCTTTAATAGATAGATACTTCTCACCCATGTGCAAGAGAACACGAGGTAACTCTCTAACCCATTCAATTTGATAATGCATCAGCGCAGCATAGTAAGATATGACTGGTATGGACCTGCCCTTTTCGGGAAGAAGCATCTCTTCAATACAAGATAAATAACCCAACATAAGCTTAGATTCCACATTGCATTCTTTGTATGCACTTGTAAAGGCCTGAATTTCGAAAGATAGAAAAAGCAAACAATGACTTCAATATATGCATACATTTTGCAAACTGAAAGAAATAATGCTGATATTAGAATTTAGATA
The DNA here is from genome assembly GCA_025461125.1 of Carex kokanica. NCBI lineage: Eukaryota > Viridiplantae > Streptophyta > Magnoliopsida > Poales > Cyperaceae > Carex > Carex kokanica. Next base: position 116,204 of record JAJGRX010001056.1, on the reverse strand, counting down.
CACTATTTCTATCATTTGACTAAACAGCCAAGAATCAACTCCAGCTTAGTTTCACAAAACAGAGTGAAGAATAAAATAGTTAATGCTAATTTTAGTTGCAATTAAGAGTAAAAAATTAAGGTTAGATGTAACTTGAATGATGCACTAGATTTATTAAAGTTAAACACAAGATCAACTGAGACAAAATTGGACCAATTTGACACTATTAGCAACTATGGTAAATGGAGGGTCAATTGATTCTTCAAAGGCAACTAGGTACAACAGTTTACCAATCTGCAAATAACCCAAAATTTGGTCTTATTAAGCTTCAAGTAAGCTTTGCTTCTGCTATTCAGTATTACTTGATAAAACCAATTATGCTTCAATTAACATAAATTTTGCAATTACGTCCATTTTACCCAACAAAACATAAGATATCCAACTATTCCAACTTTTTAGTACTAAGTAACAAACCTAATCCAATTGAGCCTCAACTGTGAAGCTAATGCCATAAACCTTGACTATGCAACTACTCTTATAACTTCAAAAACATAATTCAAATTAACAAAACGTGTACCTCTAGCAATCGATCCTTCCAATCATTTGTGACATGTGAGATGAGCACTGGCATGTAAGTTAATAATGACGCTAAATTATCCTCTTTTTTCTTACTTAGTCGTACACCAGACATATCAAGCAGAGTTCTCTCTATGAAGTTGAGAAATTCACCAGCCAAGTAGGACATGGGCCCCACCCATCCACCAATAAGCAAGAACACTTCCACAATTTTAACATTTAGAATGAAGAATTCTTCATCTCCCTGTATTCCCGAAATCAATTATGATAATAAATTGAATATTTATCAAATTGGTCTATGTTTATCAAAGCCACATTCTCTATCCAAAATTTGAGGCGTGCCAATCATCGTCCATGGCAGGCTCGACCACCACTCCTAGCACACCATGTCATCTGGCATCTTTGTCTATAAGTGTGAATCCTGTAAAAATTTCAAGTTTGTATAGAGTTCACACTTGTACAAAACTTGTACATGGTTCACACTTAATTTCCACTTTGCAGAATAGAATACATGTGTGTTGTGCTGGGAGTGGTTGGCGAGCGGCAAGAAAAATCATTTCCCTTACAACAATTGTAATGTCAGATTACAAAAAAATTAAAACGCTAGAAAATTGTAACAAATAAAATGATCTAATCTAAACAAGACCTACAATTCATCTAAAAAAATTGATTGTGTTCATGTGTGCATGTATTAGAGAGAGAGAGAGAGAAGACATAGAGAGACCTTGTCAGTGAGGTCATTTTTTAGCCCAAAAGGAAACCCCTCCAATATTTTCCTCAAATGAACCAAAATAGAGCACCTCAGATGCTCTTTCGGCATGTTTGAATTTTGAACAAGGACCTCTGAAGCTGAATACAAACACTGAATAATGGATGATAAAATCTTGAACCATTGACCAGTTACATCCGGAGTTGTGCTAAATAAGGACATGGATTCCTTAAAGCAGTTAGCAAGAACTGGTATGAGATTTTCAATCTTATCAAATTTTGCCGAATGTCCTGAAAAAAAAAATCAAAACATAACCATAAAAAAGAGAGCAACATAAAGCATGACAAGGGGTATAAAGGCTTTGATTCGAAGGGTGATCATTGCTGTTGTTGCTGTCGTTGACTGTAATTTGTGTACTACAAGTTGCATATGCTATTGGTTCAAAAATTACACCTTTCAAATTTATTGTGGCTGATCAAAACTGCTCATCGTGAATTTTAACACGTATATCTACCAGGAGTTGTCCACTAGTGCTAAAAAAAGATGGTTACAGGAAACACGTCCCTCTCTATGACAACTGTTATGAATTCTTTTTTAAATATATCCTCGGTGTTTATTGTTTAAACAATTAGCAACTCAGATCCCCTATTTGAATTTCGAAAGCCATTTTGAAGCAATTTTTACATTGTCGCCCTCTTAAAAAATAAAGCTTGGAATTGAGGGAAATCCTGAATTTCTCTAGTATTAGCCAACTGGGTCAACTTTCTTATGACAATGGAAAATGGAAGAAAAAACTAAACATGTTTGGACTTAATTGCAAAATTACCAATTCTTCCACTAGGCTCTTCAGAGGTGTCTCTGTATGCATGCAAAAGCTGCTTCGCAGCAGTGCTTTTATTCTATGAACAAGTGAGAAACAATAAAAAAATTTCAAAAGGAGTTCTCACCAAGTGGAGGATAAGAAAAGATATAAAATGTACCAACAGTTCCCCCCCCCCCCCCCCCCCCCCCCCAAATGCCCCAACGCTCACTGACAAAAGAGCATTCCTAAATATTTGACCGAAAGAAACAAATTGGTCCAGAACTTTCATTTGCACCACATTGGTCTTTAAATTCCCCAAAAAAAGCCAAGTTGTACCTGAACTTTCATTTGCACAAAATCAGTCCTCAAACTTTACAAAAACATGAACTTAGTCCTTGGCATTCAAGGACCGATGTGGTGCAAATGGCACTCCAAGGACAAATTTAAATTCATTTTTTCAAAGTTCAAGCAACAATTCGGCGAAAATGGAAGTTCTAACACTTTAAGGACCAAAACCTAAATTTAATAAAACCAAAACCAAAAGAAAAAGAGTAACAATATCACTATCCACACGAGTAGAAAAGTTCCCCACTTAAAAAAGGAGTATATGCACATCAACAAAAACTACTCCACGTTAGCAAAAAAAACTATCCATGCCGGCATTCTGTTAGATCAATTTGTACAGAGCATCCTAACTGAAACAAATTGAAAGTCCAGTGACCCACTTATAACACAAAAGCAACCTATTAGGAAATTTGTGCAAAATCTTAAGAACCAAACAAAATAAATTGGTTACCAGAACTAAAGTCTGGCAAGTAATACGCTCAAATTTCTATGGTTAAACACAACATGGTACAAACCTGAGTATTAATTGTATTGTCCGTATCAATTCCTTTATTATTGAGGAGAGAAAGACAATGCTCAAGGCCACTCAAAATACTGTTGAGCTGGTTCTTCTCTTGTAAATATATCTGGCTATTTCTCAATATATCCATGTAGTGGTCCAGTACCTATAACATATGATAAATGCAGTAACATTTCGCATGTCCATGGTTAACTGTAACAAAACGAAGTGCCGAATAACGGTAACAGAATTACGGTTATTTACCCCAAAGTTTAAGCAAATATGTTGTCAAAAACCTAGATTAAATATTGAGAAGGTTGGACTGCTAGTGTTACAATTTAATGGGATCCAAATTTAAAACATAAAGATTTGGTCAAAAACTGCCAGTTATTTGAGAGTTTACAGTATGGTAATGTACAAATACTGTGCCAATCAGATCTTGCACAAGCATGTGCTATTCAAATTTGCAATTGTTGATACAAACCTTGTCAGAATGCATGAAGAAGGAAGAAGAATAGCTATGAACAAGGAGCCTAAAAAACTTAAAAGCTGACAGACGAATATCAACAGTCATGTGCGTCATCGCATTAAATATGTACGCCATCAAGAGGTCCACTGTTGGTCCCTTTATATCCTGAAAAATATGTACTAAAATTAAGAGAGATGGAGAATTTGAGAATCAGGAAGAGATATATGCCAGAAATGTGGCCGTCTAAGATATCAAACTATCAGGATAAGTTAAATACCAGTAAAACACCTGTACAGTACAGCAAGATCAAAACTTCAGCATTTGATACGTTATTCGAGTATTTCATACCTGTATAGTACACTATTTCTATCTCTTTTCTTATGATTTCATTTGGACCATATATCATACAAAGGCAGAGTATAAGGATGAAGGCGCCAGATAAATACACAAATTGAAGATTTACCTCTTTCAAGGATCTGAAGATCACACATTCAAAAATATTATATAAAACTTCTCTGACTGCTTTGTCGCAATCACAAATTCTTTCACGCAATTTCTCTATTATTGCGACCTTGTGTGTTTTAAGCTCCAAGGGATGCTTCATTACCAAATCTCTTATCCCATTTAACGACGCTTCATTCCAAAAGTATCCAATATATAAAAAAAAAAAATTAGAATAAGTTGCCAATTTTAAAATTGCCAAAACAAAATCAATTTTACAGTGTTGTTTTCGACTTTTTTAGGGAAGATTGCAAAACAGTGTCCTGTATTATTTATGTGTTGTAACAAATCCCCTTAATCATAACATGAAACAAAATCAACTTTCACAGTGCAACTAATGTCTCACACCTTCAGTATTTCTACACTAATAGAAATATTAACAATAGTGCAACAAAGGTCATTATAGTTCAAAGAAATACGATCCATCATTTCCAATAAAATTTTACAAAGATTAGACTAATCTAACATTGAATGTTACAATAAATTATTATAGGAAATATTATATGATTTTTGAAGAAATGATTTATAACTCCTATACAAATAAATTCTATCAGCATGCATGGTTTATCATTGTTAGATGCCAACTGAAGGTAGTTTTTTTTTTTTGTTATTTTCTCCAACAAAACACAACCCTGGGACCTTTTGAAATTATCAATTAAAAAAGGAAAGAGTTTTTGCTATTTATGAACAAAATACAGACTGTTTGCATTTTTCTTATTTTTTTAGGTCTTCCAGTTAGGGTTTTTAAACCAAGCCACATAGCAGCAAAAACACTGAAAATTGGTCAAAAGAAAACTAAAATCTGAAGTACCTCTTCGAAATTTAGAATTATGGTGAGACGTTTGTTGAAGGAGTTCTCTAAGTGTAAGGCCCTTTCTATTGACTGCCATGTCGGTTCTGTCTGCTACCAAGGTTTGTTCTGGTAGGACAATAGCTGTTAAAAAAAAAACCCAATTAAATTGTTAATTGTGACAAGACCCTGCATTTCATTATTACAAGTTAATTCTTGGAATGGGCCTGTTATCTAGAAATCGATAATGGAAATAACTTAAATTGTGCAATATGTTACAGTTTTTTCAAGTTGGGTCAAAAGTTGAATCCTTTAGAAGTATATTAGTTATACAATACTCAAAAACATTACACCAAATGGACAACCCAATACAAAACAGAAAGCTTACCACTGCAGACATGCACAAATGTATGAACAATAATGTCCCATTCTTTTCATTTGTTTTTTTGAGAAAGTAGCAACAGCTACCTGTTTCATTAATGAAACAAACCACATACAATATTCTGAAAAAAGAAAAAAACAAACAAATGCGAAATCACTAAAACCTACACTGGGGAACCTATTCTCAGCAATGTAACAGTACCATATCTTTACTTGTACCAATTCTCAAATCAGTACCAAGTGACCTACAAGACTGGTATCAACCCTATACCAGTCCTTATTTTATGACAAGTGCATCATAACAGCAAAACACGTGCGTAGGGAACCCATACTTTTCATGAATTGTAGTTAAAATTTCAGCTTACATAGATATATACCAAAATGACACTTAGGCATCAGTAATATTTTTCTAATTTTTGCAGGGAAGTTTGAATTAAATTAAATGGGGACATAGTGACCTTTGGACTTAATTGCTGTATCAGTTGCATTTTTCGGCGGTGGGAGCTTTCTACCGACGCGACGCTTGATTTTCTGAGCAAAAGCAGAAAAAGAAACAGAAAAAGGAACAATAAAACAAAATAAGAATAATAAGAGTAACCGGAATTATTATTTATTTATTTTATTTAAAAAAAAAGGCTAATTGCCTGTTTCATTAGAAACCTTAAATATCTTACGGAGTTGTAATTTACTTACTAATACCAACTACTTCTCCCTATCTCTACACAGAGAGATCACTTTGGCCTCAGCTTTTCTTATAACCAAATTGCCTCATAGGAAGAGTAGGCAACTAACAATTCAACCATACCAGACTGGTACAGGAGTTACATATTACCTATCCTTATCTCGGCTTGTGCCTTTGCATCCTAGGCCCTAAAAAAACTTAAAAACTACATACTGGTCGTACTGTATCTTGCCTACCATTATTACAAGCCACATAGAACAGTATAATATGCTAACACTGAGCATATAAAGAGTAACCGGAATGAAAAAAATGAAAGTAGAGCAGGTACCTTAAAATCGAATCCACTCTTAGGTTTCTTTGAAGGTGGTTTTGAGCGCACCATGGTTTTACTCTGAGACAGTCCGGAGAAACAGAGCTACAATTTGGAGAACTGAGACGGGTTTTGGTGAATATCCGCAAGAAGCAGTTAAATCGAATATGAGGTAACCTTAATTTGGGCGGCTTGGAATGGGTTTAGGGCTTTGGCGAACGGTGAGGGACGGAGGCGCGCCGTTCTCTCTCCCGTATTGTACTAACTCAGATCCAGTGCAATACCTGACCGTGTAGATGAGATGTGAGTCGTCCGTTTCAATTACACGAATCTCAAACTCTCTGTATTCTAAAATCTAAATAGATACCGGACGGAAATTCGCAAGTTAATTTAATACAGCCAAGTGGATTTCCGTGAATTCTGGCTCGTCTGATCGGAACAGAATCGTCTTCCGAAGGAGATGATTTGATTCGTCCGGATTTGAGAGGGAATATTTCCTCCAACTTCTAACAAAATCACGAGAAATTGTAAGTATTTGGCGGAAACGATTTTGTCGGAGTGAAAGTACGTCGCTACGAGGATAGCTATGAATTTCGGCTGAGAAAAACGTGGCTGAAAGAGAAAATGAGACAGAGAGTTGAAGCGTGGGCCCGGTTAGGGTGTTCAAACGGTTCGGTTTAAATGGTTAGGTTTTTCGGTTTAAATGGATCGGTTTGGTTGAATTTTTGAATTATTTCAGTTTAAATGGATCGGTTCGGTTTAGACTTTTCAAAACCGACTAAACCGAATCGACCGAATTATATTGATTCAAGTATGGTTTATATTTGAGAAAATTGGTTATTTGCCACTCCAAAACCTTCTAATTCTAAAAATGCCATCCCGAAATTTGAAATTGTAAAAATGCCACTCTAAACTTCATTAATTCCTAATTTTGACATTTATATTGTATTCTTATGCTATTTTTATTAAAAATTAACTGAAAAATACTGTTTTGGTATACGTATTTCTGTATTTTCGATTATACCCTTCATACAATTTCAAGGTTATTTGCCAAAACAGTATTTTTCAATTAATTTTTAATAAAAATAGCATAAGAATACAGTATAAATGGCAAAATTAGGAATTAATGAAGTTTAGAGTGGCATTTTTATAATTTCAAATTTCGGGATGGCGTTTTTAGAATTAGAAGGTTTTGGAGTGGCAAATAACCAATTTTCCCGTTTATATTTTGTTTAGTTCAATCATAGCTTCATTTCTTTTATTTTAGTTTATATATTTTATAACATCTATATGTTTTGTATGGAATTGAACAACTTGTGTATGAACATGTGTAATTTTCGTTAATAATGGCAACTAATAGGTTTACTTTGGTTTGTTCGGTTCGGTTCTTAATCGGTTTATAAGTTTAATCGGTTCGGTTCTATTTTTGAAAGCTGAAAAAAAGTTTGGTTTGATTATTTTAGTTCAGTTTCAACCAAACTGACCGTTTGAACACCCCTAGGCCCGGTCAAGTCGTCTTTGCTTTCGGTTGAATGACACTTTTATTTGTTTCGCTTTCTCTCTTGGGTGTGACCTCGTAGGATCTATATCGTGTTGACAATAGAATCAAAACTCATTTTTAATTTTATAAATTATAAGAGGTATCTAGCAATATGCATTATAATTACTCAATAGATAAAGATGATATGAACCAATCAATATCACGATCCTAAAGCTAATTGCTTGTGTCAATTCACGTGTCACATGATATCATGAATAAATTCAAGGTAGGAGAGTGTCATCCTTGCAAATTTATTATTTTCTTAATTCCAAGTAATTAGTAAATAGTGATCAACTACTTGATTATAATTGCATGCATACTTTATTACTCCATCAAGGGGCCCATAGATATCATCACTCATATATAAAATATGAGGGATACTAGTATTCTTGATAAATATATTTTCCTTCGCACAATAAACATATATTGAGATATTATCTGTATAGCTGCCAGTTATGGTCAGCGTTGGACAACACCTACAGATACATAAATCTCATGTAGAAAAAATAATCATCCCATACCAAAGAATTCAAAACACAAATGAAACATTAATGACACTAATACAATTCAATTATGTTTCATTTTTGTGTCATGTCCAATCTCTCGATCTCCATCAGGTAGTTATGTGATTAAATTTGGTAACTTCTTACCACATGATCCGCAGAACATGATCATCATTTAACCTACATACTAATCTTGTACTAGTAAATAGTGTTCCTTTCTAATTACTAAGATTATGAACATTTAGAGTATTTATTACTTAATTATTATAGAGTTCTACAGTTCAGGTCCTCAACCTGAATAATCAATAATGTAATCAAACACTCAAGGAACAAATGATTCTTTAATTTCATGAACAAAATACGGAATACAACTATAAATGGTTGGCTTCTAGATCATAACACTAACAAACAATACATGTCCAATATGTAATAAGAGAGATAATAAGTAACACTACCGTTTTAAAAGATTTCTTATTGGTGTGTTGAAAACAATGTTGGACCAACATAGAGCACTAAACACAATAAAAAAAAGCAGTTTGAGACTATTTTGGTAGAGTTATTGCAAACTGTATTATATCTTGTATAGTGGACCAATTTGTAAAATGTCCCTGGCTCTTACCCATCCAAAACCAAATATGTTAGGCCAATCTACAATTGAGAAATAAGTGATTAGTGGTTTCAAACTCATTACAGAATTGACATTTGGTATCTCCCTGCCATCCTTTTTTCTCAAATTCTATTTAGTAAAGATTCTATTTTTTGCAACCAACCACATAAAAATTTTGATTTTATAGGGTAGAGGAAGGTGCCACCATAACATAAGCTGTGGAAAACAAACACCTCTAAAATTGAGAAACTTAGATAGGGACTTAACAGTAAATAGACCAGAAACTTTCCATTTTCAAGCAATTTTATCATAGCTATGTGTAAAAGACAAAGTACTAAGGGTATGTAAGATGGTAGTCCATTTCTGCACTGTAATTAAGTCAAAATATCTCCTAAACCTAACAGTATCCCCTTGTGACTGTACCATTTCTCTTAAAGTGATATTTTTTGTAGCACAAATGTCATATAACTGAGGATAAAGGATGTTGAGAGGGATATGATTGTTCTAGGTGTCTAACCAAAATCTAAGTTGAGAATGTGACTATGGCATATGAGTGACACTACATTTACCTAAATCATCTATTTCCAAAAGGCAGGATAAGGTAGAGAATGGCTAGAATAATACTTGTGGATTATAATTGTTTTCCATATACCTGTATAAGAATGGTCTTGGAACTTCCATCACCATTTAAGAAGTAAAGCTACATTCATTTGTTTAAGATTAAGTATACCTAAACCTCCCACCTCTTTAGCTAGACAGGCCAATGGCTAATTGACCAATGCATATTTCTTCCTATTTTTACAAGTACTTTTCCATAAGAACCTACATCTAATTCTATCTATTTGTTTTAGGACATACTTTGGAATCTTAAAATAGACAAAGTGTATAATGGTATGGAGGATAAGACTGAATTGATTAAAGTAAGTCTCCCACCAATGGAAAGCATTTGTCCCTTCCAATTCTGCAATCTGTGTTCAAACTTGTCAAGGAGAAAATCTCAATCCTTTTTAGTTAATCTAGATTTATGTAAAGGCAATCCAAGATATTTGAGAGGGAATGATGCATATTTACACCTAAAGATATCAGCTAGATTGGGACTAGCTGTACTGTTAATAGTGAATAATTTTGTTTTCTGGAGATTCATTCTGATTCTAAATAAAGCCTCAAAAGTTAGCATGGTCCACCAAGATGCCTCAATATTAATGTCATCTGCCTCTAGGAAGAGGATGGTGTCGTCTACGTAATGGCAATTAGTAATAGGGAAACTATCCTGACAGGCAGGTCCTAACCTTTTCAAAATATGTGCTTTCCTACCCTTAAGAAAAAGATGACTTAAAGTATCAGCTACTAAGATGAAAAGAAAAAGGGAGAGATGATCCCCTTATCTAACCCCTCTCTTATAATAAAAGTAATATGTGAGTTCTCCATTAACATTGATACAGGATTAAGAACTCACTAACCAAGATTAAATCCAAGTATCACTAAAGTCTTTATGTAGTAAGACTTCTAAAAGATAATCCCAATGAATTTTGTGATAAGCTTTCTCAAAATCAACTTTTACAATAACTCCAGGTTGATTGAGAGTTTGACTATAATGAATAAGTTATTGACTAATTAAGACATTATCTAAAATATATCTGCCTTTTAAGAAGGCAGATTGACTAACATCTATCAATCTACCCATAATGCCCTCAAGTCTATTAGTAAGTATTTTAGATATAATTTTGAAACTACAATTCACTAGGCTAATTGGTCTAAACTTATTGATAATAGTAGCCTATTGTTCTTTTGGAATCAGGCAGATAATGGATTTGTTCAGCTTATGGAGATCTAAGCTATTTTAATGAAAACCCTGACAAAGGGACAAAAGGTCTGATTTAACTAAAGGCCATAAATTTTGATAGAATGTAAAGGTGAATCCATCAGGGCCAGGAGCCCCATTAGAGGAAGAGTCAAAAACTGCTTTTTTGATCTCATCTTCTGAGAATGACATAAGTAGCTGACTATTCTCAGTATCAGTAACATTAGATTATGAAAGCCAAAAAGAGGAATTCATGAAACCATACTTCATGCCTTCTTCTCCTATGATAGATTTGTAGTATTGCACCACATGTGACTTAATGTCCTTAAGATTAGTAGTTGGTTGGTCATTGAGATCTAAGATGTCAATTTTGTTAGTCTTTCTTCTATATGAGGCCATTGTATGAAAGAATTTGGTATTATTATCCCCCTTCTAACCATTTTTGCTTAGCTCTAACTGTCCAATATTCCTCTTCTTCTTTATATAGTATATCTAACTGTGTTTTACAGTGTAACCACTCATCATACTCATCATCTGACAAGGTTCTACTATCCTGTATGAGTTTTAATTCATGTAATTTATGTAAGAGGTATTCCTTATCCCTCTTTTTCTTCCCATAATGCTTCCTAGCTCAACCTGTCATTTTTCTTTTCATAAATTTCAGTTTTTCTTGCCAACTATTAGCTAAGTCATTAGGATCTAAAGGAAATTCCTGCCACCATTTTTGAACTAACAACAAAAATTCTTCTTGTTCAAGTCAAGAAGGATCAAATCTAAAAGTATGAGAAGTCTTAATATGTAGTGCTAAGGTATACATAATCAATGGGAAAATGATCAGACCCAAAGCTACTACCATCTTGAATGAGACTAGAGGGGTATTGAGTATCCCAATCAAGGGTGGTAAAGAATCTATCAAGTAATGCAAATCTCAGTCCATTGGACCATGTGTACTTTCTAGAAGCTAGTTTATGCTCAATGAGATTGTGTCTACCTACAAAAGCATTAAACAAACTGCTAGACCTGATATCAAAGTTAGGGCCAGATTTTTCATTTCTACTCCTAATCACATTAAAATCTCCACAAAGAACCCACATCTCAGTACAATTAGCTCTAATAAGATCCAATTCCTTCCATAATTGACTTTTAAGACTTATATCGACAGGTCCATACACTATGGTAATCTGCCAAAGTTTGGAGTCAATTTTATTTTCTATATGAAAGTCTAAACATAATATGTGAGGTGACCAAGATATTACTTTGATCTTACTACTGTCTCCACCAAATAATATCCCTCTAGATCTGCCCTGGAAAGGAACCCAGTGCCAAATATCTAACCTATTAGAAAGCTGTCTTAATATCCTATTGGAAAAATCTTCCTTCTTAGTTTCTTGAATCATAGCTATATCTATTTTCTCCTTAACTAAAATGTCATGCAAAATTTGTCCCTTCCTATTAGAGTTTAACCTTCTAATATTCCAATTGAGAAGATGTACATTCATAATGAAACTAATTTTGACTCAATTGCCAGGGAATTGGTCATACTACCAAAATGATCTACTACCACTAACTGATCATGTGCAATAAATTTAGTTCTAAGCAAAATATCTTTAATCACTACCTCAAATCTAGACCTATCCATTTGCTGAATTGCACTAATCATATGAACTTGATCAATTTCATTATGTCCTAACTGTATATGGTAAACCTTAAACAAATCCACAACTGATAAGTTGTCAATCTCCTAAAAGGGGAATTATTTACTAAAGAAATACATGTACCAGCTGAATTGCCTTCACCCTTCTCTCTAGCTTTTTTTTTTTTTTGTCTTGGTTAGTACAGAGGTGGGTCCTCCTTGAGCCTGAATGCGAAGGCTCTTTCTAGAAATAAGGAATCATCTTCTACTAGTTATTTCCTGATAGATGGTAGGAGTGGAAATTTGTTGATATGAAGATAAATCCGATAATACAATCGGCTTTCTGGACTGGCACCAATTGGGCTAGGGGCTCTGCTTGGAGTTGGCCACTTGGGACTCATGCTGCGCAACCATTTTCTACTCTCAGTAGGGCCAAAATGCCTCCTCCTGCCTGACCCTCCCATAGCTTTTCCAATCTCCTTGCCCCTGGCACCAGCAGAGAGTTCTCTCTTGCCTTGCTGAGGTGTTCTGAACTGACTTCTTCCTATTTATTTATTTATTATCAACTAATGAATATTTTCATTTAATTTACAGCTCTTTTCTATTAAATTGAATTGAATTGAATTCTTATCGTCTCTTTTAATTCTATTTTTGTTGCTCTTTATGACTCTAATTCGATCAGACTATCATAATGAAGGTTTCAAATTCTTGTGTTGGGTAATCTGAATTCATTCATGGGTGAAGTAGCTGCACATGAACTCGCCAGAACAGCGCCTCCCAACGACCCTCTTCAACCTCATCCAGTCACTCCTTCTCCGCCGCCGCGCCGCCGCCTCCGACCCCCGCGTGGCCCACTGTCTCCTCCTCACCTCCGGTCTTTTCAATCCCCTCCATTCCCCCCACCTCCCGCTCATCTCCATTAATTCCCTCCTTCGCTCGCTGTCCCATGGGCCCCACCCCAGTCCTCACCTCTCTCTCCCGTTTCTCAAGCTCATGCTATCCCCTTCCTTCCCTTTCCCCTCCCCTGACCATCTCACATTCCCCTTCATTCTTTCATCATGTGCTCTTCTACCCTCTCTCTGCTCTGGAATGCAAATCCATGGCTTTTTGATAAAAAATGGTTTGTACCCATCTGACCATTTCGTGAAAGCGGGTATGTTGAAGCTCTATTTGCGTGACCCTAGAGTAGCCCAAGATCTGTTTGATGAAATGCCTAAGGTGGATCCAGTACACTATGACATACTAATGAGTTCTTATCTCCAAGCAGGATTGGCACCTAATGCATTAAGTGTGTTTAATAAGATCTTAGTTTCAGATGTAGAGCCTGACTGTTTTGTTCTTACAACTGCACTCACAGCATGTGCACAGGCTGGTGCTCTAGACCAAGGAGTGCAGATTCATCGGTATTTAGAGAGAAGAAACAGAGATTATTTAAAAGATATGTTCATCGGATCATCACTAATTCATATGTATTCTAAGTGTGGGTGTATAGATGAAGCTAAGCAGGTGTTTGTTGAAATGCCTACGAGAAACATCAGAGTGTGGTCAGTCATGATTTCAGCCTTTGCCATGCATGGTTTAGCAGCAGAAGCTGTCGGTTGCTTGACAGAGATGAAAGAGAAAAATGACTTAAACCCAGATAGCGTTATTCTTCTAGGGGTGCTAACTGCATGTGCACATTCAGGTCTAGTCAGGGACGGGCTTAAAATTTTCTCAGAAATGGAAGTGAAATATAAAGTTACACCCCAGCATGAGCACTATAGCTGTGTAGTTGACATGCTTTGCCGAGTCGGGCGGTTACATGAAGCTCTGGGGCTTATCTGTGAAATGCCGATGAAACCCATGGTACCAGTGTGGGGTGCATTCATCACCGGGTGTAGATTGCATAAAAATGTTGAGTTAGCAGAGATAGCTGTGAAGCAGATGCAGGGACTGACAGGTGGGGTCTTTGAGAATGGAGATGACGAGGGAGTTTTTGTTCAACTATACAATATTTATCTTCATGCCGGTCTGAAGGACAACGCAAGAAGGGTTAGGAGGCTTATAGGGACAAAAGGGATAAAGAAGGCACCAGCTGTAAGTGAGATTACAGTAGATGGAGTTACGAGTTCTTTTGTTGCGGGGGATTATTCGCACCAGTCACAGGTTGAGATTTGGGGTATTTTGGATATTTTGGTATATCATATGGGGAAAAAGGAGAAGTGTGTAGAAGACATTCTGTTAGATGCTGATGAATACTTTTGCCTGTGACATGAAAACTGGGTAAAATATGTTTTTTCTTTTGACAAGTGTGATTGCAATTTGATGAAGGAAAACAATTATCAGGAATTACAATATCAGATTTTGATAAGGTACCTGTTTTTACTGATATAACCTATCTAACATCAGGATGATACTGGGTTTATTGCTTCCTAATCCGGCTTCTTTACTTCAGCTTTTTTTATGATGCGTGGCTAATCAACGTGGCACTAAATGTAGGATATATTGGAAAATTGAGCCTTAATTTTGGTTTAATTGTGCAATTGGGGTTGATTAAAGCTCAATGTTGCAGACATGAGGCTTAACTTGTCTAATATTGCAGCAGTTGCACTCTGCAAATTGACAGAAAAAATATTTATCAAAAATTAAATAAATATAAATACTATCAAATAAAATACAACATAAAAAAAAAAAATTTATAGATGATCATATAATAAAGTTATTAAATTTATACATTATATTAAATTATGTATATCCGTACATTTATGAATATAATAAAAAAAAAATTTAAGTCATATGATTAAACTTAACAATAATTAATAGTTAGTTTAATTATAAAATTACTTGATGACTTGACATGCTTTAGAAATTACCCAACTCTGTTGGTCTTATATGTTATATGGTTCGAACTTGAACACAAACTCTATGATGTAATTAATTGCAAAAACTGTAAAAATAAAATAAAAAGGACCAGATGAAAACACTTCTGTTTTGCAATACCAGTATACCGCTTGTTATATAGATATGATGGCACAACTTCCTATCAGATTAATAAAACAATCAAGGCTGTAAATAAGAGAAAGCATCGACTCATGAAAATATAGTAGAGAACTATGCATATACATTTTGTTAAAATTTTAAATTCACAAACAACCATAATTTAAACAGAAAGAACAACTGATCATAAGCTTTCCTAAGTACATGGCAATTGTTTTTTTTTTTTTTTTTTTTTTTTTTTGTGAATCATCAATTCCATGTGTGTTATCTGCGTGATAACATGATAGTATTCTTTTCAAATAAAGTTGTATCACTCTTCCTTTTTTGCTGGATAGACATTTGGAACATCATGAGAGAATAGCAATCATCTGGAGTATTTTATTTGGAGTTTAATCATAGTAGCAATAAGCAAGACTAGCTATTAAATAATTATTGAAGAGTAACAATAAGCAAGACTAGCATTTAATTAATTATTGACCAGGTAACTATATAACATATGTTTTTATTCTTTAAATGGTAATATGGTATAATCTCCATCAATATCTTGTTTGTAATAAACTTGTAGCCCGTAATGTTTCTCTTGATGCATAGCAACTCGCATTGTACATCCACTAAATTAAATAAAAAAACTGACATCTTGCAGCGTTTACAAATGTTAATAGAATTGTAGATATTAAATATTGTTATTTTCTCTTTGATTGTGTACCGGTGAAACAGATGGTAAAGAAGAATTTTTAGACCGTGGCTATATAAAATATGAATTAATTTTATGCTAGCCACATATTAATATTAAATTGCATAATCAAAACTGATTATTGATCTAAATCAATGTCCACCAATATCTCGAAAGCATTCTAGTATGCACTTAACTTAAAAACCCATAACCTTGATTCATGAAATATTTTTTGAATAAAGAAAACATCCATCGTTATCAAATGAAGAAACCTTGCATCTGAGTTCGGCTATGTAGCCTCCTCTTAAATTATAAATTCATGCGAAGTTGCTTTTGTGTGAAAAATGGTATTTAGCGTGGCCGACTTCCTTTTTCATGCAAAGAAGTTCAGTTCATAGAGTTAATATCTGTGGGACATTAAAAAAGGTGTGATATACAATGTTAATTCGATGTGCATGCTCTTTGTTAATGTAAAAAAGATATGGCCGGATTAAGTGCCAACCAACATATGCTTTCATTATATCATACTTTTTTTTTATTAAAATTTAGTTACATGAAGATATGCGTCATCGACAAACTCAGCCAATTATGTATTTTGACATCTGGGGGTGCAAGACAAAATCGCTACTCTTGGTGATGAAATGAAACCCAAGTTTGCACAATATATATTTGATCGTTTAAAAATCTTAAACATGGTTTCGCAACTCTAATTGACACATGAAGAGAATTTACAAAAACTCACTAGATGACCATGGAGCACAGACAGAGGTTGCTTGAGAATTATTATTTCTTCATTTAACTTTTTTTATACTCCGTCAAAGGACACTAGAGCAAATATATCAATTTCAACAAAAGTTATTTTCAACTTCATCTAATTTCATTTATCAAATAGGAGCACTGCTTTACTAACAGACAGAAGCTGGCACAGATCTGAACTCCTTTTAATTTAAATAGGGATAAAAGGGATAAAGAAGGCACCAGCTGTAAGTGAGATTACAATAGATGGAGTTACAAATTGTTTCGTTGCGGGTCAGTCACACCAGTCACGGGTTGAGATTCGGGGTATTTTGATATTTTGGTAGATCATATGGGGAGAAAGGAGAAGTGTGTCGAAGACATTCTGTTAGATGGCGATGAATGCTTTTGCCAGTGAAAGGAAAACTGGACAAAATATGTCTTTCTGTTGAGAAGTGTAATTGCAATTTGATGAACTAAAACAATTATCAGGAATTACAATATCAGATTTTTTATAAGGTACCTTGTTTGTACCGATACAACCTATCTGACATCAGGATGATACCGGGTTTATTGGGTTTATGATGTGTAGCTAATCAACATGGCACTAAATGTAGGTTATATTGGACAATTGAGACTTAATTCTGGTTTACTTGTGCAATTGGGGTTGATTGAAGCTCAATGTTGCAGATATGAGACTTAACTTAGTTTCATAAATATGCAATTATTGTGATACTTTTCTAATATTGCAGCAGTTGCACTCTGTAAATTGACATAAAAATATATATAACAAAATGATTAAATATTAATTCTATCAAATAGAATACAACATAAAAAAAAATATAAATTTATTTTTATAGATGATCATATAATAAAGTAACTAAATTTATACATTAAATTAAATTAGGTATACCCATACATTTATGAATGTTTATTACTAAAACATTAAATAATTTTTAGTCATGTGATTAAACTTAACAGTAACTAATAGTTTTAATAATAAAACTACTTGATGACTTGACATGTTTTAGAAATTATCCAACTCTGTTGGTCTTATGTGGTTCGAACTTGAACACAGACTCTATGATGTAATTAATTGCAAAAATTGTAAAAGAAATAAAATGGACCAGAGAACCGCGGACTTAGTGCAGTGGCACGAGTCCCGTCTCTCTATGGAGAGGTCGCAGGTTTAATTCTCGAGAATAGCATTTAAAAACTACTGAGTGTACTGGGGCCCTTTAATAAAAAAAAAAGGACTAGATGAAAACACTTCTGTTTTGCGATACCAGTATACACGATACCACATTAATATTTCATAGGTGTTACCATGCATATATGTACCGATTGTTATATAAATATGATAGCACAAACTTTTTTTTTTGAAAAAGAAATGTGGTGGTCAAGCCTCCAGATTCCATTGATTGATAAAGACACAAGAAGTGTCACTTTGTTACATGATGGCACAAACTTACTCCATCAGATTAATAAAACAATCAAAGCTGTCAAATAAGAGAAAGCATCGACTCATTAAAATATAGTAGGGAAGTATGCATATACATTTTGTTAAATCTTTAAATTCACAAATAACCATAGTTTCAACAGAAAGAACAACTGATCATAGCTTTTCTAACTACATGGCAATTATTTTTTTGTCAATCATCTGTTCTTTGTGTTTTATGTGCGTGATAACATGATAGAATTCTTTTCAAATGAAGTTGTATCCCTCCAGCTAATTCTATAACGTATATTTTTATTCTCTAAATGATATAATCTCCATCATTGATCTTGTTTGTAATGAACTTGTAACCCGTAAAGCTTCAATTGATGCGTAGAATCTCACATTGCAGCCGTGTGAGATTAAGTAAACAAACTGACATCTTATAGCCTTTGCAAATGTTAATCGAACTGTAGATAATAGTTGTTGTTATTTTCTCTTTGATTGTGTACCGGTCAAACACCCATTTATTTTTGTTCTAAATGAAAAAGAAGTTGCACTTGATCTTGGCTACACTAAGTCTGAAATAATTTTATGCTAGCCACATATTATTATTAAATTACATAATCAAAACTGATTATTGTTCTAAATCAATGTCCACCAATATCTCCCAAACATTATAGTATGTACTTAACTTAAAAATCCATAATCTTGATTCATAAAATAAATTTTGACTAAAGAAAACATCCATTGTTATCAAATGAAGAAACCTTGCAAATTAGTTCGCTTATATTACCTCCTCTTAAATTATAAATTCATGCGAAGTTGCCTTTTTGTGAAAAAAATGGTATTTGGCGTGATCAACTTTCTTTTTCATGCAAAGAAGTTCAGTTTATGGAGTCAATTCGATGTGCATGACCTTTATTAATGTAAAAAAAGATACGGCCGAATTAAGTGCCAACCAACTAGAGCAAGACAATCGCTACTCTTGGTGATAGAATGAAACCCAAGTTGGCACAACGAACTTATATCAGCTCGTTTAAAAATCTTAAACATGGTTTTGCCACTTAATTGACACATAAAGATAATTACTATTTCTTCATTTAATTTTTTTTATACTTTGTCAAAAGACACTAGAGCAATATATCAATTTCATCTAAGTTTCATTTATCAAAATAGAGCAGTGATTAGTAACAGACTGAAACTGGCACAGATCTGAACTCCTTTTTAATAGGATTGTAAATTAGCAACTATTTTAGGGAATCAGAGTAGGTCCGATGCCCATCGGACCTACCTTGGTTCGATGGGTGTGGTGACCATTCGATCTGCATCAAGATTCGTGTGCTCTGTATCAAAATCCGTGCAAGTCTGTATCAATTTCCGTGCGCATGGATCTTGATGCTAATCGTACGGTCCTAGAGCTAATCGAACCTAAATGTAGGTCTGATGCCCATCGGACCTACTCCTATCTCCTATTTTAGACCTTCGTAGTAGTCAAACAAAAAACTAAATTGGCAAAATTTCCACTAATCGAACCAAATTGCATGCAAATAGGGGCTGATGTACCGTGTACGATCTGATTAAAAAAATGCGCCAATATGACTTCAATCTCCCAAAAACTAGTATGCAATTTTCAAATTTTGCTAACTAAATTTCTAAGGTTTTCAGCAATGTGCAGAACAAAATATTGAATAGACAAAAAATAATTTAAAATAGAGTAAATATCATTAAAATTTATATTCTAATTTGCAATAAATGTTTTGATTAAGGATAATTTGACTAAACGTTAAACAAAACTTCTATTGTTCATTTATATTTTGATTAATGATTTCACTCGTCCAAAGAAAAATGCTTCGATTTCACCCAATACAGGGTTCATCTTTCTTTTTCTTTTTCTTTTTTCCTTTTTTTTTGCTCGAAAAAAGACGAACCATGTGCATTTGAAAGGTGAACTATATACAAATTTTAAAGCGTAAAAAACGAACCCTGCACATGACGAAAGATAGACAAAAAATTTAGTTTTCCAGTAGTAGGATTAGAGATAAGAGTGGGAAGATAGATAATCCACACTGTTATATTTTATCAAATTAATTTAGATTTTCAAGAGTGCGCAAACAAAGACTAATGGTGGACTCCAATTGCTGGTTACCCAACTGCTGATCTCAAACTACAAAATTTAATGCAAACAAAAAGTATTTTTTTGCTAGGGACAACAAAAATAAAAGGTTATCCTACTCATGGATTATTTTTCAGCCCATCTCCATATAAAGAGAGATATGCTAATGTGCTTGGACTTGTTAAATATAGCGATGTAGATGCCCCCTGGTCCGAAATTTTTATTAATGCCCTTAAAAAAATAACAAATACGCCCTTTGAATTGAAATAATTTTAAATAACCGCCCCACTGAGAGGCAGTCAACTCTCAATATCAAATCGCCCCTCAGTGGGGTGGTCAGCTCCAGACCAAACTGCTCCCCAGTGAGACGGTTTGGTTTTGCCTATATATTGGAGAATACCCCTTCCGATTTTCACCCAACCCATTTCAATTTTTCATTATCTTTATCTCTTTCTTCATATTTTCGCCCTACACTTTTCATGTAAGTCCCTCAAATTTTTTTATATTATTTTTTAGTCCAAAATTGTTTAGAAATTATTAGGAATTAATATAAATTGTTAGAAATTGTCCAAAATTGTTAGAAATTGTCCAAAATTGTTTCCAATTAATATAAATTGTCCAAAATTGTTTAGAAATTGTTAAAAATTGTTTAGAATTGTTTAGAAATTGTTAGAAATTTTTAGAAATTGTTTAAAATTGTTTAGAAATTGTTAGAAATTGTTTAGAATTAATATAAATTGTCCAAAATTGTTAGAAATTGTTTAGAATTGTTTAGAAAATGTCCAAAAATTATTTAGAAATTGTTAGAAATTGTTTAGAATTAATATAAATTGTCCAAAATCGTTTAGAAATTGTTAGAAATTGTTTAGACATTGTTTATAAGTTGTCCAAAATTGTGTTATTAATTTTTTTTAGTTTAGTTTGCAATAATAATTCTTATTAATTATTGTAAATTGTAAAAATATGTTAAAAATGTAGTAACTTGATATTTTCAAATGTAGTATGGCCAGACCTAGACGGGGACGATCATGAGATACGATGGAGACCGGAGAGAGTTCACATGCTCCCGTTGCAGAGACTCCTCATATTGTTGACACATTTAGTCATCTTCTGGTGGGTCCCACATATTAAGCACCATGTCTCATCGCATCAATAGAGGTACGCTAGCTTTTTTACGTAATTTAAACAGTAGTATTTAATATTACATATAAACAGTCGCACACATTGAAATCATTGTTAAATGCAAGACGAGATGATATTGATGGTGAGACATCGCATCTCTGAGATTCCATACGTTCCTCATCCATTGATGGAGCGGTGCATCATGAACCTCGGCTTGTATCAGGTAGCCATCATGCCTCAGAGCAAGATCGATCAAGCTTGTATATGCGATCTAGTGGAGAGATGGCGCCCGGAGACCCATTCATTTCATCTCCCGGTTGGGGAGATGACACTCACCCTTGCTGATGTGAGCGCTTTATGGGATTTACGGATCGATGGCGACCCCATATGTGGTGCTCGGACCATCCAGACCTGACGAAGATGATACCGGAGCTATTGGGGGCGCCTCAGTAGGCTCTGGAAAAGAAGAAAAAGAAAGGGGAGGATGAGTTATGGTATTCGGGGTACTGTATTAGCAGGGCCGGTCCTGAAGATTTTGGAGTCCGGGGCGGGAGGAAAATTTGGACCCTTTATGTACAATTTTTTTATCAAAATAATATGCGGAGAACCCCTATTGTATTTATCTTTAGAAAAATTAATATTAGAATCTCTAATAGGACCATTCTCAACAAGCAAATATCTCAGTTTTGAATCTAAACCATCCCACACTCTAGGATCATATATATTTATAGATAACGAATAATCTAAGCACTCAAACACATGATTAATTTATTCATTATTTTCACTAGTTTCATTTTCAAGAACATTTGTTATTTCTTCATTTATCTCATTTTCATTTTCAGACATATTTGTTGTTTCTTGATTTACCTTATTTTAGTTTTCATATATATTTCTTGTTTCTTCGTGCACCTCACTTTCAATTTGGTTTTTCAAAAACTCATTTTGTGGTTTAAGTTTCTTCCAAAGCTTTTGAATATAACATTTTTGAGGTTTTAGTTTTTCTTCTCCATCTCTTTTTCTGTTTCTTTTTTTCGCTACCTGATATATATTTTCTAAAAAACATTATTTAAATTAAAAATAAAACAAAGTAATAGAAGGATAGAACCTAGATAATGAGGCAGACGTAGCGCTAAGACGTCGGCAGTCCAATTCAGAGGCTGCATCGATGCGTTGCTGCGTCGATGCGTCGCTCTCACCCTAACCAAACGCCGCTTCCGGCTCCTCCTCGCACTTGCTGTCGCAAAACGAGATTGTGACTCGTGAGAAGAGCTAGGTTTCTTAATTTCTTTCTTCCCTCATTTGTTGATTTATAGAGAAGAAACGACGGTCGGCGGAATTAGGTTTATTTTTTTTTTTCTTACTTCGTTTGTCATTTCACAGAAAAGAAACGGAGTTTTATTTTTGGCTCTATTAAATTGTTGACTTTTGTTTGTCGTTTTTAACATATACTTTTTTTTTGGAGGCCCTGTTGGATTTTGGGGCCCGGGGCCATCGCCCTGGCTACCCTGGGTCAGGGCTAGGGCTGTGTATTAGTCTATAATTGCTCCGCATTTACTTCTCCCATCGTCCGATATCCGCCGATACCACTGACGAAGAGGCGGTGAAGAGGTAAACATAAACATTTACAAATTAAAATATGTTTTGAACTCAACAATAATAGCAATTATTTATGTTGACTATATTATATTGGAGGGATATTAGGGCGTTTGTGATGGACATATGTGGTAGCGTCATGTACGCGAATTCCAGCGGTGATGCAGTCCCGATTATGTTCCTCTCTCTGCTGAAGGACATTGAGAGGCCATCGAGGTGGAATTAGGGTGGAGTTGTGATCGCCCACCTATACATAGGCTTGTGTCATGCTTGTCTGAAAAGTCTCTACTAATATTGTTATTTTTATATTACAAATATTAGGGTTGAGTAAGTACCAAAATTGCACCTACTGTAAAAATTCATATGAAGAACAAGCAGATTGTCAGGCCACTTCTTCTACTCCAGCAGTGGTCGTGGTCACATCTACCGGTATGTCGGCCTGGTACTCTAGCAGTTAGGGTATCAGTTGCCGCCCAGGCAGCACCGTCCACCGACTAGGTTGGATCTCTCTAGTCGTGCCGCCCTCGTCGTTAGGTTTTTTTATGTTATGTTCTAGTTTTAGTTAAACTGAATTTGTAGTATTTTATTTTTGGATTGTTATATTTCATTTTTTAATTGTTAGATTTTATGTTGTAGACTTAACATTTTGTTATTTTTGTTTTGTTATTTATCTAGTCGAACAAAACCAAGTTTATAGCATTACAACAAAATTATAATAAAAATATTACAACAAATATAATTATAAAACATTACACAACAAATTTACAACAAAAATTTATAAAACAACATAATATATATAGAGGAGGGATCCACTTAGTAACATTTGTAAGTTACAACATCTTACAACAATTCGTTTTTGTATTTTTGAAAGTCCAAACAGTCAGATCCAAACCGTTTAACATGATATCTATATAAAAATATGCTTGGAGATAAAATTTTATATTTTTTTGAATTTTTTTTACTATTTATTAAGTATTTTACAAAACTGTTGTTTTTAGATAATTCTAGACCACTGAAAAGCACTTCCAGGCTAGAGTTGCGTAGTGGTCGAATCCTCATCCTCCATGATGTCCTATTGGACCATGATGCTCAACGAAATGTTTTGTAATACTTAATAAATAGTAAAAAAATTCAAAAAAATATAAAATTTTATCTCCAAGCACATTTTAATGTAGATATCATGTTGAATGGTTTGGATTGACTGTTTGGACTTTTAAAATTACAAAATTGTATTGTTGTAAGATATTATAACTTAAAAATATTGTAAGTAAATCCCTCCTCATGTATATAATACATCTTATAACAAAAAATTTAACATAAATATAATAATACAAGTTTATTTAAAAGAAAAATTATTATATACCAAACTGCTCCACTAAGGGACGGCCTGGTCTAGAGCTGACCACCCCACTGAGAGGCGGTTTGATATTGAGAGTTGACCGCTCCTCAGTAGAACGGTCAAGTCATTTTTAAAATTATTTTAGACCAGAGCATATTTGCTATTTATTTTTATTTTTTTTTCGGGGGGGGCGCATTTAAACAAAAAAAAACGGCCGCCTGGATGCCTTTCACATGAGGTTGCATCACAGAAAAATATATCAATGTAATGTTGCCCGCAACAGGCACAAACATGGTAAGGAAAAGGGTGATGCCACTAACATTTGCTGTTTTGATAAAAAAAAAAAAAAAATTGTAACAAAACAACCAAAATTAAGCTAAGAGAAAAATACAAAAAGAACATCGGTCTATAAACGACTTAAAACTACAACAAAATTTCTCCCACCTATGGTGGGAATCAAACCCTATTTGCACAACAAACTTATACCCCACCCCCCACCCCTCAATTTTCTTTTTATGAGGTGCTGTTTCAGAGAATCCTGACATGGTCATCAGCATGAATCAACAATAATATTTCAGGTTCCATATACATGTTTATGGACCGGCGCATCAAAAGTCTTAACTACATCCATCCATTTTTTATCAAGTATAAACAGAGAGCCTTCCGATAGGTGGTTGACAAACAGAACTGGATGCTCAAATGCATAAAAATCAAAGTTCTTGCATTGTCTCGAGCCTTCATCTATGTTAATATTCTTACGCCGGCGTTTTCGCTCTAAATTTAGCTTTGCAGGTTTATTGGTTCCAAATTTGTCTAGTGATATCTCCAAGTTAGTTATCTTATCTTTATCCTGGACGACCGCATCGATCGGCATGCTAAAGTCAATATAGCACATTGCCCTGAAAAAACTTGATATAGTTACTATCAAAGCCGACAAGAACGTTTCAAAATTTCTTACTCATTCTAACTTCCAAATTTAGGTCATTTTGGATTTTGGGATCGACTTAGCTTTTCTTAATTAATCCTGCTGATTGAGGGTAATTGAGGCCTAATTCACAGTTCAGAGTTGCTTACTAAAATTAAGTCCCTTCTTTTTTGCTTCACTAGTCCAGTGTTCTATAGAATATTTGGTTGTATTGACTGAGGCCTGATTTCACGAATAGATTCAATAAGGCTTAATTAATGTTTGGGAAATAAGAGTTCCATAGGTCAATGCCCAAAATTGTAAACAAATTATAGAGCCTCAAGCAACTCACCTAATGATCACTAGAGATTTGATAAAGTGTACAATACCTTGAGCTGTAGACGATGACCGAAGAATGTGCATGAGAGAAGCGAGGAGGGAAGGCAAGGCCAATGACCTCACCCGGAAATTCCCGGAATCTCCTGGGGAGGTGATGTGTATGACGCCTTGACCACTCCCCAAGCTGCTTTGCTTCCACATCAAGTACATACACTTCATTCCCTGATGTCGTCACAACCAGTACATTGCTAGGTCCAGGTACGAACCCCCCTGCTGTTATTGATGCTTCATTCATCCTGTGCATGTACCAGTGTTGCCTGCACAGAAGAAATTACAGATTGCATGGTTCAATACATGTCCATGACCTGATCATTGTTTTCTAACTGTAGGTGTAAAAGGATGCAAAATTAACAGTTTTTAGCAGTTTTATTGAACTTAATTGCGCAGGATTAATTTTCTGTGCTCTTTACTTTAATGTCTCAAGGGAAAGTAAATCTTCAAATGGGTTTCATAGGAAGTGAGATAATTTCTCATAATTAACTATGTTGTTGGGGGTGCAATTATTATCGGTGTCACAGAGGCCCTTGCAAAAACAGGTGTTATTATAGCAAGCTTGGAACTCTTCAAAATATTTAATATAGATTTTTAAATTTAACTTGTATAACTGACCTCTGTGTTTCTAGGTTAAATACATAAATATCCCCAAAACAATTAGCCGCTGCGAGCCACTGTCCATCATTACTTGTGAACATTTTAGTCACGGGTGATTCACTAACCGTAGAATACATATCATCAGCCTTTCTTTGAAGATTGAAGGTGCCAATAATTTCTGATTTTCTAATATCCACTACCTGTTTAGAGCCAACAAAAGGTGAAGGCACTTAATAATCTTCATAAAAGCCCAATTGAAATTTTAAAGAGCTATCAAAAAGAAATGTGCAATGAATATTTGTTTTTCTAGCACAAATTTAGAGGTGCCCTCTCAAAATTGAGAAAAATCTCACATATCCCCAGAGACCTCCTAACACAACATGTTATTCACATGATATTGTGCAAAACAAACTTAACAATTATTAAATTTTACCTGGACGGATTGCTTCCCAGGTAATCAATTTGGAACTTTTTTCAATTGAGTTTTGAATTTGAAATATTAATGTATTAGATAGGTCGTGGCAAATTGTGGCACCTGAACTTGCTAATCACATATAATTTGGGGAACACTACGATATGTTTGAGGTTCATGCAGTTCTACATATCTTCCTATCACGACAAACACAGGCATACTTACATATATCTTCCGGTCACGGCCGCTTATGATCAAACTCGAAGAATCCACACTAAAAATCATGCAATACGCACTCGGCAATCCTTTCGGCAGCTTTAACTTCTTCAACAACCACACTCCCTTGTTATTATGGCCATCTTCACTTTGGCATCTCAACTCAAACAAACACGGCCTGACATTGTGGGAGTACGCAACATGGGTCCCATCTGCAGAGATTGCACTGCAAACTATTCTCCTTAACCCCTCACTTTTCAATTGAAGATGGGTTGGTTGATTTCGGGTGCGCTTCACATTTCCGGCTACATTTTCCAGTACCTTTATATCTAGCCTGTTATATTGTTGGATGAGCATGATTTGGCCATCTCCGTCAGAAGTACTCCTTTGTTTTGTGAGATTCACCAAGGGACGTTGCGGGGCAGGGCAGATGTCGTGAGGAGCAAAATTAGTAAACTCCATTGCAGAGTACGCGAATAATTTGGCATCATCTCCCGAGGAAATTAGCATTGGAACACCTAAGTGAGCCCACTTATGATAACTGTATTCTATTGGTTTATCCTTCTTCCTGACCTTGGTGGCTTTTCCTTCGTCAGTCGATGCATCTAAAATATAAAATTACGGAGTTCTGTTATCTCTAATCAAGGTCTTGTAGAATACACGGAATATAAAACAATTACTAACCTTCTCGACAGATTGGTACGGCCACGGTGAGGGCCCTTATGTCATGAGTGTGAGCTCTGACGTACCCAACATAGACCCACTTGCTGGTTTCTGCTTGAGCCGATTCTTCCTTTGATAGTTTGTACAAAATGACCTGAATAAATCTCTAGTTAAACATGAACTTTACACTGTAGACAGCACATACAGCAATAATCAGAAACAAAAAATAAAAGAGATTGTGAGCTATAGACAAACCTGCCCATCGGAACCAGCAGAGAAGACTCTTCTGTGATTCGGAGCTGTTGCTAGAGCTAGCACGTCACCTTTGTGATGCCTTTGACTTTCCAAAAGTGTCCCATGACGGCTATCCCAAAACTGGATGCTTCCTGTACTATCTCCACTTACAAGGGTCCCACACCTAAGAATCCAAACGAAGACTCAGAGAGAGAAAATATGATACCAAATATTACCTTTTCAGTCATGTGGGGTTTACACTTTATACCACTAGGTGTCACAAAACTGGGCCTTAAACAAGGGTTAGCGTAAATTTAATTGACTGAGAATTTGTAAATTGGACAGTAGATATAAAATCAAGGCATATTAAGTATTCATTGACCATTGGACTGAAAAGACATAATACAGTCATACAGGCAAGATATAGACATGTAATATGCAAGCTGAGAATTCATGTTACCGAAACCAAATTTCATTATTCTTTTCGAAGGGAGGGGGGTTGTGGATACCTCAAAGATATCAAAGACCAGATGCAGAGGTCAGGTCCACTACCAACCCCTCCAAGCCCGGCCGTTATTCGGTACTTCTCATGGAAACTTCTGACATCCCAGCACCTTATCAAGCTGATACAACAGTAAAATGGAAAAAATAATGTCACCATACAATTATGGAATATTTAAAAGAAAATAAATAATCAAGCAAATTTCGAAAGCCAAATTTTGTAACTGTACGTACCCATCACTGCTTCCTGAAAATATGAATTTTGCATCATGGCTCCATGTAACACTCAGCATCTTGCCTGTAGATATACACAAGAATTGTTTTTCATTACCCACAACTTCGCTACATATGAGATTAAAAAAAAAAAAAAAACTGTCTATATACGCATAACTAAGAACTCTTCTTTCAATCTAACCAAATAAATCAACTCATGCAAAGTTTTCTTCTGGTTTCCTTCTTTAAACAATTGCAATAAATATCAAATCAAATGGACAATATAAGTATAAATTTCCATACCACTAACTCTAGGAAACGATCGCAAATAATTCAAAGCATCTGCATCAGGGACATTATACAAACGAATTGATCCATCCTCACATGCCATGGCCAGGCGCTGGTAGGTGGCCCCAACATATGTCGAGCTTGTCTCGTCATCAGAACCATCATCGACATCTCCAATTGTACTTGATTCTGACTCGCTATCCACATCAGCTTTTGTGCTGACATGGCCATTGGCAAACGGTCCCGTGTTACTTTTTACATTGTCATTGGGTTCTAAAGCCATCTGCCAGATTGACACTGCCACGGAGTCTAAAATTTTCTGCATTGTCCAAAAGAGATAAATTAGGAAAACAACAGATTAAAATTAAAAAAAATTAAGACATTACAATCACTAAAAGTCTAAAACCAAGCCAACCAAAGCTCCCACGTCTACTAAACAAGAATTGAAGGATTAGATTTAGTATTTAAAGGCTAATCATTCCAGTTGCAACAATTCCATCCTTAAAAACTTACCTGTGCTAAACAATATATGAAGGTTATAGTCGACGACACTTCCGCATGCAATATTCACGAAAAAACGCATATACATAGTAGGATTCTATTGACTAGAAGTTTTCTATTTGCTTATTGTCATTATTTTTTATCATCCTTCTAGAAGTTTTGTTAATCTACTATTCAACCATAGTAAAACAAAAACAAGTCTCACCACAAGTCATGGTACTTTATTCATTGATTGCAATTGCTGCGGACGTTGAATAAAACATACACCTATTAATTTACAAAACTAATTCTCGTTCAAATTGCACTAGGCCACCTAAATTCTACCATAACCGTTACAAACAAACGAAAGTTAGCTAGAAAATTGCCAAACAGAAAAGCAATTTTTCACTTTTCAGAAACACAAAAAATAATTCTATTATTAACAAATAGATTCCCACCTTTTGCTTTAAGGAGGAAATATCCCACTCTAAAACAGAACCATCTAAGCTTGACGACAGCAACCGACCAAACCTTTCCTTTTTGGAGGTAGGCCGGCACCACACAAGAGACGACACTCTGGATCCTGGATCTCCTGGTATTGTCTACAATTTTAAAAAATCAAATATCAAAATGAATAAACAAATGTATAATATTACAATGTCACTAAATCTTTCCACAACACTGGAATTTCACCTAAATTCTCATCGGAATGATATGTCCCTGCTTTGTATTTCTTTGTCAAAGGAAATATAAACAGAAATCTTCAGAAATCAAACCGAATGAACGCTTGATAAGCTTACAACATCAGAACTATATTACAAAGCAAGGTAAAAGGCCCATCTGAGTTTCATAAAATTTCTAATATGCCACTTGGCCAATTTTCTCATGGAGACCAAAATGACACAGCATAGATTAAGCAGAGAAACCCAAGAAAGTGAGTTTCTTTTAAATTTACCAGCTGACAATGCCATCCAACAGAGCCAGGAGCAACAAGCCATATCTCGAGGGTGCCATCCTCTCTGACAGCGGCGACCTGGGACCCATCAAAGCTCGTTGCGAGCGCCAACACGGCTGATGGCTTCCAATCGACGGAACTACACCTACGCATTTGTAGCTTCTCCATCGCGGAGATGATGATGGACTGTATCACTCAGCACACCTCGGGTCTGAAACCCTAGAAAGACCTAGTTCTGAGTCGATCGCGAGGCAGGTCTCTGGGATTGGTACTAGGGTTTTTGCTGGAGACGGGCGCGAAAGAGTGGAGGCGGCGAGAGAAGAACGCTTAGTAGGGGTCGATTTGGGCCGGATTTGGGTTGGGCTATTATGGGCCTTTACTAATAGAGATAATTTTCTAAACAAATCCTCTTGCTTATAGTTTTGGTTCTTCTTCCAAATTTCTACGACTTTGGGGCAAATTTTTGCATCTGGCCATGATTGTCTGCACTGTCTTCTTTGTATCCTAACATGTAGCCTAAGACTGGCTGTATGAGTTTTATTTTTTTTAGATAAAGATGAGAATCGAGCAACTCAATTTTAAACATTTAAATATATTTTCATCTGAAATTTCAAACATGCGACCTACTAAAAGCATTATCTTAGACCGTAAGCGTTTTTATATTGATGTGACCGTGAACAATTATATTAAGTATTAACAACGAGATTAATTCTTAAAAATTACATCCAAACGAAGTTAAAGTATACCGGTACCTTTAACTCAGCTTCCCACAATCGACATTTTTATTGTAACTACCACTCCAGTAAATATGCGGCCTTTAATTGCAAAAGGATGGTTCGTCCCGTCCATGCCTACTTTTACACATTTTCCGAAAATCAATGCCATGCATTTAAATTTTATTTTTAATATTCTATTAATAAAAAATCGGCGTCAATTAGACAAGGCATTAAATTCAGGTTAAATTGATATTTTACCTTTATTCGTAACAAAATAGCTCTTAAACCTTCAAAATTAACTAAATTTATCCGCAGTGCATGTTTAATTGTGGAGTAAACTCTTTACTCCACCTTTAAGATGTCATGCATAGAGTAAATTCAAAGAAGTAAAATAAAATAACATCTGAATTAATTCAAAATAAATTACTCCACATCTTTAATCTAAATTAACTTACTTCACAGCTAGTAATATTCATCTTTCAATTTTCTCTCTCTTCGCATTTACTCTACAACTACTCCAAACATAATCAACTTAATCCAACTTGGATCCAACTTGGAGTAAGCAATTTAATCCTTCCTAACTTTACTCCACAACCATACTAAAACTTTTATCAACAAATCAACATTAATCCTTTTGGTCATGTTTGGTTGTGGAGTAAAGTTAATGAGGATTAAATGACTTACTCCATCTTACTCCACATATTTTACATCTTGTTTGGTAGTATAACTCGTGGCTTAAATTAATCCACCTAGAGGAGTAAAGTGTTGGAAACTGAGCCTCTTCCTATGATAGTGGGCCCTACAGGTGGAGAAAGTGTGGAGTAAGTTAATCCACCTGAAGTGGTGGAGTAACTTACTCCGGATTAACTCACCTCTTACTCCACCTTACTCATCTTCTTTTACTTCCCGTTTGGCTACCTAAGTGTGGAGTAAGGGGTTTACTCCACCTCTTACTCCACAACCAAACATGGCCTTTGAGAAGGACTAGTAAAGAAACTAATTTGGTTATTCTCAAGTACTAATAGGAGCCATCAAACTTAAATTAAACACTTCAAAAAAGTAAATAAACAATAACCTGTCACCTGTTCTCTACATTCTGACTCCAGACTGCAAGTCTGTAAACACTGTCGTGTACAATTAGAGGAATACTTCCCATCCAAATGACAATCACCACAAGTAATAAATATACAGTTATACACCAATGCCCTACAACTATCCTCATCTCAATAATATACTTGAAAATGTGATTTCCAACTTCCAATCATTCTATAGTATAAAAACATTTTATTTCTACCTACATGTGAAACAATCCCAAAAATCAAGAGAACAGCAATGCCTTTACAGAAAAAAAAATAATGATACCAAAAAATGAACTGCATTGTCAGTTACCATCCCTAGTAAGTTGGATAAGCTTCAGAACATTTTCATACACCACAAATGTGATAGAGGCAGCTGGTATATTCTTCAACAAATTTGATGTTATTCCCTTGTAGAAACCACGAAACCCTTCAAACCTTTAGACAGAAAGTTACAGAAAATCAGAAAATAGTTCCTTGATTTTGAAAATTTTATTTAAGAATGGCAAAATTTGTATGCAACTAGTGATCATCCCACGTATGTCAAGTACCCATGTCAGGTTTTGATGTTTAATTGGAGGTTTGTTGTTTTCATTTTTTTCATTTAAGATCACCCAGCATAGTTTCATCTGCAACTTAACTGATCTGTAAATTAACCCAACTACCTAGTTGTTTCCTTCACAACATGCCAACTATGCAAATATTTCGGAACTCCATCTGTGCTAGGTCTTTGCTGAAATAATTTAAAAACAAAGATAAAAAATCAGACTCAGACCCGCGGGGGGGGGGGATTTATAATTGGAGAACCAAACAAAGAAACTTAGAATATAAGATACCTGCAAACGGGTCCTGATCACCTGAAATAAGAGGGGGGGGAAATATAACAATAAGAAACATTAGGCTTTCTTTACAACTCATTTTAAAAAAAAAAAAAAAAAAATGGCCCATTAGGCTTTCTTTACATATGATAATTTTCTCAACCATAAAGCCCAAATGTGCATTTGCAAAGAAACTTCAAGGTCGTTATTGGGATTTCCATCAAGTTAGTTAATTTGCAAGCTTACCTGATATGGATAGGTGAATAACATGGCAGCAACTTTAGAAGCAGCACCAAGCGTGGCATAATCAAAAGAACTCTTTTGAGAAAGAAAGCACACATATATCAACCAATAAGTTTTGGGGGTACGGAATAATGTAAGAAAGGACCTTAATTAATCATACAATACACAAAAGGATCATAAATTTATCTTACCAGTAGCTCCTCACCACCCAAGCTATTTGACTTTATTTCTCGCCTTTTAACATATATTACGGCTTTCTTTAGCTCCTCGTACACTGTGAACTGGATTGCCCCATGTGACACCTATTGATAAAAGTTTTGAGATTATTTATGGCGCTCATACCAGTGCAGCCAATTTATACCAGGGTAATGCGTCCATCTCGGCTTAACATTTGTAATGATAAATCCTGCTGTCAATTTCAATACGACAGGACCCAGGTTTAACTTGAGTTTGAAAAAAAAAATTCTCATGCCCAATTACGTACCAGAAAAATGCTGGGTCCCAGGCCTCGGTACAGTGAAAGCCATCCCTCTTCTTTCAGAATGGTTCTCATAGCATCTGACCTTATCATTTTCATTGCAAAAGAAGAGAGATAAATTAAATAAACAGGTTCACAGGTAATAAGAATAAACACATGGAGGCACTTATTAGAAAACAAAAGGCATAACTATACGGTTCTATTAGAAATATCGTCTTTGTATAATGGCAAATGGTTTGTATCCAACATACCCTGTCTATGATTAAGTGATGCATTTCAAGCAACCAACCTAAGAGATACTTTCTACAATCTTTCTACAATCATAAATAATAATAAGGCAAAAAATAAAAAATAAGGTGTACCGTAAAATCCAGAATATGGCCTGGAGTGGTTTGCTGGCACCTGAAGTTGTAGTCTTGTCTTTACCAGCCAAATTGGATTGGTACACAAGGACACCTGATAAAGCAATGTTGCAAGAAAATAAAAGGTCTAAATTCAAATACAAAAGGGACAAAGAAAATAATAATTACTAAATGCAAGTAAAATGAAACATGCATGTATAGGCACACCTTTCAAAAGTGGAAGCTTTTCCCATAGCCCTGCCCTAGCTCTATAGAACTTGTGAAAATCACAATGCATTTACTGTTTCATTTATTCATTTCCAAGGGAAAGGATCTTTGTTGTCTCTTACTTATACAGAGGAAGAAAAGAATTTTGTTGTTTTGGGGTGGGGGGCATATTATATATTTTTGTTTAGAGTTAAAATTCAAATACACTAAAAAAACTATAGGTATTGAAATTAATTAAGAGGAAATTGAAATACCGAATAACATAAATACTGAGCTCAACCATTTTTATTTAATATTATACAACAGTAAATAGTAGTGTGGTGCATAAATTTTACTAACTTGCAAAAGTAAAGTATACTAACCAAAGCACCGGCTTCTGCAGCTGAAACAAGGTGGTATGCAGGACTCAATTGATCATCTCTCCTGCTACTGTACCTCTGCTTTGCTCTATTATAACTGCGTAATGTGGGAAAAATTAAAAAATGCAAGGAAACATAATATTAATTTAAGTACAAATAAGGGGAGGATATATTAAAATGATAACCAACAAATTATTTATTAAAATAGAAAAATTAAAATGTTAGATATGTTCTTGATAGTTTAGATAGGATGTCCATGCTCAATTCGATGATCTTTGGTTCACTGATCAAGTGCCGATAAAACTTAACCGTTGATGTTTCTAAATGCATGATGGATGACCAATTGGTTTTCAAATTGCAACAAATTTTACACACAGCCCATCAAAAGTTATAGGGAATATACATACAATTTTGATGAGTGTTTTTTTGCTTGTCATGGTCGTCATATAAATTTTCTTTTGATATAACATATTCAATTAAACAAGAACAGTGTGCATTGGCTCCAGGTAAGTATCTCAATTTTCTTATCGATCGCTTGTGTTTTTTATTAAACTGAGATTTTAGCTCGGACCATGACTTCTTTTGGCAAGTACCCCCTATTAATTAATGAAAAATGGGAAAAAAGGAACAAAATTGACATGAATGTAACATATTTATATGTTTATATGTAGTTAAATGCTGAAATATCCACATATAATAAAATTATATCTTACAAGAAGAAATAAAGCCCCCATGAAACAGTGGATCCAAATACCGCTGGATAGAACCCAGCATAGAGACCTCTTACACCCTATAAGCAAAAAATAAAAAACGAAAAAAAACTAATGAAATTAAACTAAAATGAAATGATAAAAAAAAAAAAAAAGGAACTTTGGATAGTACAAAGTAAAAACCTCGTATCTGGCAATGGAGAAGATTGCATGAGCTGTGTTGTTATACTGTGGCACACTCGACCCTCTCCCATCGCTCACTACACAAATATATCCATCGATTAAATTCAGAAAACTCGCCAAATTATAATCACACGGAGATAGAGAGAGGAGAGAGACCTTGAAAGCGGGTACGGATTACATCAAGAGGATGGAGAGAGGCGACGGTGGTGAATCCGGCGATTGCTCCGGCCGCTGCGTTCTCCCACCGCCACCTCTTTTCCTCCGCCAACACCATTGCTTTCTTTTTCTTCTGTTCTCCTGTTCCTCTTTTTGATGGTTCAATTTTTGAAAGAAATCTTCGCTTGATCCAGAGTACAGGTCAGTGAGGTTGGACTATTGACTTTAAACTCTGATTCTGCTAAACGGGTTTTTAATTAACCTTCTTATATACGGGCTCTAATGGGCCAAATCCTAAATTGATCATCTACTAAATTTGGGCCGGGTACAATTTTCTGAAATAACATTTTCGTCCTTTCTTGAAGTAAGGTTAAAAAACCTTATTATTATTTTGTGTCTCAATCAATAATCATGTCTTACATTTTTATCTTTGTTTTAAAGTTTAAACAATCAATTTAAACTACTCAACGTAATATTTATATTTTCTAAGATTAACTTTTCACAATTATGATTTGCGAATTCCGGAAGAAATCCAATGGATGTTATTTTAATATTTTTTAAATTAATAAACAGCTTTTAGCATTGTCAGTATGTCTGCAGCATCCTTATATTATGATTTGCGAATTCCGGAAGGAATCCAATGGATGGTATTTTTTATTGAAATTCGTACTTCATCAAAATATTTTAGAGTGATGCATGATGCTGAGTTCTTTATTAATTTATTATACACTAAATTGCTTAGATATGTCTTTTTTGGAATGTTATGTAAGTGTCATCCATTTATTTCATGTTTAAAGTGTGAACATAAACAAATGGAATCAATATCTTGGAAAAAACCAAATAAAATTAGGACCCAGTGAGTAATGATGGATCAAGTTGGTGCCAATTGCCACCAGAACTTGTGTTGTGCATGCACCCGAAATTAAATAAATTTACATCATGTCATCTTTGTTAAATAATAATGTCAATTAAAGGTCCATTTGCCAACCGACAGGCCAAATTAGTTGAACAAAAAATAGAAAAATCTCTGCTTTAGAAAAATAACGTGCTATGTTATTCTTTAATAGAAGGTAAATGTGAACACAAAGCAAATGCTCATTTGAGAAGAAACGAATCAGACGTTTGCTTGGGCTTCTAGACTACCATCAAAAGCATCGAATCACCAACCATTAGAATTATCAACGTTTGATTATTCTTACTTTTTGTACATAAAAAAATAATAAAAACAAACTAATTTCTAACATAAATGGTGGTTGGTTATTGAATGTTTTTACACAATATGAAATAAATTTCACACTTGTAAAGATATTTCAGTAGAAAAATAAAAAAAGCTGGTACCGGCAAACCGTAGACAAAAAAATTGATATGAACGAGATAACTTTTTTAAATTATAAAGTTCCATTGTTATAAAAGTACTAGTAACTTGTTTTACTACGTTGTAACTGGAAAATATTATAAGAGAACAAACAAATATTCTCATATAAAATAACATATTTTCATAAATAAAAAAATAGATCAATAAAAAAATAGACTAACATATTTTTTTCATTCAAATGTAGAGCCAATATTTAATGTCATACCTATGAGTTTTCTTTTACTAGTACATACCATTTTTTTGTTATATTGCTTGACTGAGAAACAAGAGGAAGAAAAATCATCAAAATAATTTGTATTATTTGTTGTTGTCATATTATAGCTATTGTTATTGTCATAAAGGGTATCTAAAATAGAGAATAGAATTATATTTACTTAAATGAGATCATTAAATTACAAATAGCATTTCTCAAACGATATAAAAAAAAATGAAGACATAACCAATCAATTATCAATCAATCTAAAAATTCTTTAAAAAATGAAAAGAAATCATGATCAATCAGAAAATCGAGTATCTAACATCTACATTCCTGGTATTATTAGAGTTTCTAATTTGATGTGGCAGTTTCTAATCTAGTTTCAGGGATGTGAGAGAGTTTCTTATTTAGAAATTATGCTGCAAAGTTTCTAATTAAAAAACTGTTTATAAACTCCATGCTAACCAAATGATTGGCTCATATTATTTCTCCTTTCTAATTTGTTGTTGACGTGGCTTAATAGAAACTCTAAAATTAATTTCAGAGATGTGAGAGTTAGAAATTTTAGAGACCTTAATTTCTAAAAGATAGTTAACAGTTATTTAGAAACTTATTTGAGTTGTTGGGATGTAGATGCTCTAACAATCAAATAAGGGGATTGAGGATTTTTTTTGAAAAAAAATGGAAAAAGAGGAGGAGGCATAGATTATGTGAGAAAGAGAGTGCTAGACAGGCGTCGATGAGTACGTGTCTAAATAAATTTAGACTTCTACACGTAAACAAAAATAAAAAAATAAAGACTATTTGATCAAAAAACTAGTATTCAATTTGAATTTTTTTTCTCTTTAAATCACAGTTATTGGCGAATCATAACATCTACATATTTTGTATAAGAGAAGAGATATAGAAGACAATTGTTGTCCAATAGAGTTCATTTTACATACTTGGACATAACCCATTCACCACCATATAGTGACATTTTTAATATGATATATATACGATAAGAGCTAGCCAGGTATCTGAAATTGATTTAATAGTGCATCTCAATAATATATTAGCTCCATGGATATATTTTTTTTTGTAGGCTCCATTCGGGACTAGATAATTTATAGATAATGATGATAACTTTCCTCACTAAGAATAATAATGATAATTTTATCTCAAACGTATAAAAAGTGCACATATATAGAAACAAATATTTTATGTTTACTTTCCAAAATTTTATTAATACTAAAAAAAATAGCAAATCTATTCTCTACATTCAATTTTTTTTTAAAATAACATAACCGCCTCACGTTGGGACGGTTTGGTTATTTAAAAAAAAAAATGCGGAGGGTAGATCTGATATTTTTTTTTGGAGGGTATTAATAAAAATTTCGGGTTTACTTTCCTTTCCCTTTTTTCACTTCTCCCAATTAGCACGTAAAATTAAAATTAAAAAAACAAAGAGAGAGAGAAATGTGTACCTGACTATTTTAGGGACCTTCTTAGTTAATTAAAACTTCCAATTTCTTTTAGGCTCCTCAAAAAGTCACTAAACAGTTACATCCAACCGTTCGGCGGGGCCACTTTTGATATTTTGATATAGTCAAAAACGGCCCCTTCCCTTGCTGCCTAGTCCGACCTTGTACTGAAGGAAAGCTCAGAGAAACATAGTACCTAAATCCTTCCTCTGTGACAAATTAATCCGCTGAATACCGTGTAACAAGTCATTATTTATTCACTTGTCAGTTTTCAATGCCTTTCCTTAATTGCTGATCCAGTGAAGTGATGACTCTAGGCACGGTTTACTTCAGTTAGGAAAACAATAGAGAATCATTAGTCAGAGTGAACAAAGGAAAGTTTCAACTAAGGAATGTGAATATGATATATAGACCCCTATATATTCACCTCCTTCCTAATTTCTCTCATACGAAACCGACATAGCGACCAAGGGAGAAATTAGAAATAGAGAGACTCATTAAAAACAACCCCGTCGTCTCTCTCTCTCTCTCTCGCTCTCTTCTCCAAGCACACTCAGCCAGGTGCCTTTGAAGAGAAGGGAAGTTAGATTTAAGAGATGGCAAGCAAGTACACGGAATTGCTAGACATGGGGGCGAGAATTGTGGCGAGGTTCCATTCGCACTGCCCGCAAACCGCACGCTTGTACTACAAGCCTCCTCAGACTCCGATCGACAGCGACGACAACAAATTTGATAGCAGAGGGGTGGTTGCAAGCATCTTTTCTCCGACTGGATTCGCTAATTATGATTCTTGTAATGGTGCGATGAAGAAGGGGGCTGTTGGTTTTGATACAACGCAAGTTCTTCTTTACTCAACTCTGTAACAATGATTCATCATGTGAAAAAAGAAAAAGAACATTGCTTAGTATACTTGGATTAATTGCTTTCTTTTGATTTTTTGATATAGAGAAGTTTTTATTTTTCCTCCTAATTCTAATTGGTTGGCATATTGCGGTGCTGCCGCCTGTATTGTTTTATATTGCTGATTTGGAATTTCATTTCAATATATATTGGATGATTTTGTAAAAGAAAACATAAACAAGAAAAAAAACAAACTCTATTGCATGCGGATCTAAATTAAAAAATTCATTTAATAAATTTTTTAAATCAAATTTATAATTAATGTGAATTTAGTACAAATTTTAATCCTATGCACAATACGGAATTTTTTAAAAAAGATTATAATATTTTTTAAAAAATAAAGATACACGTTTTTGCTTTTATATAGGATGTCAATGTATATTAATAATCCGATAATGAATTCGCATAAAGTAAGTTCACATGTTGATTTCAAAATCCGACAATTTATTGAATTTCTTATGGATTTGCAAAATGATCTACCTTAATTATTGGATTCATATATAATCATGTATGTTTGTATTTTATTATTTTAGACAATTAGTAATAACAACCGATACGATTCAAATTGAATTTTCAAATACCCCTCAAAAACTTCAAAATTCCGTATTCCTCTAAACTTCAAAATTACATAACTCTCCCTCTAAATTTTGAAATTACGTATTCCCCTTCTAAACTTTCAAAACTCACCAATTTATCCATTTTATTGTCTTCTATATTAAAACTCATTTAAATTTATAAAATACCCATTTTACCCTTTATTAAAAGCATAAGAAAAATTCATAGCTTGTTTAAGAAAAATTCAATCTTATATTTAATCGGTTTTTTAGGGAAAAATGAGTATATTATAAAGGGTAAATGGTATAATGGGTATCCGGTTTTTGAGGGCAAAATGGGTATTTTATAAAGGGTAAAGGGTGTAATGGGTATCTTATAAGACCGACATTTTTCGTAAACAACCTATAATTTTTTATGTTTTTAATAAAGGATAAAATGAGTATTTTGTAAATTTAAAATGAGTTTTAATATAAAAGACAATAAAATGAGTAAATTTGTGAGTTTTGGAAGTTTAGAGAGGAGAATACGTAATTTTGAGGTTTTTGAGGGGTATACGTGAAATTCCCCCTAAATTTGCATTTAAATCTTCATATTCTT
This sequence comes from Carex kokanica, assembly GCA_025461125.1. Classification (NCBI taxonomy): domain Eukaryota; kingdom Viridiplantae; phylum Streptophyta; class Magnoliopsida; order Poales; family Cyperaceae; genus Carex; species Carex kokanica. The sequence goes on along the minus strand of JAJGRX010001056.1, from coordinate 75,838 downwards.
AATTAATACGATCCTACTTTTATAGCACGCAATGCCAGCTGAATAAAATTGAGCTAAGCTCGATTTGAGAAAACTAATGCCAACTAAATCTAATTTGTGATTTTTTTTCCTATTAAAGTTGAGTGAGATCGAAGAAAATCAGGCCAAATGTGCTTGTCTGAGTTGTCTTAATTTAGTCAAGATATTACCATGGCTCCTTCAAGAAAAACAAAGAAAAAGGAAAAGGAAAAGTAGTTTAGGAATAAATCAACGCGATCTCGAGTTTTTAATTTTCTTTCCTAAAGTCTATCATGGTTTGCTGTGGTCAAACAGAACCTACTTTCATTAAAACACGATACATGGTACCCATTAATTAGCCAATGACTTTAAAGACATGGTCAATACAGAGATGATTAATATATATATATATATATATATATATATAAAGAGGAGGGTTCAAATGCCTCAATTTTTTGTGCTTATACCGTACTTTCATTTTTAAAAACTTTAATAACTCAAAATTTAAAACTTAAAAGTCAAAATAAAACCATTGGATATGATTTACATCATTTTATCTATGCACGTATAAAAAATTATTACATTTCAATTTTGTTTTGGTTGTCATCAAGAGCTTGTAAAAAACTGCTAATATGAATAATTTCTAGATGTTGATTTTTCAACTTATTAATTTACATAAAAACAAAATTAAAATGTTATAATTTTTTATGAACACATAGAAAAAATAACATAGATCACATCTAACGGACTTATTTTAATTTTTAAATTTTAAATTTTGAATTATTAAAATTTTAAAAAATAAAGATATAGAAAAGACACAAAAAATAAGGCATCTGAACCCTCCCTCGTATATAAAAGAGTACAACCACTGTAAACATCTTTTAAAAGTGCCCGAATATTCATCCGTTGTGGGGGCTGACCATATTGTTTTTTTTTATATATATATTTTTGGGATAGCTGCCTAGGACCGGATGCTAAATATTTTCTTTTTTTAATCTATACTTTATAAAACTAAGAATCAAGTCATTTTCTCTTTAGTCTTTATCTGCAGCAATTGTAGAAATACTGAAATAGTGAAATAGTTTGAGCGGATGTAGTGATTATAGCTGCCTAGGACCAGATGCTAATAAATCATATTTTATATAAATTTATTTAAAAAAATTTACTATTTTTTTAAATAGATAGAAAATGACTTGATCTAGATTGTAGAAATCATATTGAAATGACTATTTTTTTTTAAAAAATTACTATTTTTTCATATGAAAATCATATTGAACGGCTACAATTTGAACTTTGAAAACAAAATTACTAATTCATAATACGAACTAATCTGTTCTATACACAAGGGTAGTTCCACATTGAGTCAAGGGCAAATTGCCTCCTGGATTTTGAATTTTCATAGAGATTTTTAGGTTCGAGCCAACTTTGCCGGCTTCACTGGAATTTTATTTGCCCACCTCTAGAATTCTAATTTATAATTTGATTTAAATTTAGAGTTAAAATTAGATAAATTTCTTAAATTATGATTGGATTATAAGTTAAAGAATTGAAAATTAAAAGTCAGGGAATTGGAAATCATAAGTTAAAACATTGTTTATAATAGTATCTGATTGGCTAATGAGTTTGAATCCGATTCACTATTTTTTACCCTTACTTACAAAAATTCTGAATCCGTCCATATCTATACACTAGTATCGTGTTCGTGCGTTGCAACGGAATATATGATAAGATAACAAAAATAAATTCTCATACAAAATGACAAATTTTCATAAAAAAACTAAATTAGAAATATATTCTAGATTTATCACAGTAATATGTATAGAAATAAGGAAGTAGATAAATAAAAGGAAGTGAACAAAAAATTGATTTGCATTGTGATCGGCCGTATAGAAAATTTCAATTGGAGAGGGAGAAATAAGGAAACAAATAAATAAGAAAACGGAGAATTATATCACTAAATTTTAGAGCATGTTTAATTTTAATTGTAACGCATCGTGTGGCAGTATGTGTGGCAAGTATGTTTGTAGCTAAATTTAAACTTCTATACATAAAACATAAGGATTTAATCAAAAGAAGATAGATTATGCGATTGGAGAGCTGAGATTAAATCCAAAAATTAATCTTACAATCGTAGCCGTTGACGGATCGGACACCCAACGTGCTTAATAATGGAATAGAGAAATGGAGATATTACGTAGCCTCACTCGCATACAATAAAATAGTAATAATTGTTATTTCGCACGCCTTTAATCCTTCATTCGACATATTTACTAAAATAGCGAATTAGCTCATTCTAAAACTATTCCGGGCCATCTGATTAAATGTCTAATTTATATCTGGCAAAAAAATTCGGTGAAAATTACACGTTGTTCGAGTGTTTCACTAATTCTACAATTGTCAACGAGTCTCGATTGAAGAAGCGAAGAAGAATTAGGAATTGAGCTAAATGAGGTGCATGGTGATGGCTAAATGCGCTTAAATTGAAGAAGTGTGAAATAGGAGTGTTCTTCATTAAATTACGATATAATACATATTACTTAGTTCAGTTTAAATCGGTTAGATTGAATTTTGATAAAAAAATTTAAATCTATCTTAAAAGAAATTAAAAAATAACAAAAAATATTATTTTATGATTAATTTTATTATTTCCGTTAAATCGAACAAATCAAAATTTAGTTCGGTTTTAATTGAATTAATAAGTTATTTAGGTCAGTTCAGTTGTATTTTTAAAAAAACGAACCAAACTGATGAACACATACCATAGTGTAAAAAATGTAAGGATCTTAAAAAAAGGTCTTGTCATGCATGGCTCAAGTTGCAATTTCATACCTCTTAAAAAATAATTTCTCAATTTTTTGTTTACTATTGCGTAGAAAACCTTGTTTAGAATTCAATAATTAATTAGAAAAATACCATGTTTGAAAATTACTATGCTGACAAAATTTTAAAAGTTCAACTAATTGAGAATACTTTTTCTCGCACGAGATAAATACTCGTTCCATTTTTAAGCACGCACGGATTTCTCAATTTGAAAAAAAAATACGAAGGACCAACAACAACAACAATAATAATATTAAACATATTTATCACATATCAAATCAGGATATTGACAATTTCCGCCACGACTATGGAATTTCAAATTTTGTATACCTTTGATTATGGAATTTTAACTTCTTTTTGACTTTTTCCTTCATAAAAAAATGACCATTCCGAGTCACATATAAAATTGAAACAGTTACGACCTTTTGTAGTTCTAGTACGTACGTAAACTAAAAACAATTGGACTTGGACATTTTACATCAGAGCTATTAATGAACCGAGTTCGAGCGAGTTGGGGTATGTTCGTGTTCAGTTTATTAAGTTAATGAGTAAGTCAACTCTAGTTGAGAAGACAATATTGAGTTGATAACGTCTGTACTCGTGCTCAATTAGTTAACAACTCGAGTTAACTTGTGACTCGTTAAGACTTAAGACCAATTGATGTTTGAATTTTAAACAATTTGAATTTCTTAATGCTGAAAGTTCTAAATAATACATAATAGAAAACTAATTTAACCAAAAACAAAAATACATAATAGGAAAGGAATTGTGATTTAGGTTTGGATCCACTAGGTTAGGGTCTACTGGTGTTCGCTGAGATGCTGGGTCCTTTTGCAATTTTAATTTGGGTTTGGTTCTGGTTGGAATTGGATGTGACATGAGTTCATATAACTCGGTTGATAGTGAACGAGTTAGAATCTGCTCATACTCGGTTTATTAAGTTAACGAACGAGTTGATAATAAATGAGTTATTAGCAAATTAATGCTCATAGCCATGCCAATAACTACATATTTTTTAAAGAAAAATAAAATACAATAGCAGATTAGTAGTTATATAAAGCAACCAAATTTATTCTCTAGCGCTTGATTATATATAACTTGGCTTATGTAGAGTTAAAGTGCATCTTTAGTTTTATGTTCCCATACTTTATATTTTTTTTAATCTATTTTTAAAGTCTGAACAATCGATCCGAACCGTTCAACATAATCGTCATATTAAAATGTGCTAGAAAACCAAATTTTATATTTATTTTTTGGAATTATTTTACTATTTTTTTAAATAGGTACAAAATCACTGTGTTTTCTGAAGGTTATGGATCATCCAAAACAGTGATTTTGTACTTGTCCAAAAAATAGTAACATATTTTAAAAATATATATAAAATTTAATCTCTAAGCACATTTTAATATGAAAATCATATTGATCGGTTCAGATCGACTGTTTGGACTTTGAAAACATAAATAAAAACGTGAAATATGATTAAAACACAAAACTAACAATTTATTTTAACCCTGCTCATGTACATGAAATCCTTTCCTGCAAACGTAATATTTCTTATTATACACGTTAGGTTTAAATAATTTACAATGTCGGCAAACTCGCATGAAGAAAAATATGCTTATAATTTCTCTTAAACCAATAGCGACCAATCATGTAACATGACATGACACCGAAATCGACGAATAATTCTTATTAAACTTCTGCTATGATGCCAACGAACGATTAATTTAAATTAAATTGCTGCTAGTACATTGTTACCAACACTAGCTAAATGTTTAATCTACTTCTGGTACTTATTTTTCTTATTTTTCTCGAAGTGATTGATTCCGAGTAGACAAAAAAATTTACATAAACTTCTAACCCACTAGAATTAATTATAAAAATATGTGTAACAGTCGTTGGAGATTCGTTTTTCTCTGAATCTTATTTATCAAAGGTTGCTCGATTGCAATAGTGTTAATTCTTTTTATGTTAAGTGTGTATCGTGTACATATTTTAAGTAATCACGGGGTGCGTGCAGCAAAAATTTGTTACTTGCAGTTGCAGATAACGTGGTTTTATGCTTTGTAGTTTATACCATATGCAATCCACGTGGCACATAGTTATTGGTGGGTACACTGAACAAACCTCCAACGAGTCTTGGAGAAAAGGAGGAGCCTCTTTTTCTGAATCCAACGATTCAAAATTTTCATTTGCGTATCTCGATAAAGAAACATTTTTATGCACAAATCTCAACGAATTTTGAATCGTTCGATTCAAAAAAGGAGGGTCCTCCTTTTCTCTCAGAAAAGCTGCAGAGTCCGATTCACCTCCAACGAGTAGATGCACGGAAATAAATATTCCAAAAGAATAACAGGAGCCTCTTGTTCAGATTCTAACTGATGATTTTTGTTAAGATTCGTGCACGAAAAATTTACTTCGTTAAAATTTGCATATTGTAAAATTTGAAGATCCCAAATAAGTTCATGTTATTCCCAAATAATAACAGCAGATTTATTTCTGTAGATGCACTACTTAATTGTACTTAATTGTAAAGAGTCTTCTAAAATAAATAGATAAATTTGACTCTCGTGATAATTATTAAATTCATTAATTAATTTCACTATACGAAAATGGAAAAATTTCTTGGAAAATAGTAAATCACAGGTCAAATGAAAATTTGAATCGTAACAGCATCGGAGTCGGCCAGGAATGGGATACTGATTAGGGTACAAAAAAAATTAGATCAATCATAAATTTATAATTATATATTTTTTATTTTTTAAGAAAAATCATAGCAAGAAAAAATATGTAAATTTTGTTTTCCTTGAACCGAGAAGACCAAGTGCATGTGACAGTGTCCTCGTTTGCTACTATGTGATCATCTTTTATCCTGCTAGGCCAACAATTCATGTCATTCGTATGAAAACTAACATTTTATAGACCAAGTAGGTTTGATAGGCTTTAAGACCGTTTAATATGTTTTAAGATTCAAACACCTCACTTTAATATTCAAATACATCCGTTTTAATATCCGTGTGTACATATCTTAAAATTGATCAGATAGTCTTGAAATCTATGAAATTCAAAAATAGATTCAATGTCCATTGAAATTACTATGCTCTAAACATTTTAAGATAAACACAAGCACGCAGATAAGTACAAATTGCTTTTATATTTGTAGTGTAGCTACTACAAATTAAGAGGAATTAAAATTGTTTTGATAAATGTTATATTGATTGTCATGTTTATCACAAAAAGAAAAATTTGTCAAAAAAGAATTTATTTTTCATAAATCTCTTAAGGTAAGATTTTTGGATTAATTTGAGACTAGCAACTAAATTCAGTTCTATAAAATCACCCATAGTCTTCTTATACGCCAAATAAATCCAATTCTATAAATGACTCGTAACTCGTTGACTATTTGTAATTTTTTGGAATCAAATTTGCTTGCTTGATAATTTTTTGGGATAAAAAAAATGATGCCTTTTCGCGGCTTCAGCTGCGCGCGCATCTCATACTTTCATCAATTTAAATAAGAGTGAGGCTATGGTACTATGCCTAGCACGGTTGGGTCCGTGCTACGGCTTCAAATTTGAGTTTTCAAAATTCTAACGGTCCATCCAAACCGTTCAACATGATTATAAAATGAATATGTACTTGAAAATCAAATTTTACATTTTTAAAAAAAAATTATTATTTTTTTAGATAGGTAGAAAATCACTTGATCTGAAAATTCTGGACCATCCAAAAACAGTGATTTTCTACCTATCTAAAAAGATAGTAAAAAAATTTGAAAAAATATAAAATTTGATTTGCAAGTACATATTCATTTTATAATCATGTTGAACAGTTTGGATGGACCGTTAGGATTTTGAAAACTCAAATTTGAAGCCGTAGCACGGACCCATCCGTGCTATGCATAGTACCGTAGCCTCACTCATACATAATTTTGCCCCTTGATGAACACGAGGGAACAACGTCCCAACAAAGTCAACTAGTTAAATAACACACACACACACACACACTCCATGACGCATGCGTAAATTCTTTCATAATATATCTGTTAAACCTTTCTGTTAAGAACGATTTATTGGAGTAGAGGGAGTATTCTAAAACATTATGTCTCTGTGATGAGTTTGTAACTCCAATTTTTCAGTGATAATGGAAAGCCTACGGGCGTGAAAGATTGAAAAGGAAAAAGAAAAAATGAAAAAAGAACGATTTATTACCCCAATTTTCCTTTCTCATTTCATAACTCCGCTGCATCTGGTATTAAATATTTAAACTCTCCATGCCACAATATATGCAGTAATATAAATTCAAATGTTGTAAAATAAGTAATGCCGTCTGATTTCTTACAATATTTTCTTATTAAAACACTTAAATGTTTTATTTCCTCGTAAAGTTTCTACATATCCAGTTTCCTCATCCAAGTTTGGAAATCACTTATTTCCCCATAAAAACAAACAATCTTTCCCATTTTTCTTTTCTTTAATCTAATTTTTATTTTTATTTTTATTTTAAGATGAAAAAACTAATTTATCCTTCTCTAAAATAATATAATTAATACATAAGCATCTAATGGATTGTTAAATTAAATAGTAATTAAGGATTGCATAAAAGTAGTTTATTTAGCTACAATCCAGTGTGCAAGTCCAGCATCTAATGCCTAAGTTATAAAAGTTGTTTATTTAGTTTATAAGGAGAGCTGCACTGAAATAACATTTTGGTGTAGTAATTTGTGGCAACTGTTGGTTTTCATCAATATTTTAAAATACATAATTCAAATAACAAATTAAATATTCTATTCAAGCAACGAACTGTTAATTTTGTTCTTCCCCACGAGAAATACGTTTTATGTAAAATATTTAAATATTTTGAGTTCATCTAGTCACTTGGTCTTTTTTTTTAAAGAACAATTATGATGAAAGTAACAAGTACGAGATATAGGAATGATTATTTTATAAATTCTGATGAAAGTTTAAGTTCGAGAAGGTGAACTAGTCCTTTTGTTTTAAAATAAAATATTAATAATAAGCTCAAATAAAAGTTTAAATTAGATTAAAAAAACAGATTATTTGTTTTTATTAGAGAAACAAGCAATTTTCATATTTTGATGAAAAAACTAATTATTAAAATATTTTAATAAATACGAGGTCAATTATTCCTAAAAATAATGATACATTCATCCAAACCTAGGGGTGTAAACGGATCCGGATTATCCGCTCCGAATCCGCTTACTATCCATATCCGGATTAAACATAACAGATAGTTCGTGGATACGGATATTGATAATTTATTATATAGGGATAAAATATGCAAATACAGATACAAATATTTTCACAAATCCGTAAACGGAGCGGATATCCGGATGTATCCGGAACCCATTATTTGAGCTCCGCCATTATCGGATAGTTATGTCACAAAATTCACGTCCTATCTAAATTTCTGATCTCATATTATGCTAAATTTTATACACGTTTTATCATAGTTAAATTATGAAGAACATATCGAAAATTCAAAATTTTATTTTGACAACTATGTTTTCATAGTTGTCAAATTTTAGTCATTACAAAGATGAGTTTTCATATTTAAATTTTGTTATGTGTATTTCTATCTTAAAGTTCATATGACTCAATTATCCAATAATTATCCGCTCCGTATCTGAATCTGTATTCGTATATGTTTAAGACATATTTGATTTTCAATTTTGATATCCGTTCACTAACCATATCTGTATTCGTATCCGCTCATTAAAAGACGAATACAGATCTGATATCAGCATTATCCGTTCTGAATCCGCTCCGTTTACACGAGCCAAAATCGTTCTACTTCGGTATGGATTCATCTCAGTTAGTTGCACGCATTGGTTGGTATTACTTCCAGATCTGCGTTTTAAGGCCATTCGTGCATAACCGACCAACTTCCCAAGGGAACCTGAGATGCCCGCAGGGGAAGGCCGAATAGATCGATTTCTCCCAACGGGCTTCGGCTAGAATCATATTGGATCGGTTCTATCATCATGCCATATCGGAACATTTTACAGAATACTGATGTATAGATCTAGGCCCATACATATGGGTACGTCACTATACAACCCAGAGCAATTGTCTCTAACGGGCCTATTTGCTAATAACGGTAATCATAGCAATCGCGGGCTTCAAAGTGCAAACTAAAACCCTTCTCTCTCTCTGCCTCTCCTCTCCAGTGGAGACATCATGAGGCGCTTTCTCGCCGTACTCCGCCTCCTCCGCCAAAACCCTAGCCGCCACCGCGCAGCCACCTACTCAACCGCTACTACACCTTCCCCCCGTGTCTCTGCCATAGTCGAGGAGATCTCCTCTCTTACCCTCCTCGAAGCCTCCTCTCTCTCCTCCGCTCTCCAGTCCCGCCTCGAAGTAGACCAGCTCCCCATTTTCGCGCTCCTCTCTCCCGGAGCAACACCATCTTTCGCCGGCGCCTCTGCCGGTGCCGCCTCTGCAGCGCCCGAGGAGAAGAAGGAAGAGAAAACCTCGTTTGATCTCAAACTTGAATCTTTTGAAGCACCGAATAAGATTAAAGTGATCAAGGAGGTGCGGGGTTTCACTGATCTAGGGCTGAAGGAGGCCAAGGAGCTGGTTGAAAAGGCGCCAATGGTTATAAAGAAAGGGGTGACGAAGGAGGAGGCAGAGAAGATCGTGGCGAAGATGAAGGAGATCGGGGCCAAGGTCGTGCTAGAGTGAGATCAATCAATCAGCTTCAGGTTTTTTCTTATTAGAGATTGTTTTTTTCTTCTCTTCTGGGATTTAGTACAACTTTCTGCTGCTTTTATTAAATTGTACCGAGGAGTGGTATAAGCTCATCTCTCAATGCAGTTTCTCTTTGTACAACATTCTGAGTAATAATTTTGTAGTATAGAAGGATTGAATATCCGATTTAGGTGCCTTTTTGGTTCTTTCTGTTCCAGTTTATCTCATTGAATTAAATTCGATTGTTTTTTCATTTTTATCCTTTGCTCCTTTAAGCACCACGAAGAAAGGTTATCAGTATGCTTTAAACCATATAATGCTTATGCTATATACATTTTTAGATTACATCCAAGACAATTTTATTGCTGTCTTAACTAATATGAAAAGCAAAATAGAATGGACATACATCATCAATTCATCATAAACGTTACTAAGAACTATTTTGTATTCATGCAACTCCAATTGAATAAACTTGACAATAAAAAACCAATGCAATATTAACTTGCAACGCATCAAAATACCGTTATTCTTTCTATTGGTGTTGTACATTGAGTATTCCTATTTGGCTAATTGAACTTAAGATGATTACTATGCATTTCATTCTGAAACAAAATAGTGAAATATACAATCTCAACTCTTTTGGTTAGCACTTTGAGAGCTCTTGGGTATTCTTGGTGGAATGTATAAGGGGAAGTTGTGTGTCTGTTTTTTTTAATTGAAACCTGTAGGCTGAATATCATTACTTTACGAAACGGTACATAAAATAGTCTTCAGTACATACGAATTAGGAACTACCTAATTTATGCTAAAGTTTTCCCTAAAACAAAAGATACATTTGTGTCATAGCATTGAATTGCCAGTTACTTAAAATAGTCTTCAGTACATCAGGATCCAAGTAGCTTTGGTGGCAGCCCATTAAAGGTTTCCCCAGTTCTTCTCACCCATTTTGCTAATGTGTGAGGTTGGTTGAGCGCCATCCTGGTAATATTTCATATTAGGGTTTTGTCTCCCATGCTGGCGAGCTGTCTTACACACGGCCACTGCTTGAGTCACTTTACATGAAGGCAGGTCATCAATGCATTTGTTGTTTACTGTAGTAACCAGCACCCTGCAGTCTGAGTATACGGTTTATGTCTTGCTGGTCTTGGTTGAGTGCTGCAATGTGTTCAAGAGCTCTTAGAAGTGCTAGCGCCTTAGCTTCCAATGGATCCTGAGCCACAATGTACAACTTTTCTTCTTTTCTTGCAGGACTATTTTGTATATTTTCCGATTGTATGGTTGCAAGGTAATTTTTTTTTAATGATTAGAAATTGATGTCTCAACTTAAGATTTTTTATTGTCAGTTGTGACCAGGTACTGGAGTAATTCTCAATGATGTCTATATGTTATCAAAAGAGACCTATATGTTCCAGCTTTTGGTTAAGTAACCTGTGTGTATTCATTGAATTGAATATGGATTCAACTTTACATGTCATAGCAATGATGTGAAGTGACAGTATGAACAGTAGATGTATATGTTTTTGAATTCGCATCCTCTGAGATATATCATATTTTGCATGACTTTTTGGAAAATCTCAACCGTTCAAAGACGTTCTGCATGAATCTCAAAGCTCAAATTATACTGGCCCCCCTGCGCTATCCCCGAATAGGCACCGGACACGTCGGTCACGCAAAATATGAGATATCTCAGAAGATACACACTCTTTTGAGGCATGGTTCTCTCTTTGGGAGTATTGAGTTATTTGGTCAAATTCATACTGTTGCAATTTGTCTATTAATAGGAGTCTCATGGATTGGGTACCTCATATGGATCTAAATCCACTAGCAACTTAAATTGTTTAATCCATTGTCCATTAGTTACTTTAACAAATCCTCAGATTGTTCTTGTGGGATTGCAACGAATTAAGGTACAAAATATGATAACTGTATCTATTTTTACTAGTCATAACAAACTTTTCTAAGGAGTTGATAGAAATGCTACCCTTCAGGCTCCTTCCTCGTAACAATCTTTTCTCTCATCATTCCTTTTTTCTTTTTCTTTTTTTTCCGGGCAAGTCTGGTAACTCATATCCAAATTGTATAGCTTTTATCACTGTCGTGTAGGTACAAACCCTGGTGCAACGTGCAACTAAGACATACTGGACTTGCATTCAAGTTTCAATCACTGTAATATTCATTGCTTTCACTCAATTCATAGCTGAGTGATAGTAACACTACCATTCAGATCGGATTCCCCGAAGCAAATGGTAGCAATACTACCGTTCTTACTGTCTATTGTAAAAAGGCCATCCCTTACTAGTTCACCAATCTTGACTATTGGACTTAACCAAATAGGGAAATGAACAACAAATTCGTGTGTGTTTCTATCTTTGACTCCTTGCCTACTTGGTATTTTCTAGCATCTATAGATTCTTTTAGCCATTTATAATGTTGATCATAAAAATATTTGCCGGCCTAAATTGCCTACTTCTCGTCAAACAATAGGTTTTGTATTTCAAAATAGCAGGATAATGGAAGAGAAATTGTGCAGAGAGATGTACACATACAGTGCAAAGAAGAAAAGAAAAGGAAGGAATTGCATGATCAGTATTTGTCTAATTGATCACAATGATAGTTTCATTATTTTCAATGGCATTGTATTTTGAAGATGAGGAGGGTTCAAATGCACCAAAATTTCTGGCTCCAAAAGCGGTCCAAATCCTGAACCGCATATCTCATTTTAGGTGAACGCCTCAGATTTTTTCTGTCTCCGACTCTTCATTTCCAAAAGCACATGCTCAAGTTTCCTTTTCTCTCCAGTGGATAAAATAGGTAGGAAATCAGATTCTATTGTCCTCTCCATTTCTAAGAGATCGCTTATGATCTCCTCTCTTGGACAAAGTTGCCATGGTTCTTTCTCCTTCCCCTCTTTCTCCAGTGAACGAAATTGCCACTGCAGTTGCTCCCTCCGCCATGCCCACCACCCAACTAGCCATGCTTCCAAGCTCCGTCGAGCCCTCATCGTGTCCATCTTCATTCTCTGGCGTAATTTACTTTCTTTAAGTTCCAATTAAATTTCTTCAAAATGTAAGATAAATGAAATTCAAATATCAATCAAGATGCTTAATCTTCTTTTTTTTTTTTATTAAAATGCCAAGATGCTTAATCTTATCAACAAATGGAATTCCCTCAGAGAGCACTTGAAAATTTTCTTTCAATCTACTTTATGTGTGCAATGTGCACAAAATTTTGAAATGGGATTCCCTCTGAGAACCTAGGCACCACCAACAAATGAAATTTCATCTTTTTTTGCTAATCGAGAAATAGTCAAATCAATTTGGGGTTCAACCAAAAACCAGATTGTGTTGAGGAAAACAAAGAAGGGAAGAAAAGTGCAACAATAACCGTTGATTGTGTTGAGAATATGGTTGAACATCCCTCAATTGCTAATCCTTGCATTGCAAAAACAAAGGGCCGTAAAAAGGAAGATGTTAGTGTGTCGAAGAATGGGCGCTTCAGAAGTGGTTTGGAAGTCCGTATGGAAAACTCAAAAAAGTCGAAACGACAATGCAAAAATTGTGGTCAATACGGCCACTACTCCTCAACTTGTGAGCGAAGAAAACAAGCAGGTATTATGGAGGATGCACATACCCAAGACTAGAGAATGTGTGGTCAATTTTGAACATGTATGACTTGTGGTTATTTTGGAACTTTTATTTGATATTTCTAAACTTGTATGAGTTGTAATATGCTTTCAGTTTTATTCAAACTTTCCTAAGTATAATCTGCGTGTTGTTCTCAATTTTCAGTTTTATATTGGACATGTATGCTTTCAGTTTTATTCAAAAAGTATGTTCTCATTTTCAATTCATTTCTGTAAATTTTTTATCGGATGGATTCATATGTAAAACTTGCGTGGTTATTACAAACTTGCTAAATAACTAGTAATTAAGGTTTGCTTTGGATAATTAATTGAAATTTAGGGATTATTGGTTTTATACTGAGTTTATAGGCTGGAGTTCTGATATATATACTGGCACCTGTGTATGTGCATTGATAGAGAATGAGATTCCCATAGTCTGATTCATTCCCATAATACCACAAGCAATTATAATGACCATAACAGTTTTGTCCCTATGTTTTCATCATTTCCAAAATCTTTATTCAATCATCATGCTTACAATTTAAAACAAAATTTACAATTAAAAAAATAACTAAAAACAAAATTTACAATTAAAAAAAAATACAAACTGCTTGTATGTCCTATACTTGCCGGTGCTTTGATGCCCTCTATTCAACTAAATAAAAAATACAAACCCTGAGTTTACATAAAAAAAAATTGAAAAACAGTTAACTTTATTCAACTCATCTATCCATCTCTGAGCCTTCTATGTTTTGTTTCTTCATCACCTATGTTTTTCAATGTGAGCCTGAACTTCTGCATCCAATCTAATAGGAGCTCCAGTTCCTCTCTCCCTCGATTCAAACAAATTACAATGACACTAGTACGATGACAATTGTTGCTATAGCTTCTAGTTGAATTCTGAAAGTAGTGGTATGATTACCTAAAATTAAATAGTTAATGAAGAATGACAGTAATTCCATACAATTGTATGACAGTAATTATGCAAAATTCAACTCAAATTTCATAAGTATGATATAAAATAAGATAAAGCCTATTGCACAGAATAGTACTTAACATTTATTTTTTCTTTTATTTTTGCAAATTCTGAGAATAGATTCTAATATCTTACTTCAGAAAGCTGGGGATTGAAAATTTTGTATACTGCACGTATCTCCAATTTACCAGTGATCCTTGGTGATCTTTAAAGTGCAGCAATTCAAACAATGAAATTATCTAAATTTTTTTATTAAAACCCAAATTAATTAGTAGTAATAACACACCTCCAGTGTTTCCTCAACAGGAGATCCCCACTCCTTGTAATTTCTCAATCGTCTTCCCCACCTCCTTCCCTCCCCACCTTAATTAAGAAAAAAAAAAAAACCAAACATCTTTCAACAAAAATTAAGCAATGCATAGAAGTAACTAGTAATACAATTAACCAACCAACTAAAGGTCAAATTTGAAAGAACGGCTTTAAATCTCTTAAATGCCAATTGTGTACTTACCTTTGAATAATTCCTTTACAATGTAAAAGACGGCAGCAACTTCAATTGGGTTCCTCAAGCTCCTCCCATACTAATTAATTGTGTACACAGTTAATTTTCAGTTTGAATATAAAAAAAATAATAGAACTAGGCTAATAAGGTGTTTGATGATTAGTTACATCAATTATATCAAGAATGAAAGGAAACGCATCTAGATGATAGTTACATCAATTCTATCAATTCTATAAGCCAAAAAAAGTTTGCATTTAGAAAAATATATCTTACCTCAAAATCGATGGAGTGTGACCAGGCCGCCGGAGAGACGGAGAGAGGAGAGGGGCACACAGGTCTATTTCGCTCTTAGAGGCCAAGCGAAGAGAACGAGGAGGGGGGCACAGAGGCTCCAAATTGAGCGCTGGATCGCTGCAGAAACGAAGAGAGGAGAGGGGCACGGAGGCTCCAAAATAAGCGCTGGATCCACAGAGGCGAGAGAGAGAGAGCTTGAGAAAAAACAGGGGTGAAAGCTCGACGTCGGGGTTGAGACAAGTGGGGTCGTGGGGAGAGTGCGAAACGGAGAGAGAGAGGGGTTTATGAGTTTTTTCGTTCACTGGAGAGCATTGAGCTTGTGCTTTTGGAAATGAAGAGTCGGATACAGAGAAAAATCTGAGGCATTCACTAAAATGAGATATGCGGTTCAGGATTTGGACTGCTTTTGGAGCCAGAAATTTTGGTGCATTTGAACCCTCCTCTTTGAGAGGAAGATACAAAATTATATTACATCATAGAAAACTTCTCATCTATCAGTTTATCAACTAGCTATAATTTCTACAAAAAATAAAACATAAAAAGAATAGATTAAATACAAGCATGTCATATAAAGAAAGAAGATGAGTAAAGCAACAGCTCGGCACAAATGGTCGGTCCAATTGAAAATTGATCAAAAGCGAAAGAAGATTTTGAATTTTGCTTTCTCGCAAAAATCCAAATAGATAAAAGAGAAGGCCAGATCCTCGAAGGATCAAGTTCTGGCATTGGAAGGTGTTTTTTGTTCTACACAAATATATGATCTTCTATTATCCATTTTTTGTTCTTTTTTTAATGAAATAATAGAACTTATTTTCAAACTAAGGCAACAGCAAAAAAATTGTAGAGACCTGGACACCTGGTGGCCGTATTCTGTTTTCTTTTCTTGTTTTTTTTTTTTTTCTGAAAAATAACGGAGCTGTGGAAAGGTTATCTTAAAATCTAGTTTCTTTTTTATACAGTGCAAAAAAAGGTAAGAGTAATCATACTCCATTTAGGACTGCTGTTATGGTCCTCATAATTAAGTTTCAGTTCCAATTCTGGATAAAGACTGTGCAGAGTAGGTCCGATGTCCATCGGATCTACTTCAGGTTTGATAGGTTCCGAACCGTTCTATCATTTTTAAGATCCATGCACTCTATTTTAATATCTGTGTGCATTTGCGTCAATTTTGTGTGCACGAATCTTAAAGAGGATCGGACGGTTCTGGAGCCATCAGACCTACTCCGTTCTCGTGGATAAAATATAGATCATTGAGAAGTCTAGGCCTAGCTTGAGGGAGAGCTGGCAGATGTTTTTTTTTTTTTTTTCTGGTTTTTCATTTTTCTGTTTTTATTCTAGCAGATGTGATTATGTTTTAGTTTAATGGTATTGTGTGTAGAACTGGTAGATGTAACAGTTTGACAGCCACTGTCAAACCTTTCAAAAAAGAAAAAAGAAAAAAAGAAAAAGAAAAGTCTAGGCGGCCTTGGATATTCTCTGAAAATCTATATTTTTTTTTGTTCTGATTTTGTTGGAAGAAATTTTATATATAAAAGAACGATAAGAAAAATGAAAGGTGCTAACAGAGCAGAGAAGCCTATTGGACCTACTTTGGTTTGATGGGCTAATTTACCGTCCGATCTGTATTAAGATGTGTGCGCTCTGTTTTAAAATCTGAGCTGTTTATTTCAATTTTTTTGTGCACATATTTTTAATATGGATCAGATTGTCTTGGAGCACATTAGATCCAAAAGTAGATCCGATGTCCATCGGAGTTACTCCGTTCTTGCTAACAGATACAAAATACATAACAGCTACAAAATTTCTAACATTTCATGGGTATATGGTGATTGTTTCTCAAGTGGTGCTGGCATTGAGATGAACCAAACCTCATTCAAAGTAATCGCCAATTAGCATCAAGTTGTCAGACACAGAATGACCGATTATTTTATGACTTTTATCCATTGTCACGGTTTTGTTGAGATTCTTTATAAAAATGCAAAGAAAATGTACCACTTCATGGATTTTTTTCAAAAGATCTGCAGTCCACATACAAAATAGACAGGTACTTCAATCCACAATATTAGATTTCTTTACCGAACAAATATTAGGCTAACCTGTCTAGTGTCTAACAACCTGTTATAAAGGACGACATGTGCACGCTCTATCTTTTAAAGAGATGGGACAACGAACACAACTCTGTTGATAAATACAATATAATTACGTTATTTCTTTTCTCCAAGAAGTGCTATTGCAGCATATCTAATTGTGGAAATTCTTTTACTTTACGACAATGATATAATATCTAAGATTTTAAAATGTACTAATAATGTCAGAAACTTTTACCTATGCATATAACTTTTTTCATTTCATTTTTGTTCTATTTTCTTCTTGTTTACAAACTCAAGGACAAGAAAGATCTTTAAAAAATATCATATCACCAGTAAAATCTGAAACGGACAAAAAAAAACATAAAAATTGCACCAGCCGGGAATCGAACCCGGGTCTGTACCGTGGCAGGGTACTATTCTACCACTAGACCACTGGTGCTTTTTTTGTTTAGTTTTGGATTATTTTATAACTGATCTTGGTTATGATAAGAGAGATTTCCGTGATGTTGCGAAGTTTCTACAGTATGGCAGAGTAAGAAAGCATATGCATAGTCGGAAACAATCTACAACAAACCTATATATGTACAGCTCAGCATTGTAAGAAAAAACGTTCCCTTCAAATTATTTTACAAAGAAATATGTAAAGGGACTAACTGCCATGCGATTATAAATTTTAAAAATATTGCCCTTTTGTTAATTCAAAGACAAATATAAGTATTTTAATTGATGATGTCAAAGATATATGCCTAATTTAGTAAATAGCATCTTCCATACTTTTATAGTGTAAGCTATTAAAATAATATATATTAATATAAATAATTCGATTTACACAAAATTACTATTTAACTGTAATTGCTAAACAGTATAAATTCAAATTGTGGAAAGACTATAAGTATTATTGACCACATTAAGTATTAAATTATCCATATTCTGCATTTTGATGATTTAAGTGTGAGATTAATTGGAACAAAAAAAAAAAAATACAACCAATGGTCCAAGCTACTACTTACAAGCATAAGTTGGTTTAAATTTAATTTTAGACAAATTAATTGATTTTGGGGACATACTAGTTATATTTGATGAGCGAGTAAAGGCGCCTGAGTTATCTATATTGATGATGATTAGTTCAAGTAAATATTTCTCCATATGTACCGTTTGTGACATTAGAGTTAAAGTCACTGTTTTCCGACTACAGACTATTATTTGCATAGATCAATCATTTACATCTTAGAGCATTTTTATCTCACTTGTAAAGTATACAAATGATGATGTTTAATTACAGGAGATGTGAAGCAATTGTCAATTTTGCAATCTACCCAAAAGCATCATATTAACTTACAATTAATTTGTAATTGACAATTGTAATGATGTAAAACTTGAAATTGTAAAGTTACCAAATATAACTGAAATTATAATTAATTATGTGAATGAGATGGTATGAAACTTGTCGAGAAAAATAGCCAAAATTATTAAGTAATAAATAAATACTTTTAACAATTTAAGGAATGAATATTTCTTAGAACAATTATAACACCGTCACTGCATACATAGAAATATAGAAACCATTTTATATTCTAGAAATGAAATTGCCCCCGTATTTACCTTCAAAAACTAAATTGTTCCCTTATTATATCCCAATTTTTTAGTTAATAAACAAAGATATTTTACACCAGGAAACCCATCTGTCAGGTCTTAAAGCTAAATCTCAGAAATCTGTTTTTGCAAATCAATTTTGACTTGTACGTAGCCCATCTGATGAGTTATTCCGTAAAAGAGGCCGTAATTTAACGGGCCGAATTCATGGAAGCCCGGATCCGACCCACCAGTAACACTAGTCAGACCGACCCTGCAAAGATCTGAAGAACTGAGGACAGCGTGGCAATATCCTTGAACATGATTGGTCGAACTACGTAATCAGGAAGTCAAAGCATTATTTTTTGCACATATCTTTGATCGTTCAATTAACTTTACAACTTTATACAAAATACTAACTAGGCGCAGTCTCGAGTTGCTTCGGTCAAAGCTAGCTTTAATATGAATTAGTTGAATTCTTTTATAACTATAATATTTTTATTATATGTACGGAGAATTTTAGTAAAATTACGTATTTTTTTTTTACATGAAAACAGAAAAGGATGTACATATGATATATTACTAATAAAATATTATATAAAAGAACATTTGAAAATAATTTAGAAAGAAATGTATACATGCATTTAACTTAAAAGTATATTTTAAAAAACCTATATTAACACAGATCATAAAACGTCAATGTATCTTTTAAGTCGGATAAAATTTTATTGTAGTAATTATGTATCTTAAAATAAACAGATAATAAGGATAATAAAAAGTCTTATAAAATTGAGAATTTTTTTGGACGAGATGTATCCAGACTTCTTAAGGAACCTGGATTAAACACAATAAAGGATTTTATTGATTTTGACAATATATATAATCGAATCTCACTCTTTTCTAAAAAACACAGACAAGAATTCAATCATGAATTCTCAAGGGTCTATTATTGTTTTTGTTTTTTTAGAGGAGATCAAAAAAATAAAATAAAGAAGCAAGTTTATTTTATTTAATTTAATTTGAGATATATCAAGGTTCAACAAGGACCTTAGTTCCATATTATGATGTATTTAGATTTGTTTTTGAATCCAAATGGTTTAAAGTTAAAATTGATACCAAAAAGTTTTGAAAAAAATACAAATTTGAGAATAATTTTATAATTTATAAAATAATAAAAAATACAATCATACAATAAAATTTTAATTTAGTCAGATTCCGATGATATATTTTTTGCGTCCTTAAAATACAATCATACAATAAAAATTGTACGAGTCTCATACAGACAATGCGTTCTTTTGGTGTCCATTTTGTATTTAAAGATGAAATGGGCACTCCAACTCAATGTGACAGTAGACCGACATTTTTATTAATATCCAACATAAAATAAAAAAAATATCAAATGTACATAGGTTTTCTGGGTATCTTTCAAAATGTCCAAACTGGTCATTTTTTGACCGGTTGGATTAAAAATTCGGACCGGCCATTTCTGGTCAGTTTTTTTTTTGAAATATTTGTTAGATTACTTCTTTTGATGTCGGGGTAGTAGATATTAATAAAAATGTGGGGACAGTTAAATTATGTTGGATATTAATAAAAATGTGGGGACAGTAGATGATATCCGTTACATATATGACTACAGTAATATATTTTATGTTATGAAAAATACCTAAAAAAATCAGCAAAATTTGAAAGAAAATCGGAGAAAATTCAGAGAGCTAGATTGTTCGTCTCGTCCACGGTTGCAAGTAATTGCATTTTTCAGTAAGAATAAATGTAAAATCGAGTAGGAACTGAATGTGCAGATATTTCCTTAAAAAAATGGGAGTTTCTTCGGTCAAACTCAGGCCCACTGTATCCGAGTTGTGAGACTTTTCGAGTATTTCTTTCTTTGTATTGGGAAGACTAAATCTTTTATCTACACGTCCCTCATTTTTAATTTTACAAACTAAATATTACTTTCACAGCCTACTGTTTATTACATAAAATTTATATCTGAAGAATAAAAAGGCTAAGAGTATTATAAGACTATAATTCAAAAAAGAAAAAGATAAGCTAAGACAAAATTTTGCAACTCAAAATATATCATAATATTTATCTACTGAAGTTTTTACTTCTAGTTACGTATTTGTAAAAGAAAAATATTCATATATCATAAAGACTTGCCTCCAAAATATAATAAATGATTAAATAATGAATGATTCTTTAACTGGATTTTTATTTAAAATTGACACACCATGATATATATTTTATGTTCATTTCATATATCAAAATGAAAAGTGGAGGAGAAATACATTGCATGAATAATCAACAACACAGGAGCCTTCAAAAATAAAATGAGCAAATACTAAATTTGCGATGGCATCCATGCAAAATTTAAGGAAAAAAACAATTCAAGTCGACCAAAACCGCATAAATAGAAACCACAGCTTTAACACCTGGCAGCTGCTGTCCGGTTTTTCAAAAAAAAAGAAAAGAAACCACAGCTTTAAAAGCACACGGAATGAGATTATTTTACGTTTAATTCCCTGACAAATCCAGCAATCAGCATTGATTCGCTCAAAATCTTAAATCTGTGGCTAATTGGATATGCTAGAGATTGTAAGAAATTGCAGTGCCATTAGCTGCAAATTTTTCTGGTAAACTAATTGTTGTTTAAATCCGGACCGTCAGATCTATTTTGGCACGATTTCAAGGAGTTCGTGAATTCCACCTCAGACTGGATTGCGCTCGTCTCCCAGTTTTCCTTCCCATTCCTACGCTTCCTTTCTCCTAATTCTTCAAGTCGGTATTTTTTGCCCCGCCATCCCAATCAAACCCTTCATTTCATTTCATTTCATTTCATTTCATTTCATTTCATTTCATTTAATACCTCATCTCCCATCAAACGGTTCCACAGTAAAATCTCCTTTCTCTAACACAAGTTACAACGCCCCAGTGTTTTGATTTCGATCAAGGATCTCATTTCATTTTAACACGCCATCTCATATATCAAAGTTTTAATCTGTAACCAATCTTACTAGGCACTTCACAGTTTGATTTAAGACGCGATCTGATTATATGGAGAAGAGAAACGGTGAAGTCGGAGGTCCCACCGCCACCGGAGAAGGCCGGGGTGAGGCGCCGCGGAGTCGCCAGAAATGGCGCTTGACGGTTGTGGTTGGTGCAGTCTTAGCGCTTGTATTAGCAACAGTTGTCAGCTCTAGAAGCTTCCCAAAGCTTTCGATATCGTCCAACATCTGTAAATGCCCCATGGGTGAAATTTTCTTTTCCAGAGTAAGTGCGATTTTGTGAAGTAATAATGCAAGAATCAACAGCATTTCATCTTTTTTTTTTTCATGCTTATTTTCTTCTCTTTTCTGGAAAACAGGATGCAAGGAAGTACTCCGGGATGGTGGAGGATTGTTGTTGTGATTATGAGACCGTCAATCAATTAAACGATGAAGTTTTGCATCCAATTCTTCAAGAACTAGTTAAAACTCCATTTTTCAGATACTTCAAGGTGATTTACCGACCTCCTCTTTATTTTCATTTGGCCTCTTTGATGTATATACCAAGGATTATTTCTCGATCGTTTAGGTCCTGTATTATTACCACTCATATTTGGTAACTTAACATTTTAGATATTGTACTGGCACAAGTACAAATTGTTCAGCTTTGTTCTCAATTTTTGTATGTTCCAATAGTTAATTGAGCACAGTACCAACCTATGTATTTCATCCTTGATGCACAATAAGTCCCTCTCTTTGACACAAAATATGTACAAAATGATAGTGGGTATGGTTTAATACTCTACTAGGTTAAACTGTGGTGCGACTGCCCGTTTTGGCCAGACGACGGCATGTGCCGTCTGAGGGACTGCTCGGTGTGCGAATGCCCCGATAATGAGTTCCCAGAGCTGTTCAAGAAGCCATTGAGGGTCCGCTCTGCAGATGATATGGTGTGCCAAGAGGGCAAACCACAGGCTGCTGTGGATAGAACACTCGATAGCAATGGTTTCAGTGGTTGGATAGAGGTCGATAACCCCTGGACAAATGATGATGAGACTGATAACGGTTAGTAAAATTAATTAAATTTGCATTAATTCTTTTGTGTTTTAGTTCACTCTCTTGACTCTCATGTTTCATTTTTGGATTAGTGTTTGCTCGCAACCACTCAATTTTAGTTAATGTCCAAATCAGGTTAATCTTTCTATTTTAAATTGAAAATTCACTTCGATATGTATTTGTTTGGCAAATGATTAGTACCCTAATTGGCTTGATACCATGAAATTCTCTGTTGAAATGTACACTGCTTCATTCTTTGAAAACTTTATGAAAATCTCGTGAATTTTTTTGAAATTCTAAAAGTTAATATATGTGTTCCAACATAGTGCTTGAAAGTAGTTTGCTTTTTGCTTATTGTAGTTGAAGTGATGTTAACGACTTGACAAATCATCTTTTTTTTTTATTGCCTACTTTCAATAAGAGCATGCCTAATATGGATAAAAATGGATGTTGGGTTACATTTTAGTTTCTTCTATTTTTTTTTTCTCCTGTGGTGGTTGGTGTCTTTTGTGTGGGTGTTTTATTTTGTCTTTTTTTTTTTGTTTGGAAGGTTGGGGGTGTGAAACTACTGATGTATGGTGGGTGACTTATTTGAAACAGGAATTATGACTGTTATTAACCCAATTATTATTTTGGGCACTTGTATTAATCGAAATGACAATTTAACTTGTGTCAAATTGGGCATCACTCTAATGACAAAAAGAAAGAAAAAATTACTTTTGGAGATCCTGCGACCACAGTAAGGTTCCTGAATTATTCCCGAGTTTGGTGAATTTTACGGTAATACGCAATTTATCTTGTATTATTACTGAATTTTGTGTGCTTTTTAAAATATCAATATTTTGCTACATCATTTTGCAAATTATACCTGAATCGTTTTAGACCTTTGCTGATCCCACATTACGAACTTTTTATTATGCCTATGACTTTCTCTGGGAACACAACAGAAATTATTTCTTAGTGCTTTTTTCTCAGATGCGGTAATTCTAGTGGAACATATGTAGAGCCTAATTTGTTAACAACTTAACTGAAGCAAATGTAAACAATAATAGGTGCTCTAGAAATCAGAAATATCACATCCCGTGTGTTTTTAATCCATGGGAGTAATTATATTTCTTTTTATTTCCAGCTGAGATGACATATGTAAACCTGCAATTGAACCCAGAACGGTACACTGGGTATACTGGTCCTTCGGCACGGCGAATATGGGATGCAATTTATAAAGAAAATTGCCCCAGATGTGAGCACAACTTTTGACTTTCTACGTCCAAATTTTCACTTGTCATTTCAGTACATTCTTTTTCAATATTAATTATTTATAATTTTCTCCAGATCCTTCGGAGCTCTGTTCAGAGCAGAAAGTGCTGTACAAGTTAATATCAGGGTTACATTCCTCGATTTCTGTGCATATTGCTTCTGATTATCTTATTGATGAAGCTGCGCAGCTTGTAGGTTTTATCTCCTTGCGTTTTTTTACTTGTTGAGAAAAAAATCACTGGTTATAATATTAGTCGCAGACCTGTAGTTGACTGGTACATTATCCTTAGCGCACAGCTTTGTCTTTGTTATCGCTAATTTGCAAATTGAGCCTTAAGTTTTCTTATATAATTAAACACCAAACAAGGGGAAAAATTGAGCGCGGATATTAAAAGAGAAAGAATAACAAAAATTGTTTGTACTGATAGTCAAATATTTACCGATGCAATAAAGAGGATCATCTCATATTTGGTATAATATCAAGTATGTTCAATTGCTAGTCCTTGACTTTTACCACTACTATGTTACTACTGTGTCTAAATCTATGTTTAGTATTTACAGTCTTTTGTGTTCCATATTTTCAGTGGGATCATAACCTTGAGTTGCTATATGATCGCGTGATGAGATACCCAGAGCGGGTCACGAACTTATACTTCACTTTTCTGTTTGTTCTTCGAGCTGTGACAAAGGTCATCTTCAGTTATCCCAGAATTTATAATCTTTTTGTTTATTATTTTCAAAAGCTTGTTGTTTTAGTACACATCGGAGGTTAGTATTAGATTAGAGTACCAGTTTGGCCTGATCATTGTTCTTTCTTTTCTTTTTCTTGTAATGGTTTCTTTTCTTTATTGGTGTGTGTTATATCGTTATGGACTTAATGGTTTATCTTTGGTATAAAGTACTAATTCTGGCTTAAAAATTAATATTGAAGCTGTTGTACATGAAAAAAACCCTCTATTATGTAGTCTATTACCGTTCTACAAAACCGAAATAAGTGCTGTTAAAATGTTGCATTAAAAAGTTTATCAGTAATATTCTTTTTTTGTTTTTTGCATTGTCAGGCAGCTGATTATCTGGAGCAAGCAGAGTATAACACAGGAAACTCTGAAGAGGATTTGAAAACACAATCCTTGGTACGACAACTAGTATTCAACCCCGAAATAAGAGCTGCTTGCCCTGTACCATTTGACGAGGCCAAGCTCTGGAAGGGCGAGAAGGGGCCCGAGCTCATGCTTCAGATCCAGAAACAGTTTAGAAATATCAGGTACACTGATCATGAGTAGCATTTAGTATAAAATAAATGAGAAAGTGAAAAATTGTACATGTACCTAGCCCTGCACTGCAAATGCTACCTGATAGTAAATCTGAAACTGGAGTACTTGTACCAACTTCTTCTGTTGTATATTTTTTTATAATCTTTCTTTAACTTCGGAGACGGTATGATAATTTTGTTCGCTGAATTGCAATTTTGTTATTTTTTTTTCTGTAAAAACAGTGCAATAATGGACTGCGTGGGGTGTGAGAAATGTCGGCTCTGGGGGAAGCTTCAGGTTCTTGGCCTTGGTACTGCTTTGAAAATTCTCTTTTCTGACAACGGTAACAACAAATTGAATCAACCGGTATGTAACATAAACCCTTTCTTTTTTCTAATATAGTTTTTGTGTTTTTTCAGTAAACCTGGAGTAAAATATAAAGTACTTGTCAAAATGTCAAGACACAAATCAATGCAATATTTTCTTTTCATTAGAACATAACCACAAGAAGATACCTTTTAACTTGTATAGATCAAATTTTTTTTCCTGCATTTAACAAAAGAAATTTTGCTGATCCATATGCAGTTACAACTACAAAGGAATGAAGTAATAGCTCTGTTGAATCTTTTAAATAGACTCTCAGAATCAGTGAAATTTGTACATGAGATGGGGCCCATAGCTGAGAAGCAGATTAAAAGAAAGGTTAATGCAACTCCCAAAAAGAACTCATCATAGGAAAGCTTGCTTAATCAAAGGTGAGCATTATTACCTAATTTATTTTCTAAATTAAAACTTTTCCTTAATACTCAGAATGCCGTTGCATATATTTCTTGTACCATATAAGTATCAAATGTATTTTCTTATGTGCCCTTTGAAAATCTCACTACATCAAGCTTGCACCTCTTAAGGAATTCCAACCTCCAAAATTTAATTTCTCACAAGAATTCCCTTTATTGACCAACTAACACGACATGGTGATATGGTGCAAATTTTTGCTAAAATCAGAGAAGCAAATAGGATACTGGTAAATGTACACGTCCAGCTAGCCAGCAGATAAACACATGCATTCAGGGAAAGAGATAGGATGTTGGGTGTCATTGAGTTCAAAATTCAAACCTGAAATGAAACCAATCCCAAGCAATCTTAAAAACTGTTATTGCTGTGAAAGTGTGCTTTGCATTTAGAAAATAGGCATAGAGTTGTCGAACTTTTAGAAAATATTGTCAATGATTGGAGAAAGCCATTATAGGAAATAAAAAATGAAAAAAGATTGTCAGAGAAAGATAATCAGTGGTAATAAAAACAATGGAATTAAAAAAAATGTTTTTTTGGAACAATTTTACCTTTTAGGAGGGTAACTTAACATCTAATATAAGATTTTAGGGAATTTTATGTCTCACATATTATTATTTGTTTTTTTTGTTTTTGTCACAAGAATTTCAGATTTTACAATGCTCTGAGAAGCTGTGCATGGTTTTCACGGGGTACATATGACTTGATTTTGTACGTTCATTGTTAATACAAATAGGGTTGAGAAGTGATTGAAATTTTGCAGGAGGCTTCTCTCCCCTGTGTTTCAGATTATAGATATAGAGATATTATAACATTTTTCTTTTCTCAGATATTGTAACTCTTTATGTTTTGGTCCTATTTTTTAATATCAGTAGTTCATCTTAGTCGTCTACTTTGCAGGAATATATATACTGGTATCCAAAATTTGTTTGGTATATAACCACACTTTAGGCCCATCAAAGCCTATATAGGCGACTGTGTTATATGCTTTTAGATGAAAACATGGCCTTTAATCTAATATTTTGTGGGCCTACGGGATTTTATATCCCAAAAAATTCTCATTTTTTATATAGAAATGTGAGAAAAAAACTTTCGTATCATGCCGATATTTTTATTAATAACCCCAAACAAAAGAAAAATATCAAATATAATTCCGATCTGAAACTATTTTCAAATCTAACCTAACCGCCCAGAAATGGGGCGGTCCAGGTTGCCTACCAAACCGCCCAGAAATGGGGCGGTCCAGGTTGCCTACCAAACCGCCCAGAAATGGGGCGGTCAGCTTTGGACACTGAACCGCCCCACAAAGGGGCGGTCTGCTTTTTTTTTTTTTTAAGATTTGAGAGACAATATGAATGAAATTTAATAATAAAAATTTGAATTTTGTTTTTAATATTTGTTAGATTAATTCTTTTGATGTATAAACCGACATTTTTAAAAATACCCAAAGTTAATTAAAGATTAATAAAAATGCCCAAACCGGCCGGTCCCTTGACTAAATAACTAAAATGCTGAGATATAACACTAAAAAATTGATTTTTTTTTAAATATTTGTCAAATTACTTTTTTGATAGCATATTTATACTAAAGAGTGAGGCTATGGTGCTATGCATA
This sequence comes from Carex kokanica, assembly GCA_025461125.1. Taxonomy (NCBI): domain Eukaryota; kingdom Viridiplantae; phylum Streptophyta; class Magnoliopsida; order Poales; family Cyperaceae; genus Carex; species Carex kokanica. The sequence continues at coordinate 48,296 of JAJGRX010001056.1, read as the reverse complement.
GCACGGATGGCTAGTGTACTACGGCTCAATATGGTACTTTTTAAAATCCTAACGGTCGATCCGACCGTTCAATGTGATATCCGTATGAATATGTACTTGCAAACTAAATTTTATATTTTTTCGAATTTTTTTACTATTTTTTCAGATAGGTAGAAAAATCAGTGTTTTTTGAAAATTCTGGACCATCAAAATTCTACCTATCTGAAAAATAGTAAAAAAATTCGAAAAAATATAAAATTTAGTTTGCAAGTACATATTCATATGGTTATCACATTGAACGGTCGGATCGACCGTTAGGATTTTAAAAAGTACCATATTGAGCCGTAGTACACTAGCCATCCGTGCTATGCATAGCACCATAGCCTCACTCTATACTAAAATACACTAAATTACTTGAGAATTACTTGAAATTAGCTAATTACTGGAGATTTACACTAGAATTATGCTAAAATACAGTAAATTACTTGAAATTATGTTAATTTATGCTGAAATACGGTAAATTACGCTAAATTACATATGAATATGGCCTATTTTGTGCCATCCTTCATAAATCATAAAAATAGTAAAAAAATTTCAAAAATAATAAAAATTGGTATTCTACAAGTTCATTATATAACTAATTTACTGAGCTACGTAGATTAAATAATAAAAGTGAAAATCTCAATCGGAAACTTCAACTGAAGTTTTGAGGCCCTTCTCTTTGTTTTTTGGCGATTCTGAATTTGGCAATCCGGCATCGTTGGCACGAATGATGCGCATTTTCGCAAGCTTTCCAAAAAGTGGTCATTTGCTGAAATCGGACACTCGAGCGCCGTTTTATGGCCGTTTGAAATTTCGTCGTCATTTTCGCCTTTTCAGTGAAGATATCATCCCTATTCGTATGTAATTTAGCGTAGTTTACCCTATTTTAGCATAATTCTACATAATTATTGTAATTTACTGTAATTCAGCATAAATTAACATAATTTCAAGTAATTTAGCGTGTTTTAGTATAAATATGCTAATTATATATCAAAAATGTAATCTAGCAAATATTTAAAAAAACAATTCGATTTTTTAGTGTTATATTTTAGTATTTTAGCTATTTGTCTCTTAACAAAAAAAAAAAAAAATTAACATAATTTCAAGTAATTTAGTGTATTTTAGTATAAATATGCTATCAAAAAAGTAATTTGACAAATATTTAAAAAAAAAATCAATTTTTTAGTGTTATATCTCAGCATTTTAGTTATTTAGTCAAGGGACCGGCCGGTTTGGGCATTTTTATTAATCTTTAATTAACTTTGGGTATTTTTAAAAATGTCGGTTTATACATCAAAAGAATTAATCTAACAAATATTAAAAACAAAATTCGAATTTTTATTATTAAATTTCATTCATATTGTCTCTCAAATCTTAAAAAAAAAAAAAAAAAAAAAAAGCAGACCGCCCCTTTGTGGAGCGGTTCAGTGTCCAAAGCTGACCGCCCCATTTCTGGGCGGTTTGGTAGGCAACCTGGACCGCCCCATTTCTGGGCGGTTAGGTTAGATTTGAAAATAGTTTCAGATTGGAGTTATATTTGATATTTTTCTTTTGTTTGGGGTTATTAATAAAAATATCGGCGTATCATGTAAGGGCGCTTTTGATGATAATTTGGATTATTTTGTTTTGCGTAATATTATAATATCTTGTGGGTTCTGGTTGAAACTTTAGGCCTCGCTGGTTGACAAGTCGCTACGGAGGTTTATTATCTATAAGTAACAATAAGTTTACTTTGCTAAACTTGTACAGTTCAAAACATAAACTGAACAGGGTGGTGTTTGTACAAATTACAAAGCGAAACAGAACGAACATTGAAAAGAAACACGCCCGTACAAGACGACAAAGTGTGCTGAAAAAAAAATTTAAGGCAAGCAATGATAGGCCTTTTTTCTTACCAGGATGAAGATTCATTGACAACGAATTAGTTTGACAACTTTAATAATAAAAAAATAACTGGTATATTTTAAGAGGAGGGGTCTAGATACCACAATTTTGAGTTACAACAAAGTTACCACAACCATTTTCTACATTTTTAAAATTCAAATCGTCGATCCAAACCGTTCAACATGATCTCCATAATAAAATGTGCTTGTAGATCAAATTTTATATTTTTTTGAATTTTTTTACTATTTATTAAGATGGGTACAAAATTCAGTGGTATGAATTTGACTAGTTTTTGTAAAATACTTAATAAATAGTAAAAAAATTCAAAAAAAATGTAAAGTTTGATCTGCAAGCACATTTTATTGTGGAGATCATATTGAACGGTTTGGATCGACGATTTGGACTTTGAAAATGTAGAAAATGATTGTCGTAACTTTGTCGTAACTCAAAATTGTGGTAACTAGATCCCTCATATTTTAAATACGACTAGTAAAAATGTAATTTATATTTTACACATATCATATACATGAAATATAATGAAAATTTATACAAGTTTCATTGTTCATCAAATTCTATGAAAAATCAAATGTTATTTGAATTGTATGAAAATGATACACAATCAATATGTAAGAAAAATAATGTCTATAATTTTTTATTCTTAAATTTTGTTAGCATGATCTGAAAAGTGTTATTAAAGTTGTCCAAAAAAAATTACCGTTATGAAAAGATCTACACTCTTTTTTAAACATATAAGACGGAGAAAAGTGTTTTTTTTTTAGTAGCACAGATTTGGTACCAGTCAAGTTATGAATGGTTAGTCTTAAAGGTTGAATATATTAGTAGGTGGGTATAAAAGGACTTGGTCATAAAGATCGTGGTATGTGAAACAGGCAGTTTGAACTGACCGGTACGTATCTCAAATGCAATTTGTTCACAACATAGGACACAAAATACTTTTTGCCCGGTTCTTCAGGTAAAAAAAAAAAAAATTGAACAGAATAAAAGTCCAGTTCTATAAAAAGAGGTCATTAGTCAAAGCTATGGCAGTCAACGCTTAAATTTGAATAAAACTGAATTTACTAATATTCAACCTTTTGGCATTACGGTGTTCAAATGCATGCAATTTGAATTATCTCCTGAAAGCTTGGAAGTAAAGCAAGGGAACCAAATCACAACTACCCTCCCACTTTTTTCAAGCTAGTTTTGTTAGTCAAACTTAACTTGAATTTTTAGTATAATAGCTTATGTGTATAGTTGGTTAACTATAATTCGGGCTTAATACAAAAATGGGCTTCAATCTTTTGGACTGAAATTTACCTGGGCTTAATTAATTAACAATTGACTTCAGTATAAACAATTCCGTGTGGACTTGGTCACAAAATCCAAAATAAAAAAGGTCTTACCTTTGATCGATGCAACATTCTTAGGACCAATTCGAAAAGGTTTCTTCTTTTCAGATAATCGCACCAAAAGTTTGTGAAGAAATTGTTTTTCATTAAAAAAAAGGAGGAATTTCATGTATACCCCTTAATAACTTCGAAATTACGTAATATTCCCACTAAACTTTAGAAAAAATATGTGAGTTATTGAAATTTACAAGGAGGTAATTTTGATGTTTTTGAGGGTTATACGTGAAATCCCCCCAACCCAAAAAAAACATCAGTTTTGCCAGCTCGAACCACTTTTCTACACTACATTTTTTTTATATGATAGGAGGACCAAAAGATTCAAAATTATTCTCGCACCGGATTTCAAACACCAATAAATTTTATTTTCCATCATTCTTTTTATGAATTTCATAATTTGTCTTTAGTAATCAATTCAAAACATAAATCTACAAATCATAATCGAATGATTCTCTATTTTCATATACAATACAAAAGAAGGACTATCAATTTATTGGTTCTCAAAAAATATTTTTCGTAGAACAAAATATAGCATAAAAAATGCAAAAATAATTTTTATATATTATACATTCCTTAGACAAGTATCCTCTACATTTGCCTCTCAATTAAATAAGACATATACAGATAATTATGTCATAAATAATCAATCATTGTACTGATTTAAATAGCAGCTGCTTCAACGGAAACATTGGTATGCTCTGCTACTAGCAGTGTTGTAAATAATGGTATGCGCTTGTTGAACAGACGGATACCTCTAAGCGATTAATCGGTATATGTCTAATTAATTGAAATTATGCGGACGATTGATCATTTTCATTAAAATTATATGTATATATTTATAATTTATTAAAAATAATTTATTTAACTCATCAAATAAACTTATTTAACTTAATTTTATTATTATAACATGACACTACCTTTATTTTTTCTTAACAACACATACACTTTACACGTGTAAGTAACACATTTATTTAATAAAAAAATAAATTCGAGAATTAAACCTTTTCAAATACTAATAACATATTATTTGAAATAAATAAAACATTCCAACATAAAATCACTAAATTTTATTTATGATAACAACTTAATTTCATATATGAACATGTCTTACTAATTGAAAAAATTACATCAATAAGTAAGAAAAATATATGGTATATAAATAATAGAAGAATTAATCAATTTCAAAGTAAGAAGAAAAAACATACATAAAAAATATTGGATGTATATCCAAGCATAAATAAAAATACAATACAAGATTTATGAAACTTATTATCACACAAGTCACAGAAAAAAACTAATGTGAAAATAAATATTCACTGGAATAATTGAGAATAAACATAAATAAATGGATGATTAAACGAAAATAAACGGGATAATCGGGAATAATCGACCGATTAATCAGAAAAAATCCATTAACAGGCCTCCAATTAGTGTATTCGTAATGGTTTGGCCACCGTTAACGATTAAACGACTGTTAAGGCCATTTTTTATAACACTTGCTACTAGTAAAAATTGTACGATTTAGTGTTTTTTTTTTCCGGTAGCAGTCTATTTAGCACCATAATAGACAACCAGTAGAACATGAAAGAGAACCAGTACAAGATGAAAGACAACTAGTAACAGATGAAAGACAACTAGATGATAATGAAATACAACTAGAATAACATGAAAGACAACCAATACAAGATGAGAGACAACTAGAAGATGATGAAAAACTAGTATAAGATGAAAGACAACAAGAAGAAGATGAAAAACTACTAGTAGAAGATGAAAGACAACTACAAGAATATGAAAGACAACCAGTAGAAAATGAAAGACAATCAGTACAAGATGAAAGACAACTAGAAGAAGATGAAAAATGAATAGTAGAAGATGAAAAACAACCAAAAGAAGATGAAATATAACTAGAAGATGATGAAATACAACTATAAGAGGATGAAATACAAGAAATAGCAGATGAAAGACAACTAGTATAACATGAAAGACAACCAGTAGAATGTGAAAGACAACTAGAAAATGATGAAAAACAACTAGTAGAAAATGGAAGACAACTAGAAAAAGATGAATAATAACTCGTAGAACATGAAAAACAACTAGTATAAGATGAATAACAACTAGAACAAGATGAAAAGTAACTAGTAGAAGATGAAAGAAAAATAGAAGAAGATGTAAAACAACTAGTACGTAGTTGATGAAAGACAATTAAAAAAAAGATAAAAGACAACTAATAAAACATGAAAAACAACCAGTACAAGATGAAAAACAACTAGAAGAATATGAAAAATGACTAATAGAACATGAAAGACAACCAAAAAAAGATGAAAAAACTAGTAGAAGATGAAAGCCAACTAGAAGAAGATGAAAGACAACCAATAACATTAAAAACAACCAGTACAAGATGATGACAACTATCAGAAGGTAAAATACAACCAGTAAAACTTGAAAGACAACCAGGAACATGGAAAACAACCAGTACCAAGAAGAAATACAATTAGAAGAGGAAGAAATACAACTAGAAGAAAATTAAATATAATCAGTAATAGATGAAAGACAATGAGTAGAACATGAAAGACAACAAGTACAATATGAAAGAGAACCAGTACAAGATAAAAGACAACTAAAAGAAGTTTAAAACTAGTAAAAGATGAAAGACAATTAGAAGGCGATGAAAGACAACTAGAAGAACATGAAAGACAACCAGTACAAGATGAAATAAAACTAGGAGATAATGGAAAATAACTAGTAGAGGATGAAAGACAACAAGAAGACGATGAAAAACAACTAGTAGAAGATGAAAGACAACTACAAGAAAATAAAAGACAACCAGTAGAACATGAAAGACAATTAGTATAAGATGAAAGAAAACCAGTACAAGATGAAAGACAATCAACACAAGATGAAAGACAACTAGAAGAAAATGAAATACAACTAAAAGTAGATGAAAGACAACCAATAGAACATGAAATAAAACTAGTACAAGATGAAAAATAATTTAAAAGAAGATGAAAGACAACTATAAGAAGATGAAAGACAACCAGTACAAGATAAAAGAAAACTAGAATCAGATAAAACAAGATGACAGATAACTAGTACATGAAAGACAACCAGTACAAGATATGAAAGACATCTTGAAGAAGATGACATATAATTAAAAAAAAAGTGAAATATAACCAGTAAAATATGAAAGACAACCAATATAAGATAAAATACAACTAGAAGAGAAAGAAATACTACTAGAAGAAGATGAAATACAACATGTAGTGTTGATTTAACTTAACTTTTTATAAATTTCCTATCTATAATATAGAAAAATGTTAAACTTGATATTGTGTTACGATTTTGTGTTTTAAGATCATATTAGCAGGCTTTAAGGATTTACAAATTACAAAGAAAATAGTAGAAAATCATGTCCCACTGGAACCGATAGCGGCTGATACATGCTCAATATCCACTATATATGAACCTGCTATCAAGTGTTTAGACCTTTGAATGATGATAGATTTTCATAGAAGTATATGATTTTAAATAGGGTTCTAAATAGCGCGCTGTGTTTTCGGACCATAAAAGCTATAACGTTTTTGGCGTTATAGCACGCTATAGCGGCACAATATAGCAATAACGTCTTTTTTTTAGCCGTTTCACTATGACGCGATAAACGCTATTTAAATCTTTGGTTTTAAGTGAAATTAGCATTTGAAAAATAATTTTTCAATTGGAAGTGACTCAAGTGAGGTAAGAGCAAGATTTATAAAAAAATATAGCAGGCGAATTGTTAAGTATGATTTCATTAAAAAAAGAATTAATTACAATTGGAGAGATATATACGAGCGAGAGAGAGCAACCAAGGTGATCATGAATTCATGATGTTAAAATGGGAATAAATGCCGATCACTAGAGCTTTGGTGCAAAGATATTGACAGAGCTGATTTGGCTTCATTTTGTCTCTATTAATCGTCCGCTACATAAAGCCAAACTAGCTCTTTCTATATTTTTACCCGTATTTTGGCCATAACAACCCTAAAAAGAATCTGAACTGGATATATTGCGTGTAACCGTGAACTTATATTAGTAATTTGCATGGAAATGCTCTCCGCTTTTTTGTTCTTCTTTAAATTTCCTAAATTTGTCGCTCAAACCTTTTTTTTTTTCCAGACTGGCAGTAAATCCTCGATCCATATAACTGCTATCATATGTACATAAATTAAATTTCAGTTCATATATAAGATTTGTCGAGAAGCTAATTAGTTCACCTTTGACAAGAGATAATAATTTTTCTATCATATGCCCACACAATAAATACATGCAATTAAAAGAACAAATTTATTGTTTCTTCAGTTACAAAGAATGAACAAATTTACAAGAGCAAAAGGTTAAAAATATTCTATACAAACTAATTATGTATAGTCTCAGGCTTAGAAGGCTGACATCGATTTCCTGTACAAATTAACGCCTCTCTTCTATATATTCAAGTCTCTGACACCAATTAAATTTTATTCTGTCTAAAATCTAAATCAACACGAACCACCAGTGTTGCTAGGGTTGCTACCGCAATTTGAGCGCGATGACCCGGACCCACCTTTCGGCAAAGAGCTCAGAAGACTACTCGGCCAGCTTCCCTCGAGTAATCTTGCGGCATCGAGATATTGCAGATTAAACAACAACAGTACCAGCAACAACAACAGCTTTACAACTGGTCTTTGATTAGTACTGAACCTTGCCATCACAAACAAACGAATCGTAGAAATATATACTTTCTTTTGAAGTAGAACAAATAGTATTAAGTGTAGCTAGGTTGTGAGTTATTGAGATGTATAGAGATGAACTGATGAAGGATGCATGGAGAGGTAGAGATGTATATATAGGTGGGGATGCGAGTCTACTTCCATGGATTGGTCAAGCATTTTGAATTTTTCATAGGTAGCTTTACGAGACTTTGATTGGGTCAGATTATGAGTTCATGACCTGCGTACTAAGAAATAACTAACAACTTAATTCCTTGTTTTGGGTTCTCTCCTGTAATTCTCAAATGGACATTTCCAGTTTCCACGATTACATTGTCTGCTCAGTCAAACCCTCATAGAAAAGGGGACCAGTTTTGTATGGAATGGAGAGGCATGGTACAACGTGTGATTTGTTCCTGTCTAAGGTTATCTTTATCCGACAATTCAGAAAGAATTTCATGTTGCCTGCCTTTTAGTAGTTTTTTGCAGCGGGTCATTAATTATGCTCGAAAAAGGAACATATTAATTATATTACAAGTTTACAACGTGTGTTTTTTAATTTCCATTTAACTAAAATGATGATTAATTAACAATGCTAGGATTATGATAAATGCTATAGCAAAGTTCAGTATATATATTTCAAATAAAATGATTCATTATATTTTTTTTCCCTTGATCAATGTTTTTTAAATAACAATTTCCTTGCTAATTTTTTCCATTAAATGGACAAGCTGTCAGATTATAGATCGAGTTGCAATTCAACAGTACTGCAGCCAGATGGGTCATTGTGTCATTTATTGAATTAGTGAGTGTGTTAGAATTTAATTAACAACTCCACTATAATTGATTTAATAAAAAAAAAAAATTGTCTAGTCAATTCTTGAGAGATATTCATCATTTGCTTTTTTTAAGTATGTTTGAGAACCGACAGAGATTATTTATTAAAATACATTTTTTTTTTAATAGGTCTAACATCCCGTAAATTTAACATTATTTTTAGAATTACTTTGAATCTATAAATAAGCGCGTCGTTAAATAATCGGTTACTGAACTTTATAGTTAATTTCATTTTGTTATTTTATTTTCCTTTATATTAGTGACGTAGGTCGACGGGCCAAAAATAATTGTGATGATGATATTATAATCATGCTTCGAATGGTCAAAATCTGAGGTGTGAGTCGTGTGACAATAGGACAGTATATATCATGGATTTTTGTATGGTATAAAGTCCTCAAATTATTTTCACGATGATAATTTAATCCAATCCGAACCCTTAAGATGAATATGTAGAATCTAAGAGGTTTACTGTTTCTACTTTAAAGAGGACAATTAATTACATGAATCAATTTTTGAAAGCCGATATCAATATCGACAATTTTATCAAACCAGGCAGTCTACGTTTGAACAAAGGTTGTGCTGCCTAAGCATGAAATCAGCTGAGAACCACTGTTATGGACTCATCTCAAGAACTTTTCACGCATTTTAAAATGCTTATGTGTTATTATGACGATGCACTACTTAATTGTCTATACTATTAAAGTATACGTGTCTATTTGAATTAAGACATAACTGTTAACGGCTGCAATGTTGTTTGACCAAATCAAATTATGTTGTCGCAGCTATTAACAACTCTTTTTTTTATCTTTGATACTCGTTTTTTTAATGGGTAATTATACGTTACCCCTTGATTCCTTCCTCCATTTTTCCTCCAACTAACTAACTTTCTTTTCTAACTATAATAATCAATTATAATTAACTAGTGGTCCCTACAAATTAATTAGTAGATTTTCTCTTTCTATTTCTTTCCTCTCTCCCTCCCTCTCCCTCTTCCACCTCCGCCTCCCCCTTTCACCTCCGCCTCTGCCCGCCTCTCCCACCTTCGCCTCTCCCTCTTCGCCTCCGCCTCCCACCTCCGCCTCTCCTTCTCCGCCTTTGCCTCCGCCTCCGCCTCACCGGACGAGGATGAATACTTGTTCAATGATAGATGAATACTTGCATGACGAGGGTGAATACTTGTGCAACGGATAACTCGAAAGTAGGTCATCATGGATCTCATTTTAAAGAGAAAATTATGTAGAAGACGTTCGTGGTTTTAGATTTGCAAAATTTCTCACAGATCGTCAGAAATATTAGTTAGATTGAACGGAGAAAAAAAAAACCACCTCTAAAAACATGTAAAAGATGGGTGTGATATGTCCAGTTTTTTTTAAAAAATACTTGATATATCAAGATGAATACTTGATGTATTACATGTAAATACTTCATGTATTATAAATGAATACTTGATGTTATTTCCACTTGCGGACGGCAGTTGTGGTACCCTACTATCTCCGCGTAATTAATGCTCTTAATATCGTAATATTTCCATATATAATTCTTTCTCAAAGATGAGTACTTTTATTTATATGGATGAATACAACTCGTGTTAAGTGTGAATACTTTTTCGCAAATCGTCCCCTACTAATAACTTGTTTGGATATGTCCAGTTTTTTTTAAAAATACTTGATATATCAGGGTGAATACTTGATGTATTACATGTGAATACTTCATGTATTATAGATGAATACTTAATGTTATTTCCACTTGCGGTGACGGTTATGCGGTCCCCACGGTAGTTAGTGATGGCGGTTGTGCGGTCCCCCCACTTAATTACGCGTTTTCTTTTGTTTTTAGCGGACGGCAGTTGTGGTACCCTACTATCTCCGCGTAATTAATGCTCTTAATGTCGTAATATTTCCATATATAATTCTTTCTCAAAGATGAGTACTTTTATTTATATGGATGAATACAACTCGTGTTAAGTGTGAATACTTTTTCGCAAATTGTCCCCTACTAATTCCACCACTTATCTCCGCATATTACTGTGGTCCCCTACTTATCTGAAGTCGCAGTTGTGCGGTCCCACCATACCTTCATGTACTCTTTACACTTACACGACGATGATGAATACTTGTTCAATGAGAGATGAATACTTGCGTACGAGGTGTGAATACTTGCGTAACGGACACCTCGAAAGTATGTCATCATGGATCTCATTTGAAAGAGAAAATTATGTAGAAAACTTTCGTGGTTTTAGATTTGAAAAATTCCGCACAGATCGACAGAAATATTAGTTATAGTGAACGTAGGAAAAAAAACCACTTCTAAAAACGTGTAAAAGATGGGTGGTAATGTTTCCTTATATAATTATTTCTCAAAGATGAATACTTTTATTTACATGGATGAATACTACCTGGGTCAAGTGTGAATACTTTTGCGCAATATGTCCGCCGGTAATGCTGTGATGGCAGTTGTGGTCCCCTACTAATTCCAGCAGTTATTAACTGTAATATTGTGGTTCCTTACTTATTTTCAGTTGGGGGAAAAATGGAGGATGAGTGATGGGGGAAAGCTAGGCCCTCCCTTTTTTTAATTTCATGCATAAACTTCATCATTTTTCATGCATAAAATATATATTACATCTTAATTATTGAATTTCAAACTAAACATTACTTTTATTGGTTGTCAAAATCTCACTTTGCTAATATTTGTCAGAATTGAAAAAAAAATTAAACCCTGACAAAGATCAAAGAAAATAGAAAGATACTTGATAGGGCTATGTATCAAAGGCACCATAAGCTCCTCACAGGTCGAGCAATGGGCCCAACATCAAGAGCTTCCTAAGCCCACCTGCCCGATTGGGCTCGAAAGATCCCGCCATGGCCCAGTAAAGCCCACTCGGTTAACCTCGTAGAGCAAGCCCAGTGCAAGCTCGGGATGGTCCCTACTCCTATGTGGACAATACCGCGTCCAGGGGCGGATCCATAATTTCTGTCAGGGTACGTAGGGCACGAATAGGATTTAAATAACTAATCGGGTTTAAACTCATTAACTTATCGGGTACACAATTACAACTCAATCCCTATAATTATGTTTTTTATAAAATCTGTTATAATCATAAAATCGATTGACACAGCATTGAAATATTTTTAGTAAACCAATTAAAAATTTGTTTGGCACAATTCAAAGTGGGACTGTTCTTAGCCAATTAGCAAATTAAAGCCAAAGTTTAGATACAAATTTAACTGAAATATAAGTGTTTCATAATAAAAGACACAAAAAGCTCGGCCAACCCATTTCTTATAATTATAATAATAGATCCCACCGTTAGATCTTTCTTGTTCTCTTATTCTCTTTCATTCTATTTACGAAATAGTGTCGCATATCCGAAAAAAATAAATACACAGAATCAACCAAAACTCAGAAGTAATCGGTTCAAGAATCGGACTAACTCGAATCAGGGGTAGGCAATATATCGAACCAGGGGTAGGCACATTGAACAATTATATTGGATCAAAATAAAAAATTCAAACACAGGAATAGGCACTTGCCTACCCCAATTTGTGCATGAATCTGCCAATGACCGTGTCTACATGGCTGCTATGCCACAACTTGTCAGGCCACGTAGATGTGATCCCGTCACCGCCCTCATGTTACGACTACTGGATGACCTATATAAGGCCTCAAACTCAACTGAGCTAGGGGACAAACTTTTTCCTAAGAGAGGTATCAATATAGAAAATAGTCCGAATACCTCAATCCCTTCCCACCTCAGGAACCGATAATCGAGACCACCCATTCACGGCCTGACTCCTCAAGACAGGACGCGCTGACTACCCAGATCTCACATACGGCCTAGTCTCCTTCAAATAAGACGTATCAGTACTGTATCAAATTTCCAGTCCTTTGTGATAACAGAAAGCTATGTTCTCGTCATTACAGCCACTAATACCACTAGCACCATCATGAATGGAAGTTAAATAATTCTATAAGTAGTAGTAAAACAAATTAAGGTTCATGAGTTAATTTTTTTCTTTTTTGTGTAAGTGGAGATAATTGGAGAGGTATATATATATAATTGGAGGGGTCAATAAATTAAACTGGTTCTGTTGGTATAAACCGTGCAAGTCATTTTGCATGGTGTACGTGGGTCAAATTTTTTGGAAGTCTTAGTACTATGGTATTATGTTTTACTTGCGATGTTGCATAGAATATAATATAATGACTTGGTCTTTACGTACCAGACTAAGATGAGAGTATCAGACATGTCATGCTTGTTTTGCAGTTTGTAGTATATTTTATTATCTTATTTAGACTGTACGGATCAGTACTCTCCTTAAATTATTCAGAATTTACAGATCAGAAACATACATTATTTATGGATGCTTTTCCTTTTCGGTAGATAAATTAACAAATTTATGTTTTAATCTTCTCAAATTTGAGGATTCTGATCGTTAACCCATGTTAAATTAAAAAAAATGACTACCCTGCTATAAGCTTTTTTTAGAGCAACAGATTGATTAGCATTCTTAATTAACTAATTACAATAAAAAGAATCATGCAATAAAATAATGGGAAGGTTAATCTTGTTCTAGGCTGTCAATATATGATGCGTATATATGCCCAAAAGTTTCTAAACTTTCAAATTTCTTTTATACAAAATTTAGTTTGAATAAACTAAATTATATTTCATATGATTTGTTGAGAAGTAAATTCTGATCGATTTATTTCATGCAAAATCATACCGCAATTTATAAATCCTAGATTTGTCATGATCCTCTAGTGAACTCTAATATGAAATTTTTAAGTTACTTTGGTCCATAGTTATAATTTTTTAGAGAGACACAAGCACCGTTGATCACCGGAAGCCTTTAAATTTTCAAGTAATCCCTCTCAAGTCCGATGGAGAGAGCGAGAGAGGCGGCAGTGGCAACGCTCTATTATGTACAAGGAAAGATACCCGAATCGCAAATTCTTTTATGAAAGTCTCTTATCTAATTACTCAAGACTAATCTCTTCTGTTTTTTAGAGAGAGAGATGAAGAGACGCTAAAGAGACATAATAGAGATTGAGAGAGAGAGAGAGAGCGTTAATCCAAAAATGAATAGGTGACTTTGTATATACATAGTTGATATATAGCCTTCCTTATTGGATCCTTAGCGGATCCAAATTAAGAACTTATCTTATTGGATATTTCCTTATTTACAGAACATTGTCATATTTAATTGTGTTCTCCAGGGACCAACAGCATAATTGTATTATTTATAAACTTTATATAATTTAGACCATCACTAAATCATAAAATTGTTAATACGCATTCTACACATTAAAGGCCCCACTTCTCATGACACATATTGGATCCGATAAATAATACTTAATTTGATCACTTCATAACGGGTTTAATTAGATATTTGACAGTCTATTATTCAATATATATTTATATTACATATAAGCCCATATATGTTGTAATTGATAGAAGTTAATTCCAACAATCTCCCACTTGGGCTATATGTATATCCAAATAATATATATATTGATAAAACCAAATTGAGTACTCAAACTGTGCTGTCATAGCCTTTTGCGTCATCAACCAATTATGTCCATCAATAAATTCACAAGGACTTAAGCAGTATTTGTTTCATAAATCGAAACTAAATCAACATAAATCACTGTGTAAACATAACTGAATTATATGAATCATGAATGAGATGTGTAGTTTGGGAATTACATGCAATGTGATCCACATGCCTATCTCCAATTTGGTCACTTTATCTTAATTTGATTTTGAGGTCAATCATAAATTCAGAGTACATAATCAACTGAATAACTGAAAGCTAAATAAATGAAGTCTGAATAACTGCATGATACATACAAATAACATAATATCATATAAAATTTAACTGCATGATATCTGTAAAAGTATATCATATAAAACATAAAACATGATGCATGAAATACAGACTCCCACTAATTTTGACAATCCTCTTTAACACAGATACCCATATAAGAGACATGCTCATGAAACTGTTTGGGTACCAATCCCTTATTAGTGGATCTGATAGCATGGAAGCCGTACCAATATGCTCAATACTTATAAGTCCACTCTGAACTTTTTCCTTCACAGCAAGAAACTTAATGTCGATATGTTTGGATTTCGATGAGCTCCTGTTGTTGTTAGAATACAACACTGCTGAATTATTGTCACAATATATCTTGAGTGGCAACTTAATAGTATCCACAATACGCAACCCAGTGACAATATTCCTTAGCCATATTCCATGGTTCGATGCCTCGAAACATGCAATGAATTTGGCTGCCATGGTGGAAGAAGCAATTATGGTTTGCTTTGCACTCCTCCAAGAAATAGCTCATCCAGCCAACATAAAATTATAACCAAATGTTGACTTCATGCCACATAGCTTGCAAAATCAGAATTAGTATATTCAATAACCTCAAGCTTATCTAATCTCCGATATGTCAGCACATTATCCTTCGTTCTTTGCAAGTACCTAAGTGCCCTCTTGGCTGCTTTCCAGTGATCCATACTAGGATTACTGAGATACCTGCCTAATGTTCCTGTGATGTACGCAATATCCAGATGCGTACACACCTGAGCATACATCAGACTTTCTACTACCGAGGCATATGGAATTTGGTGCATTTCTGATTTCTCAAGTTATGTCTTTGGGCACTGATTGAGACTAAATTTGTCTCATTTTGCCACAGGGGTATTTCCTGGTTTGCAGTGTTCCATACCATATCGCTTGATAATTCTATCGATATATGCTTGTTGTGAAAGACCCAAAATACCCTTATTTCGATCTCTATGTATTTTAAGGCCTAACACATATGATGCTTCACCAAGATCTTTCATATCAAAATGCCTGAAAAGAAATCTCTTAGTTTCATGCATCATGTTTATATCGTTACTGGCAAGCAATATGTCATCAACATATAAAATCAGAAACATAAACTTACTCCCACTGAACTTGTGATATATGCATTCATCCACCAAATTAGGCTCAAATCCAAATGAGATAATTACTTGATAAGAAATACCACTGTCGAGACACTTGCTTGAGTCCATAAATGAATTTCTGTAATTTGCAAACCATCTACTTTGAGTTATCGTCATCAGTCTCAAAGTTAGGTGGTTGCACCATATAAATGGATTCATCAATGTCGCCATTGAGAAACACAGTCTTAACATCCATCTGGTGTAACTTAAGATCAAAATGTGCCACTAAAGCTATGATAATTCTGAAGGAATCTTTCATAGACACAGGTGAGAAAGTTTCCATAAAGTCAATATGTTCTTTCTGTGTAAATTCCTTAGTAACAAGTCGCACTTTGTATCTTTCCACATTACCTTTTGAATCACTTTTGGTCTTAAATATTCATTTACAACCAACATGCTTCACACCTTCAGGTAATGAGACGATATCCCAAACTTTGTTGTCATACATTGACTTTATTTCATCATCCATGACCTCGATCCATTTCTGAGAATTCACACTTTCCAAAGCCTAACGGAGACTGAGAGGGTCATCCTCCATCATGCCAATGTCGAATTCATGTTCTTGAAAGAGCACAACATAATCTTTAGATATTGCGCTTCTTCTCTCTTTGGTGGACCGCTTTAAAGGCATTGCATCTTGAAGTTCTTGAGGTGGTATAGGTTCCTCTTCAACATCAACATTGTCTTGTACATTCTCTTCCATTTCTAGAGGTTCATCTGTAGGTTCATTCAGTGTATGATCCTGAACCAATGAGTCTCCAGATATTTTTATTACAATTGGTACCGTTGTTGGAACCTCTTGTATAGGAGAATTATGTTTCTTTTCAAAGACAATTTGATTGTATTTCCCCTTGAACCATAACTGCATTTGTCTCGAAAATTATTCTATTAGTGGGATCATACTTATACCCCCGGGACCTTTTCGCATATCCGACAAAGTAGCAGCTAACTGTCCTTTCATCCAGCCTTTTCTCTTGTTGCTTATAAGGCCGAGCTTCAGCCGTACAACCCCAGATTCTAAAGGGCTGGAGACTAGGCTTCCGCCCGGTCCACAATTCATATGGAGTTTTGTTCGCTGCCTTAGTCAGTACCCGATTCAGAATATATGCTGCTGTCTTAAGTGCTTCTCCCCAGAGGTTCAATGGAAGCGAGGTATGAGAAATTATACTCCTCACCATCTCCATTAATGTTCGATTGTGCCTTTCAGCTACACCGTTCATTGCGGGCAAACTTGTCATTGTATACTGTGTCACAATTCCATTTTCTTGGATGTTGTTCTCCTGAGCCGTCATACCGATCATAGTATTCACCACCACAATCTGATCTGACGCCTTTAATCTTTTTGTTGAGTTGTAACTCAACTTCAGTCTTGAAGGATTTAAATGTGTCCAAAGCTTGAGTTTTTTCTTTAATTAAAAATATATAACCATATCTAGAATAATCGTCAATGAAATTGATAAAATATATCTTAATCTTAAGATGAAACCTTTATCAATCATTATCAAAAATATATCTTAATCTTAAGCCTTCATAATGATTTAATATTATTCTTAGCAAAATAATTTATCAAAGTTTGACTTAACCGAATTAGGCTTAAATAATCATGACTTAATTAGTATCTTTTGGCCTAATCGAATGATGTCTGTTGGCTTAACAGATTTGTATCTGATGGCTAAACCAAATAATTTAATTATTGCAGCGGAATACCAAAATAATGGCTTAACCGAATAATTACTCTGTTTTGGTTCGGCCATAATCTACAAATTAATCTTAATTGGACAAGGCCGAATTAAAATGGTGTAAACGTAATTCCGAGATTTTTATTAATACCCTAAAAAAAAATATATTATAAATGCCCTCATTTTGAATTTTTTTTAAAAAATGCCCTAACCGCCCCTTCATGGGGCGGTTCACCATACCCGCCAAACCGCCCAACCATAGGGCGGTCCACCTGGCCAAGCAAACCGCCCCCCTATGGGGCGGTCCACTTTATATATTATAAAAACCCTGCGCACTGCGCACTCTCTCCCTCACATTTCATTTTCACTCTCGCCCCGCCTCTCGCTCTTTACTGTGCTCCGCAGGTATTTTTTTATTTTTTATTATTTAGTTAATGTGTATTACTGTTGATTGTTACTGTAATACTGTGTATTACTGTTGATTACTGTGCATTACTGTTGATTACTGTGTATTACTGTAGATTACTGTTTATTACTGTAGATTACTGTAGATTACTGTTTATTACTGTAGATTAATGCAGATTACTGTTCATTATTATCGTTCATTATTACTGTTTATTATTTATTATTATTTTTTGTAATTTTTTTTATTTTAATATAATTTTAATTGTTGTTGTTTACTAATAATTTAATTGTGTATTGTTATTTTGTAAGTGATAAAAAAATTGTTTATTAATGTAGCTATCAAAATATTGGTTACATTGCATGTGGGCGGGAAGTTCGTGGTGGGTGTGTATATTACACGAAAGATCCAACCCACGGCTTTGAGGTTAATGAAAACACCTCATTTATGGAACTTAAGAAAAAGGTATTTGAAAGGATTGGTGTAAACAACAACCGGTATGATATAGATTTAGTTACTCGGGTTGACACAGGGAGGGATAAACCTTACTATGTAAAGTATCCAATAACAGATGAGGATGGTTGGAGATGTGTTTATAATAGTTTTCAATCTGCGGGTACCCCGATAATGGAGTTATATTCCAGAAGGGTCCTGCGTCGGTCCGGGGTTGGATCTTCTACGGACAATACAGGTCATGATAGCCCGGTGCAGCAGCACTCGGGTTTTGACCACTCGGGTTATGACAACTCGGGTGACCGAAACTTGGGTCATGCACCACCCGTTCATACTGATTACACCGCTGATTACCACTGATTATACCACTGATTACACCACTGATTATACCACCGACCTATCACCACCACCACCACCGCCTCCTATTCAACCCGTAATCCAAGCCAGATTTCCTTCTGTACCACCGTCCGTACCTATACTTGTGATAAGCCGTAATAATATCTATTGAAACCGGGGGTTTGTTATGAAAATTAAGCCAAGTTTTGATTAGATTAGGTTTAATTAGGTTAGAAATGTCCAAAAGTTCAAGTTACTGCACTAGTTATGTTTATTTTACAGGTAATCAAGTGTTTGGAGCTTAACGGAGCAAAACGGGCGATTTGTGGCAAGTCAGCACATAGCCAGGAGAATCTGTCACATTCATTGCGGACCGCAAGACACTCATTGCGGGCCGCAACATTATCAAACAGAGAGCAACTCAACAGCACAGCATTTTCCAGACCTATTGCGGCCCGCAAGGAATTTTATTGCGGCCCGCAGAGAAGTAAACAGAGAGTCAGAATCTGCGCGAGAAGGAACCGCCTCCACTCATTGCGGCCCGTAAGGATGTTATTGCGGCCCGCAATAAGGCGGTTTCAGAGCCCGAATTTGCTATTTTTAGAGATTTAGTTTTATATTTTGGAGAGGTATAAATAGGAAACCTGTAGAACAGAACAGTTACGTTTTTTAGAGATAATTTCTGGTTTTAAAGAAGAGAGACAAAGGAAGAGAAAAGGAGAGAGAAGAAGAGAGAAAGAAACATCACAAGATCAACCGGTTTTATTATTTTCTCTCTTTGGAACTCTTTTATTCTTTTTATTTTGATTTGTGCTTTAGCCATGACAGGCTAAAGGATTTTCTAGGGTTAATTAGGGCTGTACTTGAAACTTTTGTTATGATTTAGTTGGTTTAATTTGTATTTTCTTGTTCTTTGATATGATCTGTTCTTTATTTCAATTGATTGTGAAGACTTAATCGAAATCACATGAAACCCTAGGATTTAGTATTTGCAATTGAGAAATTGAATATTTAGTCCTGACCATAAAGAATAGGGTATTTGATAGGTTAAGTACCGAGAGGTGACGCTTGTCTTATACGGGCTTTACCTAATAGTTTAGACAAATTGTACCAAGTACCGAGAGGTGAATTACGGTTTTCTAGATTAATTAGGACAGTAAGAACTTAATGACTTTAGATTAGCATAGCCAAGTACCGAGAGGTGACGTTTATTCTAATTTGAAGATGGTATTAATATAGAAATATCCCTTTGTACCTACAACCCTAAACTGTGCCTTCATAATTAAAAGAACAAATTTAGTAAACCAATTAGTCATAACATTAGTGGATAGGAAACCCTAAGAAACCCTAATCTCTCATCTTTGTTAAAAATCAGATTTTGCTTTAAGACTTTAGTTTAATTTAGTTTAATCAAAACCAAATCAACCACTTGAACAAACAAAATCCTTTTTATTTTCTTTTACTAAATTGAATTGCTAGGTTAGAAAAGATATTCCGACTTGTCCCTGTGGAGACGATCCCTAAGTACTACTTGACTAGGTTGTACACTTGCAACTGAATTGAGTATAAATTAGGATTTATTACTTGTACTGCAGAAATCACATCAAGTTTTTGGCGCCGTTGCCGGGGACAACGGAGAATATTATTTCAGACCTAAGTAATTTAGTTAGTAATTGTTTTTAATTTTCTTTTGCTTTCTTTTCTCTCTCACTTGAGCAGGTTGAAATCTGGCAGAAGAACCTCCAACCCCGGAAGCCACAGATTTAGTTGAGTGGTTTTCTAGGAGAGGATCAACTCATCTTTTCTACGCCAGACGAAACAAACACCCAACAAGAGGACCTTTCTTGAGTGTAAATCCGCGCCGGTTAGATATGTCGGCCGGGAACGAAAATGCTCGTTTGGAGAACCTTCAGAGAGAACGGGATGAGATGGCCAATGAACTTCAGCGATTGCGAGCAGCCGCCGCTGATAGACAAAACATCGAAGCGGCTGATGCCAATCGCCCCTTGAGAGACTTTACAGCACCTAGGGCTGAGGAAATCCACCTTGGGTATACGGCACCCACCATCAATGCTGAAGAATACCAGATTCCGCCAGCATGGGTCAGCATGGTGCAGCGCCATCTGTTCCATGGTCTACCCCACGAAGATGCAACACAGCATTTAGCCAATTTTGAAGAAATCTGCAGTACAATTAAGGTACAAACTGTTTCTCCTGAAAATCTTAAGGTTATGGCCTTCACTTTTTCTCTTGCAGATAAGGCTAAAAGTTGGATAAGGAGCCAAAGACCCGAGAACATGAACACTTGGCCTAAGGTGGCAAATGCTTTTCTCAACAAATTTTTCCCGCCATCCAAAACAAACTCCTTGCGCCATCAAATCCACAATTTCCGACAAAGGGGAGAAGAAACCATGAGCGAGGCATGGGAGAGGTTTCAAGAATTGCAAAGGTGCTGTCCCCACCATGGTATCGAAGGGTGGAATTTGTTGCAAATCTTCTACAACAGCCTTCTACCACAGGACAAGGGGATGCTAGACGCAGCTGCTGGAGGTAGTCTCATGAATAAAGGGGCTATTGATGGATACAAGCTGGTGGATGACATGGCTCTCAACCAAAGCCAATGGCACAACCCTAGGGAGACACCGGTCATCCTGCAGCGGGGAATGAAGGAGGTGAATTCGAATCCAAATTTTGCTGCAGAAATTGCCGCTTTGAATCGCAAAATTGATCAAATGAGCGTAAACTCGGTAAGCAATCCCTCTCCTCTCCCTTGTTCAATTTGTGGTGGTACCGATCATCTAGCAATTAACTGTGGTGTAAGTAATGAGGTTAGTTATGAGGAAGTGAATGCAATTAACCAAGGCAATTTCAAACCAAACAACAATCCTTACTCCAATACTTACAACCCCGGTTGGAGAAATCACCCAAACTTTTCGTGGAGACAAAATGACCAACCAACCCAAGGAAATCAAAACAACCAAGGTAACTCAAACTTTAATAGACCAAATCAAGGTTATGGTAACCAAGGGTATGGTTCGAATGCACAACCAAAGTCCAATCTCGAATTGATGATGGAGACTTTCATGACAAGTCAAAATCAACAGTTTGATGAACTGACCAAAAAGGTAGACATGTTGGCAACTCAAAACAAATTACTTGAAAACCAAGTTGCACAACAAGCTACACAATTCTCTCGCCAACCGGGCACCCTTCCGCCAAAACCCGAGAACAATCCCAAGGATGTCAAGGCGGTTAGGCACATGCTTCGCAGCGGTACGCAATATGAGGATCCACCTGTACCAAAGGATGACTATGTACAACCGCAAGGTGAAGAGACACGAAGCAATGATGAGCACATCTCCACACATGAGGATTTCGCCTCAAAGGAAACTACACCAATTGCACCAAGCGACCATGCGGAACCAGCAAAGCATTCTCAAGATGAGCTGCCAAAGGTAAGTGCACAGGTACCTCTCTACATCCCTCCTCACAAATACGCTCCTTTTCCTGGTAGACTTAAGAATGAGAAAACCGACAAACAATTTGCCAAATTCCTTGAACTGTTGAAACAATTGAATGTGAACCTACCATTGACTGAGGTAATGACCCAAATGCCGGTTTACACCAAATTTTTCAAAGACATTCTTTCAAACAGGCGTAAACTTGAAGAGGTCCAAATGGTATCCTTAGACACAAACGGTAGTGCAATGGTAATGAATGAATTGCCCAAAAAGTTGGATGATCCGGGTAAATTTTCCATACCATGTTCTATAGGAAATGTCCAATTCAAACGTGCACTATGTGATCTAGGAGCGAGTGTAAGTCTCATGCCTAAGTCGGTATATGATAGGTTAGGTGTTGGAGAACTCAAACCCACTAGAATATCTCTTCAATTGGCAGACCAATCGGTTAAGTTACCTTTAGGGGTGGTGGAGGACTTGCCAATTCAAATTGGAAAGTTCTTTGTACCAATTGATTTTGTTGTGGTTGACATGGATGAGGACACTCATACACCACTCTTGTTAGGTCGACCATTTCTCAATACAGCAAAAGCCGTGATCTATGTCCATGATGGAATTATCACAATGAACATTGGTGAAGAAAAATTGACATTCGATATCAAAAGATCCATGAGATATCCATCTAACGATCAAAGTGTTTTTAGTGTTGAGATACTTGACAGGTTGATAGTTGAAGAGCTCACGAACAACTTGGAGAAGGGCTCATTTGAGTATTGGATGGACCAGGAGTGCGAAAAACTTGACACAACGAGTTCTGTGGAGGTTATTGCGGCCCGCAGCAACAGCCATTGCGGCCCGCAACATCTTCAACCAGAGAGGGATGAAAATCGCACAGCCATTGCGGCCCGCAATGAAACCTATTGCGGCCCGCAACATCTTCAGTCAGAGAAGCTGAATCAAACAGAGCTCATTGCGGCCCGCAATGAACCCCTTGCGGCCCGCAACAACCCTTTCCAGAATGACAAAGAACCTATTCTAAGCCCGATTTTTCAAGTTTCAACTGCTGAGACCCTTCCTAACTTTGCCGAAACCACAGAAGATGCACCAAAGGTTGAACTAAAGCCATTGCCTTCGACCTTACGATACGAATACCTTGGCCCAAACCAAACCTATCCCGTTATTGTCAATGCATCTCTAAACCAAGACCAAACCTCACAACTTCTGCAAATTCTAAGGATGCACCGGAAAGCCATTGGATACACAATCGACGATCTCAAAGGAATCAACCCTTCTATTTGCATGCACCGGATCTTGATGGAAGAAGGACACAAACCAACCATTGAAAGCCAGCGGAGACTGAATCCGAACTTAAGCGAAGTCGTGCGCAAAGAGATACACAAGCTACTTGACGCCGGGATCATTTACTCTATCTCCGACAGCAAATGGGTAATGTGGTGCCCAAGAAGGGAGGAACAACAGTGATAGAAGGGAAAGATGGCGAGCCAATCGCAACACGACTCGTGACGGGATGGCGCATGTGCATCGACTATCGAAAGCTCAATACCGGCACGCGCAAGGATCATTTTCCTCTCCCGTTCATAGATCAATTGCTTGAACGGCTAGCTAAGCACTCTTTCTTTTGTTACTTAGATGGGTATAGTGGTTTCTTTCAAATACCAATTCATCCTGATGACCAAGAAAAGACCACTTTTACTTGTCCATATGGTACCTTTGCATATCGTAGGATGCCCTTTGGGTTATGTAATGCACCAGCCACTTTTCAAAGGGCAATGATGGGTATATTTTCAGACCTGATTGAGAAATCCATGGAAGTCTTTATGGATGACTTTTCGGTCTATGGTACAACCTTTAATGATTGTTTGACCAACCTGTCCAAAGTCTTGCAACGGTGTGAAGAGGTTAGTCTTGTTTTGAATTGGGAAAAGTGTCATTTTATGGTTCAAGAGGGTGTTGTCTTGGGCCATGTTGTTTCTGAAAAAGGCTTAGAGGTCGATCGTGCCAAAGTTGAGGTGATTGAAAAGTTGCCTCCACCAATCAATGTGAAGGGTGTTAGAAGCATTTTAGGGCATGCCGGTTTTTATCGAAGGTTCATTAAAGATTTTTCTAAAATTGCCAAACCTTTGACCAATTTATTGCTTAAGGATGCCCCTTTTGATTTTAATGAGGATTGTCTAGATGCTTTTAACAGGTTGAAAGAAGCTTTGATTTCAGCGCCTATCTTGCAACCCCCGAATTGGAATGAGCCATTTGAGATAATGTGCGATGCAAGTGATTATGCCGTTGGAGCGGTATTGGGGCAGCGAGTCGACAAGAAGCCGTATGCAATCTACTACGCAAGCAAAGTGCTAGATGAGGCCCAAATCAACTACACCACAACTGAAAAGGAGTTACTAGCGGTGGTCTTTGCCATCAACAAGTTTCGCCCTTATTTGGTGGGTTCTAAAGTCATTGTCTACACGGATCATGCGGCAGTCCGTTACCTCCTTACCAAGAAGGATGCAAAACCGCGCCTCATCCGATGGATCCTCTTGCTCCAAGAGTTCGACCTTGAGATAAGGGACAAGAAGGGCACCGAAAACCTAGTAGCCGATCACCTTTCACGCATTGTGACTGAACCTTCAAACAAAGACTTGCCGATAGATGACTCTTTCGCCGATGAGCAGCTCTACAAAGTGAATACAGTCGAATACCCGTGGTTCGCTGATATTGCGAATTTTCTTGCATGTGGGTCTCTACCACCAAACCTCACATACCAATCCCGAAAGAAATTCTTTGCGGATGCCAAGCATTATTTTTGGGATGATCCATATCTTTTCAAGCTTGGTGTTGATGGGATTCACAGACGCTGCATTCCACAAGATGAGGTACAGTCGATTCTCTACCATTGTCATTCATCACCTTACGGAGGACATGCTTCAACCAACAAAACTGCTGCCAAAGTCCTACAGGCCGGTTTCTTTTGGCCAACCCTTTTTAAGGATACAAGGATGTTTGTTATCTCTTGCGACAAGTGCCAAAGGATGGGAAACATAACCAAGCGACATGAGATGCCTCAGCAAAGTATTCTAGAAGTTGAATTATTCGATGTATGGGGCATTGATTTTATGGGACCCTTTCCGAGCTCATGCAACAACAAGTACATCCTTGTGGCGGATTATGTCTCCAAGTGGGTAGAAGCGATACCGAGCCCCGAAGCCGATTCAAAAACTGTCAAACGCCTTTTCCAAAAGGTGATTTTTCCAAGGTTCGGTGTTCCAAGGGTGGTAATTAGTGATGGAGGCTCTCATTTCATCAACCGATCTTTTGCAAGTCTCATGGAGAAGTATGGTGTAAATCACAAAGTCGCAACTCCGTACCATCCGCAAACAAGTGGTCAAGTTGAAGTCTCAAACCGCGAGATCAAGCACATTCTCCAAACCGCTGTTGGACTGAACCGAAAGGACTGGAGTTTGAGACTAGATGATGCACTATGGGCATACCGCACGGCCTACAAAACGCCAATTGGCATGACTCCTTTCAAGCTTGTCTATGGCAAGCCATGTCATTTGCCGGTGGAATTGGAGCATAAGGCGTTTTGGGCTATCAAGTCTATTAACTTCGACATGTTTCAAGCTGGCCAAAAGCGCATCCTCGACTTGCATGAACTTGAGGAGATCCGTCTGAGCGCATATGAGAATGCCAAAATTTACAAGGAGAAGACGAAGAAATGGCATGACAAGCACATAATTCGAAGGGAGTTTAAAATTGGTGATTATGTTTTATTGTTCAATTCACGTTTTAAGCTCTTTGCAGGTAAACTCAAGTCCAAGTGGAGTGGCCCGTTTCAGGTGCAACGTGTGTTTGACCATGGGGCGATAGAAATTTGGAGCGAGCGAACTGGAGCGTTCAAAGTGAATGGGCAGAGACTGAAGGTGTACAATCACGGAGAACCGGTTGAAGGGAAGACAAGCATCTCCCTTACCGATGCACAAACGAACTAGAAGAGGAGAATGGTCAAGCTCGAGACGCTAAACAAGCGCTTCTTGGGAGGCAACCCAAGCAATTTACCTTTTTGCACATTTAAATTTTGTACTTTAAAATTAATTTGCATATTAGATAGGATAATTTAGTTTTTTCTGAAATTTTCTCTCTTTTGCGGCCCGCAATAATTCCTCCTGCGGCCCGCAATTAAAGAAAACAGAACGTAAAAAATAAAAAATAAAAAATAAAAATAAAAAAAAATAAAAACACAAAAAATTAGGCAGAATTTTTATTTTTATTGCGGCCCGCAACACTATCATTGCGGACCGCAATGAACACAGATTTCATTCGCGATACTTAATCAAAATTTTATTTTTTTTACAGGTGTATTGCGGCCCGCAACCCTACCTCTTGCGGACCGCAATAGAAGCAGATAAGCCAACAGTCGCGACCCCTCCTTCTTTCTTTTTCTCCTTCTCCTTCCACCTCCGCCACTTCTCCTTCTCTCTCCGCCGAAACAGTACCAACCCTCTCCTTCTTTCTTCCTTTCTCTCTCAACCTCCATTTTTCTCTCTCTCTCTTTTCTCTCTCTCTCTCTCTCACCGCAAAAACCAAACCCTCCACCATTTCTCTCTCTCTCCAGAGCCGCAACATCTCTCTCTCAAAACCCTAACCCTCCACCGCAACCTCTTACCACCGGTCGCCAAACCCTCCACCACTCCTAAACCCGAACTTCTCCACAAACACCGCGCTCTCCACCACCTTCTCCACCGAAGCCGCCACCAGATCGAGACCTTTCGCCGACGCCGAAACCCTACCCTCCTTCTCGATCTGTTCCACCGCAACTCTTGCGGCCCGCAAGAGACTGCATTGCGGCCCGAAGAGAAGTAATCAGAGAGCTCGCCAACGCCACTAGTCCTTGCGGCCCGCAACCACGCCTATTGCGGCCCGCAGAAAAGAAGTCAGAGAGCATTCTCCACCTCACATCACCCCTTGCGGCCCGCAACCATACCTATTGCGGCCCGCAACCAAGCACGTAGAAGCTCTCCCTCGGTGATTTTTCTGAAATTTTGAAGCCTCGACTCGACGTTTGGACTTCTCGGCTGCATTACTCCACCTCTCCACTTCAAATTGGTTTGATTGCACGCATTCGGTTGTATTTCTAACTCTCTTTAGTTTCATTTAAATCAATCGAGATAAACCGAATTGCGAATTGTGCCTGAATTGTACCAAATTGTCACTTAGGCCTGAATAATCCAACTAAACCAAACATGCCACCAAGGACAAGGAATAAGGGTAAGGCACCTGCCGATGATGATGATTTTTTACCCCCCAAACGTTCCAAACAGTATAGGGGCAGGGCCGGTAATACCAGTAACTCCAATGACACAGAGATGCCAGACCAGCCCGATTGGACCAATTTACCTGAAAATCGGTGGCCCGAAAACAATAGCCCTGATTTTGGTCTCAGGTTTGCAAATGAGTCAGACCGAGACGTGTTTGATTTTCTCAAGTCCAAAAGGGTAGTGCAGCCCAAATACATCCATATACCAACACTGCAATCATTAGGTATTTTGGATGAGGTCCAGTCCCTTATGTCTTCCCTTGGTATTTGGAATTACTGCACCATACCAATGCCAGCTTATCGTACTTTAACTTATGAATTTTTGTCTACTCTTGACATGGAACATGAGCATCTGGCGACATACTACATGGACGGTGCGAAGTACTCCATCACCATGGATGAGGTCAACCGAATCATGGAGTTCCCTGACAGACCTGACGCAGCGGAGACCCCTAATTGGGATGAAAACACAAGCTTCTACGACTTCGCTTGCCAACTGATTGGTGGACATAGGAGGACCTACAAGGCCAGCCAGATCAGCCACCCCGTGTTCCGCTACATCCAGCGCGCTCTTGCCTTCACCATCTTTGCGCGCGGTGAGACGGTGGGTACAATGGGCGAGAACGAGCTTTTCTTCATATATGCCATGCTCCATGCCCAAACAAGACCCGAGGCAATTCCACATGTCGGCGCCTTCATGTTCGACCACATTCTGGGCGTGCGAAACAACGCCACTCCGGGCGGCATGATCTCTGTTGGTGGATTTGTGACCCGGCTCGCAATCTACCATGGCGTGATTCCCACAGAAGGTCCGGTCTACCGAGTTCTTGCCACGCGCCTCCAAAAGCAAACTGAGTTCATTGATATGGCATATCTTCAGACAGCCGGTATGTTTTCTCGACTTGGCGACTCGTTCTTCTTCATTTCCCGTGGTGGCCAGCATATCCCTCTACCCCTGCCAGATCCTATCGACAGGGCAGATCCTTCCACTTGGATTCTGCCCCTTACAGTGGCCCCACCTCTACAGCCGCAGTACCAGCATCAGCCAGGTGCCGAGCCTTCCGCCCAGCCACATGTTGACCCATTTGGGGTACCTCCGCCAGAGCAGCAGCATGCACCGCCTCCTCCTTCTTGGGGTCCCGGCCAGCCGACCCCGCAGCAGATGTTCGAATTGATGCAAACAATGAACACCAACATCACAAATCTGGCCACTCAGAGTGAAACACAGTACACTCAGCTGCGCTCCTATGTGGACGAGCGGTTCAACTCTGTCGACAGACAGATTGCCGACCTCCGCACCTATGTCCATGGTCAGTATGGCGAGCATCAGACCTTCATGACGGGCCGGTTCGACACTTCTCATTCCGCCATGACTCAACTCAACACTCAAATGGGCCGTCTGCAGGTCCAATACAATGATCTGGCCGGCGATGTTGATGAGATGGCAGATCAGCAGCATGGCACTTACCATCGGACCGACCGCATGTACACGCACATGTCAGAGTCTGGATTCATTACAGCTGACCCGATACCGAGGCGCCGACGACCTAGGCGTACACCACCTCAGGAGACCGCGGCACCTCCGCGGCAGGATTGATCACCATTGTGAGCTTTCTTATCTCCTCTTTTTTCCTTTCTTTGTTTTATTTGTTGCACCGAGTCGGTGCCAATGGATAGGCTTGGGGGGGTAAATTGTAGGAGTAGTATCTTAGTAGTAATTTTTTTATAATTTTTTTTGCGTTTTAGTTTGTTTCTTTTAGTTTAGGATAGAAATTGGAAAGTTTTGTGCAATTTAGGGAAAAACAATACAATTTGAGGGCTTATTTCAAAAATTTGGGTATTCGGTGATATAACCTCATGGCACAAGAATAGGTAAATAATTGGTGAATTATGATGTCTTATGATACTTTAGTACCTGTGGTCTTCAATTAAAAACCCATTTTGCATGTTGAAAATCAAGTCTCATACGCGCAAGGCCAAGAGTTTCCGAAAGGCTTGGTGCCCGTAGGAGACTTTGCGCGAGACTCAGAAATCCTTTCACAATCGAACTTAATTGAACAAAGGTGTAGGTTGAAAAAAGTGAGCTATGTTGGATTGAAGTCCTTAGGACAGATATATCCGCATAATATTTCAGAAAAAAAGTGAAAAATAAAAGAAGAAAAGAACAAAAACAAAATAAAAATGAGTGAATAAATGAGCGAGCCTAAAACAGACAGATGCACAAGTAAAAAGAGTCAAAGCATCAGGCACAGCCTACACCATTAACTGAATTTTTATTTTCATTTCAAAGGATTTTCTGGAATTGGTTATCACTTGTAGAATTGGGAGAATAAACCGAGATTCACTAACTCTGAGGTATCATGTGGGTACAAATTTGCTTAATTAAAACCGAAAACTTGCGTTTGTGAGGTGAAAAAGATCATTGAAAGAAATCCAAATAATTTTTATTCGTGCTTTGAATTAAGTTGTTTAACCCTAATTTGCCTTGATTGACCAATTTTTAACCCTAATTTAGCTTTTGTTATTAGGATAGTTTAGATAACTTGGTTTAAAAGACGTAGCCAGCCTCGGGAATTTTCGTAAGTGTTTAGACTTGCTTGGGACAAGCAAGGACTAGCCTTGGGGGAATTTGATAAGCCGTAATAATATCTATTGAAACCGGGGGTTTGTTATGAAAATTAAGCCAAGTTTTGATTAGATTAGGTTTAATTAGGTTAGAAATGTCCAAAAGTTCAAGTTACTGCCCTAGTTATGTTTATTTTACAGGTAATCAAGTGTTTGGAGCTTAACGGAGCAAAACGGGCGATTTGTGGCAAGTCAGCACATAGCCAGGAGAATCTGTCACATTCATTGCGGACCGCAAGACACTCATTGCGGGCCGCAACATTATCAAACAGAGAGCAACTCAACAGCACAGCATTTTCCAGACCTATTGCGGCCCGCAAGGAATTTTATTGCGGCCCGCAGAGAAGCAATCAGAGAGTCAGAATCTGCGCGAGAAGGAACCGCCTCCACTCATTGCGGCCCGTAAGGATGTTATTGCGGCCCGCAATAAGGCGGTTTCAGAGCCCGAATTTGCTATTTTTAGAGATTTAGTTTTATATTTTGGAGAGGTATAAATAGGAAACCTGTAGAACAGAACAGTTACGTTTTTTAGAGATAATTTCTGGTTTTAAAGAAGAGAGACAAAGGAAGAGAAAAGGAGAGAGAAGAAGAGAGAAAGAAACATCACAAGATCAACCGGTTTTATTATTTTCTCTCTTTGGAACTCTTTTATTCTTTTTATTTTGATTTGTGCTTTAGCCATGACAGGCTAAAGGATTTTCTAGGGTTAATTAGGGCTGTACTTGAAACTTTTGTTATGATTTAGTTGGTTTAATTTGTATTTTCTTGTTCTTTGATATGATCTGTTCTTTATTTCAATTGATTGTGAAGACTTAATCGAAATCACATGAAACCCTAGGATTTAGTATTTGCAATTGAGAAATTGAATATTTAGTCCTGACCATAAAGAATAGGGTATTTGATAGGTTAAGTACCGAGAGGTGACGCTTGTCTTATACGGGCTTTACCTAATAGTTTAGACAAATTGTACCAAGTACCGAGAGGTGAATTACGGTTTTCTAGATTAATTAGGACAGTAAGAACTTAATGACTTTAGATTAGCATAGCCAAGTACCGAGAGGTGACGTTTATTCTAATTTGAAGATGGTATTAATATAGAAATATCCCTTTGTACCTACAACCCTAAACTGTGCCTTCATAATTAAAAGAACAAATTTAGTAAACCAATTAGTCATAACATTAGTGGATAGGAAACCCTAAGAAACCCTAATCTCTCATCTTTGTTAAAAATCAGATTTTGCTTTAAGACTTTAGTTTAATTTAGTTTAATCAAAACCAAATCAACCACTTGAACAAACAAAATCCTTTTTATTTTCTTTTACTAAATTGAATTGCTAGGTTAGAAAAGATATTCCGACTTGTCCCTGTGGAGACGATCCCTAAATACTACTTGACTAGGTTGTACACTTGCAACTGAATTGAGTATAAATTAGGATTTATTACTTGTACTGCAGAAATCACATCAACTTGTACCTGTTATTGTTCCCCGGAGAGATGCTATACTGGAGGCTGAAGGGGTTGATGCCATATCAGAAACTGAAATGGGCTCGGGTGATAGTTGGGACGGGAATTGGGATTCTGATGCATTATCAGACGGTGATGGAGATTATGCACCCAGGCATGACAGATTTCCGATTAGAGGTCGGACAGACAGATTTCGGGTGGTCGACAGCTCACGGCGAATGTGTGCAAACATACAACGCTAATTTCCTTATAAAAATATATATACTTTATTTGCAAACATACATCTTAAAAATATATAAAATTTGAAAAAAAAAATAGAGAACCGCCCCACTTCTGGGCGGTTTGCTAAAGGCACAGGACCGCCCAGCAAAGGGGCGGGTTTCTAGCAGCAGTGAACCGCCCCACAATGGAATTCAGATCCTCTGTAATACTCGACAAAATACGATGAGCTCTCAGTCGTCAGATTTAAATTTACACGAATCTCAAAGCACAAATAATACTGCCCCCTCCAATCACCCGAATAGGCACCGGCTGAGAGTAAATCCGGGCCGTAAAGTGATTTACTGTTCTGTACAATATTACAGAGGATACTGGTCCCCCACAATGGGGCGGTTAGGGCATATTTAAAAAAAATTTCAAAGTAGGGGCATATTTGATATTTTTTTTTAGGGTATTAATAAAAATGTCGGAACGTAATTGGATTGGTTAATACAAATCATAATTTTCTTTGTCCATGGTCAATGGTCAATACCAATTTGAATCAGAAAATTACGAAATACCAATTTAATCGTAATTCAAAATAATTCGAAATAATTTAATCATAAATAATTTGATCCAGAACGTATCATACGTTACAACATTTAATTTTGACCATGATTCGAAATCAAACATAATTATGATTCAAAACAGAGTTACGATATGCCAAAAAAAACAGAGTTCCGATTTGCCAAAAAAACAGAGTTACGCCGAAAACTTGAAACCAAAAATTTCAAATAATTAATTTTTGAAATCTTAACAGAAATTCGTTTGTGAAGAAATTAATCAGTTCGACTAGAGTAGGCTCTGATATCAATTGATGAATTTATTTCATGCAAAACATACCGCAATTCATAAACTCTAGATTTGCCATGATCCTCTAGTGAACTCTAATCTGAAATTTTTAAGTTACCTTGGTCCATAGCCATGATCTTCCATAGAGACACAAGCACCATTAATCACCGGATGCCTTTAGATTTCCAAGTAATCCCTCTCAAGTTCGATGGAGAGAACGAGAGAGGCGGTAGCGGCAACGCTCTGTTGACTACAAGGAAAGATACCCGAATCGCAAATTCTTTTCCGAAAGTCTCTTCTCTAATCACTCAAGACTAATCTCTTCTGTTTTTTAGAGAGAGATGGAGAGATGCTAAAGAGAACGTTAATCCAAAAATGAACAGGTGCCTCTGTATATACTGGTGTAAGAAAATACGGTTCATGAGGCCGCATATGCGTATGCGGTTGGCAACCGCATAGAAAATCAATATGCGGATAAGAAATAATATTAAATTAGTATTTGTTCTAGTGACAAATAATATCCTCTATATAAAAAGTGGCACGTTCGAAATCCGGATAAGAAATCTTTGTGAATATTAAATTAGTTAAGTGGTTTGATCCCAACTTTACTAAAAAATATTAATACATTAACTTAATTTACAGCTCCTACTGTCATGGAAATTATAAAATCTAATTAATGGAGAAAAATACAAAATAAATAAATAAATGCAAAAGCATGTGTAGTTGTGTACCTATAAATTGGGACCATAGTTTGTCTTAGAAAAGACAAACCAGAGTGTTACCCAGCTAGAAAGCAATTTGTTGCCAGTCAATTAGGCAACATAATTTAAGGTTAGTCGACGTCTAAGTGTTTGAATTTTCTTTTTCTTTTTTTCAAAAAGACTTGGTCATGAAGCCATGGTATGTGATTTAGAAAGGAAATGCGTTCTCACCGGTCCATATCCATTAATTTGTTCTTATAAGGTTTTGTATTACATATGTCAAAACCAGTTTATTCAGAACATAGGATGCATTAGAAGAACATTAAAACACCTTAATTTTGTCCGTTCTTCAGATGGATTATTATTTAAAAAGAAGAAGATACATGACAACTTTAATTAATTAGTCCATAGAATTAAGTCAGCAGTGGCACCTAAAATAGTGTGCGTTGATTAAAAAGACTACAAGAGTAATATTCAATTTGTTATATCATTGTGATTTTTATATGCTTTGAATTTGAATATGGTCGACAGTAGACTCCTAAATGCTTGACAGAGAAGCTATGACTGAAGAAACCAAAGCGCAAGTTATACTATACGGCCTTTTTTCATTTTGAGGTCTTCAACTTTGCATTCGTCAAACAAATAACTTTACAATTTTCAGTGAATTTGCATTTGACTTGAAAGTATACATGGAGTTCTTGCGGGGTCGAGAATTAATATATAATGGAATTCGATCGTTGGCTTTACATGAAATTTAAATTTGACATTTCAGGTATTGAATGTAAAATACATAATATGTGGTAGTTGAAATGCATACATATACGTACAAATTTTTATTTTTGAACCGCTTGACTTGATACTAAATAAATTTAAAAATATTTTTTTATATGTAAATAAAGCTTTCTTGAAGGAGATTGGTTTGAACGATTTAGATTTTCTATTTGAAGTTGATTAGATGAATTTTAGATTGGAAGCATATGGGCTGAAATGCTATTAAAAACATATTAGCCGGACTCTCTCTCTCTCTCTCTCTCTCTATATTGGCTAATATTAAAACATATGTTCCGGAGTCGTGATACAACCAATTAGTTTTCTGATTTTCAAAGTTCAAACGGTCGATCCAAACCGTTAAATGTGATCTCTATATTAAACTGTGTTTGGAGACACAAAATTTCATTTTTGGAATTGTTTTACTATTTATTAAGACAATTTTAAAATCAATGATTTTGATAAACAATAAAAAAATTCTTGATCATTGAAAACAACGATTTTAAACTAGCTTAATAAATAGTAAATTTTTTTCCAAAACATGTAAAATTTGGTCTCCAAGTATATTTTATTATAGATTGAATGTTGAACAGTTTGAATCGATTATTTAGGCTTTGAAAATGTAAAAACCAAAGCGTTTGTTCCACAGTTACGAAATAAACGTTTTGATATTAACCAACCTCTCTCTCTCTATATATATATAATATAGTCCGGCTAATGTCATATCGTTATAATTTCAGTCTAAGTTATAATGAGTTAATTTTTGCGATTTCAAAGTTCAAACAGTCGATCAAAACCGCTCAACATAATCTCCATGGTAAAATGGGCTTGTACCATTCACAATAGTGAATTTTTTTATAACGAGTTATAACGAGTTAATTTTTTTACATTTTTTTTGGATAGGTACAAAATCACTATTTTCAGATAATTCTGTATCATTCAAAATAGTGATTTTGTACCTATCTAAAAAAATAGTAAAAATTTCCCAAAAAATATAAAATTTTGTCACCAACCCCATTTTAAGATGGAGATTATGTTGAACGGTTCCGATCGATTGCTTGGACTTTGAAATGGCAAAAAATGACTCATTATAACTTAGGCTGAAATTATAACGTTATGACATTAGCTGGACTCAATATATATATATATATAGAGAGAGAGAGAGAGAGAGAGAGAATGTTTGCACCAAGGCCCTCGTGCAATTAAGTTGTTTTCGGATTTTTAAAGTCCAAACGGTCGATCTAAACCGTTAGATGTGATCTCTATATTAAAATCTGCTTGGAGACCAAATTTTACATTTTTTGAATTTTTTTACTATTTATTAAGCCACTTTGAAAATTACTGATCACATGGTCCAGAATTTGGTTGCATTGTTTTTACTGTTCACCCGGATCAGCAATTTTCAAAGTGGCTTAATAAATAGTAAAAAAATTCCAAAAAAATGTAAAATTTGGTCTCCAAGCAGATTTTAATATAGATTGAACATCTAACGGTTTGGATCGACCGTTTGGACTTTGAAAATCCAAAAACAACTTGGTTGCACGAGGGCCTTGGTGCAAACGTTTTGATATTAGTCACTATATATATAAGGTTGGCTAATATCAAAACGTTTGTTCCTATGCCATAGAACAAATGCTTCGGATTTTATATTTTCAAAGTCCAAACGGTCAATCCAAACCGTTCAACATTCAATCTATAATAAAATGTGCTTAGAGACCAAATTTTACATTTTTGGAATTGTTTTTACTATTTATTAAGAAAGTTTTAAAATTGTTGTTTTCAATGATCTAGAAATTTTTCACTGTTTATTAAAATTAGCGATTTTAAAACTGGCTTAATAAATAGTAAAAAATTCCAAAAAATGTAAAATGTGGTATCCAAGTACATTTTAATATAAGGGAAAATTGGTTATTTGCCACACCAAAACCTTCAAATTGTAAAAATGCCATCCCAAAATTTGAAATTGTAAAAATGTCACTCTAAACTTCATTAATTCCTAATTTTGCTATTTATATTATAAAAAAAAGTTTAGGACTAAAATATCATTCTCTCTCTCTCAAATTTTCGGTGCTGGGTTGCTTGCTGCCTGTTGCTTGAATTTCTGCCTCTTGTTTGCGTGACTGGTACACTGGCCGTACTAGTCCTTGCTTACTGGTACCAGTCGGTACCAGCCCAGTGTAGCAGTCGGTACCAGCCCAGTTGGTACCAGCCCAGTCGGTACCAGCCCAGTGTAGCAGTTGGTAGCAGTCGATACCAGCCAAGTGTAGCCACTGGTACCGAACTTGAACTGACAAGACCTTGTTGCGAAAATTTGAGAGAGAGAAGGATATTTTAGTCCTAAATTTTTTTTTACAGTATAAATGACAAAATTAGGAATTAATGAAGTTTAGAGTGGCATTTTTACAATTTCAAATTTCGGGATGACATTTTTACAATTTGAAGATTTTGGAGTGGCAAATAACCAATTTTCCCTTAATATAAAGATCACATCTAATGGTTTGGATCGACCATTTGAACTTTGAAAATCAGAAAACTAATTGGTTGCACTACGGCTCCGGAACAAACCGTTATGGATTTTTCCGACTAATCAGCCGATTATTCCCGATTATTTCCAATTAATCGCTTGGCGGTACCTTACCCGTCTGACGAGCGCATACCGTAATTTACAACACTGGTTTAGATTAATTTCAACCGGACCAAAGTTAATTCAGTGTCTATAAAAATTATACAGGATCCGTTTTGAGATTCTTGCATAGTTAAAAGAATTAATCCGGACCTTGCGTTTGTAATTTGCTTGAGCCAGGTACCTTCGGTGATCCGAATTCAGAAAAAAAGAGGTTCAACCAGAAATATCCACCTAAGAACTTCTGCACAATAGAAAAATTCCAATTAAAGGAAGTCAGAGGAAAATCTTAAGCGAATCTCCGGTACACACCGAGTCACCGATTTTAAGCATGCTTTGGTGTTGGTGGGACCCGCCAAGGATTGAATGTCTCATGCCAGCAGGGATTTGCACCATGTCCGTGAAATGAAATGATGCCTCATTGGTCGCTTTTGAGCTGGTCAACGATTTAACAAAGAGGTGTTTGGTTTGAACGATGGGAACTTGGGGGTTTAAAATTTTTAAATAGTTAAAAAAAAACTTTATTTTGAATTCTGATATTTAAACATTACTTTTTTTGGCATATCTCAAGAAGATACGCAAAATCTCTTCTACGCCTTTGAAATATACACACTTTAATAGTTAATTAGATCTGATACAATCCGATAATATTTTGTCAACTTTTTAAAAAATGGTTGAACAAATCTCAGGCAATATTGTTGTCGCAATTTCTTACATCAGAATATTAGTTATTGGCTCACTGTTGAGGCACAACTACGAATCTATGATGTGTATGAATCTCTAGGATATGTATAAGATGTTGTGTTTTTGGTTGTTTTATTTAAGTTTTTCAAAGAGAGAGAAAGAGAGATCGGCTAAGGTCATATTGGTATGATCAAGACATATAAACTACTAAGTCTGTGTTGTAATATTTAAAGTTAAAAAAGTCGATATGAAGTGCTCAATGTGTTCTCCATATTAAAATGTATTTAGAGATCAAATTTTACATTTTTTTTTAAATTGTTTACTATTTCTTTGGATTTTTTAACAACAATAATTTTTTAAAATTTGGAAAAAATAGTAAATAATTTAAAAAAAGAATTAAAAATTTGGTCTTCAAGGGAATTTTAATATAGAGAACATGTTGAGCACTTCAGATCAACTATATGAACTTTAAAATTGCAAAAACGAATTGGTAGCACCAACGTCTTGGTTATACCACTTTAATCTTAGCCAATCTCTCTCTCACTCTCTCCCTCTTTATCTTGAAAACCTTCGCTGAGACGGCGAAGTCACGAGGGAAATCGAACTCTGAACTTTTGGGTAATCAACAGTCCTAAGACTTTTTTTCCTAGCCAACTGTGCTATCTCCCCTCTCTCTATGTCTTTTTTTTTAAATATACCTCCCTCCCTCTGTGTATGTGTGTGTGTATATAGCATTTTACAAGGAGGCTGAACTATATAAAATTTTATTTTAATTTTTTGTAATTAAGTTTTAATATACATATAATTAAAAAAAATAAAATTACGAAGTGACTGAGCACTAGGGGTGCAAACGGATAGGATATTATCCAATTTCGTCCGGATCCGAATCCGAAAATTACTTAAATTATCCGATTCATATCCGTATCCGAGACTATCCGTATCCGAAAAATTATAACGGATAAGGATACGGTAAGATTTTTAACTATCCGTAACTATTCGTATCCGACCGTTTACACCCCTAAACCACAACAAATGTACTCTATGTTCTTAAATTGATTTATTAAATTGCATATACATACCAATACTTTATTAAACTGCATATTCATATATATTCTAATGAACAATAAAACACTATGACATGATTAGTGACTAATATTTTGATATTATGATATATGTTTTGTAATCAACAAACTTATTATTAAAAATATAAGATCCAATTTATGAATGAAAAATTATATTTAGATGTTATTCTTTACTAGAATGTACATTAATAATTTATTTTTAATTATCCGAATTATATTCGTATCCGTATCCGTTTAATATCCGAGACTATCCGTATTCGTATCCGTATCCGAAATATTATAACAGATAAGGATACGGTTTGACGACTATCCAATCTGTGTTCGACTGTTTACACCCCTACTGAGCACCCAGGCTAACAGTAGATCCGTTCATGACTCTGATGGTTACAAGACAACCAACCATTTTTGTTTTTATATTTTTAATATTCTCTTTTTCTTAATTTTTTTTTTTTCAACATGATCAACTCTGCTTAAAGTAGAAAGAGTACTATAAGGCTGATTTACGGTGCAAATTTTTTTTTTTGGCTATAAAATATTGCAGGTAGTTGTTAAACTTTTCAATTTTAGTTTCCTTTATTTTCTGCAATGTAAGAACTTTGGTAACATTATTATGTGACTAGATAATTTTGTTTTGAGACTTTGCTTTTAAATTTTTTATTGAAAATAATTTTTTTAAAAATGAAACAACTCCTATAAGAATGTTGAATTCAGTATTTAATAAAATAAATATTCTTTCAAATACATATAATAGCGTAGAGTGATGAGTTATGCCAGAATATACAAGAGAGTTTCTTCATTTTAAGATTCTTTTGCACTTTAGAAACATCAAAATCATTAACTTTAAATGACGAGAGAAATATGAGAGACGTCCAAACAGAATAAAATACTATCTAACATATAATTTTAATTAATAAATAAATTATTTTCAAATTATATCCGTATTATAATTTATATTCAGCATGATATTTATCTTAGATTATTCATAAAATTTACGATTTTTTTATTTTTTTACCAATATATCAACATGCTAATTAATATATTATATAAATTAATAAACACATATTTTTTATTATTTCGAATTATAAATTATATTTCAAATTCTGAAATTGAATATTGACGAAGTATGTAAGGGAATGTTCAAACACAAGCATAATGAAATTTTGTTGGAAGTCTAATTTCATGTGTATTACCAAATAAAAAATAAAAAATTATAAGGTGGTCAAGGAAGAATTTTATACAGGTTATTTTCCAAGACTTGGAAATTTGGTTAGACTAGCTAGCTGGCTGCGTATCTAAATAGATGGAATTATTTTTTTAAACTCTGAAGTAGTTCTCTTAATTTTGCAAAAGAGATTTAAAAAAAAACACAAGATCACCATTAAATTTTAGCAAAGATCAAATTAAAGTTTTAAATTTAAAGAGTGTGTAATTGTGTATGTATGCGTCTACAGTATGGCTGCAAACGAACCGAACCAAATCGAACTTACTTTCAGTTTGAGTTTGGTTTGAATTAATTTCGAACGAACTCAATTTCGAACCGAATTTTTTACGAACTCAATTTCGAACCTTTACGAACTTTGTTACGATTTAAATATCAATAGAAGTACGGAACAATCACCAAAGTATTAGAATTATTACAAACCCAAATGTTACCCAAAATAAAACTTTAAAGTTTATTATAACTAGGCATTAGCTACTGAAAAACCCTTCTAAAAAATCCTCACAGGTATCCAAAGTTTCAACCATATATTCGCTTCATTAAACTAGCTACTGAACATCTACAAATTACTTTATAGATGCAGTAGCAAGGTTTTCAACATCCCACACTATTTTTGCATCATTAGCCTGGATTATCCGAAACACTCAGAATCCTACCATGAAAAGCAAAATTTCTGATATAAACATGTGGATTTTTTTATTTGAACTTTGTTGTTGATTTTTTTTATTTGAGCTTGTGATTGGACCGGGCTTTCTGTTTCAGAAGTCAGAATTCAAAGCAATTATGGACTGGACAGCTTATATTTTCATCAGTGAACATAAGTTATCAGCAGAAATTAACGATTCACGTTTGAGTTAATTTCGAACTAAATTTGGTTTGCGAACCTATTTCGAACGAACTAGATCCAGTTTGAATTTGTTTGAATTAATTTCGAACTAAATTTGGTTTGAAATAATATCGAACAAACTCAATTTCGAATCGAACTTTTTCTGAACTTTTTCGAATCAAACTCAAATCGAATTACGCAGTACGAATTTTTTGTGCAGTGCTAGTCTACGTACTTGTCTAAAAGAAATTGAAAAGTAGTACAAAATGTCAGAAGCTATATAGAGATAGGAGTAGGTCCGATGGGCATCGGACCTACATATAGGTTCAATTAGCTCTAGGACCGTACGATTAGCATCAAGATCTATGTGCACGGAAATTGATACAGACTTGTACGGATTTTGATGCAGAGCACACGAATCGTGATGCAGATCGAATGGTCATCACACCCATCGAACCAAGGTAGGTCCGATGCCCATCGGACCTACTCTGATTCCATTTGTGAAAATGCAATTGCAACAGGACACAGTCATACAGGGCTTCTTTTATGCTGACGGATTTGGAAAGGACTTTTGCAATTCGAAATTGACTCTAATAAATTAAAGAAGGCAAATCCAATTGAATCTCTTATAAAAATTAAGTAAATTTAATATTGATTAAAGTTCTAGCCGCCACTCCATCCCACCTCCTCCGCCCAGTCCGTCCACCCGCCTCCCTTCCAAGCGAGCCTCCTCCACTCCACTACCTCTGCCAACAACTCACTTTTTGTCCTCTCCCCACTGGGCGGAGGACGGAGACCGGCAGAAGGCCATCCCTCTGCTCCATCGCCCATGCTAGCAGGTCACCTCCTCCTCTCCACTCACTGTTCCATCGCAACTTCTGCATTTCTTTGTTGTTCTCCACACTATTTGAGAGAAGAGAGTCGGCGACGATAGCCCTAGCTGCTAGCTATTTCGTCTCCCGGCACCTTCCCGTCCTTCTCCACCCTCGTCAGGAGTTTCTGAAAAAGTTAGTGACAATTGTCCTAGTCATCACCCCTCCCGTCTCTAGTATCCACCCTATCATCCACACCCGCTTCACAAAACCTTTGATAGAGAAGGTGGGGAGGCTGAGACCGCGCCGGTCTCCCACGCCTGCAAACTTAGTGGAAAAAAAAAAGAGGATACCCCATTTTGGTTGCTAGTTAGCCGATGTTGAAGGTTGTCGGTGTCTACTACCAATGAGGAGGGTTTGTTTTATTTTGTTATTTTTAGTTGTTTGTGTCATTAGATGTTGAGGTTTAGACGTTAATATTTGATGATGTTGATGTTTTATATATATTGATGTAGTTTGATGCAAATAATGTTATGAGTGTAGAACAATAGATAGTTTATATTTAGTTAATGAAAATTATATTGACAGTCACCGTTAAAAGTTTCAAAAAAAATATTAATTAAAGTTTCTTCTACACTGTGTGAAGATTTTTGATCACTTGGTTGACAATTATGAAATCTGATATCAAACTTTGTGAAGTTTGATAAATTAAAATTACGGCTGTGCTGTTATATTTTGATATAGTGGGATATTAAACACTAAACATTATATAAATTATATAATAATAATTTAAACTTGTTTATTTTACTATCCAATGTTTTTTTGTTGGTTTATTTACCATGTCAATCATGTCAGTAAAATCCATAAAAATGAAATGCTGACAATACAATTTGACAGAACTGCACTGCAAACAAGACCCTCAGAAGAGAAGCAATTAAATTAATTCCAAAAGAATACAATTATGAAACTTAACATTATCCTCTTATTTTACACAGAAGCTTTAATTGGCTTCCTGATCAAAGGAAAAAAAAAATAAAGAATGAAAAAATATTGACCAAACTGCATGTACAAAAAATGTTCCAGACATGATTGCCCCAAGCTCATAATTAGAAAGAATTACGGGCAAAAGGGCACTTCAGTTTATGGGCATGAGCCTCCTGTGTTGCTACCGTTGCCTGTACAATTGGATGACCCACTTCCTGACAATAGCCTAGGCCTAGCAGCATGGAGATGCCACACATTAGACAACACCAGGACCAGCCATAGAAGTAGAATGAGGCACCTCCTCTGATTTGCTCCTAGCATCATGTTTAGAGATTTAATTGAAACAAAGGTTGCTCTTCTTTCAAATTTGAAATCTGATATTTTCTCTTTGTGCAAGTGAAGATGCTGAAGAGAGTTGCATGGTGTGGTTGGTATATATAGTGAGAAGGAATGAAGAAATAGAGCGTGGAAGTCAAAATTGCATAGGATGTTAACATTTGGTCTAATAATTTGACAATTCTATTTTTTGGAGGGAATAAATGACTTGGTCTTTGTACAAGGTTTAAAAGTAAAAACAGACAAACGTGTCCGGTAAGTTCGGACACTAACTAATGACGCCATAAAAGTAGACAGAATCTGCTTCCTCTTTTGTGCTTCATTAATGACGTAATGTTTCTTTGTTTTCAAGGCTCTTAGTTTAAATCGGTTAATTTGATTCACAAAAAAATAAAAACTATGAAATTAGAATTTAAATTGATTAAATATGAATTGTATTTTGATTAACCCGATAATTAAAATTTGAATACGAATTTTGTAATAAAATTTTGAGTAAATGCTGATCCAATTTTGTACGTTATTTTTTCTTAAAGCAATTTATTTTTGTGTAAGAACTTGTTAAGTTCTAAATTTTTTAATTAACACTTTTTATGTTATTGTTAGTTGAAAAATGTTATATTTCTTGCTTGTATTTTTTTTAATTATATATTCATGTAACTTATTTTGTTATAACATTTTTTTAATCAAAATCTGCATAATACGCAAAACCCTACCGCCCAACATAAAGTTCAACTTAAATAGTAGTTCATCTTTAATTAGTTAGCCACAAATTGGAAAATAGCATAATCCCACTATAATAAATTGTGTTGGTAATTTAAATGAAACCCAACCCGTTTACCTCTTTACTTCATATTTCTATGTTTCAACTATATTTTTTTTTCAATAAAAATTGAAGATCAAGTCACTGAAATATTTAATATCTACAAGAATTCTTCATTCTAATTTCAAATCTGAAACTTCTCACATAAAATATTATTTTAATACTAGACCAAAAACTGATTCTCACTTTCAACTAATCTTGTTATATAGACTGTGATGGTAAGTCAATCTTACATACTTCAAGTTAATAAGATTTTTTTTTTAAAAGATCTAACATGTAGCACAAACACATGCGTTCTTAGCCTTCAACGATTTCAAGTTGATGCTCCGACTAGTGACTACTTATTTTGTGATTTCTCTCTCCAAAGATACCAATTGGATGAGATCTACATGAATTTATGAGAATGTTTGATTAATGCATTTTGTGTACATGTAATTAAATTAGATGAGTAAAGCTCCCTTGGGGGGGGGGGGTGTAAATACTTTTTTTTTTATCTTAATATATTGTCAGCCGGCCCTTGGCCAACTGACCTTAAAAAAAAAGAGAATGTTTGATCAACATGAAAAATATTGTTTAGTTTGTTAAAGTACTATATAAAATAGATTGTGATACTTGGGTCCTATTCAATTTGTGTAATATGGTTGGATATTCTAAGAAAGTTTAGGTTTCTCATTACATGCCAGATGATGTATCAATTTGATCGAATAAATCTTGACCCTAAACGAAGTAAATCTAATAATTTAGGAGTAGTTTTCTTAGGAATAAGTCAAACGAATATTAAAATTTTGAAGACAGCGTTGAATAATTTAATCTACTATTCTAATGAACGAATCTAATAGCGAATTAGAGATGCACAAAAAAAGTAGTTAGAGCCAGGTCAACCCTAGTTACAGTAACAATTATTTCAAATTGATTTTTTATTTATTTTAGAGTTAATATTTCAAATTAAAATTTTGCTATCCATATTTGTTTGCACCAGTCAAAACCGGAGAATAAATCAGGTGCTAGTCTACTATTATGTTTCCAACAAGCAATGTTTGAATTCAGACAGAGTTGAACAGATACTGGACATGCGTAACGAAGAAAATCCTACATGCATGTGTTTTTCTGAGCAATTCTTG
The DNA here is from genome assembly GCA_025461125.1 of Carex kokanica. Lineage (NCBI taxonomy): Eukaryota > Viridiplantae > Streptophyta > Magnoliopsida > Poales > Cyperaceae > Carex > Carex kokanica. The sequence continues at coordinate 3,654 of JAJGRX010001056.1, read as the reverse complement.
ATGCCAACATTTTCGTTTATTGATCAAATCGAATTAATATTAATTTAATTGGCGATCAAATTGTGGTTAATTGCGCGTGTAAAGAGGCCAGCACAAGTTAAGGATTATTGAATTGCATGACTTGTTTTTAATACTTTTTTGCGTTTGAATAAAGGTGATACTTTATAGCGTCCAAAATGGAAATTCCTATAAGAGTAGGGTTAAAATGCACAATTAGTTTTGTGCTCTAATCATGCTCCACATATCTTTTTCTCCGTTTTCAAAATTCGAACAATCGATCCGAACCGCTCAATATGATTTTTGTATTAAAATGTGCTTGGTGACCAAATTTTATATTTTTTGGAATTTTTTTACTAATTTTTTAGATAGATACAAAATCATTGTTTTCAGAATATTCTGGACCATCCAAAACAGTGATTTTGTACCTATCTAAAAAATAGTAAACAAATTTCAAAAAATATAAAATTTTGTCTCCAAACACATTTTAATATGAAGATCATATTGAGCGGTTTGAATCGATTGTTCGAACTTTGAAAATGGAGAAAAAAACATGGAGCATGATTGGAGCACAAAACCAATGGTGCATTTTAACCCTACTCTATTATTATTATTATTATTATCACAATATACATGAAGTACAGAGTTGGAAGAGACAATCTATGTTGTAGAACAAATTCTCATGCCTTTATGGTCATGTAGCAAATATAACAATCTATGTTGTAGTTTGATGTGAATAATGTTCTGAATGTAGAACAAAGGATGTAAGTCATGTTTAGTTAATAAAAATTATATTGACAGTCACCTTCAAAAGTTTCAAAAAAATATTAATTAAAGTTTCTTCTATACTGTGTGAAGATTTTTGACCACTTGGTTGACAATTATGAAATCTGATATCAAATTTGTGGAGTTTGATAAATTAAAATTACGGCTGTGCTGTTTATATTTTGATATAGTGGGATATTAAACACTAAACATTATATAAATTATTTAATCATAATTTAAACTTGTTATTTTACTATCCAATGTTTTTTGTTGGTTTATTCACCATGTCAATCATGTCAGTAAAATCCATAAAATGAAATGCTGACAACACAATTTGACAGAACTGCACTGCAAACAAGACCCTCAGAAGAGAAGCAATTAAATTAATTCCAAAATAATACAATTATGAAACTTAACACTATCCTCTTATTTTACACAGAAGCTTTAATTGGCTTCCTGATCAAAGGAAAAAAAAAAAATAATGAAAAATATTGACCAAACTGCATGTACAAAAAATGTTCCAGACATATGATTGCCACAAGCTCATAATTAGAAAGAATTGGGGGCAAAGGGGCACTTCAGTTTATGGGCATGAGCCTCCTGTGTTGCTACTATTGCCTGTACAATTGGATGACCCACTTCCTGACAATAGCCTAGGCCTAGCAGCATGGAGATGCCACACATTAGACAACACCAGGACCAGCCATAGAAGTAGAATGAGGCACTTCCTCTGATTTGCTCCTAGGATCATGTTTGGAAATTTAATTGAAACAAAGGTTGCTCTTCTTTCAAATTTGATATCTGATATTTTCTCTTTGTGCAAGTGAAGATGTAGAAGAGAGTTGCATGGTGTGGTTGGTATATATAGTGAGAAGGAACGAAGAAATAGAGTGTGGAAGTCATAATTGCATAGGATGTTAACATTTGGTCTAATAATTTGACAATTCTATTTTTTGGATGGAATAACTGACTTGGTCTTTGTACAAGGTTTAAAAGTACAAACAGACAAACGTGTCCGGCAAGTTCGGACACTAACTAGTGACGCCATAAAAGTAGACAAAATCTGCTTCCTCTTTTGTGCTTCACTAATGGGAATCAGAGTAGGTCCGATGTCCATCGGATCTACCTTGGTTCGATGGGTGTGATGACCATTAGATCTGCATCAAGATCCGTGTGCTCTGTATCAAAATCCGTGCAAGTCTTATCAATTTCCTGTGCATAGATCTTGATGCTAATTGTACAGTCCTAGAGCTAATTGAACCTAAATGTAGGTCCGATGCCCATCGGACCTACTCCTATCTCTCACTAATGACGTAATGTTTGTTTTCAAGACTCTTAGTTTAAATCGGTTAATTTGATTCGTAAAAAAAATAAAAACTATGAAATTAGAATTTAAATTGATTAAATATGAATTGTATTTTGATTAACCCGATAATTAAAATCTGAAACTTTTCACATAAAATATTACTTTTAACACTAGACCAAAAACTGATTCTCACTTTCAACTAATCTTGTTATACAGACTGTGATGATAAGTTGATCTTACATAGTAAGATTTTTTTTTAAAAGATCTAACATGTAGCACAAACACATGCGTTCTTAGCCTTCAACGATTTCAAGTTGATGCTCTGACTAGTCACTACTTATTTTGTGAATTCTCTCTCCAAGGATAACAATTGGATTAGATCTACATGAATTTATGATAATGTTTGAATAATGCATTTTGTGTACATGTAATTAAATTAGATGAGTAAAGCTCCCTTCGGGGGATGGGGGGTGGTTGTATTGTTTAGTTTGTTAAAGTGCTATATAAAATAGATTGTAATACTTGGGTCCTATTCAATTTTGTGTAATATGGTTGGATATTCTAAGAAATTTTAGATTTCTCATTACATGCCAGATGATGTATATCAATTTGATCGAATAAATCTTGATCCTAAACGAAGTAAATCTAATAATTTAGGAGTAGTTTTCTTAGGAATAAGTCAAACGAATATTAAAATTTTGATAGCGTTGAATAATTTAATCTACTATTCTAATGAACGAATCAAATAGCGAATTAGAGATGCACAAAAAAAAGTAGTTAGAGCCAGTCAACCCTAGTTACAGTAACAATTATTTCAAATTGATTTTTTATTTATTTTAGAGTTAATATTTCAAATTAAAATTTTGCTATCCATATTTGTTTGCACCAGTCAAAACCGTAGAATAAATCAGGTGCTAGTCTACTATTATGTTTCCAACAAGCAATGTTTGAATTCAGACAGAGTTGAACAGATACTGGACATGCGTAACAAAGAAAATCCTACATGCGTGTGTTTTTCTGAGCAATTCTTGATGCCATGATTTTCGTTTATTGATCAAATCGAATTAATATTAATTTAATTGGCGATCAAATTGTGCTTAATTGCGCGTGTATAGAGGCCAGCACAAGTTAAGGATTATTGAATTGCATGACTTGTTATTATTACTTTTTTGCGTTTGAATAAAGTTGATACTTTATAGCGTTCAAAATGGAAATTCCTATAAATATATGATATTACAAGTTCTAGTATACTTTTATTATAATACTTAATTATACGAAGTCAAAAAAGTCAAGCAAAAATAGTTTGAACTTCATGCTGTGTGCATGTTACTTTTTTTTTTGCAAGGTGGTGCTTATTTGAACTTTGAATTAGGCATTTAATTTTTCAATGTGCGCCATCCAAAACGTTTTAGCGCGCACACACACCACTTTTAAGTGCGCCTCCTCACTGATAGTAACTAGTAAGGAACTATATGACCATTAAAGCTAGATAGATCTCAATCGTTTATTTCAGATCAAACAGTCTTATATTATGAACAAACCAAAGCATGTCAAAGGTAGGTAGGTATATATACGGTCAAAATTAA